>NW_026847438.1:149644579-150133768 GCF_025583915.1 Anolis sagrei ordinatus
CCATGAGTCGCCCGTATGGGCTGAGAATGGCGGTTAATAAGTGCATCAAATAAATAAATAAATAAATAAACTACACTTTGTGACTGAAATATATGTATATATATATATAGAGAGAGAGAGAGAGAGAGAGACAGAGAGAGAGAGATGGATAGAGAGACAGAGAGATAGAGAAAGGACTGAGAGAAACAGAACAAAAGAGAATGAAGACAAGAAACATGATTAGCAGATGCAAAAGAGAGATACAATATCATATAATTCAATGATTTGTAAACTCTAATCCTCCAGGTGTTTTGGACTTTCAGTTCCCAGAAGTCTCCATTGCTTTGGACAATGATCAGGGATTTTGAGTGCTGAAGTCCAAAATACCTTGGACATAGAATTTGGGAAACACTGAAATAAGTGATAAAAAGGTAAAAGTTTTCCCTGACATTAGGTCTAGTCATGTCCGACTCTGGGGGTTGGTGCTCATCTCCATTTCTAAACTGAAAAGCCAGTGTTGTCCGTATACACCTCCTAGGTCATGTGACCAGCATGACTGCATGGATCTCTGTTGCCTTTCCACAGAAGCGGTACCTATTGATCTACTCACATTTGCATATTTTCAAACGGCTCGGTTGGCAGAAGCTGGGGCTAACATCGGGAGTTCACCCCGTTCCCAGGATTTGAACCACCAACCTTTCAGTCAGCAAGTTCAGCAGCTCAGTGGTTTAACCCGCTGTGCAACATTGTGATAGTTGTGCACGTAGTTCTGCAGAAGCAGTTTTATTTATTTATTTGTTTGTTTATTTATTTATGTACAGTATTTATATTCCGCCCTTCTCACCCCGCAGGGGACTCAGGGCGGATTACAATGTACATATACATGGCAAACATTCAGTGCCATAGATACACAACATATATAGACAGACACACAGAGACTAATTAACATTCCAGCTTTTTTTCATGAGGATATTCTGGCCACCAGGGGAGCTTTCACTTCACCTACCATTTGTGACACCGATGAAGTACTTCCTCATTCTTCGCATGCTTCCTGGAGATTTTTATGGTGTTGTAAATTAGCCTCCCCGCATAAGCGGTACCTAAAGTTCCTACTTGACAGATGCAACTGTCTTTCGGGCTGCAAAGGTCGACAGCAAGCCACACAAATTGGTCAGAAGCTCATTCTGACCCAGGCTGGCTTTGAACTCATGACCTTTTGGTCATAGTGATCTTAATGCAACTGACTCCCAGCCAGCTGCTCCAAATTCCTGGTGCCCTTTATGATTACCAAACCTATATTCAAAGTATTAAAAGTCCTACTACAGTTTCTTGTGAAATTATTTAGGATGTGGGTGGGTGGAAAGAACAAATGCAGAAGGCTCAATGCACAAACAGAATCTGCTCATGTTTTGCTATATGTAACTTGACATGAGTATTAATTCCACAGCAAAGTTTGGAAAGCTGGGGGAAGATGCTTTGGTAAGACAAATAGCAAAAAAAGAGCAGGTTGTGGTTTCTTAGAATAGCAACTAAAAACTGTCAGATCTAGACAATTAGCTAATTGGAGCAGAAGGCAGAAAAAGTGAGGAAAGCACTAGAAGTTCAGGCTGCTTGATGGCATATTTAACATGAAAGCAAGTCCACTTTTGTAATTTCTTGATAGTGCTATAGGAGATCCTGCTTGCCAAAACTGCAAAGACTCATGTGTCGCCTTAAAGATTAACCAGTGTATTATGTCATCGCATTTGGTGGATTAGAGTAACCTTCATTTATAAATAACACTGATCGAGTAGGGAGCTCAGCCGCTTCGGCTTCCACCACTATTTTATCATTGTTAAACCAGTCTTCCTACTAGAAGTTGTTTTTGCTTGGGAAGACTATTTTGTTTAGGCAGAAACGGAAATGAAGTGCTACAGATACCTGAAAGGAATCTTTGGTAAACATGTTGGAACTGGTAAGAAAATATTGTGATGACTGCATAATGCTTAGTGTATAGTATAGCAGATTGTTACTTTGGCTGTTTATCTTTGGTCCACCTTTAAAGGGAGTAGGAAGGAAGCCTTCAAGCAGTATTTTACATTACATGCTGCTTTTTGCATGCACTTGCTTTTTAATCTGACACTTAATATTAAAAAGTGAAATCCCCACTGTGCTCCTCAATTGCATGCTTGGGATTTTAGTCTTTTCACACTCCTGGAGTTTACTTAGATCAGGGGTCCACAAACATTTTAAACAGAGGGCCAGTCCCTCAAACTGTTGAAGGGCTGGATTATAATTTGAAAAAAAAATGAATGAATTCCTATGCACACTGCACATATCTTATTTGTAGTGCAAAAATATTTAAAAATACAATAATTAAAATGCAGAACAATTTTAACAAATATAAGCTTATAAGTATTTCAATGGGAAGTGTGAGCCTGCTTTTGGCTGATGAGATAGTGTTGTTGTTGTTGTTGTTGTTGTGTGCTTTCAAGTCGTTTCAGACTTAGGTTGCCCCTGAGTGAGGGCCGGGTAAATGACCTTGGGGGGCCGTATCCGGCCCGTGGGCCTTAGTTTGAGGACCCCTGATTTAGATAATAGATCACCTTCTTGTTCCTGAGAAGCAGTGTTGGAAGTAAATGACACGCTTATACTGTATTGCCAGGTTATTTATTCATCTTCATAGCAAAGCTTAGTTTTGCTTCTTTTCTCTTCTTTTTCTATTTCTGCTTTGTCTCTCTACCTGCTGAATTCTAAATTTCCACAGCTAGTATGATTGCCATTTAAAACCTGGGCCAATTAAGTGATTTTTGGTTTTGCCTGGTGTGTGTATGTTCTCCAGCAATGGTGTGCCTGCTAGGTAATTTGTGAATTATAGATGCTAGGAGATATGTAATAAGCTAGGGCAGCTCCTCGCATCAAACAACCATTTCCCTATTAGGGATAAGAGAAAAACACAGCATGGAAACATGCATGTGAAGCTTTATAAAAGGATTTAGTCTATTTCACTTCTTGAAAGCTGAATACTGATGTGTTGAAAATACGACTAACCACTGTCTCTGTGAGTGGGATGATGTTTTCCCTGGTATTGTGTTAACATGATGGGTGGCACTCTTCAGTTCTATTCTGAAGAACCTATCTATAGAAGCTCTCCTTATAAGATGTAAGATATTTTCATTTAATTGGGAAGGTTGTGACATCTAGTGGTGCTCTTCCCCTTTCATGCTGTTGGAGAAAACTCAACATTTTTGATGGCAGAACATAATGGATTATATTGGATGAAGTTAGGACTGGCATCAACAGTGCTGCAGAACCTTGTTCTGATACCTGTGAACTTTTCTTCCCGTTCGTATACTACATATATAGATAACATTTGAGCTACTAGCTATTTGCTTTGCCTGAAGATGACAGATCAAGTTAGCTTCATTTTGCTCATGTTTGTATTGATGTCTTTCTCTGTTCTCTTTCAGGCTTGCACGCTAGCTAGGAGAAACGCTGATGTGTTCCTGAAATACCTGCACAGGAATAGTGTAAACATGCCAGGGATGGTGACTCACATCAAAGCCCCTGAACAGCAGGTCAAAAGTAAGCACGATCGATTCACTACAGGTTGATTTGAATATGGTTCAACAGCAATGTGATTTTTGGGTTTCTTCTTTGTGTATAATACAAGAAGGACATGAAGAAAAGTTGAAAATCTCTTACATACCATCTGTGAATGTTGTTTGGACACTGGAAGCCATTCAAAGTGCAGTGGGGGGGGGTGTTACTTGCACTGCGTGCAAACTATGGCATTGTTGGGAGACAATAGTAGTGCTAAGAAATATTTCAAGACTAGATATTTTATTAAATCACAAATGCAAGTGCATTCTAATTATGTTTATTCTGGTAATACATTGGCACAATTTACACAGATTTTTGAAAAACTGTTATTTAAAAAAATATACATACAATATTTTTGAAATATTTTATATATTGTCTTATATTGTTTGGATGTGTTATTAATTGTTTATGCCATTTTATATTATTGCACTTATTGTACTATTTATGTTGTAAGGTGCTCCAAGTCCCCTGGGAAAAGGGGGCAGGATATAAATAAAATATTATTATTATTATTATTATTATTATTATTATTATTATTATTATTAAAAACTAAAAACAGCATAACATCTTGCATGCCTTCAGGTTATTCCTAATTTATGGTAACACTAAGGCGAACATATCATGGGGGTTTCTTGACAAGATTTGTCTCAAAAGAGTTTACCTTTGTCTTCCTCTGAGATTGAGAAGGTGTGACTTGCCCACTGACACCTTGTGGGTTTTCATAGTTGAATGGGAATGTGAACCATCCTCCTAGGTCGCAATCCACCACACTGCTCTCTGCTTTAATATAGCTATAAATTAACATAAATTAGTCATAAACTGTGACAGCCCAGAATGGTTATAGTTCATATTTAGAAAGCAATGTGCAGGAACAAATTGACTGCCATGCATTGTTTTGGGTACGAACCATTTAAATATTTAACGCATGTTATTCAGAATTTGTATGGCTAGAACAGTGCTTCCCAACCTTTGGTCCTCTGGGTGTTTTGGACTTCAACTCCCAAAAAACCAAGCCAGCTTACCAGCTGTTAGGAATCTTGGGAGTTAAAGTCCAAAACACCTGGAGGACCAAAGGTTGGGAACCACTGGGCTAGAATAATATGAAAGATTTGGTGGAATGTGTACATGTCATCTGTCATTGCTACTTGTTCGTAACTGTTGCTGATCATTCTCTCCATTTCCTATGTTAATTTATCTGAATAGTCTGTCAGAGAAGTGGATTTGATAATCCTTATTCAGATGTTTTAAGAATCAAATACTGTATATACTCGAGTACAAGCCTAGTTTGTCAGCCTTTTTTAAGGCTGAAAAATCCCCTCTTGGCTTACACTCGAGTCAAGGCTATTTATTATTTTACTCTGTTAGGATTTTTATTGCCTTTATTATTTTACTCTATTTATTATTATTACATTTATTTTATTTTACTCTATTATTATTATTACATTTACTTTACTTTATTATTATTACATTTATTCTTTTTCTCTGTTATTGTTATTTTTACATTTATTATTTAACTCTATTATTACTGTTATTATTACATTCCCATTATTTTATTCTATTATTATTGGTATTGCATTTATTATTTTACTCTCTTTATTAATATTGGAAGGATACATAAGTACATTTACATTGAACGTTAGAATAATGGTTTAATTAGAGTTGGACAGTCTTATCTTAAATTACAGTTTGATGTAAATATTCAAAAACTTTTAACCTACTGATGCCTCCATTAATGTAATTTTATTGGTTATTATTATTATTGAAATTTTCCAGTAGCTGCTGCATTTCCCACCCTTGGCTTATACTCGAGTCAATACGTTTTCCCAGTTTTGCATGGTAAAATTAGGTGCCTCACCTTATATTTGGGTTAGCTTACACTCGAGTGTATACGGTACTGTAGATTAAATGTGTGAGTAAGGAGTATACTAGACCATCTCTCTGTATGTTGATCTTTATATGTTAATTCTAACTTTTTCCAGTGGAGAGCCTTCCCAATGCATTGAGGTTTTTTGGAACACTATCATTTGTTTTGATCATGTAGATTGCCTCCACGCTTTTCTGGAAATCACCCTCCAGATTTGGACCAGGCGAGAAATGACAGACAGGGATAGTGTTTCTACATTTTAGAATGCAAGAGAAGTTTTGCCCTTATCTCAGCCAAGTTAGCTGATTTGTTCTCTTTATGATCTTTATGGCAGATATCCTCAACGAACTCTTCCAGAGGGAAAACCGTGTGTTGCACTACTGGACAATGAGGAAAAGACGCCTTGACCAATGTCAGCAGTATGTGGTCTTTGAACGAAGTGCCAAGCAGGTCAGAGTCTGTATTTTAAACAGTCTTCCTTCTCATATATTTTGGAATGAAATACACATATCTACTTACAAGTCTTTTCCCAACAGGCAACCAAGAAGCAAATAACATTACAGCTTTTTTATTCTTATAAGCTGTGCTTTTTTAAAAAAAGAGAAAACCTTTGTTGCTCTTCTCTATTACGATAACACTCAGTTCATCTCTGTGTATTTAACCTTTCTATTCCTTTGATGCCCCAAGGAGTTTCAGTCCGAATAATGTTACTTGCAAGATCACGCTGTGTGAAATACTGAACTTATTAATACATTCACCAGTTGAAACAACTTGCTTTTAAAATGAAATTGGCTGAGTATGAGTAGTTCAATAGGATGAAGATGAGGAAAAAACATGCCTGAGTTTCATATATCCAGGTCAGCTTTTCAGGACCCCTCTTTCCGGCTCTTCTGTGCTATTTTGAGAATTATAAGTCATGTGAGATGCAGGCAAGTGTCCTATGAAAACAAATAAACAGCAGAAATACAACATTATTGAATCTCCATCACTTCCATATATCTGTGAAAGCATTGTAGGCCAGGACTGGGGAACTTGTGATGCTCCAGTTCCTTTCAACCCCTGCAGGCATGACCTGTGGTGATGGGAGTTGTCCTTCATTAACATCGGCAGAGTTTCCAATCATTTGCAGTGGTTCCTGACTTTTGGGCCTCAAAGTGTTTTAGACTTCAATTCCCAGAAATCCCAGCCAGCTTACTAGCTGTTAGGAACTGTGAGAGCTGAAGTCCAAAACACCTGGAGGCCCAAAGGTTGGATACCACTTCATAATGACTTATGTATACTAGACCTTCTCTCTGTATATTGACCTTTATATGTTAATTCTAACCTTTTGCAGTGGAGAGCCCAAAGGTTGGGAACCACTGCATTATGTCATCAGTTGGAGACCCCTCCCCCCAGCACCAACTGACGCTCTGGGGAGAGTGAAGAGGGGGGCAGGGGACAGTTCCAGGCCTGTAGCGAGGGGGGGGTTAGGGGTTCAACACCCCCCCCCCCGAAATGTTTCAGATTTTTTTAAAAACCTGGTTTACTCATGAATTTTAACTGGTTAACCAAATCCCCATGCTAAGTCTATGAGATGCAAAAAATTAAGAGTCCCTCCAGAAATCCAAGCACTATCTCAAGCAAATATTGGCAATTTATTCACACTGTCATTACTTGCAGTAATAGCCGATGTAGTTGTTCTGGTACAGCTGTACCAGGAGCTCTAACTTTATTTGCTTTGTATTAAATGTTTGCTTGCAGTCCTAGGTTTCAGGGACTCTGCAGGTAGGTGGCTTCTTTGGTTGCAGTCATAGGGCAAGTCACCTGTCCATCATTGTTAAGTTTTGGTCCCGCCTCTTGCTCAGGGCAATTGGGAAGGGAAGGGAGCCATTTTTAGTTAGTCTCAGAAAGGTAAGCTTATGTATAGGATGTGTGCAAGCTTCCCCTGTACAAAAGCTTCAACCCTTAATACCTTCTGGGGGAGAAAGGTCTTAAGAGTCTCCAAAGAATTTCCAGGAAAACAGCCCTAAAGACCAAAGAACTCCAGCTGGAGAACATCTACTGCCTTGCTGGTAGGTCCACTCGGCGTTCGAGATGCAGTTCGACCCAGTAGCGGAGTCCACATCAGTAAGGGTTAGATTATAGTCAGTCTGGGAGAAGTTAAAAAGGGGATTTTCCCTTAAAGAAGAAGTTATTGAAGACAGTTGCCTGTTCTTTGTGGGCAAGATTAGGAATTCACCAGTTGCCTAAAAGCTTGGAATCATTTGCTTAACTTTACTGAAGACAAGAGAAGTTTCTGTTTGATTGTTCATTAATAAAAGACTTTATTGTACTTCTCAATCCATCTAAAGACTGTTTGTGGTGGAAACTTCTGAGAACTTCTCCTTAGGCCCCCTGGCTTCCCGCTGGGCAAAGGTTGCACATCCTCTTCTAAAGACAATTATTTACAAGCCCAGCGCGCCACAGAACAGTAGTGAAGCAACCAAGTTGGGGTGGGGGATGTTGAATGCTCTCGTTAAGGAGGCCAGACTTGGTGGAGGTGGTTGACAAGGGCGGAGCTGCAGGCTATTGAAGGCTGCTCTGCCCCCTGCTGTGCTCTTTGCTTCAGCGTGAGCTAGGAGGCAGGTTTCAACCCCCCCGCGAAATTTTCAAACTCCCCCTCCCCCCCCGAAAATTTCAACCCCTCCCGAATTTTTTTTTCTGGCTACGGCCCTGGAAAGTTCCATCTTGTCTCCTGTGCTATGCTAATAATATAATAGAATACAATGTAATATATTGTATATACATATAATATGTATAATATTATAATGTAGTATAATAGAATATTAATAATAATACAATATTATAATTATATATTTTATATTACATGTAATATTACTAATAATATTACAATATAATGGTATAGTACAATATAGTAATATATAATACTGATATTATACTATGCTAATAATATAATATATTGTATGTATATATATCTTGTAAGCCGCTCTGAGTCCCCTTCGGGGTGAGAAGAGCGGCATATAAAAGTCGTAAATAAATAAATAATAAATAATGCATGACTGGGGGTTCTTGGCCTCAGAGCTATGTGGATTATTTTTTTAAAAAAATCCCAGCATGATTAATACAATTAGGTTGTTGTAGGTTTTTTCGGGCTATATGGCCATGGTCTAGAGGCATTCTCTCCTGACGTTTTACCTGCATCTATGGCAAGCATCCTCAGAGGTAGTGAGGTCCTCACTACATCTGAGGATGCTTGCCATAGATACAGGAGAAACATCAGGAGAGAATGCCTCTAGACCATGGCCATATAGCCTGAAAAAACCTACAACAACCCAGTGATTCCGGTCATGAAAGCCTTCGGCAATACATTAATACAATTATTAGACACTGAAGGGTTGAACTACATATTTAAGGGTTCAGTAGAAAGAAGAAATGGAAAGCATAAAAGATTTCTGACAATTATGGCAATTGTTGTTGATTAAGGACTGCACTAATAATGTGAGCTGTGAAGTCTTACAATACATGGGATGTCAAGCCTAGAATGGGGACTGAGCTAGGCTATGATAGCATATATTGTGCTCCATTTGTGGTAGCAGAACATTTTCGCAAACATGTATATATTAGGAAGGAGGATGAAAGAAGGACAGTGTGTGAGAAGGACCTGGTGACCATGAGTAGAACAGGGCTTGGTCCAACCACTAAACCAGCTTATTTCAGTTTTTTTAATATCCTGGACAGACCATTGAAATGAATTCCAGGTCTTAAGGAATCCTTACATAAAAATGATTATATATACGGCTTTCAAAAATCTTTCTCAACCATTCTTCTGTGGAACTCCCATAGAATCCTAGAGTTCCAGAACTCTGATGGATGAACTATATGTCCATCTGGGGACTGCTCTCAAGGTTGGCTGAAGTGACTGCCAATCACACTAGTCTTCTGTGTCTTAATGAAGCAGCCAACCAAACTGCAGGGTTCTATGAGGCAACAATGAGGCAGATACAATAGGCAGAGAAAAGAGAAAGGCAAGGAGAAATAGAGAGGCAAGTGAGGTCACTAGACTTAATTACAAGATGCCATGCTGATTGCGTAGCTAGGTAGGGAAAGCATTGTCTGTATGAGAATGTATCAGTATGTTGACTAGGATCTTCTAGAACCAAAGCTGGAACTTTAATACATCATCTTGGTACTCCTTTGTGGTATGTTTGTAAAGATACCTGAAGATTGCTAGGGATGACAAGAGGGTCCCTTGTTTGGAAGCTCATGTTGTTCAAATACATAGTGAAATAACAATGTTATATAATTGTCAATGGATATATATTGGCTTTTCTGAAGAAAAAAAAAGATAGTGGTGAGATAGTCGAGGACAAAGAATGGAGCCTAGGCCCCTTCTACACTGCTATGTAATCTAGATTAACAAATCAGATAATCTATATTATCTGCTTTGAACTGGATTATATGAGTCTACACTGCCATATAATCCAGTTCAAAGCAGATAATCTGGATTTTATATGGCAGTGTAGAAGGGGCCCTAAAATGGGGAATTCCTCTGCATGGCATGTCCAGTTAACCCCCTCCACACACTCTTTTCACTGGCAGGTAACAACCTTTTTATTTAAGCAGGCATTCAATTGTTTGTTATGTTCTTCAATGTATTTTTAAAACTGTTTTTAACAGAACTGATGCTTAATGGCAGTTTAACATTTGTACATTGTATTTTAGATAAACATTTAACCTTAATTTTGTTATCTGCCTTGGGTCCCTTGATACAAGAAAGACAAGGATATACATTGAATGGATGAATATGATAGCTTTAAGATAGCTTTAATAGCTCATTCCATTTGCTCTGGACATTCGGGAAAACAGTAGAAGACCAAAATAGTTAAATATGCAAATTGGAAAAAGAGAGCATCTGAGGTAAATAAAACAGTCCTTTCCAAGCAATAACAGTTGAAAAGGGAGAATATTTTTATACCCCCACTTACTTTAAATGAGGTCAGATCTTTTTTATATTTCCTCATTTGTCTGATTCTTTGGATAATAAGCCATAATTCATTGAGCTGCTGAGAGAGATCAGTCCAAAAGCTGCTGATCTATTCTCAGTGCACTCCTGCTGTTTCGTTTTTGTAAAATCATGTTTTTGAACATTGCAGCTGTCAAAAATTATTATTTTGAAGCCCAATTTAGTGCATAATCTCCAGTGGCTGGTATACAACTTCAGTAACACCATAGAAAGCCTTCTAAGACCTAAAATCTTTCTATGTAGTTCTCAAAAATGTTTTCTTTCCCATCTTTTTTAAAATTAGAGCTGGATTGAGTATTTTATATATTATATACTTGCTTTATCCATCTTGAGTCATGCACCGTGTCAGCAATAAGTAGCACTACAATCTCTAAAATGTTTACTCAGATGTAGATTTATTTACTTGTTTATTTACTAATTGCATTCATATGCCGCTTTTCTCACCGCTGGGGGGACTCAGAGTGATTCGCAATATAATTAATGGCAAAATTCAGTGCCTGACATGTATAAAAAAATCACATATCAAATTGACAACATATGACAATAGATTAAAACCATTAAAACTATAACAACAATCACAGACCCAAGATACAAATCTTTAGACCTTGCTCCAATCCTGGAGTGTCTTTAACTACTTCCATATTTTCAGATGCCTGCTTGAATAACCAAGTCTTAAGTTGTTTCCTAAACACTAAGAGGGAGGGGGCAATCTAATCTCACTGGGGAAAGAGTTCCACAGCTGAGAGGCCACCACCAAGAAGGCCCTGTCTCTCATTCCCACCAATTGTAATTGTGAAGGCGGCGGAACTGAGAGCAGGACCTCCCTAGCAGATCTTAGTGTTCTAGCTGGCTCATAAAAGGAGATGAGTGCAGACAGGTAAGCTGGATCAGAACCATTTAGGGATTTATAGGCCAAAGCCAACACTTTGAATTCTGCTCAGTAGACTGGCAGCCAATGGAGCTGACCTGGCTGCTACCCGTTGGACTACTGAAGTTTCCAAACAGTCTTCAAAGGCAACCCCACATTTTAGTAATGTATTTGAGATGTAACAAGAGCATGAACTATTCAATTTCATAGAAGTTATAGAGGAGTGAATTCATCTGAGATCAACCTTTGATGCTTGAGAAATGTGGCATCAAAAGCAGAGACACTTTTGAATATGAATATCTACCTGCGAAATACTTGAGTTGTCTTCACTGAAATACTCAGAAATTTGAATAGCTTAATCTCCCTATTGCTTTGCTAGAGTATTGTATTTAATCCTTTCTTGTGGATTGCTTCCTTAGGCTCTTGAGTGGATCCATGACAATGGAGAGTTTTATTTATCTACGCACACATCCACCGGCTCCAGTATCCAGCATACTCAAGAGCTATTGAAGGAGCACGAAGAATTCCAGATTACAGCAAAAGTAATTGAATTACATTTTATATGCTGAACTTTAGGTTCTCTATATGTTGCATCTGTTTTTTTCCTCATTGATATAAGTATTGACTGTCTTCAGAAACAATGGTGTGGCTTTCAGATTGGCCCAAGAGCAGCCATACAAGAAGCAGGCAACAATTATACAAATGACCTGCATAAAGTACTGAGAAGTCTGTCTGCATTTGGTTACAAAATCGAGCATGCCATTAGCAATCCATGCACTGTTGAAATAGGAATCAAATGTGGAATTTTAAAAAACTAGCAGATCGACAGAAATAAAACCAAAGAAAGCAGAATGCCTAAAATACAGAAACAAGATTGAGAGAAAACAAAACACAGTTGGAGAAAACAAAAAAAAAGTTTTTTGTGATAACTTGGGCAGATTTGGCTAGAAGGCAGCTCAGGTAGGCTGTGAAGTGTGATCTCTGTGTGAGCATGATATAAAATAGTAGAAGTGTGCCTCTTCATCAGAAAGGGTTTTGAAGGTGTTAGAGGCAGGGTTTGGGACTTGAGAGAGAAAACTGGATTTCACAGTGACAGTTGGATGGAAGAGACACAGAATAGACAATCAAAAGGAAGAACTGCACTTTTATGGACCTAAAAGGATAGAATATTAGAGGTTAATATAGCATTTTATTGTTTTAATAAATGTATTCTTGCTGCTGTTTTAAAACTATCTCTGGCTGCCTCTATCAAGCCCGTATTGGAGTCAGGCCATGGCTTGTTGTTTGTTTCATTTGGGATGATTTTGGTCCAGATGAAGAACAGGCATATATCAGATTTAAGCTTTATATTTACTTGGCATGTCGTTGAATGACATGTCATACTGCAAAACCAAAATACGCATTGACTTGCTTGTTCTAGTACCTCTAGTTAAAAAGAAAGCAAAGGGGAACACAGTGGTGGTCATGATTTCTTATTTACCGCCAATTTTTAACAGCTATGTAATAATAATGTGTTTGTTTGGGTTGTTGTAGGTTTTTTCGGGCTTCCTCTGAGGATGCTTGCCATAGATCCAGGTGAAACATCAGGAGAGAATGCCTCTAGACCATGGCCATATAGCCCGAAAAAACCTACAACAACCCAGTGATTCCGGCCATGAAAGCCTTCGACTTTATTTATTGTTTGTTTGTTTTTTTTGGGTGGCTGACAAAAACATTTTGAATTGCTGCATATAAAATAAAACAAATAATACATATAAAACGACAGCATAAGTCTAAAAACAACAAACACACATAAAACCGCATCTGATAAAATAATAATAAATATGTAATAGTCAAAAGAAAACAAAGACTCCATCAGTAGTATACTCCAAGGTTTTTGTGCCTGCAGAGTCCAGGTTGCCATGTTCAATCTAGTTCTGGTATCCAAAAACAGATCCATATTAGGGCTATAAGAACATGTCTTCATGAAGGAAACATGAGAGTACCCTTCACTCTTGAAAGAACCTGAGCACTGGTTGCTTGAGGAAATCTGGAGTCTAATCAGGAAACTTTACTCAACAAGGAAATAATTTTTGCCACTTCTGATGTTTTGGGGTGCTTAGAAGCTCTCTCTACTATTTAGTAAATGGGAGAGAGCACATCACCAGTAGTTATGAGATGAGATCACATGTGAAAATCACTCTGATTTCCCTGTTTCCTCTCTCCATCATATATGGTTGGATGGAAGAACCTGTGTATGAATACTGCACACATGGACACTTCATCATAGGCAGCTGTCATTTCTGTTTCTATGGTGACTAGCTTAAAGTGCCATACAGCTATATTTGAATCAGTTATGTGTAATTGTTATCTACAGATATATGATACTATTTTAATAGCACTTTGTCTAAAAAGCAAGGCAGTTTTCCACTACAGTCAGCCCTCATTTGTTGGAATTAAGTGCACAGTGCCCCCACCCCTGAGAATTTATTTATACTAATTTATGTGAGAGAAATTTTATACCTCTTCCAGCATGACTCTGTAGTCAACTGCTGGAAGCTGACCATAGATTGCATTGGAGGTCCTGGAGATGCCTGGAGAGAACAATTTTAATCAAATCTGTGAATAATCAAATAATAATAATAATAATAATAATAATAATAATAATCTTTATTTATACCCTGCCACCATCTCCCCAATGGGGACTCGGAGCGGCTTACATGGGGCCAAGCCCGGACAGCATATTACAGCAAAATAAAAGCAAAGCATAAACAACAAACAACATCATCAAAATTACATAGGGGGGAAAGTATAACATAGTCATAAAATAACATTCCAATAAACACAATCACAATAACAATGGGCGGGCCACATGTACAAGATAAAACGATTAAAATCTAATGAGATAAAAAATAGGAGCAGTTTATTTGCAGGGAACTCATAAAAACGAGCATAGTTGTGAAGCTATACTTCCCATTTGGAGGGCGTGTACTCCAGTGGCAAAAGCGTTTAGGGGTGCAGTAAGGTCATGTTGTGCACCTACTCGCCAAAGGCGCAGCAGAAGAGCCAGGTTTTAAGTTCTTTTCAAATCCATCAGAACTGCAAAATTGTAGTCATTTTCCACTTATTTCTTGAAACATAGTCTACATAGAATGGTGATAAAATAAATAAGTGATTCAGAAACATCTGTGTGTGATCAGCAGGAGATCAGACTTTAGTTGAGCATTATGCAGAACTCTAGATAGCCAAAGAGGGGTATAGAGGTGCTAGGATCTGAGGAACTCACTGCTGCCACACTGTGGGCTTATTGGTATCTGAACTAGCTTCCTTCTGCTACCTTGAAGGCCAGAAGTTCATTGTCTCTTATTTGAGAAGTTTCTTAGCAGTCTGGCAGAAAGTGGTTTTGAAGGAGAAGGATTTCGTAGCTATAATCTGCTCTTTATATTCTTTCCTGGCAGAATCCCCAGAGCTGGAAGAGGAGACATTCCAAACCTCCTTTCTCAAACTGAGAATATAATTTCTTGTAATATATCTGGATTGTTTCTGTGTCCCCCACAGCAAACCAAAGAGTAGGCATTGGCAAAGCTGTTGATCCATTGGGTGCTCACAGCTTTTTACTGTCTGTTCCTGAACAATAAAAAGCTGCAAGCACCCAATGAGAAGAACCGTAAACTCTGAAAAACAACCCGAAAGGACTTTTGTTAGTTTACAGTGAGTGTGAAGGTCTGTCCTTCTTGCTACCATCCTCTCTTTTGTGTTCCCAACAGCAAACCAAAGAGCGGGTGAAGCTGTTGATCCAGCTAGCGGATGGCTTTTGTGAAAAGGGCCATGCCCACGCAGCAGAGATTAAAAAATGTGTCACAGCAGTGGACAAGAGATACAGGGACTTCTCTCTGCGCATGGAAAAATATAGGACATCTTTAGAGAAAGCCCTCGGGATCTCTTCGGATTCCAATAAATCGGTGAGTGCTGTGGGATTCCCCCTCCCAGTGTCTTTCGCTGGTAGAAACGAAGGCTGGCTGAACATGGCTGCTTAAGCTCCTTACTAGACAGCTGTCTTTCCCCCCTCTTTACCTTCTCTTCACTGATTCCGTTGTCTCTCCCCACCCTCTCCCTCCTTTTCTTAATTCAGAGTAAAAGCCTGCAGCTAGATATAATCCCAGCCAGCGTTCCTGGGTCAGAGGTGAAACTGCGAGATGCTGCTCATGAGCTCAATGAAGAAAAAAGGAAGTCTGCCCGCAGGAAAGAGTAAGGCTGTTTCTCTCCCCATATACCGCTTTATGCATGGTTTGTCTTCATGTGTGGTATTTGCTTTTCATCAGTATTTTTCCAGTTCTTAAAAATGGCCCTAGATGTCAAAAAGGCAAGCTTGCTCTCTCTCTCTTTCTCCAAACGTTGACTCTCATATACACACAGCTTAAGCCTACGCCTGTATAAATAGTGCATTTTAATACTGTTTTCACAAACAGTCCATATCTAGCAAACAGAAAGTTAATGACCAATAAGAAAAGAAAAGCCAAGAATTTAAAAGCACACACACAATGGAAAAAGATGTGTCCAGTAACAAAAATTTACATCCACAAACACTAAAAATACCCTGTTCTGAACACATTCTTCTTGCTTTTTGTGTTGTCTTTTTAAGTGTTCTGTGGATATGTGTTTGTAAGTTTTCATTTCATGGTTGACATATTGTATAGGTAGATACCTTAAACCTAGCAGAATCAGTTTGATCTTGGAATCTAGGAAGAGGCAGCCCTGGTTAGTCCTTAATGGGAGATCATCAATTAATAACAGGTGCTGTGAGCTGTAAGAAAAGTAACTGGCAAAACCATCTCTTGAATATTCCTTGCCTAAGAAAGTCTATGAAATCCCTTTAGCACTGAAAATTTATATGGATCTGTATTCAAAGAAATAGTCCAGTTAGTCTATTACACCATAAAAAGGCAAAACAAGAAGGAATAATCTGTCTTAAAGGGGTTGTTATTATTTATTTTTATACCACCTTTCTCCCATGGGTGGGACTCAAAGCGGCAAACAATAATCAAAATGACAGAAATTTTGTCTTTGCTACATTGCTTTTCCTAATCCACATGTTTTTGTTTTTAATGTGGGTGTAGACATTCCATGTTGAAACCGTCTCAATTTACATAATAAATGTATTTATTTTTTCTGCAGGAATGTTTTTATATTGTATTATTTATTAATTTTAAGCAGAAGCTGGATGGCCATCTGTCGGGGGTACTTTTCTTCTTCTTGGCAGGGGGTTGGACTGGATGGCCCAAAAGGTCTCTTCCAACTTAAGGATTTTGATTCTATGATTTTAAGTTATGTAACAAAACATTATTTATTACGGTCCATAGATCCATCAATGAACAGACTGTCATGCTGAACTTTCTGACCAAAAGTTTTGTGTAGTTTGAATCCGGGGAGCATGGGGAGCTCCTGCTTGTAGACCCAACTTCTGCCAATGTAGCAGTTCAAAAACATGCAAATATGAGTAAATCAATGGGCACCGCCTTGGCAGGAAAGTAACAGAGCTCCATACAGTCATGCCGGCCACATGACCTAGGAGATGTCTACTGACAACGCCGGCTCTTCAGCTTAGAAATTGAGATGAGCACCACCCCTCAGTCGAACATGACTAGACTTAATGTGAGGGAAAACATTTACCTTTACTTTTTTGGCAAGTTATTCTCTGTTCAGTCCTTTTTGAAACTGACATATCTGCTAACTTCCAAAGATAACTTTAAATATGTCTATGGATTATGAACAAAACATTCAGCATAGTATACTGGTTGGAGTGTTGCACAAGGACTCCAGGAAATCTGGGTTCAAATCCCCTAGTCAGCCATGGAAACCCACTGGATAATCTTTGACAAGGCACACTTTTTCAGTTTCAGAGGAAGGTGATGGCAAACCTTCACTGATCTTGTTAAGGAGATCCCATGATACATATGTTCACCATAAATTGGAGTAAGCTTGAAGGCACAATATAACAACAAATCGGAAACAAAACAGTAGGGAAGAAATGTGTAGATGTTTATTATTACATAATTTTTGTTTTGGATCTTCATTGTTTTCCCCCTGTATTCACCATGTAAAAATACGTGATATATGCACACATGCATGTACACACACATACTATAAAAATGCAATGCAAAACAGTATTTGCTTTATACTGTAAAACAAGTCGATAAAATCAGTCATCCAAGCAGGCCAGGCCAGTGATTAGTATGGTAAATCATTACAGCTGATACCCACCCCACTAAAACATCATGAAAAAAGCAAGAGGAGAGAAAATAGTATTTGCAAGATGTGTGCTAATATTCATTTGATTAAAATATAGAGGCTAGTTATAAATCTCTTTAATAAAATATGTCATCATATTGATGCCAGAGCACATTGGAGTTAGATCATTTGCTTGCACTCTAGATCTCCTTACTTCATAATCATTCCAATTTTTCACTTCTCTAGAAATTATGGATGGTATTGGACTTCCCTGGAGGGCCAATGTGGTGTAGTGACTTGAGCTTTGGACTAGATCTCTGGGGACAAAGATTCAAATCCTTGCTCAGCTATGAAAACTCATTGGGTGACCTTGTCTCTCTTTGTTTCAAAGGTTCATTATGGCCGAGCTCATTCAGACAGAAAAGGCTTACGTAAGAGATCTCCGGGAGTGTATGGATGTGAGTGTTTGTCCAAGAACCAATTGATGTGGATACATGTTGGGATGGAGGGCTCAGTTGTATAATTTTTGTGTTATCAAATGTTACGCTTTACAGTGGGTAGCCAATTGGTGGTGTATCATACCTTGGGCAGATCTGTTGGTTAAGCAACTGCCACAGTGATAAATTAATTTGCACCTTGTTTTGCTGTCGTAAAATTCCCATGTTAACCAGACAAGGCCTCGTTTTGGAGAACTGTAAACTGACTATGGCTTTGTTTAGGCTTTGAGTTTGTCAAAAGGGATGATCTGCTGTTAATTCTTCCATTGTGCATTTTGCACATTCGAGAACCTGTTCATTCCTTTTGGACAGATCATTGTTAAAACCACAGAGAAGTTATGTTCTCTAGATGTTGGGATTTAAGTGTATATTTTACCCTACTTAATCTGTTGTTGAGACTTTGTATGTACAAGATCAGAATAAGCTTATCAGATTTATTTTTTTAAAACCTAAAGTGGTCTTTTGGGGGATTCCTAAGTAAATTCACAGCTCATCCTTTTGTCTTGTCCTTTTGACCAGACATACTTGTGGGAAATGACAAGCGGTGTTGAAGAAATCCCTCCTGGCATTGTCAACAAGGAGCATATCATCTTTGGAAACATGCAGGAGATCTACGAGTTCCATAATAAGTGAGTAATGGTATCAACCATGAAGATAATGCTAATGAAGAATGGTTGACTACATTCTGATACCTGTAAACTGATACATAATGTAATTTTAGCAGAGTAAAACACCATGTAAACTAAGTATGAAAAGAATATTCTAATAATTAAGGGAAAAGTTAAAGATGCTTTTTGAGTCTGAAAACCCTCAATGGAAGGATCATTCTCAAGCTGCTTTCTCAGATTCTCTTCCATCCTCAGATAGGTTTATCTCTTGATGTCATACAGCAGACAGGCATGGAAGAACCAGAAAAGGGTAGTGTAAAGCTGTTGCTTGGGGTTTGAAGGCTGGACTGTACAGTAGGCTCGGCCCAGATTAGTTTGACCCAAAGTGATTTGTAATATTTAGTGGTTCTTTTCGTGTAATCCCCCAAAAACAGAATGGGGAGGAGGGAACCAGAAAGCCGGCCAAAATGGATAAAGATAGTTGGATTTATCGGCTACTGGAGAGGATGGAGTTAAGTCTGCGATATACCTGAGGCAGGGGTCTGCCTTGGGGACTCCTGGAGAAGATAGGATTAACTGTAGCGTCTTTTCTCCCTCCTCAGCAGTGGAAAAGTTTTCTAGGCTCCTCCTGCAGAGAGAGCCCTGCTGCGAACTTTCCCAGCAGCACTTGCATGGGGCAGGCATTGAAAAGTCTCTGAGTTCCTCTCGGAGCATGATGAGAGTTGAAGTTTTTTTTCTCTCTCTGTCTCTCAGTCAATAAAAGACCTGGCTGTGTCCATGCTCTGAATAGCTGAGAATGGACACAACTGGCAACTACACTTCCGAGAACCCTTTGTCTTACTTTAAAAAATGTTATGGTGAAAACTTAAAATAATTCTAAAAAATCAGTAGATTGGTGAATTATTCTGAAACTTGGCAGACCTGCAGTTGTAAATGGGGTCTAAAACAGAGGTACGTTTCATGCAGGTAGGCCTTAAAGTGGCTGAGGATTGAGCCTTTAAAGCAGTGGTTCTCAACCTGTGGGTCTCCAGATGTTTTGGCCTTCAGCTTCCAGAAATCCTAACAGTTGGTAAACTGGCTGGGATTTCTGGGAGTTGTAGTCCAAAACACCTGTGATCCACAGGTTGAGAACCACTGTTTTAAATTTTCCCATTATAGCCAATGGGCCGAATCTTTGCCGAATGAAAAAGGCAGTACTCCTCCCGGTAAACAGAATGAGGAGTTAACCGAAAACAGACCCCAAAATGGCATGCCGAATTGCACAAGTCTACTATACAGGATTTGAATGTCTGTTTAGCCATATACATCCACTGGGTGACTTGCACATGTCACGCTCTTTCACGTTAAAAGGATAGCAATAGCAAACCTTTTCTGAGTAAATTTACCCAGGAAAAGTCTAGGTTTGGATCACCATAAATGGGAATTGACTTGACAGCACATAACAACAGTAACACATTTATATTATTGCAAACTAATTGTGTGAAAACTTGATTTTAATCTTCAAGATGATAGCTGTAAGGAGGGTTTTGAGTAATTGTTAACGATAGTTTTCCTACATAGCACGTCTATGCAGTGAGCTGTAACCACTTGGGCAAATTGAGGCACCTAATTTTTTGCCAAAAAAAATACTAGAAAAAAATGCTAGAAAAAAAAAATACTACAGAACAATATGGAATAATTGATGCAAAGAAGGCACAGTAGGGAATATTAAACAGTGGCAGAAATCATGTGGCTTGCCTCCCATTTAGTTGGAAATAGTTTCAAAACCACTACTGGATAAATCCCAATGTTAACACACTTAGCAGGTCTGAGTTAAGCATTTAAATGAAATATTTTACTGAATAGGTGAACAGAACTATAAGTATTAAGAGAAAAATCCTTTTCTTGAGTTGTCTTACGGCTATATGATTTATCCTTTAACTTAAATTGGATGATGTTGAACCTCATTTCAGCTTTCTTTGTTGCAGTTAGTATTTAATTTTTGTTAATTTGGGGCATGGGGTACAGGACAGGACTTTTAATGGCAACAGGGCAGGTGGACTGGGAAGGCGTATCTCTTCCAACCTCATTGTGGTGAAACCAAACACCCATACCATGCTGTTGTCCTATTCTATTCCTGGAAATGTTTTTCCCCTTTAAGAGCTGATAGTAGTGGATATTAATTCTGATCACATTAGAAATGAAAAAAAATCTACAGGTGGAAATCTGGCTAGGAGTATGTGTGTGAATAATTGTTTGATATTGTTACTTCTTTCTGTTTTATAGTATATTCTTGAAAGAACTAGAAAAATATGAACAGCTACCTGAAGATGTTGGTCACTGTTTTGTAACTTGGGTAAGAGCATATTTTTCTGTGTCATGTGGTCATTTGTGAAGGTTTGTACAGTTGTGGCACTTATTCTCTGAAAAACAGGGTGGAAATGCGTTTAAAGAAATAATGTCTGTATAGGTTAGAACCTAGATTGAATAGTGAGCTATAGAAAAAACTTTGTGGCTTACACACTGTATCAGGAGGCTTATGTTTCAGTTTTATCTTAAACACTAAAGGTGAATGAACTGTCCTTCAGGTGTTGTACTGCAATTGTCAGCAGCCATACCCAGAAGAGCTAGTGCTGGAAAGTACTGGGAGTTTATCTCCATCAGCATGTGGAGGTCTCATTTTGACCAGTCCTGTTATAAACAAGGAAATTGCTATGTCTTCTCATTAGTATGACATTTAGGAACCTTGTGAATGATCCCTAGTATACTTAGATGATCCTGTGAATGATCCTTAGAATGTATTATCACAGAACTACATAATTATTGGAAGTTCCAACTACTTTGTCCAACTATTCCCTCAGACAAAGTCTCATCGTGCAATTAAATCCTACCTCATCCCCGGATGCACTCCCTGATATTTTACATTGCCCTATCTCCCAGTGTTTTAAAATTTTTATCTTTGAATTTGGCCCTGCCCAGTGTGATCATTGTGTTTAAATGTTTTATATTGCTGGGTCACATATTTATATTGGTTTTTCATCTTATGTATTTTATTTTCTGATTTTTCTGTTATTTATTTACAGCTTTTATATTCCGCCCTTCTCACCCCGCAGGGGACTCAGGGCGGATTACAGTGTACACATATATGGCAAACATTCAATGCCAATTTTGACATACAACGTATACAGACATACTCAGAGGCTATTTAACTTTTTCTGGCCGCCAGGGGAGCTGTCGCTTTCATTGTCCATCTGCAACGCTGAGGAAGTACTTCCGCATTCCCCCCATGCTTTCCCGCTGGAATACTTTGCTGGAGTCTTCTTTATGGCCTCATAAATTAGTTAATTTAGCCTCCCCACACTTTAAGATGGTACCTAATTTTCCTACTTGAGGGATGCAACTGCCTTTCTGGTTGCAAAGGTCGACAACAGGCTACACAATTGGTTGGAAACTCACTCCAACCCAGACTGGCTTCGAACTCATGACCTTTTGGTCAGAGTGATCTTAATGCAGCTGACACTCAGCCAGCTGCGCCACAATCCCGGTGCTGTTGTGATTTGTGTTAATCCTGGTGCTGTTATGCTTTGTGTTATATTGTATTTACTGTATTGATGGGTGTGGCCTCATGTAAGCTGCCCCAAATCCACTTGGGGGAGATGGAGGCAGGGTATAAATAAAGTTGGTATTATTATTATTATTATTATTATTATTATTATTATTATTATTATTATCTACTGAAATTGGTAGCATCTGAATGTTTGCATTCCAGGTTGCCGAATTCAAGTTAGTGTTACATACAATTCCCTTAGTGAAATTAGATCAGTCTCTTCTCTCCTGACTTTCAGGCATTCCATTAGTAATCTATCAGTGCAATAAGACAACATAGAATACTGCAATGACAACCTGGAATGGCCACAGATTATGATATTGGACTGCGTAATTTTAAATAAGTGGTTTCTAATGTTTGCTATGCTTTTAATGTTTGTGTGTGCATATATATCTGTGTGTGTGTGTTTATTTTCTTGATGTATATTCTTATGGCATCAAACAGTCAGTTGCCTATATATGTGAGCCACCCTAAGTCCCTTGCTAGATGAAAAGGACAGGGTATAAATATGATAAATAAATAAACTATTGTTTTGCCTTTTTATTTTCTTTCTCTCTTGGTGTTTGTACGTTTGTCCCACTACCTAGCTAATTAGAATAAGGATATCCCTCAGTAAGGTACCATTTTTAAGGTGTAACATTTTTTGAAGTACTTTTGTGTGTGTGTTTTTACAGGCAGACAAGTTCCAAATGTACGTGACTTACTGCAAGAACAAGCCAGACTCCACCCAATTGATACTGGAACATGCTGGTGCTTACTTTGATGTGAGTACAGAATTCCCATGCTTAGATTAAATATTTTGATCATTTGGAAGTATGCTCAAGAGCAAAGTGTGTACAGGCAGTTCGCGAGTTACAAACATCTGACTTAATCCAATTCCTAGTTAAACAGGAGTGAAACAAGAGGAAGTGAGATTTGAAATCCACCCCAAAAAAGGGAAATAAACTCCTGTAAGCATTATTGTGAGAAAAGTGTGTATCCAATAAAGTGGAATATAAATGAAGTTTATTTATTTATTTATTTGGATCAAGTAATTTCTTATTACTTGATCCTTTTGTAAGACTGAATTAACACTTGAGCATCAATAGCCATAAAAACAAAAACATGGTATTCCAAAAGGTAAAAATCTTGTTATGTGAAGCCTGACTTTCAAGTTAAAGTAAATTCTTCTTCAACCCCATCAAAAATATCCAACAAACTTTCAGGCCGAAGGCTATCTACTGTAGTTGCAGTGGTTTAGTTGATGTTGGTGTAAAGGTAGTTGAAGTCAAAGGAAAACATGGTATTGTGATGTCATGCCTGATGTCACAAACAGGAAAAGTTTTAGATCTTGGCACAGTGATAGGCAGTTGCTTAGCTCCACCCTGTCAAGGTGTGTTAGATAAGGAGAAAGGACATCGGAAGGAATCGTGTTGTACAAGATTTATAATAAACATCCAGTTTAAGTACGTTCTGTTAGGCTTAATTAGAAGAAGAAATCTGCCTTTGGGATGGCATCAGCTACTCTGAAGATGTGAGGGAAAATGTTCAGATTTTAAAAATAATTTTGTGAAATGACGCTGTGCTCTGAGCTTGTAGCTTGCTGTATCTAGCATAGCATGTGGAGATTTATTGTACAAAAGAATATAAGCCAAGCTAAAGGAATGGGGGCATCCATACCTGAAGTGTTTACAGCCTAAAGTCAGATGGTATAGGAAATTAGGAAGAACTTCCTGACTGTGAGAGCTGTTCAGCAGTGGAACTCTCTGCCCCAGAGTGTGGTGGAGGCTCCTTCTTTGGAGGCTTTTAAACAGAGGCTGGATGGCTATCTGTCGGGGGTGCTTTGAATGCAGTTTTCCTGCTTCTTAGCAGGGGGTTGGACTGGATGACCCATGAGGTCTCTTCCAACTCTATGATTCTAAATAAGGGGTGAATGTGACGAAAAATGTTGGGAAACAACCTGAAATCTAAAGTGTGGTTCCCATCATAACTGCACCTGTACATCAGTGAGATATGCTGAATTCAGTGGGACATTTCAGTAAAAAAGTATAGGCTCACGTTGAAACGTATGATATCTCCCAGTGAGCAGATATCTTCAAAGATAAAGATTAAGACTTGAGCAACAAATATTCTAAGTTGGCTAACATTTTTCTCTATGTGTTTTGTTTCTGATACAGGAGATACAACAGCGGCATGGGCTAGCCAACTCAATCTCCTCTTACCTTATCAAACCTGTTCAGAGAATAACAAAATATCAACTTCTTTTGAAGGTAAATGTCAATATTCATTGTGTACACCCAGTTCTGCAAGAGGGAATCTTTTGCGCTCAGATAATTCTAAAGCTCTTCTGTATGATGTAAGGAACATATGCTTTTCTTTCTTATAAGGCAGACTGGTAGCAAGAAGAAACACTCAAAAGCAGTTTAAAATGTAAAATAAGGATTAAGTTTTATAAAATCAGTAATACCTAGAATATCTCTAGTGATTCTTGGAATTCTTCAACATATAGAACATGTTTGGGTATAGTATGAAAAGAGAGCACTGTACAGTCACACGAGCATCCATCAGATCGCCTCATAAGACTTAAATTGTTGCAAAGCTGCTTTAGAAGTTACACTTTTAATGTATCCTGCTGTATTTAATAGCAAGAAATATAAGGCTGCCTCATTGCACAGTCTAGATCAGGCGTGGGCAAACTTTGTAACTTGGGGGCTGCATACTAGCACTCTCTGCTAAGACGACTGGCTTCTCAGTGATGGAAGGAAGGAAGGGAAGGAGGAAGAAAGGAGGGATAAAAGGGAGGAAGGGAAGGATGGGAGGAGAAAGAAGGAGGTAAGGAGGAAGGAAAGAGAGAAGGAAGGAAAGACAAAAGGGAAGGAAAGAAGGAAGGATGAAAGGGTGGAAGGAAGGGGGAAATGATGGAAGGACAAAAGGGTGGAAGGGAATGGAGCGAGGGAGAAAGAGGGAGGGATGGGAGGGAGGAAAGAGAGAAGAAAGGAAAGACAAAAGGGAAGGAAAGAAGGAAGGATGAAAGGGTGGAAGGAAGGGGAAATTGATGGAAGGACAAAAGGGTGGAAGGGAAAGAAGTGAGGGAGAAAGAGGGAGGTGAGGAAGGAAAGGCAAAAGGGAAGGAAAAAAGGAAGGATGAAGGGGTGGAAGGAAAGAAAAAAATAAGAAAGGTCGAAAAGGGGGGAAGGAAATGGAAGGATGGAGAAAGAGGGAGGGGAGGAAAGAGAGAAGGAAAGAAAGACAAAAGAGAAGGAAGGAGGAAAGAGGGAAGGAAGAGTGGAAGGGAAGGATGGAAGGAGAAAGAGAGGGTAACGGGAGGTAAGGAGGAGGGAAAGAGAGAAGGAAGAATAAAAGGGTGGAAGGGAAAGAGGAAGGAAAAGAAGGGAAGGAGGGAGGAAGAGAAGGATGGAAGGGAAGGAGGAAGGAGAGATAAGGAAAGAAGGATGAAAGAGTGGAAGGAAATGAAGGGAGGGAAAGAAGGGAGGAAAGAGAAGGAAAAAGAAAAGGAGAGGGAAGGGGAAGGGAAGGAAGGATGGATGGAGGGAGGGAGGTAAGGAAAAAAGGAAGAGAAGGAGGAAGGAAGGAAAGAGAGAAGGAAGGAAGGATAGGATGGTGAGAGAGAGGAGAGCCTGAAAAAAGAGCCCAAGGGGCTGCATCCGGCCCTGGGACCTGGGTTTACTATGTGTGGTCTAGATGTTATTAAAATGTTCATCTCATAATGACTACCACACTCATTTTACAAGGTTGTGGCAGGATACTGCAATATAAACCCAGCAGACCTGGGTTCTATAAAAATGTCTATTATAGTAGTACATGGATTTTGAGTGCACTGTGCAAGAGGAAGATTTAGGTTGTACAGCCAACCCTCCATATTTGCAGGTTTGACCTTTGCAAGTTTGATTCTTCACAGATTTGACTAAAATGTACTCCCTTGGAATCTTTATATCCTTCATGGTAACACTAAGGGCAGCGTCCATCAAAAGCAGACTAAAGACTCATGCTGGAATATCTCAATTCCTAGAAAAGCGTTCTCTCACATACAAACTTGAAAAGCTATTTTTTTCCTTGGGGTTTTGTTTTTTTTTTGAGGTTTTATAGCTCTAACCTTAGTGAATGTGGAAGGCTGACTGTACTCTTACCAGCAGTCACAGAGAGGACAGTAACCATTTTGATCAAATTGGGGAAGGGGGCATCATGAAAAGCATAAAAGAAGAAGTCATAGTAACGCAGTCTTATGAGACCAGAGCCTATGAAACCAAGGAAGAATTTGAATTGATTTGATCCCTAAGTTTTGGTCTTTGTAGAAATAGATGTGCCTTTTTCATGATAGTAGGTCACACAGCTAGAGAGGCATATGCTTAAATAAGTGTGTTGCCATTCTTTTTCATTCATATGCAATTCTATTATTCATGAATTAACTGTTGCTATTAGCTTGCTGTCTTAACCTGGCTCCTGTATATGGATGTTAATTAAAAATACTGCCAGTCCTCTTCCAGACTCTTTTCTTCCTCTCTGTAGTCGGCAGCAAAGCGACACATCTTGATTACATGCTTCACGGAGCAAGGTTTCGGCACACCTGCTCAACAGGGTGTCAAGGGACCAAAAACCCTCTCAAAAGCAATCAAAAGAAGCTTGCCAGATGGCAGAGAGTGCATACAAATAACTAGAAAGACTTGAGAGCCTCCACAAGGATGAGACTATCTAGAAAATGAACATTGGGCTGTCCAGGCAACTTGCTTGTACTGTGCTAGATGCGCTTCATTCACCTCCTTGACTTCCTTTTTTAAGATGTTCCATCTATAGAAATAAAAATGTAATGGTCGTTTGTGGGATTAACATAACTCAAAAAACACTGGGCATACTGACACGAAATTTGGACACAATACCCCTAACAGACCAATGAGTGACCGTCACCCATACCACCCCCCCCCCCCCAAAGTGGAAAGGACTTAAAACTCCCAAAAAGCTAAATGACGATACAGAGAAAAGGAAAGGAAGAGGGAAGGAAGGAGGGGAGAAAGAAAGAAACAAAGAAACAAAGAGAAGCATGGAAGCAAAGAGCGAAGGAAGGAAAGAGGTAGAGAAAGAAGAAACGAGAGAAAGAGGAAGGAAAAGAAAAAGTGGGGAAGGAAGGAAAGAGGTAGAGAAGGAAGGGAGAAAAAAGGAAGTGAAGGAGGGAAAGAAGGAGAGAAGGAAAGAGATTAGGAAGGATGGAAGCAAAAATTGAAGGAAGGAAAGAGGTAGAAAAGGAAGGAAAGAGGAAGTGAAGGAAGGAGAGAAAGAGGGAGAGAAAGAAAGAGAGAAGGAAGAATGGAAGCAACAGTGAACGAAGGAAAGAGGTAGAGAAGGAAGGAAGGAAGGAAAGGGGCAGGAAAAGAAAAGGGGGGAAGGAATGAAAGAGGTAGAGAAGGAAGGAGAGAAAGGGGCAGGAAAAGAAATGGGGGAAGGAAAGAGGTAGAGAAGGAAGGAAGGAGAGAAGGAAAGAAGAAAAGGGAAGGACAGAAAGAGGGAGCGAAGGAAGGAGGGAAAGAAGGAGAGAAAGAGTGTGAGAAGGCTGGCCACAGCTAGCAGGTCCAGCTGGTTAAAAATGCAAAGCGATCTACAACATTTGGAGATGCCATCATTTTCATAAGCCTACATTAAAGCCCTTTGAGAAATTGATGGCATCTTTATAAAAAAAAAGGGTTTTTTTTAACATGTACACTGGTTTCATATACTAGAAAGCAAAAGCAATGAGTGTCATTTATCAGTGGAGCTTTACATTCCTATTTTTTGTATCAATGGCCTTTTCCTACCTGATTCAACTAAAGTTGAATTTACACCCATGTGAAGTTGATCATTAGGTTCATTTCCTAGCTCAAAGGGAAAGATTTAGGTGTTGATCGAATTGAGTTGCCCTCCCACTCGCTCCAGTAGGCAAGAAAAAAGTGTCCCCATATGAGGAAGAAATCCCTAGCTCAGTGGTTCTCAACCTGGGGTCCCTAGATATTTTTGACCTATAACTCCCGGAAATCCTGGCCAGTTTACCAGCTGTTAGGATTTCTGGGAGTTGAAGACTAAAACCATCTGGAGACCCAGGGTGGGAACCACTGCCCTAGAAGGTCTGTCATGTTTCTGCCAGTTTCTCCAATAGGACATACTCATATTGTTTCACTACAGCAGAGGTCTCACATTTTTCATTCTTATTTGCTCCAATCATTCATTTCATCCCTTCTCTATCTCTAGATCCTTTATTGCTTAAAAAAAATCCCATACTTTATCCCTTGAGCTACTTTTTTTCAAGCTTCTAAAAATTTTCCGAACCTCTTAGACTGTTGAGTCTCTCAGCCTTCATTTCATCTCTTTCTCCCCTGCTCCACATGGAGATATAAATCAGCTTTTTATTGATTTTTAACTGATTAAAAAATACCATTGATATTCATTTCTGTTTTAATGTTTGTATATTTGTAGTTTTTAAATTGTATTGAAATGTTTTTAATGCCTCTTGGAGTCTTTTTTTGTGGAGAGAGAAAGCAGGCTATTAATAAGCATCATAATAATGACAACTGTCATAACTGGTTTACATGAAGACAGTAGGGTTGGACCTGGATCGGTTTGAATTAAAGTGATTTGTAAAATTCAGTGGTTAGTTTTGTATGTCCCCCAAAATCAAAGCTGGGAGGGTGGGGTAGAAAGCCTGCTGAAACAAATCAAGATTTTTCACCAACTGGAGAGGATGGAGTTAACTCTGCAAAATATCTGAGGCAGGGGTCTGCTGCAGGGCTCCTGGAGAAGGGATTAGCTGCAACATCTTTTCTCCTTCTCCGGCATGGGCAGCGGCGTCCATTTTTCTGGAAAAGTTCCCTAGGCTCCTCCTCCAGAGAGGGCCCTGATGGGAACTCACTTTCCCAGCAGCACTTGCATGGGACAGGCATTGAAAAGTCTCTTAAGTTATCTCGAATCATAATGGAAGTTGAAGTTTTCTCTCTCTCTCTCTCTCTCTCTCTCTCTCTCTCAGCTGGTTGTGTCCACGCTCTGATTGACTGAGAATGGACACAACCAATAACCACAATTCCCAGAACCCTCTCTTGCAGTTTGTCATATTTTTTAATGTTGTGGTAAAAACTTAAAATGATTAAAAAAAATAGTTAGATTGGTGAATTGTTCTGAAACTTAGCAGACCTGCAGTTGTAAATGGGATTTAAAATTGAGGTAGATTTCATGCAGATCGGCTTAACATAACTGAAGATTGATCCTCTAAAGCAGGAGTCCTCAAACATTTTGAACAGAGGGTCAGGTAACAGTCCCTCAAACTGTTGGAGGGCCGGATTATAATTTGAAAAAAAACGTGAATTAATTCCTATGTATACTGCACATATCTTATTTGTATTGCAAAAGATACTTAAAAACAACACAATTATTAAAATGAAGAATTTTTTTAACAAATATAAACTTATTAGTATTTCAATGGGAAGTGTGGGCCTACTTTTGGCTGATGAGATAGGGTTGTTGTTGTTATTGTTGTTGTGTGCTTTCAAGTCATTTCAGATTTAGGTTGACCCTGAGCGAGGGCCAGGTAAATGACCTTGGAGGGCCGTATCCGGCCCCCGGGCCTTAGTTTGAGGACCCCTGCTCTAAAGCTTCCCGTTGTAGCCAATGGGCCGAATCTTTGCCGGATAAAAACAGCAACACCTCCCCCTTTCCAATTCGAGTAACTCCCCTGAACAGAATGAGGGGTTATCTGAAAACAGAACTAAAAACAGCATGCGTTTTGGCCAAATTGCACAAGCATAAAAGACAGCTGTCTGGAATGTACAACTATACCATCCTGGAAAGTATAGTCTTCTAGGCTCAGTGTAGCCTGACATAAGCTGTGTTGGGCTCTGTAGTACAGAGCTAATTTGTTTTTGATCCAGATCACAGGCCAGTTTGTTCAATAAACATCTGGCAGATGTCCAGAAAAATAATTTTGAATTTCTTAAAGCAGTTACTCAAGATTGCTGGGGGGTAGGATCCATCAACATGTGTCAGATCTTATAAATATAAACATAAAACATTTTGTTTATAGGCATATGTGAGTCCAGAGGATAGTTGTTCATTTCTCTAAAGGTGAGAGTTATGGAATATTAATATTGTTTACCACCAGCTTCTGTGCAAGCAGTAGAGGGGAAAACAAGTCAATAGAGGAGAGAACAAATTAGTCTGATAGCATACACACTTGTACCCAGCTAGAAGAAACAGCCTGCGTAGAAATGGTCTAATAGTGACACATGATCTAATTATGATTTTGTTGACTTTGCAGGAGCTGCTCACTTGCTGTGAAGAAGGTAAAGGTGAGATTAAAGACGGTTTAGAAGTAATGCTTAGCGTGCCGAAACGAGCCAATGATGCCATGCATCTCAGCATGCTGGAAGGTAAGAACACACTCCTCTGTGATTGCAATTCTCAAAGGCTGTATTTAAACCAGTCTATTTTTCTGATCATATGTGATCCTACTCCACCCATTCGAAAAGTACAAATAAATGAAAATTTTGCAATGAAACAACTGTTTATAAGCACTGCACAAGTGCAGTTGCATTGGTACTAGGTTGTTTGTGGTGGCAATGGATATTTATTGCACGCACCCTTCTGACCAGTGGGGTGCATACATGGAGATATAATATTTTTTTTGTCGTGTCAGGAGCGACTTGAAAAACTGCAAGTCGCTTCTGGTGTGAGAATTGGCCATCTGCAAGGACGTTGCCCAGGGGACGCCTGGATGATTTTGATGTTTTTATCCTTGTGGGAGGCTTCTCTCATGTCCCCACATGAGGAGCTGGAGCTGATAGAGGGAGGTCATCTGCCTCTCCCCGGATTCGAACCTGCAACCTGTCAGTCTTCAGTCCTGCTGGCACAGGGGTTTAACCCACTGCGCCACCGGGGGCTCCTATATAATAAATAGTAGTAATGGGCCCGGTAACCATTTCATCAATTTATTTCACATTTTTGTTCTTTTTTTTTTTATTCTGATGGCACAATAAGGTTCAACCCCCCCCCACAGTACGAAAATAATAGTGAAAGAAAAAGGGAAGTAGTGACATTAACTGTGTAGTCGCCTGCTTTTCGGGCCAAATGGCATGGTCCAGGGAGTATTTCCACGTTGTTTTGCCTCTGAGCCCAGTTGGGTCAATCAGAGGAGAAGAACATAGTGTTGTGGGCACACATTGCTCAGGCTATTGGGGGCGATCGCTCCCAAAGCGCTCATCTGTCAGTCTTGGAGTTCGCTCCTCTGCCTGCTTGCCTTGCTGCCAGCCAGCCACTATTTTTTTCCTTAGCTTGGCTGCTTGTGCTTGGCTCCTGGCATCTTTTCTTTATTTTTATTTCATTATTTTTATTTACAGGGACTGGGAGTTTTGAACGGGTGGGGGTGGGTTGCGCCGGACATAATAATAATAATAATAATAATAATAATAATAATAATAATAATAATACTTTATTTGTACCCCACTACCATCTCCCCAAGGGACTCTGTGTGGCTTACATGAGGCCAAGCCCGCAGTACATCAATAAACGAAAGCAATCACAAATAATCAATACAAAACAGTTAAAATAAATCTCATAAACAAAAAAACACAATAAACAATAACATAAGAATTTAAAAACCTATGGCCGGGCCAAATGTAATAATTAAAATTTAAAAATAATGCTGGGCATGAACAAAGTAGGGTACAACTAGGAAAGGGTTTTCAAAGAAAGATGAGGGCGTGCAGACAATCCTAAATCAACATCGCCCCTTGGTGCCGACATGCACACTCAGAGCTTTGGGGAGAAGGGCATCTCTTTGTTCACTGCTCAGATTCTTTCTTTTCTTCTCTTTTCTTTTCCTTTAAAATATTTTAAAATCTTTGGGTGGCTCACAGAGCCTTAGTCCAGGTCACCCTAATTCTGTTTTCTCCTTCCTACCTCTCCTATCCCTAAAAAGCCTTGTGAAAAATATTAATTATAATTATAGTGCTGTAATAGCAATTCAACCAAAAGAAAAACCCTCCAAAACCACTTTTTTACCTCCCCTTCTAGTACTGTATTTGCATTCCTTACTTCTACTTCTGATATATTTCTCTCTGTGGCTATTCTGCCTTCTGATTTTTTAAAATTATTATTTTTCAAAAGAAAGTATTTGTTGGGCTTCAGTAGAATAATTTCTTCCCCTTTGAAAACCACCCTCCCTCTCTCAAACCTCCAATCTCTCTATCTGTACCTGGCCTGCCTTGTTCTGCCCTCTAAATTGCTGCTTTTCCAGGAATAGTTACATCACATCTGTAATACTTTTTAAGAAAAACAGCCATTGGGTTGGGAAAAGGTGTCATATTGCCACCTTCAAAGGAATTTTACCATTCTTGGTCAAACTTCTGACCACATTACACAGACCTTGCCACTTCTGTGGACCCTCACCAACAGTCCCTTGAAACAAACCTCTCTCCCCCCCCTCCCTCCCTCCCTCCCTCCCTCTAGTCCAGTGGTTCTCAGCCTGGGGTCCCCAGATGTTTTTGGCCTACAACTCCCAGAAATCCCAGCCAGTTTACCAACTGTTAGGATTTCTGGGAGTTGAAGGCAAAAAACATCTGGCGACCCCAGGTTGAGAACCACTGCTCTAACCCTAAAACTGAGGGGAAAGGGAGCCTGGGAAGACCTCCAATTGCCCCCAGTGGGACAAAAATGTTCATTCTTTCGGATGCTGAACAAAATACCCCATTTGGAAAGGCACCCATTTTTGGAAGCGGCACTCAAAAACAGAAATGGGGCCATGCGTATGTAACAAACTGAAACATAGCGATTTTATTCAAATGCACAAGACTAATAAATTGAGTCCCAAGCAATCACTATCCTCATTCAAACTGCCTCTAGGTGGTATTGAGATTACCTAAAATAAAATAAAAAATAGGAATGATCTGGAAGATCCTGTTCTTGAGAAACAGAAATCATAAATGAACATCAGTGGTCAGCTTGATGGATTTTGTAAGAATAAGAAAATGAAACATTCACACCTAGCTGCAGCAGACAAAAGTCCTTTGTCCCACCCTGGTCATTCCACAGATATATAAACCCTTTTTCCTAGTTCCAACAGACCTCACTACCTCTGAGGATGCTTGCCATAGATGCAGGCGAAACGTCAGGAGAAAATGCCTCTAGAACATGGCCATATAGCCCGGAAAAACCTACAAAAAACTTACAACAACCCAGTGATTCCGGCCATGAAAGCCTTCGACAATATAATAAGAAAATGCTTAGAGTGTAGGGTATAATATAGATGCATTTGAATTTATTGTATTTAGTCCATTTTTGTCATGCAGTGGAGATGTTTTGACTTTTCTAATTAACCAGTTAGATTCTTCCTAGATAATTCTATATTAAATCTTCATTTTGAGCCGCCTCTAAATTGACGGCCTTCTTAATGCGCATTGTATATACAGTATTTTAGAAATATGGCTGCCAATTCACTAAATAAGAAAAAAAATCTACTGTTTTGCTCACATCATGATTTGTAGTAAGTCTATATAGTGCAGAGCCTGTCACTTCAATTATTTTCTAATTGAGGCTTGCAAACTTGTATAAAAATTGGTGGAACTATTACTTATATTTAAATAGACGTGTTGGAGTGAGCATAGACTCTAACACAGTCATCTTGCCAAGGAGTATGTGAATGTGCTTCATGGAATATTCCAATATTTCTTTTCCACAGTTCAGTCTTTTAAACAAACCCTGTTGAGTATTTGTATAGCTGACATGTTGACATCTCAAGTGAAAGTATTTCCTTTTAGGAACTGATCTCTAAATCTCCCAATCCATCTGTTTATATTCATGGCTTTTGATGGATTATGCACTATAATTTATAAAGTCTTATTGCCGTATACTTTTAGGTTTTGTTCTGGAAGGCAGGAATAGGCATGATATTAACATTGGCATGCCATTTTGTGGCACTTTTGTGTTTTAACATTTTGTTTAATGCTTAATCCACTTGATTGTAAGGCTTTATCCTTAGTGTAATCGTAACAAATAAAGGAGAGCGAGTATATTTTAATGGTTTGCGAGTTGATCTAAGACTTCAGACCAGGGTTCAAATCCCCACTCTGACGTAAATCGTATCTCCCTCTATGAACTGGCGTGGGCTGTAAGATCTGCCAGGGAGGCCCTTCTCTCGCTCCCACCTCTGTCACAAGTGCAGTTGGTGGAAACGAGGGAGAGAGAGCCTTCTCAGTGGTGGCCCCCCAGCTCTGGAACTCTCTTCCCAAGGAGATTAAATTAGTCCCCACTCTGTCCACCTTCCAGAAAGACTTGAAAACTTGGATATTCCAATGTGCCTTTGAATAACAGTTTAGCACCAGATTAGGACTTCCCAATCCCTAATTTACGGTTTTGATTTCCCAGCACTTTACTTCTGGCCCTACCTACAGTTTTTGTGTTTGCACAAGCCCTTGCCCTGCCCTATCAAATCTGAACATGCCCACATTTCCTGGCTACTGGTTACATGTGTTTGAATAACAGTTTCGCTCCTGATTAGGACTACCCAACCTTACTTTATAGTTTTGATTTCGCAGCACTTTACTTCCGACCCGGCCCTACAGTTTTGCATTTGCACAAGCCCTTGCCCTTCCCTATCAATTCCCTAGCAAAAAGTAACCCACTTTTTCTGGCTACTGGTTAACAGTGTTGGTTAAAGTCTTTTTAATACGTTTTTATTGTTTTGGTTTATTGTTTTAACTATATTTTATAATTTAATATGCTTTATTTGTATTACTTTGTAGCCCTTGTTTATGCTGGGCCCCATGTAAGCCTCCTCAAGTCCCTTCGTGGAGATGTTGGCGGGATATAGGAATAAAGTTATTACTATCATGGAAACCCATTGGGGAACATCGAGCAAATCACACTCTTTCAGCCTTAGAAGAAAGCAGTAGCAAACTACCCATGAATCTCACCCCAAAAAAGCCTTGTGGAAGAGTAATTACAAATCAGAATAAGTCTGATGGCACATAACAATATATAAAAATAACTTCTTATTATTATTATTTGATATGGTATTTAACTAATTGTGAGATATTATATATAATTCCAAGCACCAGCAACAGACTAACATCTAATTATTGCTGTACACAGCAGAACTAGCTGAACTGTGTAATCTTAGTGGTTGGTTGGTGCAGCAGTATTTTTCAGAGCAATTCTAAAGTAGTAGGTGATTTAGGATCTCTTCCTCAGATTCCTTTAAATATCTCAGAGATGATGAAACACAGTTCTTGTTGAGTTATTATATGCCACTGCAAATAACTTGCTGGTTATTTCTAGAGTGTGGGTTTTTGAAAGGTCTTCCTTCCTTGCTGAATGCATATACATACACTATTTTTTTTTCTAATAATAACACTATGCTGTTATTGTTCCTGTATTATAAAGGTCCAATTTCCTAATTGGGTCTATCATAAAAATACGAAAAAGAATTATTAAACTACCAAAATGTTGTTTTTGCGGGACATCCTGCACCACATTTTGCTCTTGTTTTTCAATGAATATCTCATACAGTCTCAACCAATTCAACATAGTTTGTGGCTGCCACGAAAACGAAGTTCCTGAACTATAACAACTACTTTCAAAGCAAGTACTGTACAATTAAACAGGAAATAACACTTTCAAACCAGGAACAGAATCTTTTTCAAATTGTGTTATGTAGTGTAATAGTCATGTTAGTTGAAAAAGAAAGTTAGATGGCATTCTCTCTAATTTTATTTGCTTTTATGTAGGTAAATCTGCCTAATTTCTTCTCTAACAGGGAAGTCAGTACAGTAGTAGCATATGTTATATCAAATACATTTGCAATATTGATAGATCTTGAACTTGGCTACTCAGTACCCCAATAGGTAACAATCTTATGCCACATGCGTTCTCCTAGCAATGGTTTGAAACAAAAGTTTTGAAGCCAGTGTAATAATGCATATCGTCCTTTTTGCTGAATCCTGTATGAGATTATTCTTTTCCTCTACTTTTTTCAATTGTCCCAATTTTCTTCATAGGTTTTGATGAGAACATTGAATCTCAGGGAGAGCTCATCCTTCAGGAATCCTTCCAAGTATGGGATCCTAAGACCCTTATTCGGAAAGGCCGAGAGAGGCATCTGTTCCTCTTTGAGATGTCGCTGGTCTTTAGTAAAGAGGTGAAAGACTCCAGTGGGAGAAGCAAATACATCTACAAGAGCAAATTGTTTGTAAGTTCAATACATTGCAGTTCAATGTAATAAACCCAGGCCACGGTGGTCCATGCTCTCGTTGCGTCTAGGATAGACTACTGCAACGCACTCTATGTGGGGTTGCCTTTGAAGACTGCTTGGAAGCTTCAAATAGTCCAATGAGAGGCAGCCAGGTTAATAACTGGAGTGGCATACAGGGAGCATACAACTCCCATGTTATGCCAGCTCCACTGGCGGCCTGTTTGTTACTGGCTTTGGCCTATAAAGCCCTAAATGGCCCTGGCCCAACTTACCTGTCTGAACACATCTCCCCCTATGAACCATCGCGGAGATTAAGATCTTCTGGGGAGGCCCTGCTTTCCGTCCCACCATTGTCACAGGCACGATTGGTAGGGGTGAGAGACAGGGCCTTTTCGGTGATTGCCCCCCAGCTATGGAACTCCCTTCCTTGTGAGATCAGATTGGCCCCCTCCCTCCTGTCCTTTAGAAGGATGGTAAAAACTTGGCTGTGGGACCAAGCTTTCAGGACAGGGCAATAAAGCAGTAATGGGAAATATTACCAGGCCAATTAGATTTGACGCTGATGACTAGGACGGTTTTAAATGGTGTGTTTTGATATTGAGATAAATTGTTTTAATGTTTATGTATGTGTATATGAATTCGTGTCCCGGCATTGAATGTTTGCTGTATATATGCTGTGTCCTCTACGGGGTGAGAAGGGCAGAATATAAATGTTTTAAATAAATAAATGTCCAATTTTCAATTCCAAGTAGATGTCCTCTAAAATAAAGGGAATCACTGCCTTTTTAGTCTTTGTGTTGTTGAAGGCTTTTTAGTATTTCTTTAAAGCATGGGTGGGAATCCAGCAACTCTCCTAGTGTTGTCAAAGGCTTTCATAGCCAGAATCACTGGCTTGCTGTGAGTTTTCCGGGCTGTATGGCCATGTTCCAGAAGCATTTTCTCCTGACATTTCAGCCACATCTATGGCAGGCATCCTCAGAGCTTGTGAGGTCTGTTGGAAACTAGGCAAGTGGGGTTTATATATCTGTGGAATGCCTACCTCTGAGGATATCTGACGTAGATGTGGGTGAAACATCATGAGAGAATACTTCTGGAACATGGCCATAGAGCCCAGAAAACTCACAGTAACCCAACTCTCCTGGTGTTGCTATTCTCAGCAATCCTTTCCAGCATAGCTACTGGTGAGGTATACTGCTAGGTGCATTTCAGCATTATCTGGAAGCCTCATAATTTCCACCTCTGTCTTAAAGCAGCTCATCTTCTTACAAGATTTAAGAAAGATGTTCAAAGACTGTCCCCAGAAAATCTATATTATTTATTTATTTTTATTTATTTACTATATTTATAGCCCGCCTTTCTCAGCCATATGGCAACTCAAGGCGGGTTACAAATTGGCACAATTCAATGTCAGGCATTCATAAAAGTATCATTAAAAACAATCAACATTACAATATAAAACATAAATAAAAACTGTTAAAGCATATAATCATTGGTGTCACCTTGTTAAAAACGTTATCTAGTAACATTGTCTGGCCATTCCATGTTCATCATTCATATTTCCGTGTTATCTATTCCGCTGCATTCTCAAAAGCTTGCTCAAAGAGCAATATACCATTCCTCTTGCCAGTGCTTCTCGGGTTGTCTGGTGTGGGGTGCCAGGATTTATTTATTTTCTTCCAAACACGGGCGTTTGTTATGGGCCAAATTATAAAATTGATATCTCCTTTCCTGAAATTCCTCAGGGACTAGCAGCCAATGACTCAGGCCCAGATTTGCTCCACCATTAAGTAGCACTGATTTATGCTTCTTAACTGTAAAAGAAACTAATATCTGCATAGGGAGACAATTTTTGGTTGCTGGAGTACAGTAAAAATCACTGCCTGAAGCAGACACATGTATCCCTAGCACTGCTCTTCAACTGTGACCTAGAAAGAGCTCACAGTAGACAGAGGAGTATCTCCAGGGCACAGACTGCCAGTCACAGCAATTTGCCTGAAACCCTATGATTGACACAACCAAACATGATGGCTTTTGTCCTAAGCCAGGATTTGACCTAGAGATGAAAAGCCTCTTGAACTAGCTCTATTGAACCATGTAAAGTGAGAGTGATCTACAACTGAACGTCAACGGCAGCATGTCAAGAAACAAAGTCCAGACATGTCATCTTTTGGCTTTTGAAATTATTCCAGTGCTCTGCTTCATGTCTGATGTGGTGGAGGGCCTTTTCTTTGTCCTGTGCAGAATGACTATTTTTATCCTGCCATATCCTGTTTGACATCTGAAATGGAATACAGAAAAGCAATAGAGAAGTCAAAACTAGAGTTTAGAAGAGTCTCATTAAATGCCTATGTAGTAATACCCCACTGTATGAAAGATGGTTGACATCTCATGATGTTTTTCAGTTTATAATAATAATAAAACTTTATTTCTAGACAACACCTCTCTCCTGAATAGGGCTCAAGGCAGTTTACAGCACAAAAACAAACAAACATTTGATGCCTTACAAAGTAACAAACAACATCAAGAATAATACCAAATGATACACAATAATAGCAATAAAATTATAATGAAAAACCTAAATTAGACAATAAACTAGGGCATGTAAACATTAAACATATATCATTAAAAACAGTTAGAAATGAGTTTCATATGAAATGGCTAACATAGGTGTTTCTTAAGATGTCTCATAGCCATCATATGGTGCAGATAGGTTCGCCAGTGTTCCTATGGAATAGTATCTTAGTCGTCATCCTCTCCATACGCTAAAGCGCAAAGTGTGTCCTCAAAGGAGAGGAGGGTGGGAACAATTTTTATTTCTTTAGGGAGGGAGTTCCAGAGTCAGGGAGCAATCACTGAGAAGGCCCCCTCTCTCATTCCCACCAGCCGTACTTGAGATGGGGGTGGGACCGAGAGCAGAGCCTCCTCTGCTAACCGCAGTGCACGGGATGATCTATATAGGGAGATGCAATTGGACAAATAGCCTGGACTCAAACTGTTTAGGGCTTTATAGGTAATGACCAGAACTTTATATATAAAGTTTTAAAATCTTTTGCTATTGTTCCATCTTTGGAGAATTTTACAACAACACCTCAAGAGATCATTAATAAAACAGATTGCATTGTGAATTAATGGTTGAACCTTGCTTAAACCTATCCTAAAGTAAACTAGCTGCTGCAACCAATTGATAAATCTTTATCCACAGAGAATAGCAGTCGAGATTAACTTCTCCTGATTTGATATCTTACCTAGTTTTACAGGTTGAGGCAGCATAATTTCCTTTTTTCAAAACTTAATAAAACCCATTGTATGAATGAGATTTTTTTATAATGTAGACACATACCTAAAGTTTTATTTTACGTAGTTTTGAAGATCAAATTAGGTAGGTGATGTCTCCAATTCTCCATAAACTGAGTAAACCGATTTCTGGCATTTGTCATGACTCTTGCCAGCATAGCAGGCGTTACGTTGGCAATTTCTTCCTGGATGTTGGTCTTTAAATCTTGTAGGGTCCTTGGACGGTTCACATAAGCACGGTATTTCAAAAAAACCCATTGGGAAAAAAATCACAAAGGGCCAAAACTGGAGAGCGGGCCACTCCAAATCCGCTCGAAAAGTAGGCCTCAACGGCAAAAGCACGTTCCTCACTGTTCCAACGCATGATGGTGACTGAACTGTAACAGGACAAAACTTTATACTCCCGCCTCTCAAACAAGACCACTAGCGCTCTGCTATGTCTTCAACTGACTGAATGGCGCGCATTTTAAAAAAGAAAGTTATGCTGCCTCAACCTGTATTTCAATCTCTTTCTGCTCACAACATTCAAAAATACAGCTGGGATGTTAAATTATTTAAAAATGGCTATGACGGCATATTGGAACCTATCACTAGATTTATTCTCTGTGTCTCAGAGCATCAGCATCCCACTGCTAAGTTATGATAGACTCTGGCATGTCCTTCTATCCATTTGCGTTAGAAGAGTATCTTTTCAAACTTTTTTTAAAAATTCTGGTAGCTTGACGAAACCATCAGTCAATCTGTGGTAAACTGAGCTTTCAATTTAAGATGATAGCATAGTAGACATTAGGAAATCTTTAGTGATATTAATAAGGGGAAATTGTTGGAGGCTAGCCATGAAACATGACTAAAGTAAAAACCACAAACCCAGTCAGAAAACAATAAGCAATTTCAAGTAGTGGCTTTGCCATGCATACACTTCTGGTCTCATGAGATGTTTTTATGACACAGGATAACTTAGGATGTAAATTTATGAAAAGTGTCTCTTCAGATTCGAAAATAATTGACTATTATAAAGTTTACAAAGGAATATATTTTCATCCTTGTCTCTTTTATTTGCAGACGTCTGAATTGGGTGTCACAGAGCATGTGGAGGGTGATCCTTGCAAATTTGCACTGTGGGTTGGAAGGACTCCTACTTCAGACAACAAAATTGTACTAAAGGTAATTGAGAAAACTCATATAATTGATAATGTTATTTCCTACATAATTGAAATTTGAACCGGTTTTGTGGAGAACATACCCAGACTTTGATGCTCACATAGAGGGGTCTATAGAGGTCTCCAGAGTTTTGAAGCATTGCTTTTTAACAGTACATTTGTGCTCATTGCCATTAACTCAGAGAAGATTGCTGTGCTTTAAATATTATATTACTTGCTACTTTAGAGGTTGTTTTGGGATGCAAATGTTAGTAGATCAATAGGTACCACTCCAGCGAGAAGGTAACAGCGCTCCATGCAGTCATGGTGGCCACATGACCTTGGAGGTGTCTACAGGCAATGCCAGCTCTTCGACTTAGAAATGGAGATGACCCTCAGAGTCACACACGACTGGACTTAATGTCAGGGGAAAACCTGTACCTTTACCTTGGGATACCTGAACTGTAGTAAGTGTTTATATTAACCATGTGAGATGACTGCAGAACTCTTTAACTATATAAGATGAGTTTTCTCTTATTTTAACCCAGGAGTCTCACTCTGTCTGCTGCTGTCTTCATAATACAGTATTGTTTTGCCACAATATAGCATTTCTGTTATGGCTTGATGCCCTAAGTATAATTTTCCATATAAATGTTGTGAGATCTGTATTTATGTTCTATTGCTTGTGAGACAATAGGAAGTGAGAGGAATCATGCACCTCTCAAAGCTAATTCACTCCTGTAAAAGTTATCATGGGGAAAGGGTGTCTGCACTGAAGCTGTATCATCAATCCTTATTTCCATGGAACCCACAAATTTTCAAAATCCAATCGTCACAGGGACAGAAATCTTCTGAACACGAGCACAGAGCAAAACAAACTGTTACAGGGGTGCTAACCCTTCCCTATAGTATCCAAAGTGAAAAATATATATTTGGCTAGAGTTACACTTACAAAATGTATGTTTCGACTTACAACCAAATTCAACTTAAGAACAAACCTACAGAACCTATCTTGTTAGTAACCCAGGGTCTGCTTGTATACCAGTGTTATCCAGCATGTAATTACATTGTAGGAGTTGATTTGCCCTTAGAATCCTGGGATATTTTTGTGTAATGCAAATGACATAACTGTTCAAGAAACAGGCAAAGTTTTGTCATAATTCAAAGCAGAAATTAATATATGTTGTTATAGGTTTTTTGGGCTATATGGCCATGTTAACATGGCCACATAGCCTGGAAAACATACAACAACCCAGTGATTCCAGCCATGACAGTCAATACACAGAAATCAATATGTTTGTTTGGTGCACTCACAAATATCCTATAAGTGGGAACGGTTAGGTTTGTTTTACACATTGAGTTAACCAGAGGACTTTTCTGCCATTCTTTTATCTTAAAGGCTTCCAGTATTGAGAACAAACAAGACTGGATCAAGCACATCAGAGAGGTGATACAGGAAAGAACAATCCATCTCAAAGGAGCTTTAAAAGAGCCAATTCATATTCCCAAAACGGCACCAACGACAAAACAGAAGGGAAGAAGGTTAGTAGAGTCCCAGTTCACTGCAAAAAAAGACAAAAATTCACTTTTCAGCCAGTTACTCATCAGATTAATTTTAACTGTGTGGCTGAACTCTTTTTGGGAACTAGATGCCGTAGTTAAATTCTGATGTTGATAAGTTAGATCACAGTACCATAAGTTCTTTAGGTTTAATTACTTAAAGAAAATCTTGAACACATGTTTTATTCAGTTGCATGTTGCTTTGAGCTTTGTATGGCTGAATCAGCATTCAAATATGTGGTTGTGTTTCACCTGTGAAGTCATTTTGGCTAGCACACAAGTGTATCTCATGGGGAATTTCAGGTCACGAGGTAACTGACTTGCTAGGTCCTGGATTGGACTGGTGTTGACATTTCTAAAAGCACAGATTTACCAGGAAAAAAAAACTGTACCTTGGAGAGATGAGTATTGCAAGTTTGTATGGACGTGTGCATAAATTCCCAGAATAGCAGAGACTTATTTCATTATAATTATTCATAAATAAGCATGGTCAATATGGAAATTTTCAATGTAATGAAATGCCCACTTTTTGTGCATTTTCTGTATTTCCTGGTGATCTTCCATGGTTCTTACTAAATACACATATTCTGTGTAATTTGTATTATTAGCCTGTACTAATCCTCATCAATCCAGAAAGCAAAACAGTATGCATACACTAGGCAACTCTTGATTTTTGTTCTCTTAGGTTATGTATTGCAGGTTAAAATTTGCATCCTTTTATTCTATAGAACTGAATGTTAACATCCTCAAAATGATGGTGCTTTCCAGTTAATGACTCCCAATTTCTCATTTTTACAGAGATGGAGAAGACCTGGATAGTCAAGGAGATGGCAGTAGTCAACCTGATACTATTTCAATTGCATCCCGAACCTCACAAAATACACTAGACAGTGACAAGGTAAGACAAAAGCGAAATTTCTTTTCATGGTGAAAAGTTGCTCATCATAAATTAATGGCAAGTAATTGCTTTGATTAACATTAATTTTTATATATGAGAACCATACATACCAAAGGATCAAAATATAAGGGGTGATGTCATCGCACTGAGACTAAATCTGAATTTCAGTTATCTAAGGATATAATTTTATGGTTGCTTTTATTTGTTTTAATATCTCCTTTTCTTCCTTTAAGGCGGTGGTTCTCAACCTGTGGGTTCCCGGGTGTTTTGTCCTACAACTCCCAGAAATCCCAGCCAATTTACCAGCTGTTATGATTTCTGGGAGTTGAAGGCCAAAACATCTGGGGACCCACAGGTTGAGAACCGCTGCTTTAACGAATGCAGAATATCATACATATGGTCTTCAGTGTAGGCATTGATCATGAACAGAGACCTTCTGACAGTCAGCAGTCAAGCCATTGACATTTGCAAGATAGTACAGTTGTGCCAAGATAATTTCATCTGCAAAATATTGCTCCCTTTCATAGGTCTTGCAGATACTTTCCATGCAGTTCAGGGTCTGCAAAGTTACTTCTTAACATGAATTTATTGTGTTACTTGTTGCAAAGTCTATCACTGCCCCTTTGATTAACTGCCATTGTTGCGGCAAGAAGTTTTAAGTAACTCCTTATGTTACTTGTTACTTTTACATTGTGTTGTTTGAGCACCCAGAGAAGGATGCTGCCCTGGAGACTAGGACACAGAATTAGGTCTTCAAACTATAGGAAAGGAGATTCCACCTGAACATGAGGAAGAACTACCTAACTTTGAGAGCTCTTCAGTAGTGGAACTCTCTGCCCTGGTGTGTGACAGAGGCCCCTTCTTTAAGCTGAGGCTGGATGGCCATCTGTCGGGAGTGGTTTGAATGTTATTTTCGTGCTTCTTGATAAGGTTTGGACTGGATGGCCCACGAAATCTCTTCCAACTCTACGATTCTGTGATATAGAAATTCAATTGAAAATGGCTCAAAAAACCCTTACAATTCCCATTTTAAAAGTAATTACTACTACACACCCCCTCATCCCACTGAAAAAAGGCATGCCTTCATTTCCATTTCTTGTTACGGATTTATTATTTAAAAAATAACATTTTAAAAAGGTAACATCACACAGGTAGTTATGTTTCATGTTTCTTCCAAGTTCTGTTGCAGCTCTGTGTATAACATGTGTTTAAAACTTTACATTAGTCAACATACATTCCTTTTGTATCTCTAATTAATGGTTTTACTTTCTTCAGCTTGACCTTTAACCATATTCATATCAAGCGTTCACAGCGGTATTATTGAGGGTATTTATCCCTTGACATTTACTTTTTCTTCTTAAACCATGTACTTGAGAGGTGATAATCAGCTTAAAATGATTAATTTTAAAACATTGATGATACACTTAAAAGGCAATTATAACATCTTCTAGAGTCAGTAGTACATAGATTTTTAAAGAGCCTTAAAGGAGCAACTCGTCAATCCTATGAAAAATCATACACGTAATCTGAAGGGAGCCAGAAGAAAGTGACAAATTTAAAAAGGGATTACTATTGTCATAAATCACAATTAGTGTGGAATATATCAACCAGGTTGTCCTGGAGCTGCAGTGATTTTGTTGCCCTCTCCTGTCTTCCACTCACATCATAAGCATCTCTAATCTTCAGAGAAGAATTTCATTTGCCAAGAAAACTTCTCATAGCTTGCACCTGTCTATGAAAATGCCATATTTGTTCAGAAATTTCTTCAAAAGGGTAGAAAACGGGATAAAATTTCTATCTCAGTCTTAAAGGGATATGCAATCAAAGCATCCACACATTCCTAATGTTGTAGTCACTAGAATTTGTATGGTCCTGAGTTCCTTCAGAAATATTCAAGAACCCTTGTCTAAATGTTGTCCTTTCTTGTTCAAATCAGGCAATTCTCAAGTCATTATTCCCACTAGAAAGTCCAGAAGAGGCAAGCTAGATTAGTTTAGTCTCACTGAACCTTCTTCATGCCTTCAAAGTTTTCCTTTTTCAGGTAGGAAAGCAGCTTAGAGTTGGAACAGCTTTCTTGAGGAACTTCTCAAGAGGCTTTGAAAATTAGTGGCTTAGATTTGCTGTCAGTGGCTTCTGCTAAGAGTATGAAAACCTCTCTGCCTAAGGAAGGTCTGATGCATATGTGCTCTGTTCCGATTCCTATAAGGAAAAACATCTTTTGCTTCAGCAGTAAATGATTTATTTATCATGTCAGGAGCAAACCAAACAGTTGTATTGCATTTTAACAAACAAACAAACAGCAGTATATGATGATATTTATGTAATTGGAATACATTGTTCTAGCACAGGGGAAACTCCCTGCATATTCAAGATAATCCTAAATTTAATAGACATAGGTAAATGTGAGTGTGACATTTGGTTGTACAGTTGGTTACACAATGTGGGGAGACACCTGCACAATGAAAATGCCCACATGGCAATTGGAGAGGAATCAGAAGGGAGCACATATGCATCAGGTGTTTCTTCGGCAGAGAAGTTTTCATACTCTTACAGCAAATCTAAGCGAATACTTTTCAAAGCCTGTTGAGATGTTCCTCAAGAAAGCTGTTCCAACTCTAAGCAGCTTTCCTACCTGAGAAAGGAGAACTTTGAAGGCATGGACAAGGTTCACTAGCTTGCATCTTCATGAGGTCCTAGCAGGAATATTTTTTAACCTCCTGCATGAAGGAAGAGCTCTGAAGCACCTTCTCTCCTTTCAACAAATAACTAAACCATTCGTTATTAGGTCCTACTTGTCCTTCCAATTGCTCTTTAAGAAATAATGCTCCTCTTGTCTTCTAATATTTGGCTGAGGAGTACAAAATTGAGATAGTAGATCTCTTTTTATTTTAAACTGTTTATCTCTCATCTATCTATAATTTCTTACCAAAATTACACTAATATAATGTAATACCTGTACATTACTTAAACATCCATCCTTTTTGTTGTTTCTCGTTGATTCATGATACCTCCGATCCTTCCCAGCACCCTAACTGTGTCTTTGGGATCCAACACAACATAAGTAGCCCCAGGCTTAGCCATTTTCCATGATTATATCACTGATAGGACTTTCTGCCAAAATACCTGTGGTTTCTCAGAGAGAAATACGTTGCTTCAGGGAGTTTGCAGCAGCAAATCTGTCATCTGCACTTCGTAGTATAACAACTACCTTACAGTTGCCTGGTCTGGCATCATCTCAGTGAAGCAGCGATGCTGAGATTTTTCTGAAATCCCTGGTGGGAAAGGAACAATTTCAGTACTATGCAGAGATAGACCATTATTTTTGTTAATTGATGGTAGGCCCAGTAGAGGGTGCTGTGAAAGGAAAGATTGAGGACCTTTAGAAAAAAATTTGGCATATTTCAGGGAAACTTACAGTTAAAAGTAATGAACAGAGCTTTGTTCTCAAACCTTCCTCATTAAAAATATATATTAGGCCTCTGTGTTATGTAGCGTGTTTCTCACTGTTTTACATATTCCCTTGAAAGTCCTTTAAAGCAGTTATTTGACTGTTTTGTACAAGTTAGGGACAAATTGGGGGCATAGAATTCGAGAAGCAAAGCAAAAAGAGGTGATTTAACTCTCACCTTAAACTAGTGTCACATCAGGTAAATACCAGCTTTATTTTTGCCCTGCCAAAGTGACTGAAGAATAGTGGAATAGTGAGTGTGAATAGAGTGACGGAAGTTGGTTAGCCTCTTAGAAAAGCAGTTTACAATGAACAAAATAAATTGCAGGATGTTTGGCTACATTGCACATCTTTGTGGCACAGTAGAAGATCTTTTGCAATACACACAGAGAGAGATTTATTAAAAGGGAAGAATAGTGTTTTCTTGACAGAATGGCAACAGAGTTCTAAATAGTACAGACGACCTACCATGGTAGGTCAGTCTTTTACTTCAAGTCTCTCTCAACAAGAATATTGAATGCAGAAGCAGATGGACTGAGATATTATAGAAGTGGTGCAGTTAGTGAATGCAATTCCCTTCTCATCTGGTGAGGGAGATAGTGTTTGAGTAGGACAGAACTCCATATTGCTTCATAATTCTGATAGAAAGCCTTTTTGGAGAAGAATGTGAGAGGTGACATTAGCAGTAGATGAATTAGTTAGTTTAAAAAACAGTATTCCAAAAAAGTGACTTATAGGCCTTTGTTGAACTCATTGTCTGTGTGAGGTGGATTCAGGAGTTTAAAGTTGCCTTGGGGAGGAATGGTTTAGGACACTGTGTGTACAGGAATACCAACCCTCCATAGTGGCATGGAAAGGTCACCCACACATGTAAGACACATACATGGGCAGGTGTCCAAACCTGATTATTAATCATTGTAAGTTACCAAAAAGATAAATAACTTTTTGGAGTATGGATTGTTGTAGGTTTTTTCAGGCTATATGGCCATGGTCTAGAGGCATTCTCTCCTGACGTTTCGCCTGCATCTATGGCAAGCATCCTCAGAGGTAGTGAGGTCTGTTGGAACTAGGAAAGTGGGTTTATATATCTGTGGAATGACCAGGGTGAGACAAAGGACTCTTGTCTGCTGGAGCTAGGTGTGAATGTTTCAACTGACCACCTTGATTAGCATATAATGGTCTGACAGAGCCTGGGGCAAACTTTTGTTGAGAGGTGTTTTTGGAGTATGTTTGTCTATGTGTCTATGTCTGTGTACCTAAGCCATTGTACCATAATAAATAATACAGTTTTAATTCTTTTGATAGGATGGCTCAGCTTTTTGCTTTGAGCAAGCTGACAACTTGCAGAGGCTGAGATCCAGTAGCAACCTACCACACACTAGAAATTCCCTACTATAAGTGACTTAGAAGTATCCTGGTTATTATTTGGCCCTGTCGAGGGAGGGAAGACATAGGTGACTTCCGATGGTGCTTGTGGCGGTTGGCACAGAACTCTTAGGGTTCTCAGAGTTACCAGCATTGTTTTAGAGGCTGGGTAGAACAGTAGCTCCTTGTCTTTGGTGAATTGAGACCGGAGAAATAGCAAACCACGCAGGGTTTGAACCCGATGGTCAAAAAGATCACCCCCCTCAAGGGAGTGGGCTCGAAGACTCAGGAAAACCGAACTCGTAGAGGATTGCAGGCTGCAATAATGCAATCTGGTGCATGGCACCAGAGTAGCAACTGACCAGTATACATTTTTTTAAAAAAAAAGAAGAAGAAAAAGGAGCTATACAGACAGAAAGAAACTGTAAGCAAGAAATAAATTCTACCCGCAGTCTTTAAAAGGCTATTTCAACAAAAGAAACACACTAGAAATTCCCTACTATAAGTGACTTGGAAGTATCCTGGTTATTATTTGGCCTTGTGAGTGCGGAGGGGAGGCAAGACATAGAGAAGGTGACCAGTTGTCAATAGTATACTGGTTTGATTAGAATGCCATTCTTTTTGTCTGGTGATATGCTGTATTCATCTTTTCTTAGATAGATACACATATCTACACATACACAAAATCTGGGGCCTTTGAATACTGTATAGTGGTAGTATTATGATTACACTTTAAATGTCATGGCACCTAGATGAGACATTAGAGCTCCCTGTTTAAAAATAAGTGTATGGAAAGTAGCTCGGTGATGTAGAGTTTCTCCATCGCCACCTGTAACCAGTGCTAGTGAGGCCTCATCTACTCAATATGTGGACAGAGAAAGAGAATGGAAAGGGGCTGTTGAATGGTTAATAGCTGTAGAGAAATTAATATGCTTACAGTTTTCCTGAAGACTGTATCTTCTGACTTGGAATCCTTATTTGCTGAATTATTAGGCTTTATGATGCATTGTGTGAGATAAGCACTAATCTTTATGATTCAGTTCACTTTGATACAGTTTCTTGGGAATTAATGCTGTATCTCTGGGTAGTGAAGACCACTTTGAAGTGTAGTCTAACAGGGTATGAGTAAAAAATGTTTGCATAGGACGTGGTTAAGAATAAAAATAACACTTCCTAATCTCCCCCCCACACACATGCACACACGCACAATATTAATATTTGGTTTCCATCCAATTTCAGTTTGACTAGCTGGCTTCTTACCTTAGGGAACCTTAATGAGCTAATTATAAAGGGCAAGAAAGCAATAGTGCTTTTTACACCCAAAAAATGTAATCATTTTGAGATATGCCATATACTTAGATAATTATAGTGTAGAATACTGTAAAATTTGGTAATTTTAGCACTGTAGAAAGCATACAGAAACTGGAACATTAGGGCCTACATAGAGGGGTCACAGTAGTGTAGAGGGTTAAACTGTTGAGCTGCTGGACTTGCTGACCGAAAAGTTGGCAGTGCGAATCCATGGAGCGGGGTGAGCTCCCGTCGTTAGTCCCAGCTTCTGCCACTTTAGCAGTTTGAAAACATGCAAATGAGAGTAGATCAGTAGGTACCGCTCCGGCGGGGAGGTAATGGCGCTCCATGCAGTTATGCTGGCCACATGACCTTAGAGGTGTCTAAGGACAACGCCGGCTCTTCGGCTTAAAAATGGAGTTGAGCACCACTTCCAGAGTCGGACTCGACTAGACTTAATGTCAAAGGGAAACCTTTACCTTTAGAGTTTGTGAACTGTCACAGAGTTAAGAAATCTCTTTTCTTTTAAAGGTATTTTTTACTCCTGGTTTTAGGGGAAGCACTGGAAACATTTGTGTACTGCATGAAAGACAGTACTTCGACTACTCCTGGCTGAAATGCTCTTAATCAGAGATACTAGAAACTATTCACATGTAAATTAGCTACCTTGTCACCGTGCTATAGTTTCCTTCCCAACTTTGCTTCGTGTTTTTATTTCTTTCTGTCTATCTATCACATTGCTTCCTGCACTTTTGTTTTCTTACTAATGCACTAAACCAAGTCCCAAAAGATCTCATGTGGATGTGGACTTCAAGAAACTCAACATTGTTTGAGAATCCATCCTATAAATGAAGGCTGGTCAAGCCCAGGTTGTAACCATCTGTTCACAACACTTTTTTGTGTGCGTTTTCTAACATTTTGACACTTTCTGTTCACACTGTAAAAGAAAAAGGCCATTTTCTCAGACTGCTCCAGGCATACAGCTGTTTTCAATTGTTTCTCACTCCAGTCTACAGAGAACCATAAAAAATAAATCAGCACCGAAAAAAACCTTAAGACCTTTTGGTTTCCCCCTCCTCAAGCTCCCCTTGGCATAACTTTGAATGAACTAAGATCTAATATAGCTGGGAGAGAAGTGAGATGCAGAGGCTGGGGAAGGGTGCCCCAGATATATTTAGAATGTTTCTGAAGGCAGGCACCTCATAACTTGAGTGGAGGTTGTCCTGGGAGACTAAGTAGGAGCAACATGATTAATTCCTGCTTGTCTCTTGCTGGATCCGTGCTGATTTATTTTACTTCATTATGAGAAACATAAGGCTTCCTTTTTACCTCCTCCTCTCCTCGCACACCCTGTTTTGCAAAACTAGGATTACTAACCCACACTAGTATTTATTTATGTATCGTGTCAGGAGCAAACCAAACAGTTGTGTTGCATTAAAAGAAAACACGAAGTTTGCAAACTTGACATTCTATTAAATATCCTTTGACCAGTAGCTGGCCACTTGGAGTGCCTCTGGTGTTGCTATAAGACAGTCCTCTATTGTGCATGTGGCAGGGCTACGGTTGCATTGTAGTAGGTGGTTTGCTCTTCTCCACACTCGCATGTTGTGGATTCCACTTTGTAGCCCCATTTCTTAAGGTTGGCTTTGTGCCTCGTGGTGCCAGAGCAGTCTGTTCAGTGTCTTCTAGGTCTTTCACTCTTCTGTGTGCCCAGGGGGGAGTCTTTCATTAGGTATCAGCCATTGATTGAGGTTCTGGTTTTTAGCCTGCCACTTTTGGACTCTTGCTTGCTGAGGTATTCCAGCGAGTATCTCTGTAGACCCACACTACTAAACAATGGTCATGTGAAAGTTTGACAGACAGACTTACCAAATGATTAACCTGTACATTATATTTACATGATTACCTGGCAGATGCTGCTTGCACACTTTTATGTAACAATACACATTATTGTCTTGGCTGTCCAAAGACACACATTTTCTGTAAGAGATGGACTTTCATATGGATGGGATGTTGTGAGTTTTCCAGGCTGTATGGCCATGTTCCAGAAGCATTATCTCCTGACATTTCACCCACACCTATGGCAGGCATCCTCAGAGGTTGTGACAAAAACAGCAACATAATTCAATGATACATGTTAGCAGCTAAATTACTCATAATGGCATTAACATTATGTTTCACATTTGTAGCTTTCCAGGATATAAGATACCACAGTAACTACATTGTTAACAGAGAATGCCAAAACGAACCACCATCTTCAGAAAAAGAGGCACTTCTTGTTTGCCGATATTATCACTTTTGGCCATAAAGTTCAGTACAAATATTGGGAAACCAAACCAGTTTTATTTATTTATTTTGTGTCAAAAGCATTGCCTAAATAACTATTAAACTGATAAAAACAAAGGGAACACAAGCGGCTAAATAATTTTTGACCAAAAACGGGCAACAGCAACTGCATTGTCTGTAACTTGAAACAATTATTCCTCCGTACATGAGGCAGGGCCTAGTGGACAAGCATATAGATGCAGAGTTGTTTGTTCTGCTCCACAAGGTGGAGGATTCCTCTAGGTAGTATCATTTAGCCAGGTTGTTTTTGATCTGCCCACTCTGCTTCTGAGTCTGTTCAGGGACTTCCAAGTTTCCCATTCTTGGTCAACTTGGAAGAAGAGAAAGCTGAGAGGAGATATGATAGCCATGTATAAATATGTGAGAGGAAGTCAAAGGAGGAGGTAGCGAACTTGTTTTCTGCTGCCCTGGAGACTAGGATGCAGAACAATTGGCTTCAAACTACAAGAAAGGAGATTCCATCTGAACATTAGGAAGAACTTCCTGACTGTGAGAGCTGTTCAGCAGTGGAACTCTCTGCCCTGGAGTGTGGTAGAGGCTCCTTCTTTGGAAGCTTTTAAACAGAGGCTGGATGGCCATCTGTCAGGGGTGCTGTGAATGCAATTTTCCTGCTTCTTGGCAGGGGGTTGGACTGGATGGCCCATGAGGTCTCTTCCAACTCTATGATTCTATAATGTATATGAATGACAGGATGGTTTCTGTGTTATGCCTTCACAATTGGAAATCCATTCTGTTATGTTTTACTTTTCATATGCTTTGATATAGTCCAGGTTTATCTGTAATACGTATTTCGCAACAAATTTCCTGTGATTTTTCTGTTGAAATCTTTTTTCTATTGTGTGGGGCCATGCATGCACCACTCTATATACAAAGTTAGCATTAGAATGTAATACAAAAATTGATTTTTTGCTATTTGTTTTATACTATCCTCTTAAATCATTGTGAAATTTGTCAAGATTCATGGCATATACTTCTGGAATTATTGTGCTGATTGCCCTCCCATTTTGTTGGCTTTTTCCACAGCTGTCAGGCGGATGTGAGTTGACAGTGGTCATCCATGATTTCACCGCATGCAACAGCAATGAACTGACAATCCGTCGGGGTCAGACAGTGGAGGTTCTGGAGCGGCCACATGACAAACCCGACTGGTGCCTAGTACGAACCACTGACCGGTCCCCAGCTGCAGAAGGGCTGGTCCCCTGTGGATCTCTCTGCATTGCCCACTCTAGGAGCAGTATGGAAATGGAAGGCATCTTTAACCACAAAGGTAGGAGAATGGAGGGGTTCAAGTAGTGCACTGTTGTTTCTTTTCTTATGCTTTTTAAACCACTCAAGAGGGTAATGTGAAAATTGTCCGTATGGGTGGCTTTTGACTCTCTGTATTTTCTGGAACTGCAGTTCCTAGCAACCTTTTCCAGTGTAGCCAGTGGGAATTATCTGAAGAGCCACAAGTTGCCACCTCATGGTGAAATAGTCAACATGATCTTCAGTAGGGGTTCACACAATCACTGTTATGTACATTGGTATACAATAAATCCATGAGAGAAGGAGAGCAGATCTATAAGTGGCAATATAGCTAAGGTTAGCCTTTTTATGGGCATTCTCAAATAAATGTTATGGTTTCATCCAACTCCCTGTTGTGAAAGTATGAGGAGAAATATTGCCATCCATTGCCATATGGGTATATGCAGTTTACATTATCCACAAGGTGTACAAATACTCCATCTGTTGACAGTGGTATTTCTCAGTTCCATAATTGTCCTTGCAAATGATAGAAGGGTAAAGGAAGGATCCACTCATTCTGATAAGCATGGGAAAATGGTTCTGTCACATCATTTAACTTTGGTGTCCTGAGATGAGCTTAGTTAGATGGCGGCAAGCTTGGTCTCTCACTTTGGACTGATCTGTTGCCTGGCTGGGGTGGGGGTAATATCCTAGTATACAAAAAGTACTGTAGGTAGAAGCCATTTAATAGCTGGCAAATCAGGCCAGTCTTTGTGGACCGCATCTGCAACAGTATTGGATAGTCTATGGGAATTACAACCTTTTTTCTGGAAAGTTGTTTGGAATAGACAAAATATATGTATGTATACTTATAAAACAGACTTACATAGTCGGTTAAACTCTGAGCCATTTGTTACACACTTAATTAGTGTATGAAATCCATGTACTCAGAACAGGCTTTGTGTTCTGTTTAATGTATTTGTCAGACCTTTCATAACAATTTGCCTTAGAGAGAAACTGCAGCCTTCATGGCTTTCTTTTTTTTTTCCACGTTGATCTCCTACATGAACTTGGGAAAACCCATTTCTGAGTGGACCTAATAAAGTAAATGGATTATGAGACCAAATATTTAATGCTTCACTTTTTTACTTTCTTTTCAAATATGGTGAGAACTAAATCACAATAACGTTTTGGTGTTTGGAAATGAGAAAAACTTTTTAGCTATAAGCTTTTTGTTAGAAATGTCAGGATTTAGAAGGCTTTTTCTGTCTGTAGCAAATTAAGGCAGAGAATTGGAAGTGGACCCCGGTTTTCCTACCTAGATCTGGCAGTTGAAAGACTTACAGTTGAAAAAGTTGCTGCAATCGGCAATGGTGATTGTGACAACATTGAAAGTGGTGGTGGTGGTGATGACGATGTTGGTGGTGGTAGTGATAACATGCAGCTGAATTTGTTGATCAAGTGAAATCAGTTTGAGAATGTGATGCTTTTCCTGACTTTTGTTGTTTCAGCCATAGTAGGGAATGTTACAGAAATAGTAGGAACTGGATCAGATCATCGGGTCATCTAATCTAGTTTAGTGGACACTGCCTTGGAGCAGCTCACAGGTTTTTAGACAAGATTATAGAGTTGCTAAGTATTGCACTTAGGTCTTCTGACTGCAAAACATATGCTGTACTACTGTTCCATGGTCCCATGCCTCCTGATAGAAAAAAATGTAGTCCTAACAAGGACATGTGGAAGCTGGTACCTGAAATTTCAAGGTAGCTATATTCATAGATTATAGCTCAAATCTCTCAGGCTTGGAAGGACTTAATTATGTCATCCTGATGCTGTGCATATGTTGGCTGTGGATGGCAGCCAAGAATATCAGGAGACTTCCCAACTGAGTTAAAATGGCCAACAAACATTAGTATAAAAATCTGTGTTAGCATTGAAAGGAAAACTGGTCAATTGGTTTGTTGTCACATTATACTGAGCTTGTTTTCTCTAGGATTTCAATGTGGCTAATGGTGTAGTAGTTTGAGCATCAGACTTTGACTTTGGAGACCAAAATCCAGTAAGTTCTGCTCAGCCATAGAGACCCACTGGGAGACCTTGGGTTTATGTCACACTCTCTCAGGGTCAGGGAAATGAAAGGCAAACTCCTCTAAACAAATGTTTCTAACATATGGCGAGCCCCATGATAGGTTCGCTTTAAGTAGCAAATGACTTGGCACATGCTACACACACAATACAAAAAAGTCAATATAATATAGAATTAATGATAATGGTTGGGCAAGGGGATGTCATTAGCTACAAAGCAACGGAACAAATTCTTCAACTACCTTATGCATTTGTCCATATTGGGATGTTCTTTTTTCTCAAAGGTAAACTACTTCAAACAGTATTTACACAGTTCTTTGTGTACCTTAAGTATATTTAGTTTTAGCCATATGAGTCTATGTATGCATTTGGCTATGCACAAAGGCCTGATGAGATAACAGGGATGTTTTGAACATAGTTACATACATCCTGTGCATGTTGTGATTTCACATTAAAAGTCTTCAAAGAGTCTTTTGGCATTTTTAAAGCCTATCAAATTTTATTTGGTATGAGTGTTCAAGGATTCCACTGTTTAATGTTGAGGAAACTTTTACAAGCAGTTTGTGATATAGCCTTGGATAGAGAGCACAGTCATCATTTAATCTACTGTTGTAATGTTTTAGAGCAGTGGTTCCCAACCTTTTTTTGACCAGGGACCACTTTGACCAAGGACCACTCTCAAACATTAGTACCTCAAGGGTTACGAATCAGTTTTTGGTCAACTTTAGATTCAGTTTGGTTATTTGGGGTTTGTTGTTGTTCATTCGTTCAGTCGTCTCCGACTCTTCGTGACCTCATGGACCAGCCCACGCCAGAGCTCCCTGTCGGCTGTCACCACCCCCAGCTCCTTCAAGGGGTACTTGGGATACAAATACAAGGGGTATTTGGGGTACTTATTCAGAAAATTGCATTGGATAGACCACCTCATCTCTAGTTTTCGATACAGCACATATGCCACTCAGTAGTCGCCATCTGCTCACCCACAGAAAACCATATTTAATAAGCCTCAGCACTGTAAGAAGGTTTTGCAAGACCTGTCGCTCTCGTTGCAACGGTATAGTAATGGTGAGGTCACTGACCATGTTTTAGTTCTAAAACCACTGTTTTAGAGAGAGAAATTCTGGGGTCTTACTGGACACTTACACCTTACATGGACCTTATGTATCTCTCAAGATTACCATTGATGGTTCCAAAGAGGAAACTCGTAATTCACTTTTTCCTGTTTTATGGGGAATGGACTAGTTTTGTAAAAATACAAGAATTTATTTATTTATTTATTTATTTCGAACATTTGTACCCCGTCCTTCTCAGCCCCCGGGGGAGGGGGGGACTCAAGGCGGCTTACATCAAGCACAATTCAATGCCATTACATATAAATAATACATACAATAATTACATATAAATGATACAGTAAAAATAATTTAAAATTTAGTTTAAAATAAAAAGTACATTAATAACAAGTACAATAATACTGGCTATCTAGCCTTATGTAGAAACGAATTCAGCGAGCACAACACAATCGGAAGCCTATTCATAGTCCATTTTCCATCACATTGTCATCATTGCCAAGAACTGTTTTTTCTACCCACATTAACAGGCAAAATATGGACACTGGCATATAATACATAAATATATTATCAACTAACAATAAGTGGGTTGTTGTAGGTTTTTTTGGGCTATATGGCCATGTTCTAGAGGCTTTCTCTCCTGACGTTTCGCCTGCATCTATGGCAAGCATCCTCCGAGGTAGTGAGGATGCTTGCCATAGATGCAGGCAAAACGTCAGGAGAGAATGCCTCTAGAACATGGCCATATAGCCCAAAAAAACCTACAACAACCCAGAGATTCCGGCCATGAAATACAACTAACAGTAAATTAATATTTACCTGTAGATTTTCAAGGACCTTGTACATCACATTAAGCAATAGCCAACATTTATAAAGATTTGTAAATAAACTTGAAGAAAAAATAGAATTTTAATTACAGTAGTCCGGAATCTTGGGCAAATTATATGACATTTCTATTTCTTTATTGGCATTCTTCTGTTACAAAAATGTGATTTTGTTCGAGTATTGGTATTTATAAAAGACACTGAATAGTTCATTTCCTTAGAATATTCGGATACTAAATTATCTGTGTATATGTGTGCTTTCATTGGCAGTGCCTTGAAATATTGGATTTGGTGTTGGTAAATTGTATTCTTGATTTATAAGTATTTCCAGGCCAGTTTTCCTCCAGCGCTCTGGGCTTTGCATGGTTGCATGATTGATTAATTAGTTGAATGTGCAGGATTCTGGAATGTTGTGTTTCACTGCGGAGTTCTTCAGAAAATACGAATATGTTCGATTAAATAATAGTTACTCATAATTCTGGACATTTGCTGAGGTTTGTATCTCCCATTGTGCTAATGCCTCATTCTGTTGCATCACTTTTGGCAAGATTGGTAGAAAAAGAACATCTAGAAGTGAGAGAAGCCAGCGGGATAATTAAGATTGAATATATTCTGAGATGCATTTGCCAAACCTGAATGCTCATTGTTCCAGTTGTGACTTCATTTAAGAGTTCACAATTAAGGAGTCACTTGTTTTTAATGGACAGCAAAAGTTAAAGGGCAAATTTCTTCGTGCTTTTATTTTTTCACTGACCACCCTGAAGCAAATCCTGAACCTTTAAAACTGTCTCTCATCAATTTTGAAAAGCCCTTTAATAGGATCAGATGAAGAAAGCTGGGCAGTTGACTGTGTCTTGTGGGGGAAAATCAATGAATTGAAAGTTATTGAGCACTCAGAAGAAAAGGCCTTTGGGCCATTTGCACTCAAATGGATCAGCTTCCGACTGATCCAGTAAAAAGTGCTTTTGTTTGCCAGGCTTAGGAAGCAACATGAAATAATACCTCCAAAAGAAGTCGTTTTCTGATCATTCAGTTCATTACAAACGGGCTGATTTTTTTTATCTGTGGGGAAGGGGGAACCACGAGAATTTCAGCGAACAGGGCAATCTTTGTGTTTGTAGCCTTAAGAAACCAAACCCTACTGAATGCAGCTGTGCTGTTGGTGCGAAAACTGTAGGCACATTGTACAGTAAGGACAAGCACAACTTCAGTCTGTCCAGAATGTGTTGGAATGTCACGTTGTATTTACCCACAAAGTATTGACCCCAAAATTATCTATCGAAGTTCCCTTGTTGGGGAGAGTGTGCCAATTTTTTTGGGCTAAGGCCAGTATAGTCAGAAGAAGGGTGGAGTAAATGATTAAACTGGCAGAATATAATGATTCTTTGCTGTTGAGTTCATTCTCTCACTCACTCATGACAGGAAATGCATACTGTAAATAAAATTCCTAGTAATTTGTGTAACATGCTTTTTAATCCAAGGACTGAACAGTTGAAGCCTTATGCCTGACCTTTTGGCTTTGGGGATTGGGTGGTCTTGTGTCCTCGGAGGCAGAGCACTTTGGCATTATTCCTACACTGTATTGTGCCAGAATGACAAATTTTAAATAATAAGACACTTACCTTAAAAAAAAACAGCTGAGAGAAATTTATCTTCTAGACCACATTTTAAAATTTACAAATGCAATTTCCATAGTAGCAAAATCTGCTTTATTCACTGCAAAATATGTTGTGCATATGATTTTTCTCTGTTGTCCATGAGCGTAACATCATATAATCAAAAACGATTTTTCTTGTAACTCATCTTAATGCTTATTTATTTAAGGAAGAGAGAATATACAGCAGTTAAACTGTGTAGGAAGGTGATTCAATATGCCTGGAGACTTAAGGACTTATTCATAAAAGCCTTTCCAGCCAAATATTGTTTTTTGTTGTGGGAAGAAAAATTAAAACAATATATAGAGGCAAAGGATGGCACAAATTTGTTTCTGTGCTATGAAAATGTTTTAGTGAGAAATAAGGGAAATGTTTTATTCTTTTTTCTCATGTTCAATTGATATATTATTTGCAAGGAAAGAGGGGAAAATAGTGAAGCAACAATAGACAACTATGTATACTGAGGTATAAGTCGTTGATACTTGAGATGCAATGGACACTAATGTGCATTTGGCCCATTCTGGATGTATATCGGGACACTGCCTAGGAAGTGCAGAAGTGTAATAGAAATGCTAATGCTGATCAGAAGTGCCTAATAATAATAATAATAATAATAATAATAATAATAATAATAATCAACGACACAATACACGAAATCAGGAGAGGAGGAGAGCAATGACCAATCTTGATAAAATAGTGAAGAGTAGAGACATCACACTGGCAACAAAGATCCGCATAGTTAAAGCAATGGTATTCCCTATAGTCACCTATGGATGTGAGAGCTGGACCATAAGGAAGGCTGAGCGAAGGAAGATAGAAGCTTTTGAACTGTGGTGTTGAGGAAAGTTTGGAGAGTGCCTTGGACAGCGAGAAGATCCAACCAGTCCATAATTCAAGAAATAAAGCCTGATTGCTCATTGGAGGGAAGAATAGTAGAGGCCAAGATGAAGTACTTTGGCCACATCATGAGAAGAAAGGAAAGCTTAGAGAAGAGTATGATGCTGGGGAAAATGGAAGGAAAAAAGGAAGAGGGGCCAACCAAGGGCAGGATGGATGGATGGTATCCTTGAAGTGACTGGATTGACCTTGAAGGAGCTAGGGGTGGTGACAACCGACAGGGAGCTCTGGTGTGGACTGGTCCATGAAGTCACGAAGAGTCAGAAACGACTGAACGAATGAACAACAACACCAAACAAGCTGACACGATACGAGGATTTAAAGATTGAGATTCAAAGATTCTGGCACAAGCCAGTCAAGGTGGTCCCAGTGGTGATCGGCACACTAGGTACAGTGCCTAAAGACCTTGGCCTGCACTTAAACACAATCAGCACTGACGAAATTACCATCTGTCAGCTGCAAAAGGCCACCCTACTGGGATCTACATACATTATTCACCAATACATCACATAGCCCTCGACACTTGGGAAGTGTCCGACATGTGATCCAATACAGCCATCACCATGATGATCTTGTTTGCTATGTACTAATCTTGTTGTGTTTCAAATAATAATAATATTAATAATATTACTAATAACAACAACAACAACAAATCTTTATTTATATCCTGCTTTTCTCCCTCACGGGACCTAAAGCAGCTTACAACATACTAAAATCATGTAAACAACAATCCATATACATTGATAATAAGTATAAAACATCATAAAATAAGCAGTTTTAAACAACAATAATATACATTCACATTCTTGTGGCACCATGTCAGATTATATTGCACTTGGTTCCAGTCCATAACATTATGGTGTGCCTCAGAAGTGCCAATACTACTTCCCAATGTGGAGCACTTGATCTACACCTAAAGTACTCAGTGTACATCGAAACAGTCTCGGCAGAGTTTGAATATACATCTTCACTAACATGGTTCAGTTGCCTTCTGTAACTTGGCTACATATTTGTAAAATATACCATGCTGTAGATTCCGTCCATTGTGTTCATATGAAATACGTTTTTGTATTAATAAAATTCACACTAGAAAGTTGTGAAAGGTAGGGGTAAATAGAAAATGTACAAAAATTCGCAAAATCTCTACCAGAGAAGTAGTGTTGAATCTTTTCATTTTGCTGTGTGAAAATGAAATGACCTAATATTTATATTCCTATTCTTCTCCATAACCATAATACAAACATAGTAGTGAATCAGGATCTCTCTCATAATACAAACATAGTAGTAAATCAGGATCTCTCAGGATCTGCTCTTAGACTTGTATCTCATAACTCAAATTTATGGAGAGCATTTCAATTTAAACCATATCTGATGATAGACTGGCTCTTTGAAAGTCTTTCACGTGTTGTCTACTTGGTTTTGAAGAGTAAGCTATGAATAGATTCAGCCATCACATGCAAATTTTGCTTTTCATATTTCAAGTAATTTCAAAAGGCACATGCATCTTGCCCAAAGGCAGAAAATTAATGTGGAGAGAACCAGTTTTTTCCTTTCTATTAAGATTTTTGCCATGCATCTAGTACAGGCCGTCCACAAGTTACATCCAAGATAGGTTCTGTAGATTTGTTCTTAAGTTGAATTGTATGTAAGTAAGAACAAGTACAGTTTTCATCCAAATACACACACACACAACCTTTGGATAGCATAGGGAAACGTTAACACCCCTGTAGTGTTTGCTGTCTGTGCCCCTGTTCAGAAGATTTCCCCTCACTTTCTGTTCCTGTGATAATTTGGCTTATTGTGGAAACAAGGATCAATGATAAGTCTTAAGTGGAGACACCTTTTCTCCAGGATGACGCATTCAGATTTTTCTACCTTCATGTTGTCTCACCCCCGTTCTTAACTATGAGTCATTTGTAAATTGGATGTTTGAAACTCATTGATTTCCTATTGTTGTTAAAGTCGGCGTGGTCTCCTGACACAAGTAATTGAAGCCGTCTAAAGCAAAGGATATGAGCCAGACCATGTTACATACATGCCTTTGTCCTCCAATGTCTTTCTGACAGTTCCCATTACCAAGCATCTGTTGCCTGAGAAAAATAGCCCATTCTGCCTTATTGTAGGCAATGGTCCCATTCACCTGCTTATATTATTAATATCGGATTTGAAACTGCCTGATTGAAATATTTGGCAGTCTTTGAGTATGTGCTGGTGAAATAAACTATTTTCTTCTGATGATGTTTGGATAGAGCAGGTTTTGGGTGACTCAAGACATATGTTGTGGTATGTTGTTGCTTTTTAAAATGATGTACTTGAAAAGCAGTGTACGGGGAGAAATTCAAGGGTTACATGAGAGCATAGGACTATTTCTCATACCAGTGAGTAACTTTTGACATGCCCAAAGTTGCTTTGCTCAGGGAATTGCAATCATAATGCTAACATGTATGTCTAATCTATACTCTGAAAAGCTCCACGCCGCGCTCTCTAATAACAACAACAACAACTGACACAATATGAGGATTTAAAGATCGGACTGCAAAGACTCTGGCACAAACCAGTAAAGGTGGGCCCAGTGGTGATCGGCACACTGGGTGCAGTGCCTAAAGACCTTGGCCTGCACTTAATTACAATCAGCACTGACAGAATTACCGTCTGCCAGCTGCAAAAGGCCACCTTACTAGGATCTGCGTGCATTATTCGCCAATACACCACAGTCCTAGACACTTGGGAAGTGTCTGACATGTGATCTAAAACAACAGCCAGCAGAGTGATCTTGTCTGCTGTTGACTCATCTTGTGGTGTTTCAAATAATAAAATAGCAACAACAACAACAACAACAGTTGCATTAAGGAAAAAGAACAGGAAAAACCCAGCCATTATTCTTATTGAACTGCAAAGGCTCTGGCATAAACCAGTACAGGTGGTCCCAGTGGTCATTGGCACAGTGAGTTCCATGTCATAAGATCTCAGCCAGCATATGGAAACAATAAACATTAACAAAATTACGATCTGCCAACTGTAAAAGGCCACCTTGCTTGCATCTGCACACATCATTCGAAAATACATCACACAGTCCTAGACGCTTGGGAAGTGTTTGACTTGTGTTTTTGTTATATGAAATCCAGCATATAGATCGTGTTTGCTTTGACATACTGTGTTTTTGTGTCAGAATAATAATAATAATAATAATATGTTTATTTATGTTCCGTTCTATCTCCCTGAGGGAACTCAGAGCAGATAACATACACAAATAGGCAAAAGTTTTCACGCATTTATAAAGTTTTCCTGAAGGGCAGTTTTCTCTTTACACAGATGGCTCAGCCTTGATTTCAGGTCATGCATTGCCATGTGATTTCAATAGACTAGATGGAAAGGAATCTTTGACCCTCCCATTGTTTTAGATTACAGCTCTCATCATCTATTGCCTGTATTGGGTGTGTCTTCTAGGAATTGAAGTCCAAAACATCAGGAGAATTAAAGATTCTTCACCCCAGCCTTAAATCATCATGAAATATTCTTTTTTCTGAAAAAGCTAACATTTAGCAACCACTGCATAATTCTTACTGTTCTTCTGTCTTTTACTCCCTCTATTTCAGAGGTCCTAAAACTTTCTAAACAGAGGGCCAGGTCACAGTCCCTCAAACCGCTGGAGGGCCGGATTATAATTTGAAAAAACCATGAATGAATTCCTATGCACACTGCACATGTCTTATTTGTAGTGCCAAAAACTCTTTAAAAAAATACAATGATTAAAACGAAGAACAATTTTAACAAATATAAACTTACTAGTATTTCATTGGGAAGTGTGGGCCTGCTTTTGGCTGATGAGATAGGATTGTTGTTGTTGTTGTGTGCTTTCAAGTTGTTTCAGACTTAGGTTGACCCTGAGCGAGGGCCGGTAAATGACCTTGAAGGGTCGTATCCGGCCATCCGACCTTAGTTTGAGGACCGCTGCTCTATTTTGTGCATGCATTTTGGTTCATTTGTAACTGCAAATGTTTTGATTTGGTTTTAAGCTTGCTGGATATTACCAGTAACCTATTGTTGCCAAATGCATGGAAGTGTGCTATTTTTGGAAAAAATTTAGACAATGTCTGACCTTGAACTCCATCATCCTATGCTGCCAAAGGACTGATGAGAATTGCAGTCCAACAACATCAGGAAGGGCATGGTTTACCCATTGGTGGTTTAGAAGAGTGCCATCTCCTAGTATTCATAATGGCATTCGATATGTTATTGTGACTTCATGCTTCTTTCTGTGGCTATGCTTTCTATATAGAAAAGTAACCACTTTGAACAGAGACCTTTCTTGCAAGGCAGGGAGTCTCCAGCATGGCAGGGGGTTGAATTGAATGGCCCTTGTGGTTTCTTCCAACTCTTATGATTCTATGAACGTAGACATTTTTGTAGAATGGCAAAAATATTGTGCTAACATAACTACATCCTGGAAGGACTATGTTTTCCTACTCTGAAATACTCAACAGAATTGGGTTGGGCAATACATATGTGAGCATCTCCATAGGTAAAGGTTTTCCCCTGACATTAAGTACAGTCGTGTCCGATTCTGGGGATTGCTGCTCATCTCCATTTCTAAGCCAAAGAGCCGGCATTGTCCGCAGACGTCTCCAATGTCATATGGCCAGCATGACTGCATGGAGCGCCATTACCTTCCCTCTGGAGAGGTACCTATTGATCTACTCACATTTGCATGTTTTTGAACTGCTAGGTTGGCAGAAGCTGGGGCTAAAAGCGGGAGCTCATGCGGCTCCTCAGATTCAAACCTGTGACCTTTCGGGTTGCAAATTTAGCAGCTCAGTGGTTTAACTTACTGTGCCACCGGGGGTTCCAGGACATCTCCATAACCAAATAATAAAATTTCATATTGTAACGTTCTGTAAAATCATGTTGTCGAAGGCTTTCATGGCCGGAATCACTTGGTTGCGGTGAATTTTCCGGACTGTATGGCCATGTTCCAGAAGCATTCTCTCCTGACGTTTTGCCCACATGTATGGCAAGCATCCTCAGAGGTTGTGAGGTCTGTTGGAAACTAGGCAAGTAGTGTTTATATATCTGTGGAATGTCCAAAGTGTGGACAATTTCAACGGAAAGGAGGAAACCATGAAAATGAACAAAATCTGGCTTGTTGTTGTTCATTCGTTCAGTCGTTTCTGACTCTTCGTGACCTCATGGACCAGTCCACGCCAGAGCTCCCTGTCAGTCGTCACCACCCCCAGCTCCTTCATGGTCACTCCAGTCACTTCAAGGATACCATCCATCCATCTTGCCCTTGGTCGGCCCCTCTTCCTTTTTCCTTCCATTTTCCCCAGCATCATACTCTTCTCTAAGCTTTCCTTTCTTCTCATGATGTGCCCAAAGTATTTCATCTTTGCCTCTACTATCCTTCCCTCCAATGAGCAGTCGGGCTTTATTTCCTGAAGTATGGACTGGTTGGATCTTCTTGCGGTCCAAGACACTCTCAGAACTTTCCTCCAACACCACAGTTCAAAAGCATCTATCTTCTTTCACTCAGTCTTTCTTATGGTCCAGCTCTCACATCTGTAGGTGACTATGGGGAATACCATTGCTTTAACTATGCGGATCTTTGTTTCCAGTGTGATGTCTGGCTACCAGTATTTAGAAAAACCTCTAAAATCAGGACAGTAAATAAAGAGCAACACTAAAAAACGAGGAGAATTCCAGACAAGAATCAATCAGGGCCAGCTAACACTGTCCAACGAAAGATTCTCGCAGGCAGCAACCAGCAACCAGCCAGGCTTTGAAGCTGCAAGGTGATTAAATGCTATTCAGGGTAGCCATTTGCAACATTCACACTTGCCTCAAGCAGACCCAAGTTCTTTCTCCCACCCTGGACATTCCACAGATATATAAACATCACTTGCCTAATTTCCAACAGACCGCTCAAATTCTGAGGATGCCTGCCATAGATGTTGGAGAAACGTCGGAAGGAATACTTCTGGAACATGGCCATACAGCCTGGAAAACTCACAGCAACCTTCTGTAAAATCCATTGCCTTCTTTTTACATGTAAATTCTGGTTATGATTGTTGTGATGGCCACTGGATAGTGTTTCATAACACTGACAACCCCATAATTCAGGCTTGTAATTCCTAACCCACTTGGAGAATCTCACACATCCAGTTCGTGATTTGGCAATATGCTTTTGATCATATTATTAGGTAACTGGGAAGTCTCTTTGCTCAATGGGCTGACTCCTCGTTTTTTCAGAATGAGAAGCGTTGGGAAATTAACTCGATGCTATCCTCCCTTCTCTCTGAGCTACAGGCTCCTCATAGTAACATGTGAGCTGGCTAAGAATTTTGTCTGAGCTTTGCTTCGGCTACTTACGGTAGAGAACAAGCCATCACATCTGGCTATTCCCTCGTGTGAGACTGAAATCTGGAGCTGCCCAACACAGCGCATTAGAGGAGAACATCCCCTGAAGGGAGTCTCTGTGCAGAAGGGTCTTTAAAAGAGCTGAAGCCTTAAATATATTCTGCCCTCAGCTTTTGGCACGGGAGTGCTAAGCGTGAAAGGGAGAAGAATAGCTGTGTGTGGAAATCCTCCTTCAGGAGCGTACGCAAAGGTGCAAGGGGGAATTTTGCAGCAGCTCCAAGCATACCATGTCAAACGGAGTTGAGCAAGTGGACAGCCTGGAATCGCTGCATTCACCCTACTGTGGAAATGGACAGCCCGGAAGTTGTAAATACTGGATCCTGGACTTAGGTATAAAGTGGGGGAGCAGGCTGGGGGGATATTAATGGGAACAGAGCCGGGACAGAAATGTTTTTCTCCTCCGCAGATGTGTTAAGTCGACAGTTCAGCATGATGAACAAAAGACTTAACAGAAGCAAAGCGGAGTGTAAAACCAATATGCATGTGCTAAGGCACCAGTCGGAGTTACACCTTTAGAGGACAGAAAGTGGGTTTTCCATTTGTTATATATATTATTGAGAAACTGAAAGTCAGGAGTAGGAAAGCTGGTATGGCTGTATTTGCAAAATGTGCTAAATAGTCAATTTTAGCAAAGTAAAACTACATTCTATGTGCATGAAATAAGGTGTGAGTAGGATGTATTAATCCAGGATGTTCGGGGTTCGTTTTTCTTTCTTTTCCAAACTTTAAAAGAAACCTTCCCCACTAAGCATCTGCAAGGCTATCTGAAAATGAAATAATTTAAATCAAACAAATCTACAGCTAAAAATACACCTTAATTCAAAACAGTATTGTCAAATAAATTTTTGTATGAAATACTGTCAAATGATACAAAACATAAGTTAAACCAGATTTTGTATATTTACCAGAAGACTATGGGTCTTGGTATTATCAGATGTCTTAACTGGTTCCCCAAAAAAGTCTAGATTCAGGGAATGGACAGACAGTGTTTAACTTGCCTATATGAAAAGCAGTTAACTTAAACCGAGATAGTACAAATAGATAACTGATTACATTTTTCAATGAAACGTTTATAAATAAATGTGGAGCTTTAAGATTTACATTTAGTTACTTTTGTGCATTTTTTTCGTGTCAGGAGCGACTTGAGAAACTGCAAGTTGCTTCTGGTGTGAGAGAATTGTCTGTCAGCAAGGACATCACCCAAGGGACGCCCAGATGTTTGATGTTTTACCATCCTTATGGAAGGCTTCTCTCATGTCCCTGCATGGGATGCTGGAGCTGACAGAGGGAGCTCATCCAAGCTTTCCCCAGATTTGAAACACCAACCTGTTGGTCTTCAGTCCTGCTGGCACAAGGGTTTAATCCATTGCGCCACCAGAGACTCCTACTTTTGAAAAGTGTGGATATACTTGAATGTTGTCTGGTAAATAGAAACCGAAAGAATTTGCTATCAAGACTTCGAATTAACTTCTTGAATCCTTTGTCCCTTGAGTTTGATTAAAATGTCTGAAGGTCTTTTCATATTCCCCTTAAAATTTCAATTTTAAACTACACACAGGCTCCAGATATTCTTGGCATATACTAATTTTAATGAATGTCTCAGTCCTAAGGATGTTTCTGCAGATGCAAATTTCACAGGGCTGAGTTGTGTTTAGGTTGCTGTGAGTTTTCCAGGCTGTATGGCCATTTTCCAGAAGCATTCTCTCCTGACATTTTGCCCATATCTATGGCAGGCATCCTCAGAGGTTGTCACAACCTCTGAGGATGCCTGCCATAGATGAGGGCGAAACAGCAGGAGAGAATGCTTCTGGAACATGACCATGCAGCCCTGAAAGCTCACAGCAACCCAGTGATTCCAGCCATGAAAGCTTCTAACAACACATTGAATGGTGTATGTTTGCCAGCATTGCCAAGGATGAACTAGGAATGGGGCAATTACCTAATGAATAACCAAGATAAAGAACATAGCATTTTTTCTTTTATTAAGTGTAGTGCAGGTATTCTGTTTGTACTTGATGGAAATTGTGTGGTTGTCACAGTGCTGTTCAAAATGAATTACAGCTCCGGAGATAGAGTAGACTTTCCTGAGGAACATCTGACATCTTCCTAACTGCGCTACGTTTAGCAGAAATGTTTCTCAGATGCTACAACGTGCAATGTCATTGGGATGGGTGTTCTTCTCAACCAGGTAGATGAGTATATTTGGTTGCCTGCTATGTTTGCTAACTTAGGCATGGAGCATGCACACGCTGGTCATGACCAACAGCAAGTATGTGCACCTTGTTATTGATACAGGTTTAAATCAGTCTGGATTTTTAAAGAGGCTACAAGTGGAAATACAAGTTTAGAAAACAGATTATAAGGGGTATGTGCTATAATGCACCAACCAGTATCGTAAATATTTTTCTTTTGACCACATGTTAAATGATGCTAAAAACAACAGTGCAAAGAGAACTGTTGTATGGTGATACTTACTTCATTCTTTAATCCTTGTTCCTAGGACAAAGGCTTCAAAAATTCTATGTTTAAGTACTGATTACAGCAAATATTGCTGGAAATGTGTGCTTGAAAACCAATCTATGGTTTCCATATTTATGTCTCAAATTATGGTTAGCAAATATATCAATAAGTAAACTTAGGGCTGCTAAATCACCTGGTAAGAAACGTCTGAGCTCTTTCTTTTGCCTTGCATTTTTTATTCTTGCATTGTAACATCCCTGAAAGATGCTCTGGTGGCAAGTCAACAGAAATATTAATGGAATTATAAACTGAAATGTAATCGAATCCCTTTTCACATATTATGTGTGCACTGAAATTGGGAAGGTGTGACCTTCATGTGACCCATTTAAAACAGATTGAATCTTTCAGTTTGACTTTCCCCCAGACATCTGTAGCAGCTAAATCACACTTTGCAATGTTGAAATGTGGGGAATAGCTGGGGAGCAAGCATGTTTCTTCACTAAAATGCTTCTTAGAGTGTTGAAATGGAAGACAGTTTTAAACTCTAGATTAAAAATTTTATGATCCTGTTATTATACTGTAGTGATTTTAAAATAAAATGACAACCATGCTGTTGCTCTTTCTGGAGAAAGGAAAATGAATAGGGGGAGAAACTGTTGCCCTGTTTTCTGCGCAGATGTAAGCAGCTACAAGTAAATGTATGAAATATTGGTGCAAGGTAATAATAATAATAATAATAATAATAATAATAATAATAATCTTTATTTATACCCCGCCACCATCTCCCCATAAAAAGCACTTAATAGTTCCGCAACAAAACAGCATACATTTACATAAACAACATATGTTTGCAAAGAACAATATACATTTAAATAAAACAGCATACCAATATAAATCCTACCAATTTAAAATCCAACAGATGCAGCAAAGCTGCAGATAAAAATAAACTGTTTACCGTCTTAGCCTATAAAGTGGTAACATAATTTATTTGCTAGGTCCTTGGGTTTTGTGGTTAAGGTACTAATCATGGTCCAGAGACTTGTACAAAAGGCCATGTTTTCAATTGTGTCCAGAAAGCTTGGAGAGTGGGGGCTAATCTGATCTCTCTAGAGGGGCATTCCAAAGCTGGGGGGGGCACTACCGAAAAGGGGCTCTGTTTCGTCCCCACAAGCCGTGCTTGAGATGGACGTGGGACTGAGGGGAAGACCCCCCTGGCAGATCTTAGAGCTTGCGCCAGTTCATAAAAGGAGATGCGGTCTCGAGGATATAGGTTGAATAGGTTGGACCTAAAGCATATAGGGCTTTATAGGTAATAACTTGCATTTGCACTTTGGGATGGAAACTTTTCAGCAGCCAGTGGAACTGTTTTATACGGACATAGTATGCTCCCTATAACTGGCCGCAGTTAGTACTCTGGCTGCTGACCATTGCACTAACTGCAGTTTTGAGCCATCATAAAAGGCAGCCCCACATAGAGTGCATTGCCTTAGTCCAGGCATCCCCAAACTGCGGCCCTCCAGCTGTTTGGGCTCCAACTCTGAGAAGCCCTAATGAGCTTGTTCAGTTGTCAGGAATTCTGAGAGTTGAAGGCCCAAACAGCTGGAGGACATCAGTTTGAGGATGCCTGCATTAGTCCATTCCAGATGTCACTAAGGCATGGACTACCATGGCCAAACCAGGCTTTTCAAAGTATGGTTGCAGCTGGCACACCAGTTTTAACTGTGCGAAGGTCCTCCCAACCACCTCCGACACCTGAGCTTTAAGTTTCAGCACTGGGTTTAGAAGGTCCCTCATACTGTGGACCTGTGTCCTCAGGGGAAGTGTAACTCCGTCGAGCACAGGTTTCCACCCTATATCCTGATCAGCCTCGCGACTGACCAGGAGGTCCTCTGTCTTGTCTGGATTAAGCCTCAGCTTGTTGGCCCTCATCCAGTCCATCAGAGCTGCCAGGCACCGGTCCAGGATATGGGGAGCTTCCTTGGAATGGGGTGAAAAACAGTGTGCACCATCTGCATAGAGATGACACCCAACTCCAAAACTCCAGATGGCCTCACCCAGCGGTTTCATGTAGATGTTAAATAGCATGGAGGGGGGGCGGGGTTGAATAGAACCTTGTGGGATCCCACAGCTCAATAGCCGGGGGTCTGAGCAGGTATTCCCAAGCATCACCATCTGAGTACAATCCTCCAGGAAGGAGCAGAGCCACTGCAAAGCAGTGCCCCCAAGGCCCATTCTGGAGAGCCAACCCAGAAGGATACCGTGATCAATGGTATCTAAAGCTGCTGAAATATCCAAGAGAACCAGAGAACCACCAAGGCGAATAACGCTTTCTATGTTCCGTGACCAGAGCCAGACCATTTCAATGTCTTAGTCACACCAAAAAGAATATCTTCCTAGTTAGAAAAAAATATAGATTTTTAAAATATCTTTGATGATAAATATAGATATTTTAATATCTAAGATGATAAATACAGATTTTGTATTATCTAAGAAACAAGAGATTGTATTGTTGTAGGTTTTTTTCAGGCTATATGGCCATGTTCTAGAGGCATTCTCTCCTGACGTTTCACCTGCATCTATGGCAATTATCCTCAGAGGTTGTGAGGATGCTTGCCATAGATGCAGGTGAAACATCAGGAGAGAATGCCTCTAGAACATGGCCATATAGCCCAAAAAAACCTACAACAACCCAGTGATTCCAGCCATGAAAGCCTTCTACAATACAAGAGATTGTAGTTGTAGTCAAAAAATATTTTGAAGGTACCACATTGGTGAAGGCTGATAAAGAGGAAATTGTAGGGGGTGGTATCAATTTTCTCTATATCGAGTCATTTAATCTCATTTATGTATATAACTGTAGCTATCTCACACTCTTCAGTGTTGGGACTGCTTCATAATTGTTAGGCAAGAGGCAAGCACATGTCCTGAAGCATCCTGAAACCATGTAGCTATTATATACCCTCTCACTTTTTACAAATGAAAACTTGGATGCAGTCAACATCACTGTAATCAAGATGGCCAAATATTATAAATGGGGAAGAACACACAAGCTAGGAGAGGCTGTGGGAATTTTCCTTTGCCTGATCCTACTGGGAAGAGCAAGGTTCTGTCCTCTTCCCCACTGAATTAGTTGAATTCAGTCTACTTTTTCACTTAGAACAGAGTTTGAACTAATTAAAGTAATCCCTATACTCCAAAAGGTGGAAAACAAGGAAGAAACAGACTGAGATGTTTTTAGCTCAAGAACTGGAACAATGAAATTAATCTGGACTGTTCCTGCTAAATCAAGGCATTAGGAGGGTATGCTATTATTCAAGATGATGTCCTCCAGTGCATCTGGTTCCCACCATAAAAATGCATTCCAGTATCCTCCTTTGAGAGCCAACATAGTATAGTTGTTTAAATATTGGACTAGGATCCTGAAGGGCCAGAGCTTGAATCTACGCTCATGTTTGGAAATCCACTGGATTATCTTGGGCAAGTCACATACTCAACTACAGATGAATAGAAATGCAATAAATCTTCCTAGGAAAGATGTGCTAGCTTCACTTTAGAGTTGTCATAAATTGGAAACAACTTGAGCATACAGTAACAGATCCTCTTTTTGTCCATAGCATAATCTGTGGTATGTGTACCTTTCCAAGGAATATTATTACATTTATGCAGCATCTTTCCTCTTCACTTATACCTTATAGAAACCCCTGGTATGTAGCTTAGGTTGAAAGTGGATGATCAACCCAAAGTCATCAGCTCAGCTGAGACATGAACCTGGATTTCCCAATATCCATTAACCATTGCAATAACTGCCTTATGCTTCCGGTTGGGTATGTCATTTTACATGGTGGGAGAGCTGATATCTTCAGTATCATTGCTTCTTAAACTGTGGGTCCGAACCACAAACGGGATCCCCCTTGCTCAATGTTTGGGGTCATGAAAAAATTGGCAACACTAAAAGGTTTCTAAATGTCACTCTTTTGCACAAATCTGTTGTCAACAATGTGCAGTGTTTGCAGAAAATGCTTCAGCTGTACTCTCCACTAAAAGGAAAACCAGTCTTTTTTTTATAAAGCCTTTCAATTACTGAATTACTATCAGTAAATTTTTGATTGTTATACATATTTTATATACCTATGAAGCTGGTGCGATGTAAAAATTTCTCAGGCTCAAAGGGATAATGAGTCGAAAAAGTTTAAAAAGTCCTGTTACAGCGAAGGGGGAAGAGGCAAGATGGCTTCAACTCATGTTGAACTCCCATAGTCGTATTGTGCTCTGTATCTTATTGGCTCAGTTTCTTCTAGTTGTGTTTTGGGACAGTTTTTCTCACTCACTGCTTAGCATTCATATCCATCCTGACAAATGTGCATGTATGTAATGTATCCTCTCCCTTCCTTCTTGGGGATTGTATTACCGTGGAACGATTGCTGGGAAAGGGCGCTCAGGAAAAGAGGGTGAAGGCTGCAATGCAGTAAACTAACCCATGTAGCTGACAGGGTGGTGTAAAACTCTTGGATGTGAGCCAGTTCTGTAAGAAGCATGTAGCCCTTTCCTTTGTGGCACAGATGGAAGTTGTTAAATGTGTTGCATTAGACCCACGCCAGAGTCCGCCAGAACAATGGACTGCAAAATCTCTCCTGGAACAGCGCACATCTGGATGCTGTAGGGAGGCATGTCTGCCTGTTAATGTACTGCAGGCCCCATTTTCCTTCCTACTTCTTGAGCTCTTTTGCACCTACTTCATGAATGGGAAGCTACTGTGGAAGTCTCATTAACTTCCTGAACTTTTAAAGGAAACTCACTATTTTTGTGTCTAAGTAAGATACAGTGTCCAAATAAATACATGAAAAGACTTGTGGCTTTGAACATAGGAAAGAAAGTTCTGTTATTACTAAAATTGATGTTTGATGATGTTCAGATTATTATCAGGGTTTTAAATGGTAAATGAGCTCACCCTGATAAACACTTACAATCTGAATTAAAATTGTAGCTAATAATCATCATCATCATTATCATCATCGGCACACTGGGTGCAGTGCCTAAAGACCTTGGCCTGCACTTAAATACAATCGGCGCTGACAAGATTACCATCTGCCAGCTGCAAAAGGCCACCTTACTGGGTTCTGCACGCATTATTCACCGATACATCACACAGTCCTAGACACTTGGGAAGTGTCTGATATTTGATCCAATTCAACAGCCAGCAGAGTGTCTGCTGTAGACTCATATATGCGAAGGAATGGAAATTAGAGCAACACCCACCGATAGAATTATGGTTGGACAAAATGAGAGAACTAAAAGACATGGATGAATTGACATTTTTATTGAAGAAGAATATGGGAAACAATTTAAAAAGGACAAATTGGGATCTTTTCCACGACTATCTGAAGGACTTTAAGAGCGTTTAGCTAAAACACATATAGCATTTTTTAAAGATATAGAATAAAAGAAAAGACATTAACCAAGAAGATGAAATGGAAGTCACATTTTACTTTTTTTTTAGGAATTTTTGTATTGGATTTTTTTTAAATTTTACTATCTCTTTTCTTCTTTCTTACCTTTCTTTTGTTATTGTTCTCTTTCGTTGTATTTGTTCTGTATATAAAACTCAATAAAACTTCTTATACAATAATAATAATAATAATAATAATAATAATAATAATAAACAACTTGATTTGTACCCCGCCACCATCTCCTGGAGGGACTTGGGCAACTCACAAAGCACTCAAAGGTGCAAAAAGTTCAATGACTAGCATTACTTTTTGGGACCACATTTACCAGAATCCCCCAGCCAGCACAACCAGCAGTTCAACTGATGGAGAAATTTTAAGACCAGTAGTTGCATATAAAAATGTTTGTTCTGTTTAGAATATGATAAGAGAGGCCATTGTCATATTTTTACCCATTATCCTTTTAAAATACAATTTCTTCTTAGCATACTTTAGGAGTAATTCATGCAAGCATGCCTATCACTAGATGTCAGTGACAAAAAAGTTGATCTTACGTGACTAAAGCATTACTAATCACACATCATTGTGATATTTTAGGAAATCTGAAGTTTACTTCCTTTCTTTTGTATGGTGTTAATTTACACATTTTGATCCAAATCATCAAATGCTTCAAAACCATTTGAAGCTCCTTTTTAAAGTCAAGGTAATTCTAGTTCTGCCTACAAACCTAATACCAACTAGTCATGTCCATACAGGGCAAAAGGCATACCATTTTTGGGTCCATTTTCATCTGACCCCTCATTCTGTTTACCAAAAAGTTAACCAAAAGGGGAGGGGTGTTCTTTGTTTCATTCAGCAGAGACTCAGCCCATTGGCTACAATGGGAAACTTAAACTGCTCAATCCTCAGCCATGTTAAGACCTATCTGCATGAAACCTATGTCAGCTGTAGACCCCATTTACAATGCAGGCCAGCCAAGTTTCAAAATATTTCACCAATCTACTGATTTTTTAAGAATTATTTTAAGTTTTAAACATAACATTTTTAAAAAATAAGGCCAATTGCAAGAGAGGGTTCTGGGAATTGTAGTTGCCGGTTGTATTCATTCTCAGCCAATCAGAGCATGGACACCACCAGGACACACACAGAGAGAAACTTCAACTCCCATCATGCTCTGAGAGGAAATTTCAATGGCCACCCTATCCTGTTTCCACTGGGAAAGCAAGTTCTAAGGGCCCTCTTTGGAAGAGGAGGTAACTTTCCAAGAAAAAAATGGAGGAGGCTTCTTCTGCTGGGGAGAAAAAAAGATGCAGTAGATCCTCCTACCTTGATTATTTTGTGTACTTAACTCTTTCCGAAAATATTGTCTCTCTGAATTCGTTTCACTGATCTTTTAATCTCCCTCTCTTCTCTCTGTTTTTGGAAATTACATGAAAATGGACCTCTAAAAACTTTTCATTAACAGTGATTCGGGTCCAACTCTAATACCAACTAGAGATGTGGGAGGCCCTATACTGAAGTAAACATATAGGAGAAGGAAACGTCTCTTCAGCAGAGCTGTTTCCCAGTCCGCCTGGGGCTAACAATTTTGTTTTTAATGGGTCCAGTTTTGATCTTGTTCTCATTAGGACAACACTGGTCCGACACACTAATGTCTTGGTGCATTAGTTTTTCAGCCTGGAAAAGAGGTCTGCAACTCATCTCATGCTAGACGTTTGATATGAGAAGAAAACCTTTAAACAGCATTTTCCCTTCCATGATCTAATCATTCAAACTTGATGATTATCAAGAAAGCTAACATTCCTGGAAGTTCTCCCTCATTCCACCTCTCCCTCAAAAGGAATCAAGCACTTAGACATAGTCATTTTGCTTGCTTTACTCTTGGCAATAGCTTCGAAACCACTTCCTTTAGATTATTCTCAGTGAGTTCATCATGACTATTCTAGAACAAGTGTGTTTTAGAAGACCTTTTGTTCTTTCGTATGTTTCGGGAGGGAAGAATGGAAACACAAAATGTGAAGAAGAAATTCTGATAAAGCCTCAAGCTATAGATGATTCAAAATGAAGTATGATAACTTACTAGGGTGTGATTTCTATTTTGATACTTTAAAATATTGTACATGTTACACATTGTAGAAATGCATGTGTACATAAGATAATGATGTATATTATATGATTAGAAATTTATTTGCCAAGTATTTTAAATTATAAACCGTTTTGAGTCCCCCCAGGGGTGAGAAAAGCAGTATATAAATACAGTAAATACATGGGGAGATGGTGGCAGGGTATTAAATAAAGATTATTATTATTATTATTATTATTATTATTATTATTATTATTATTTACACAGTAAGACCCAACCTTTCCTTTGGCTCCTCTAGCCAAAGACTGACTTTTTAAAACATCAGCTCTCCTCCTCTTGGCAGTTAGCTCCGCCCCCTTTGGATCCTGATCTCAGCTATACTAGATACATTTCTACAGCAAACTTTGTTGCTACGGCAACGCATCAACAAAGCAGCTGCAGCTGAAGCAGACCTGTACTTACAATATACTAACCTTAATAAACGTTGCAGCGATGCTAGCCCTATTGTAAAGGTTGTGCACCAGTTGAACAGGGCTACCACCCGCTTGCGAAGTCTGCACACACTAGTTGTACAATTGTGCTAATTGCGAAGGTGCTGCAATTCCAACAACAGACAGGGTATAGGTTTTTTAACTTTAAAGTACCAACCCTCTGTCACCAAATGTAAAGACTGTTCTTAAATTCTGTTACCAATTAAATAGGTGTGGATGATTATAGATTTAATTCAGGTAACTGCTACCAACGTGAGGTCTTGCCGATGAGAACTAGTTCCCCAGACGCAGATAGATGGAGATGACACGGTCTTCAAACAAAAGTTAATAAGTTTATTTTGTACAAAGCATATGGTTGCAGGCTGTTGGTTTACTTGAAATAACTTAGAGAACTTGTAGAACTTTAAATGTAACTTGGTTTGCAATACAGTTCACACTTCTGGATGATACAACTTGTAATTGACTTTTACTGTGGTGAAGCACTTTCTTAAACAATGTTTCCTGAGGTGAATAGCCTTCTGGTTTGATCTCTTCGTGATCAAACCCCAGATCTCTAATACATTTCTAACTAGTGATCTAAACAAGCTTCCCTTAGTCCTCTCTGACTAATGAAACCAATTAGGTTTCCTCCTTCAGCCTTCCTAGACTGAAGAAACCTCTGACTATTCACCAACACTGCTTCTCTACTTCCCACTCTCTCTCTCTCAACTGCTAACTCCGACTCCAAACCCCCAAGTGAACTGCTTCACTTCAAAACGCAGATAACACTTTCTTCCTAGGCTCCGCCCACTTCTCTCTCTCTCCTGCCTGGTTTCCTTGGCAACCTCCTGTGGAGACAACGAGTTAACTCTAGCTTTCAGCTACTGTTACCAAAACAAATATATTCTAACAGTTAAACATATACATAGTTTCGATAACTTCTGTACAAACGTATTCAAAACCCATATTATAATTAGATATTTCATTACAGACCCTCTGCCTTTTTCATTTAATGTTCCCCAGTATCATCTTCTCCAAGCTTTCTTGTCTTCTCATTATGTGGCCAAAGTGCTTCAACTTTGCCTCTAATATGCTTTCCTCCAGTGAGCAGTTGGGAATTATTTCCTGGAGTATGGATTGGTTTGATCTTTATGGACACTGACAATTACTCCAGTGGAATCCCCCAACAGAATTCCAGCCAAAACCCAGCATGCAAACACAGCTTTTAATTTGTTTGTTTCCCTCTTGAATCAGAAGAAAGCCAATGCTTCCTTCAGATCTTTGGCTGTGCCAGACTTGTTCACATGTATTACTTTTCTTTTCTTTTTACAATATGGAATGGAGAGTTGTTTATGTATCTAAAATGTGATGGACCTGTGTCTCCCAGCTAAACAGGTTTGACATGGCAAACTGGGAGTTGCCTTCAGTGTATATAAAATACTTTGCTTTTTTTCTTTTCACGGGCTAGCTCCAGCCTTCAGTCAACTCCCTCAGTGCCCCTAAGAAACACAGCCATTTCATGATGTCAGATGGCCTGATCTGCTGGATGTAATGCCTCTAGGGGCTACTCAGCCCAGCACCCCCATAATAGTATATATGTAGCATCTGGCTTTTAAAAAGTATTACATGGTGAACACGAGCACTTTACCATTTGCTTGTGTGCTCTCTTCTTACTCACTGGCTTCTTGTGTGTGCAATAGGTCAAAACTTACAGCCCTTAAAGGTCATGGGACGCAGACATGTAGCCGGGGGGGGGGGGCTTGGGGGGTCTTCACCCCCCCCCCCAAAATTCTCATGGTGGTCCTCGAGAAGGCCTTACTGGTACATTATTTAAACTGTTATGTTTATTCATATCATGATCTGATCACCATGCTCAATATATCCCATATGCATGGGGGTATTGGGGTAACAATATCAAAAGGTTTGCTAGGGTAGACCCTCTTTCACTCAGACTCAGCCCCCCCCCCCCCCCCCCCCCCCCCCCAAAACATAATCCTGGCTATGGGGCGTTTCTACTCTTGCCTTGCTGGGGACTTAGAGACATGGCCCATTACAGTCTTCTTTTTTTTTTTTAGTTTGTTAGAAAATCTGAAAAGAACATATACAGTACATGACATGAAGATGAATAATTACCTCCTATTTGAGTTCTGCTTCCAGTAATTGGAAGAGTAGTACATATCAACCATGCCTAATAGTTGCTGATACATTAGCTAACACTATGAGGAGCCCCCGGTGGCGCAGTGGGTTAAACCCTTGCGCCAGCAGGATTGAAGACCGACAGGTCGCAGGTTCGAATCTGGGGAGAGCACGGATGAGCTCCCTCTGTCAGCTCCAGCTCTCCATGTGGGGACATGAGAGAAGCCTCCCACAAAGATGGTAAAACATCAGAACATCCTGGCGTCCCTTGGGCAACGTCCTTGCAGGTGGCCAATTCTCTCACACCAAAAGCAACTTGCAGTTTCTCAAATCACGACACGACAAAAAAAAGCGAATGCTATAGTTTTAAACTTTCTATTGCTTATAATCTGCATATTGTATTTGTTTACCAGGTTGTTTGATGTGCATACTTAGAGGGGTTTAGTTTTTATATAACTTTCTGTAATATCTGAAATATTCAGGATATAAATATAAGTATTACAACAGCAGAGACCATTAAATATAAAGAAACTATGGGTTAAGCTTTATTGCTAGGTTTCTCCAAGCCGTAACATGCCCCAACAGAAGCTATGCTGGTTAAAAGGTGATGTGATGCTTAGAATTGCAATAAATTCATTTATTAGTTTTCTCAAATCCCATTTCCAAGAAGCACAATTCAGTATAGTTGTTTACATACACCACCCACGCACTTAGTTTGGACAGTGAGATATGTTAGAGAAACAGCTACCAAGTAAGCATAAAGTTTGAGCATTTGAACTTGGCTCATTTTGCCTTATCCACCACACTGTCTGTGGCATGATGTATTGGGAACATATGGCCCTGTAGATCAGTGGTTCTCAAAGTGTGCTCCGTGGAGCCCTTGGGGCTCTGTGAAGCATATTGATAGGTTCCAACTTCCTCCTCCCCTATCCCTCCAGCGACATCAGGAGGGCCACACATTCTCCACTGCTATATTATAGTATGAGGGTTGAATGAAAAGTAATGCCTCCACCTTCATAACACTTCAACAGATGGCAGTACTGGTATGCGGCATGTACTGGCTTGTTCAGTAGACCTCCTCTACAGTTCCATTTTGGCGATAATCCTTAGTTTTGAATGGTTATGCTGTTAAAGCGCGAAGTATGGAACCCTGCGCAGATGGTTGGTCAATGCGATTTAAGCAACGTGCAGTCATTGAATTCTTGACAGCAGAAGGTGTCACCCCAAAGGAGATTAATCAGAGAATACAAGCTGTTTATGGTGATTGTGTTGATGTGAAAGAAGATCTGCAGGGACATCATTATGCTTCTGATGAAGACGTTGAGAGAACTGTGAGACGCTGGTTGCGGAAACAGAGTGTCAACTTCTTCTGGACGGCTTCATAAAACTTGTTCATTGTTGGCAGAAATGTATCCAATTGTCTGGTGATTATGTGGAAATGTGAATAAGTGGTAGTTAAAGAGCACATTCTAAGGATTATTTCTGCATTTGATTTATTAAAATATCCCCATCCAAATCCAAGTAATGAAAGAGGAGGCATTACTTTTCATTCAACCCTAATACATTGGCTCAGTTCTGTGCAGAGGATATCACATCTTTCAGTATGATTTTCAAGATATCAATCACTATCAGATGAAGAGAAAATATACCAGTGTTATAGATAACTGAACACTTTTCGAGTTCACTTTTAGCCTGCAATTAATTGAATATTATTTCAACTGGACAGAAAAGGCTGTTTCGTATGAGTTGGAAAATGGCTTGTTTCCCATGTCAACAAAAAGGGAAATGACTTCAGGCTGGGTTCAGTCCAACACTTTTGTGTCTGAGTGCTTTATACAGTTCAGCTGTAAGAGACTTCTAAGAGGACCACTTCCTACATCAGTTTCAATTCCATATGGGAAATGTGTATGTAGACTGGAATGGACAAAACGTCGGCTACATACAATCCTTCAATCTCCTCCCCATGTTTTGGTTTTTTAAAAATCATGCTGCTGAAAATTTAGAGTCATAATCTACTACCTTCCAGCCAAACCACTAAGCCATTAAGTTCCTTTCTATCAAAATCACTACCCTTTCCCACTGGGCATTTGACTTCTCTTCTGTTCTCCCACCTCAAGGTGTCTTCTCTCTTCCTATGATTGCACTGGCTACATGTAAAACCACATGTTATAGTGGTTGGTAGTAGCATGATGCAGCGGTTTAGATGTTAGATTAGGACTCCCAAGAAATCCGGATTCAAATCCTACTCAGCCATGGAAGCCTCTGGGTAGCCATGGCCAAGTCACACTTTCTCATCCTTAGAAAAAAGCAATGACAAATCTCTTCCCAATTAATTTTGCCAAGGCAACAACAGCAAGAAATGTGAAACAGATTTTGTTACACGTGAAGGTCTATCTTCAGATACATCTAGTCACTGTTTGTTGTTTCATGTCACATATGGGCAATACAATAGCACTTAATATTATCTTATCACTTTAGATTTTAGAGACATTTTTCATACGTTTATTGCTATTGTTATGTAAGATTTGCTAACAGTATTCTCATTCTGGAAGTGGGATGTTAGGCTGAGAGTTAATTGTGTTCAACGGAGAAAAAGTTGTGGGCATGAAAATAGTTGTTCTTTTATGATTTTGGGGTGCTGAAAACGAAAATGACATTTAAAAATGTATATTGGCTCTAGTTTTTATGATATAAGCAATCACGTGATCACGTATGGTTGAAAAATGCATGTTGCGACTTACACTATGGAAGATTCTAGAATACTCTAGAAAGTTTGATGACGCAGTATTAGTGCTGTGTACAAAAGCCAGAAAGCCCTATATAAGGCCAGACTTTTGGACGGTGAGGGTCAGTCAGTTGAAGATTGAGACAGTATCGTTAAACATCATTTTACATTGTTCTTTTTACTGTAGTTATGCCTCTCACGTGTGTAAATAAAGCACTATGGAAAAAAGATATCAAGGTAAATGGACTCCGTCAATGCTGTCAGACTACTGCTGGAGCATTGTAAGAGACAATCCTTTCCTTGAATACAAAAGAAAAGTCAAGAGAAGCAAACAGGATATAAACTAAAGTCACGATTAAAGCGACATTTAAACTTTCAGACTTTTCAACTGCATTAGGCCTACTAATATAGTTTCTTGCTGCACAAACATAAACAATAGACTAATTAAATAAATATTTCTCATGTATAAACTATTGGCAATATAATTTGACTAAAATTTAGTAAATATTCACGGTTTATATACATGCAGTAAGGTTAGGCGCATTATCATAATATTGACGAATTACCTATTGTGGAGAAAATTGAAATAGCTGTTGCTTAAAAACCAGAGCCAATTAACACAATTATTATATTTAAATTCAGCATGTTAAATTTATTAAGAAACGGCACATTTCGTTTCTGTAACTGAGAAAAACTGAAAATTTGTAGAACAGTGTTGTTTGTCTAACTCCGAGTGAGCTGCTTAACACAAGATTGTAACTTAGCTGATTCTTTCATTTGCAGTCTTAGCTGCTACATGATGTGGTCAATAAATGTATAGACCCAAGAACTCCTAGATAAAAAGATACCTCTGTGTGGACATGGTGTGAATTAGGCACATATGTGAACACATCATGGTCTCTATGTGTTTTTCTTAATCTGACATGAAGTGTATGGAGAAATATTTGTGTTGAACATTCTCCCCAGTGATGCTTAACACGATTTTTCCCCATCATTAAACCACTGTTAGTTATGAAGTCTTAGCCATGACGTGTCACAAAAATTAAGGACAGAAGTGCAATTCTGTGTGTGAACATTGGCTGCTCACATTTATATGTAAGATATAGTTATGCTGTCCTTTTCTACTGAGGACTTGGTCTAGATCAGTGGTTCTCCACCTGTGGGTTCCTAGATGTTTTGGCCTTCAACTCCCAGAAATCCTAACAGCTGGTGAATTGGCTGGGGTTTCTGAGAGTTGTAGGCCAAAATACCTGGCTACCCACAGGCTGACAACCACTGGTCTAGATTGTAGCATCTGCAGATTGTGAATTATATAGCCAGTAGTGTTTCTTGCCCAGTTGTATGCAAACTAAAAATGGGAAGGCCTGGGGAAATATTAGGGAGAAAACTGTTTTTTCCCTGTTTTTTTCCAAAGCTTTTTTTTTCTGAAAAAATTGAAAAGTGTGTAGAATTTGTTCTTTTCCCATGATAAATAAAATATCTATGACATGGTCTACAAACTATATAACATGAACCTTAATTAAAGATTTCTGGATTTTTCGGGGGGGGGGGGTTGTTTATTTGTTTCTATACGCTTGTTTCCCTGATTTTCCAGGGAAAAATGACTTCAGGGGGAAAAACCTGGGTTTTTTCCCAACTTTTCTGGGGGGGTTTTCAGGCAGTCCCGTCTCTAATGCAAACTGAGCATATAACCTCCCTTTTTATCAGCAACATGGTAAAGATCGTAAATTGTCTGTGGAATATAATGTCTGAGTTACTAAATAGGTTTTTGTTTTGCATTTGTGTCGTGCCATCCCTTCCAGCACAATCCTGGAACTTAGGTTTTGTTTAGACTTTCATGGCTGGAATCACTGGGTTACTAAGAGTTTTCTGGGCTGTATGACCATGCTTCTGGAACATGGCCATACATACCGGAAAACTAACAACAACCCAGATCTTGTATGTTTCTGTAGTCTACATGGTAAAGTTTTGAAACAGAATTCTTTCTGTTTATCTGAGAAAGAAGCTTGAATCTGTATCCTATTTGAGCTATAAAGGAAAACCTAATAGACACATCACTCAAGAATGTAAATTGAATACCTTCTCAGTGGAAAAAAAGGAGCATGTTTTCAAAGAAAGTGATACGAACATCTTGACTTCTAATATTATATTGGTTAGGGAAGCCTTTCTCGACCTCCTGCCCTCTGAAATATTGTTTCCATCATCTCTGCTAGACCATTAAGTAAATGGAAATTATAGTCCAGTTATCTGGATAGCATCTAGTTTAAGGACAGCTGGATTATGGCAAACACAGCATTAGATGTATTTTTTTTTCAAATTTGAGTAACGTGACATCTGTATGAGTTTTAACTGCAAGTGCTGACTGTAGCATTTTATTGGCAGAAATTGATTACTATAGAAATGTAGTGAGACCTTGGTATCTGTTGGGGTTTGTTTCCAGGATCTCATGTAGATACTAAAATCTGTGGATTCTTATCCCATTACACATGGTGTACCTTATATAAAAGATCTCCCGATGGCGCAATGGGTTAAATCCTTGTGCCATCTGAACTGCTGATTGAAAAATCGGCGGTTCAAATCCGGATAACGGGGTAAGCTCCTGTCTGTCAACTCCAACTTCCTATGTGGGGACATGAGAGAAGCCTCCCACAGGATGGTAAAAACCCAGGTGTCCCCTGGGCAATGTCCCTGCAGATGGCCAATTCTCTCACACCAGAAGCGACTTGCAGTTTCTCAAGTCGCTCCTGACACGGGAAAAAAAACCTTATATAAAATAGCAAATAACTGAAGCAATTCCTAGAGAGGGACTGAGGATTAATGAAATGGGAAAAAGATACAGGAAAGTATGCCTAAACATCAATGTAGTACTATGTGCATGGGAAAATCAGGGTTTTGGTTTTTGGGGTTTTTTTGTTTGTTTGGATTTTTAAAAATATTCTTGAGCTGTGGTTGGTTGAATTTGTGACTGCAGAACCTGAGTGTACGAAAGACTGACTGTTCAGGAAAACTGGCCTGCAACCAATTACCATTTCTTCACAAGTATATAACAACATATCTTTGTAAACATATTTGTCACATCAATGTATTACATTATTCCATGGAAAACGGTTTATGATTGTGCTTTAACGGAATGTAAAAATCCCCCTAAGAGGTAATTTATTTCAGCTTTAAAACATACTTAAAGCTAAAGTAAATCTCCACACTGTCAAAAAGTGTTTATTTGTACCTTCATTGTAGAAGATGCTGGCATGTGTTCATGACTTTTAGAAGGGATAGTGATGTAACATTAAGGATTAGTCCTAACAAGGTGATAATATCTTTTATGTATTTTGCTATTCTGTAGCATACTTTTATAACAGGGTTATCAAACACAGGGAAGGGAGTTTTCATGTAGGTGATTATTGGCATTGGGAGAATTGGATTGCATTTCTTTTCTTTGAGTAGCAAGTTGCTTCTTCAGCTATTAATGTTAAATGAATTTCCAATAGTAGATAATTATGCTACAATAGCATGAATGACAACGCTAACCTATATGAATCAGTGTATATGTGTACTGTATTTGGCTGGGAAAGAAATGGTGGGAAAGTCAGAAAGTCTGTTTCATTTGCTGATATATTTCAATGGAAGGAAATATATATTCTGGATAGCTGTATCTTTAAAATTATGTCATCTGGAGCTGAACAAGACAATCTGAGCTAGATATCTTTCATTTATTAAGAGACAGATACGGTTAAGTTTAAAACAAAACCCAACTTTAGGTTTCTTAGTTTTGTGTCAAGCGATTTAATAGTGTCAGTTGCTTGGTTGGAAATAATTTATTGCTCATTTTAATCATTACACATCTATTATACTTTCACTTGATTTTTTTAAAATTGTGGACTTCATATGAACTTCGACCTCCATTAGCAGAGGCACATATGGAGCTGTACTTCAGGCTTGAGAAGAGAGCAATAAATTATCTCTCAGAGGGTTTCTAGATAGTCTAAACAAAAGTGAACCCTTGAGTAATCTGATAAAAGGGTTAGAGAGTCCCAAAGGCTCATCTGGCGCCTGTATTTATGACTAGTTTTATGAACTTGGACAATATCTTTGACTAAGCTTAGATGGATATGAGCTCCATTTGAAGACTTAACAAGAGCAGTAAATGCTTATCATCTTCTAAATGGGAAATGAGAGAATAGCCAGGATCTTCATGAAAATTCATGGGACTCATGTGTAGCAATAACTATATAATCAATTCACATTTTCTAAATTGAAGGAGTCATCACTGACCTTCTCATCATTCCCGACCTCACCTCCTCCTCCAAAAAAAGGATAGCTTCTGTGGGCATTATTTTGGATATTATTCATGTCTAAAATGCTAATTAATATTTTTAAGAAACCTACCAAATGCTTGCTCTTTAGATTATGAGGATTATGGTTGGAAATTGAGGGATTACAATGCTAGTTGCAATCTCAGCAGACAGTGGAGGGGACAACAGCAATTTTTATTGGGTTGTGTAGAGATTAGCTGCTCTTTATAGCTTCATAGCTTTCACTGTCACTTGTACACCATATATAAATTGTACAAAAGAGGTTTAAAATTGAAGATTGAATTATGCCACCATGCATTTTTTACCTAACTTATACAGCGAACAGAATTTGGAGAACAGAAATATCAAGGTTGATCCTGGAATACAAATGATCACATGTCACATATTGTGGCAAGAACCCTCCTCTCTCCTATGGTGCTTCTGTGTCTAGGAAATGATAGGGTGTTAAGGGAGGGAGGCATGGGTCATTTGAGTCACCATCTGGAATCTAAAGTGGGAGAATCATTACCACCTGAGTTAGAACAAGGCCTCACTATTTTGCTTTTTGTTGCATAGTTCGTGCTCTCGGAGGCATGGTACTGTATGCATTAATGATGTGCCATCTGCATTGTGGTGTAACAATAGCCTACTCAGGGCCACGTATCATGTAAGATGACTTCATCTATATAAGTAAAAATATAGTTTGTGGGATTAACATAACGCAAAAACCACTGGACAAATTGGCACCAAATTTGGACACAATACATCTATCAGGCCATCAAGTGACTATCACTCATAAAAACAATGAAAAACACAGCAGAAGATATTTTAAAAGCCAAAAAAAGAATACATTACAATGCATGAGCAAAACCATATACCGTATATACACGAGTATAAGCCGACCTGAATATAAGCCGATGCATCTAATTTTACCACAAAAACTGGGAAAACTTATTGACTCGAGTATAAGCCGAGGGTGGGAAATGCAGCCACTACTGGTAAATTTCAAAATAAAAATAGATACCAATAAAATTATATTAATTGAAGCATCAGTACGTAAAATGTTTATTAATATTTACATAAATTTGTAAGATAAGACTATCCAACTCTGACATTATTCTAACCTTCTTCAATGTACATGTGTTTATGTATCCTTCTAATAATAATAGAGTAAAATAATAAATGTAATACAAATAAAAATAATAAAGTTAACCTATAAATGTAATAATAATAATAATAATAATAATAATAATAATAATAATAATAGAGTAAAATAATAAATAACTTTGACTCAAGTATAAGCCGAGGGGAGCTTTTTCAGCCTAAAAAAAAGGGCTGAAAAACTAGGCTTATACTCGAGTATATACACATATACACACATATACATACACAAAACACATATGCACAGACTGGGTCACAGCAACGTGTGGCAGGAGACGGCTAGGCTGGTATATAGTAACAGGTGAATTGGCATAGGTACAGAAATGACTTTATTATTTAGAATTAGTCTCTGCTAGTTTACACGTGTTTACTTGTTGGTCATGGATGAGGTTCGTGCTCCAGTATCTTCATGTAAAGTGATGGTACACAGAGTGTCAATGCCACATCTGCTTGGGACACCGTACAGTTGATGCTCCATATCAACGGATTCAGTATTAATGGATTCAACCAATCACAGTTTAAAAATATAAAAAACAAAATAGCAAAACCCAAACTTTGGTTTCTCCTTTTTATATAAGGGGTGCCATTTTACTATGTCTTTTTATATAGTGAGATTTGAATATCTGTAGATTTTGGTAGCCACAGGGGGTGCTGGAACCAAAAAACAGTGGCTACTGAGGGCCCACTGTAGTGTCACCATATACTGTAGGTACTGTATCTATGATCCGTCTAAGCCTCAAAGTAGCTAGCTGAAGTTGCAGTGAGAGAAGCGTCAATCCAGTGGAAGTAACAAAGAGATAACAAAGTGGAACATAAAATAGTATTCTGTTTCAAGCCATACAAGAGGACTTAACACTATTGGCTGGCATCATTGCTACAGTGTGAATTCATGCTTGACTGCTTACATTGGGAAGATCATGGGCAATGTCCACTATCACTAAAGAATTGGTGTTAGTGTCATTGTTGCTCCCTGTGACAGCATTAACTTATAGTTTTCCTCACTTGTTTTCTATCTAGGCATCACAATTGCTAATGAGAGCTCTTATTTGCCCTTAAATGCTTTCCTTTTACTGAAAACGTTGCTCTTTTTGCATTTTCAGATTCACTCTCAGTTTCCAGCAACGATGCCAGCCCTCCGGCCTCAGTGACATCACTCCAGCCCCATATGATTGGGGCACAGAGTTCCCCGGGTCCAAAGCGCCCTGGCAACACGCTGAGGAAATGGCTCACTAGCCCAGTGAGGCGACTCAGCAGTGGAAAAGCAGATGGCCACGTGAAGAAACTGGCCCACAAACATAAGAAGAGTCGAGAAGTCCGCAAAAGCGCTGACACTGGCTCTCAGAAGGATTCAGACGACAGTGCCGCTACACCACAGGACGAAACCATTGAAGAGGTATGTGTTCATACAGTCACCGCATTTTATGCTTAGCACAGTTTTCTAACCACAAAGTACAGACTAGAGAGATAGAGACAATTGGAATAGGATGTTACATCTTCTTATCTGATTATTCTTCATAGAAAACTCATAGGAAGAGCAAAGGAAGGCATTGCCAGTCATCCTAGACAGACATTGTGAGAGCTATCCAAGGACACCAAGTTACCTACATTTGCTCTACAGCATTTGTTCTCTTTTCTTTGTTCTCAGCAGTACCAACCACACTGAGGGAGGCATCAGCGTTTGAGTCACTTTTTCTATAACCAGGCAGACAGGAGGTTTTTTTTTTTCTTTAGTTGCTGCCAAAACTCTTAGCAAGCAATTTGCTTTCTAAATCTTCTACAGTCCTGTTCCATAAACAGCCACATCTGGGTCTTTTCATTTCTTATATGTGTTGTTTTGTTTTTCTTCATTCTATGTCACTGTAAATAGAGGGAAGTGTGGAACAGCTTGAGTATTGGGGAACATTTGTGCTTTTTCACTGCTACATCAATAATATGTGATATGTTATTCTGAAGTCCTGGAGAACTAAACCAGAAGGTCACTACAGACAACTCTTAACTGGTTTCAGTCAACAAAGAGTTTATAGGAATAGTAACAGCAGGAAAAGATCTAGAATTAATGTTTATCACATATGTTTTAGGGTTGTTATTGTTTTCTTCTTATTCATTCATAGCTTTGACATGGAGGCATATGCTTTGTTTGCATATGCCTGTGTTATTTATTATTTGCGGGATTTGTATACCGCCCTTCTCAACCCCGAAGGGGACTCAGGGCGGTTCAGAGTGTTGGCAACAATTCAATGCCATCGATAAAAAACAACATAAAACATCAAAACAACCCTCCCCTGATAAAACATTAAACATTATTAAACGCAGCACATAAATTAGCATTCCATATCATTCAAAGACGTACTGTAGTTCATCTAAATAAGCTTTTCCTTATTGATGACAAGCGTGCAATTAAAGCGGAATCTTGCCAAATTTGGCCGGTCATCAAGGACTGATCAATAAGCCATGGGGACATTATACTGGGGGTCCCAGTCTGTCTGACTTCATTGAAACACAATTAACATTGTATGACAAGTTTTTCTGCTCCTGGTTTGAAAGTGTTGTTCCTGTTTAATTGTGCAGTAATGGTAAAGGTAAAGATTTCCCCTCAACATTAAGTGTAGTCGAGTCTGACTCTGAAGAGTGGTGTTCATCTCCATTTCTAAGCCGAAGAGCCAACATTGTCCATAGACGCCTCCTAGGTCATGTGGCCAGCATGACTGCATGGAGTGCTGTTACCTTCTTGCAGAAGTGGTACTTAGTGATCTACTCACATTTGCATGATTTTGAACTGGTAGGTTAGCAGAAGCTGGAGCTAACAGCAGGAGCTCACCCCACTCCCTGGGTTCCAACAGCCGACCTTTCTTTCAGCAAGTTCAGCAGCTCAGTGGTTTTACTCACTGTGCCACCAGGAGAGCCCTTGATATTTTTAAATTGGAAAGAAGGTCAGGGTGTATTGCAAAGTGGTATCTGTTGATCTACTGACATTTTCATGTTTTCAAACTGCTGGGTTGGCAGAAGCTGGGGCTAGCAAGAGGAGCTCACCCCATCCCATGGATTCAAACCGCTGACCTTCTGGTCAGCAAGTTCTGCAGCTTAGCAGTTTAACCCACCGTGCCACTGCAACCCCAAGTATGGCAATTGTGCAGTACTTACTTTGAAAGTACTTGTTATACTCCAGAAACTTCATTTTTGTGGCTGCCACAAACTATGTTGAATTGGTTGAGACTCTATGAGATATTTAGAGCAAATGTGCTGCAGGATGTCCCGCAAAAACAAAGTTTTTGCAGTTTAATAAACTTTTCCCATGTTTTTTTTATGATAGAACCAATTAGGAAATGACATTTATAACCCAGGAACAAAAATCTTGTTACATAGTGTAATGTGTTTCCATAACCCAAGCAGAATGCTGGAAATTATTTCTTCATTCACCAGAAGGTTAAAATGAGTTGAACCTTGCCAAATAAATATTATGAGAGTGAAAGGGTCTGCAAAGAGCTCACAAGTCTGGGAATTTTAAAGTGTGAAGTATTGCCCTACTGGGTAGGTCTGTTGTATTAATGAGAAATCATCTATGAGACATTTTCAGCACTGTGTAGAGCACTAGATTAATTGTTAACATTATTATTGATGTTATATTGGCAGAGAGGGCGAAATGAGGGCTTGAGCAGTGGTACGCTCTCCAAATCATCTTCCTCGGGCATGCAGAGCTGCGGAGAGGAAGAAGGTGAAGAAGGAGCTGATGCTGTGCCACTTCCTCCTCCAATGGCAATTCAGCAGCACAGTCTACTCCAACCAGACTCTCAGGATGACAAGGTAAATGAAATGAAAGAGAACACCTCTGTTCATGGCAGCATAACTTGACTAGAGTCCAAATTCAGTAGTGTCACACCTAGCACATGGCAGAGAAATACGAGCTTCAAATGAATAGCCTTGGAAGTGAGTAAATGACTCACATGTAGGAGACTGTTGACAATAAATTTTTCTGTGGAGGCAGTTCCAAGTTTGTATTAAAAAAATAGGGATGATGCATAAATTATGCTACATAAGCAGATCTGCATAATTTAGTTTTGCTTTTTTCTTCATTTTGCTCTAATGAATAATTCTCAGTTTACTAAACAACCCTAGTCTGTGACCGTACTGATAAAATTCAATTCAATTTTACTATGGCCTCTTGAGATATAAGCCAGCATTACCTGTGCTGTTTTTCAGGATATCTTCTCATCACATTGCTCTCTTTGTAAAACTGAAACCTGTGCTCAGTGCACATACTCTACTCTTAGTATACATCCATAGGTGTAATTAACACAACCAGATCTATAGTATCCTTACACAGCAGATCAACCCAGTCCAGTATTCTGAAGGCCTATGTTAAAGAGGAAAATTGTCTCTACCATTCTGAAGAATGGGGACATATGTTCAGGTGTGTCTTTCTGGACGTTAAGACTATCATCATACTTATCTGTTCTTTTCTTTGCATCTCTCTGACACCTTAAAAAAGGTCTGTTCATCCCTTCTTCTCTATCTCAAATTAGGAGGCTTCATGTACATAGAGTTTCTTCTTTGGTGTGGCATAGCTAGGTTATTCACAGGTTGAACTTTGTTTATCGTAGTAAAGGTAAAGGTTTTCCCCTAACATTAAGTCCAGTTGTGTACAACTCTGGGGGTTGGTGTTCATCTCCATTTCTAAGCCGAAGAGCCGGCGTTGTCCATAGACACCTCCAAGATCATGTGACCACCATGACTACATAGAGCCCCATTATCATGCAATGAACTAAATAATGACATTTTATCTTCTCCCATGTCTGTACATTCACTTAGTTCTTCTTCTAGCCCGGTTACATGATATATTCTTGAAAGCTGTCTTGAAAGCCCCTTTCTTTCGCTCCCCCTTTTTGACCATCTGTAAAATTTAAATAAAAACTTCAGATCTAGTTCTTTGGGGGGGGGGTGTTTTGGCTGTCGAGCAGTTTTTTAGAAATTTCTGCTGCTAATTTTGTATGTTGTAAGTAATTTTCAAAAACCAGTAATGTATTATGTTTTAGAAGATCCTCAGAATTATTACAAAGGTACAAACATATTGGGCATGTTTAAAAATGAAAATAAAGATTATCTCCAGAGCACCTGGAGACATACCGTGTTTCCCCAAAAATAAGTCATACCCATAAAATAAGTCATAGCAGGATTTCTAAGCATTTGTGCAATATAAACCATGCTCCAAAAATAAGACGTAGTGATAGGCATGGCTATGCACTAGGCATGGACAATCTATGGTTCTAAAGTACTTACAAGACTAGGGGCGCTGGTGCTTTGCTTCTACATTGTTGCTAAAGTTCTGGTGGTGAAAATTTCAGAACTCTAACAAAACTTTCAAAATGTCATTATAAATGGCAGTTCCTAATTGGTTCTGTCATAAAAATCACCAATAATGAAATAATACTGAAATTTTCACCACCAGAACACTGTAGAAGCAAAGCACCAGCATTCCCTAATTTTGTAAGTACTTTAGCACTATTTAGAGCCATGGATTGCCCATGCCTACTATGCACCCACCCTCCTTCCCTCGCTCCGGTCGGCCTGCCTGCCTGCCTCTCCCAACCAGTTCCCACCAGCTTCCTCCATCACCTGCTGAGGGAAGAGCCGGCTCCTCCTCCCCCTCTTTCCCCTCCCTTGCGCGACCTCGCCTGCCTTCTCAGTCTCTCACCCGCTCCTTCGACTATTTAATTATATTTGAATAAATGTAGATTGTTGTACCATCTATATAAATAAAAATGTAATGTTCATTTGTGCTACCACCAGAACTCAAAAACCACTGGGGGAATTGACACCAAATTTGGACACAAGACACCTAACAATCCAATGTATGTCCTCCACTCAAAAAAATTGATTTTGTTATTTGGGAATTGTTGTTGCTGGGATTTATAGTTTACTTACAATCAAAGAGCATTCTGAACTCCACCAATGATGGAATTGGGCCAAACTTGGCACGAATATTCCATATGCCCAAATATAAACACAGATGGAGTTTGGAGGAAATAGACATTTGGGATTTGTAGTAATGTAATCAGAGCCATCCAGTCGTAAATATAGATAGATAGATAGATAGATATGATTCTCACACACACACAGATATAGTATTATAGATTTAAAAGAGACCCTTAAAGAAGGATTATGATTTGCATGTTCCAGAGTAGGCAAGCCAGACAATCTCCACATCAACACTGGCAAAGAAACTGCAAGAAATACTGTTTACTCACAAGCATAAAGACATTACATATATTAGAAACCAACACTTTCTCATTACTTTATTTTCCAGATCACCAGACTGGGCAACAGCAACGCGTGGCAGGGGACAGCTAGTACTTCATAAAAATGAGACATGCCCTGAAAATAAGCCATAGTGTGTCTTCTCGAGAAAAAAACCAATATAAGACAGTGTCTTATTTTCAGGGAAACACTGTACCTTCTCTTTTTTTATGTAAATTGTTTCTCTTTAGCATTTATCAAAAATTGGTATCTTTCAGGCAGCCAAGAGAAGGTATTATAAATAGCACTTAGAACCGCACTTAGAAATAGATTAGCTTATAACTTTCTGAAAAATACAGGATTTAATTTTCTTCCCCCCTTTCTATTCCATGTATATTCTTCTTGTTTTTCACTTTAAAATGTCCCTGTTCTGACTTACTACAAGTTCTGACTTACGTATAAATTCAACGTAAAAACAAACCCACAGAACTTAACTTCTTTGTTTATTTGTCTTGTTCTCTCTCTTTCTCTTTCTCTCTCTCAGTTACAAGCTCTTACACTTTTTGCATGACTTTAGTTCTGCAGGAAATATTTATTTATTTCCAGGGGGGAAAAGGAATACACGTTCTGCTTAACATATTTAGTGGTATGGGACTTGAGAGTAATTTTTTTAACGTGAGCCCCTGACTAGTACATTTTCTTGGCAACAGGCCACCTTTCTCTGTAAAGCAGATGTTTTCAGCAGCTTTGGTTTCTTTCTTCAGCACTCTTGTGGTTCTCTCCTGGGGAGATTAATCATTGTTAAGGTAACCACATCCTGGATAGCAGTGGGGATTTCCTGCCTGCTCAGTGAAATGGACTCCCAGAGTGGATAGGACGATGGTAGAACCTGCCTTGAAAGATTCCAATAGAGAAACAAAAGCCCAGTCTCTGCCCTCATTTTAGTTTCCTTATTTTGCAAGTACAAGTTTTGGGCCAAGATCTAGGGGTTGCAGGATATCCAGTGCACTGACAGAGGACTACCTGTTACAGAGCTGGGTCCAACAGAGTTGGGAAATATGCACTATGGATACTTTCACAGAAAACCTTTTGTTTAAATAGCACATTTTTATCAGGTTTTAGGTCATGCGTGTTTTGGTTGAAATATTAACTTTCATACATACCAAAGATTAAACTCTTCAGACTCTTTATCAGCCTTTGGAAAAATGTTCCTTCTCTTGTATGCACAGGAAGTTTTTGGAACAAGTGTGGGTTTTGTTCACTTCCTTCTTCTTTCCCACTTTCTCTATACTGTTTTGTAAAGAAATAGAGCTCACGTGGCCCTCCAGATCTTGTCTAACTTCTATTTGCATTGGGGAGTGCAATGAGGGGAGTTGCTGTCCAACAACATCTGGATCAGTGGTTCTCAACCTGTGGGTCTCCAGATGTTTTAGAGCCTATCCTCTAACGCAGTGGTTCTCAACCTGGGGTCCCCAGATGTTTTTGGCCTTCAACTCCCAGAAATCCTAACAGCTGGTAAACTGGCTGGGATTTCTGGAAGCTGTAGGCCAAAATCATCTGGGGACCCCAGGTTGAGAACCACTGCTCTAACGCATTTCCACTTTGGTTCCCTCTCCCTCAAAAATGAGACTAGAGGTATCTCTGTTATTGCTTATGATGGTTGTTTATTATTTTTTATGATGATGCTCTTCTTATGTTGTTTTAATATTTTATTCTGTTTCTAATTGTGTGTTACCTTGGGCTAGGCCCCATGTAAGCCGCCCCGAGTCCCTTCGGTGAGATGGAGGCGGGGTAGAAAAATATACTACTACTACTACTACTGCTACTATTACCACTACTACTTCTCCTCCTCCTCTTCCTCCTCCTTCTCCTCCTCCTCCTCCTCCTTCTCCTCCTCCTTCTTCGTCTCCTCCTTCTCCTCCTCCTCCTCCTTCTCCTTCTCCTCCTCCTTCTTCGTCTCCTCCTCCTCCTTCTCCTCCTCCTCCTTCTCCTCCTCCTCCTTCTCCTCCTCCTCCTTCTCCTTCTCCTCATTCTTCTCCTCTTCCTCCTCCTTCACCTCCTCCTCCTCCTCCTCCTCGAAATCCTAACAGCTGCTAAACTGGCTGGGATTTCTGGGAATTGTAGGCCAAAACACCTGAGGACCCACAGGTTGAGAACCACTGATCTGGATTGTCTCATTTCCCCCATACATGGTTTCACAGTTATAATACTTTATTCAAAAAAGCATGTTCTAATCTAGGTGTTTTTCCACATGCTGCAGAAAAAGTACTTTGGGGCCAGAAGCATGTTCCCAGTCTTAGCATATCCAGAAGTGCAATGTGGGAAGCAATATCTGAATAAAACTTCAGTTTTTGTATTGTGAATTTATGACAAGCCAGTCTCTGTAGCCCTCTGGAGATAGAGGGCAAGTTTGTTTACATGCAGGAGAACTGGGCTAAAACAACTGTAAAGAGTCAACATTTTGTGAAATTATTACATGTTTCTTTTTTTTTTAAAAAAAATCCAGATTGGGGCTGAGTATTTGATACCTTTCCCCAAAATCTGAAGGAGGGGTAGCTGTTAATTGTCTCCTAAATGATGATTTCTGCAGTGCACATTGTAACTCAAAATCCTCAAAAGCCTTGCGGTGTATAGGCAAAACTTTTGTAAACAGACTGACTAGTTCCAATGTTTTTGTAGGAAAGGGAGGGACCTTGATATTGTCTAGATTTGTCATCTCCCATTGCATTCAGTTAGCATCCCTGTTTCCAGCTGTGAACTTTATTGGGCCACGTTAATTTATATGTCACTAAATAACCACTTGGTTGTCACCACTGCGGTTCTTCTGTTTGGTAGCATCATTGCATTCTTCATGAATTGTGTTTAAACTGTAGCTTCTAAGTTTTCTGCCTTTTTCATTAAAATTGCTAAGACAGCTGCTATATTATTGCATAACTAATTGTGTTTTTTTCTTTTGTTTTTTCCTTTTTGAAAAAAAAATCTCCTCCTTTAGCATTATGTTGATTTATGTTCCGTTTCTGCTTTGGCTCAGTTTCCCTACCTCTCCATTTAGACTTTCTCGTGTGTTCTTCACACTTCCCCCATTCCCAGTGTTCTGTCTCATTGAAGCCAATTACAGCACACTAAAATCTGCATATTATCATTTAAATTATGGGGGGTGGGGCTGATCTTCTGCCTCCCATATAGAAGGTTGAACAGAGATTCACATTCTGAAGCATCGTATCTGTTGGTTGAATGCATCCGTCCAGTGGTGAAGAACAACTTAGCCTGTGTTTTGCATGATGTACATCTGTGCTGTCCTTGTAATATGAAGTAAAGTTCATATTATTGTGCCTTGTTTAGCTTCCAGTTATTTAATGATACATGTAATCTGCAAACAGGCTCGCGTGTTTGCTAATTACTGAAAGTCAAATTCAGTGGCCGCACTCCCTCCCAAAATCCTTTGCTGTGAACTCCTTTTATCCTCAGTTGCAGCCATAAATTGGCATCTTGTAGCTTTTGAGGCCAGAGATCTTCTAGACTCTGCACTTACCTTGGGGGAAAATGGATGGCACAAGGAATGGTGAGCAAAACCACCCTGCTCCCTTGTAGAGTTATCAATTGGCTGTTAGTTTAGTAGTCTTTAGTCTGTCCCATGGTTTACTTTTTGTGGTTCTTTCCCCTGTTGCTTCATAATTATTGATGGACTTGGGGAGGGGTGGAGAAAAGGTCTTTTGATAAGTGAGTGTATCAGGTATGGACTTTGTGTAGTCAGTTTGATAGACTTTATAGGAAGACAAATGTTGGCCAAGAATATTTCCCAGATTCTATCCCAGTATTATTAATGGCTGAAACAGATGGAAGAAGCTTAACATTTGTCAGTACCAGAATTTTGTTTAAAGATGTTATTGTACTTTTGATAAATGAAGCCATTTTTAATAGAAGTGGAAGGAGAGGCGTTTCATTCATTAAAAATAATATTTATAAACAGTATTGTATATCATGTGTGTAAACTCAAGTTGACGTTTATCATGGGTGTCTTCCCCCACCCTCTTTCACGTTACTATGCAGACATCTTCTCGGCTATTGGTGCGTCCTACTAGCTCAGAGACTCCCAGTGCAGCAGAACTTGTCAGTGCAATAGAAGAACTTGTGAAGAGCAAAATGGTGAGTATGTTTTTGCTTGCATCTTTCCTTTAGTTTGATTCTGGATTTTTTTCCAACCCATTGGCCAGCTGGGTGTCATACTAACACCAGGCACACTCAGTTTAGACATATCTTACATATATATATATAAAGAGAAAGGGCATCCAACGGGACAGCAAAACTAAAAAAAAAAACCCGACGAAAATTTACCAAATTTACCGTGCACATACCTCAGCCCACAAGGTATTCACAAATCGATTCAAAATTCTAAACAACATTAAAACACGCTCACAATTAGACAAAACAACTGAGCATGTGCAATGGCGCCCCGCCGCAAGTCCCCGGCGCACGCACATGGCCGGCCGGCCAACACACCCTCCGCGCAAGCCACGCCCCATCCTCCATCACCCAGCCCCTACCCTCCCATTCGCCCTCTTTCCAACGCACCCTCCTTCCCACGCCCCCCACGTTCACGCCACACCCCCTCCCTCCCCGCTGCGCCCCCCACATTCACGCCACGCCTCCTCCCTCCCACGTCACATCCCCTCCCTCCCCGGCCACGCCCCCCACGTTCACGCCACGCCCCCTCCCTCCCTCGCCACGCCCCTAAACGCCCATACCCCAACCTTACCTCCTGCCTCTCCTTCTTCCCCCGGCCACGCCCCCCATGGAAGGAAGGAGAGAAGGAAAGAGAGAAGAAGGGAAAGAAGGAGGGAAGGAGAGAAAGAAGGAAAGAAAGAAAGGTAAAGAAGGAAGGAAGGAGAGAAGGAAGGATAGAAACTGTGAGAGAAGAAGGGAAAGAAGGAGAGAAGGAAGGAAAGAAAGAAAGGTAAAGAAGGAAGGAAGGAGAGAAGGAGGAAGAGAAAGAGGGAAGGAGAGAAGGAAGGAAAGAAAAGGGTAGAGAAGGAAGGAAGGAGAGATGGAGGGAAAGAAGGAGGGAAGGAGATAAAGAAGGAAAGAAAGAAGAGTAGAGAAGGAGAGGGGGGAGAATGAAATAAAAAAGTGAAAGAGGGGAGGAAGGAGAGAAGGAACGAAAGAGAGAAAGAGGGAGAGAAGGAAGGAAAGAGACAAGGAAGGGTGGAACCAAAGAGCAAAAGAGGTGAGAAAAGAAACATGTAGAGAAGGAAGAAAGAAGAAGGGAAAGAAAAAGAAAAAAAGAGGGAAGGAATGAAAGAGGGAGGGAAGGTTGGCCACAGCAACGCGTGGCGGGTACAGCTAGTTGACTATAAGAATAGCAGAGTATTTCCAGATCAGTGGACAAATTGATACCTTACTTTTTCCCAAACCATTGGCCTGGGAAGCTTAAAAAATTAATAGGAGGGTGTAATGAAATAGCTAATTATAACGTATGTTTTAAATGTGTTTATTGATGTTGGGATATGATAAGTGCAGGCCAGCTTATGTGTCGCCTGAGCTGAGGCGTTGCCATAGTGACGGAACCGGCTGTTAGAATGTATCCAAGTTAGAGAAGCCAAAGGGGCGGAGCTAACTGCCACCTGGGAGGGGCAGGCGTTTTAAAAGAGTCAGTTTTCTTTTAGTCAGTGGACAAAAGTGGAAGCTGGGTTCTGGTGTGTGGAGAAACTGAACCCAGGGGTTTAAGTCTTCAGCCTGTGTGTTTACAGAGTCAATTGGACCTGTTTAAATTAGTAATGAGCTCATGAGCTAAGGGGAAAAGAAACCCCAGTAGAAATCCATAACTTCAGTGGGGATAGCTGAAGGGTGAAAAGGGCAAGTTAGTGCCTTGAATTGTCAGTTAAGAAAAGAAAGATACTTCGCAGTGAAATACGTTAAAACCAGTCTGGTGGAAGTAAAAGCCATACTGAGAGTCATATTGGAAACTGTTTAACTAAAGTCAACTGCAACAACATTTAAAGGAATACAGAACAACCATCAAACATTGTACACCTGTGAATCCATAAGTAAATATTTCCTCGATCAGTTCTTTATAATTAAGACTCATGTCCATTTATTGAGAAGAAGACTTACCTCAGAAGAAGGTGGCTGAAGATATTGGAAGAAAGGATTCTGGCTGGGGTAATTAGTTACTCCTTTAAAAAAGTGCATCAAGTAAAAACATTTTAAAAGTCAAGCCTCAGCTACACGCACCACCACTACTTTAGTCTCCTCATTGACCTGGTTTTATATATATATTTATTCGTCGTATTTTACAGAGGGCAACATGTCTTCCATGTTATCTAGCATTTGCTATTCAGATTCCTGATCAGGTCAGACCAATAGAGCTGTATTTCTGAAAATTATCAGATTTCTTTCTCCTTTTTTCAAAACAGGCATATAAGCTAGTAACTATCACCAGTTCTTTGGCTTAAAATTTCACAGAATGGCTGCAGAGGTAAATTGGTGTCCTATGTACACACTTCAGCATTGATCACAGGGATCTTCCTTGAAAGGATATTAATACTGCAGATAAGTCCTCTGCCTGGACTCTTGGAATTAGACACATAGAATCATAGAATCAAAGAGTTGGAAGAGACCTCATGGGCCATCCAGTCCAACCCCCTGCCAAGAAGCAGGAATATTGCATTCAAATCACCCCTGACAGATGGCCATCCAGCCTCTGTTTAAAAGCTTCCAAAGAAGAAGCCTCCACCACACTCTGGGGCAGAGAGTTCCACTGCTGAACGGCCCTCACAGTCAGGAAGTTCTTCCTCATGTTCAGGTGGAATCTCCTCTCTTGTAGTTTGAAGCCATTGTTCCGCATCCATTGTTCTACCTCCAAGGAAGCAGAAAACAAGCTTGCTCCCTCCTCCCTGTGGCTTCCTCTCACATATTTATACATGGCTATCATATCTCCTCTCAGCCTTCTCTTCTTCAAGCTAAACATGCCCAGCTCCTTAAGCTGCTCCTCATAGGGCTTGTTCTTCAGACCCTTGATCATTTTAGTCACCCTCCTCTGGACACATTCCAGCTTGTCAATATCTCTCTTGAATACAATTACAACCCCATCAAATGTGCTGCCAGAATCTCCATGACCATATGGGGGCAGTGGGAACCGGTCATCCCACGCCTGACTCACCTGTCCCCATCCCACGGCGGGGGGGGGGGGGCATCAACTGCCCTGCTTCCCCCCATTGTTGCTGGTGCAATTCAGGAAGCCATCCAAGTTGCTGCCACGGCAGCATACACCAGTTCCATGATAGTTTACCCACAAAACCCCATCTGAAGTTCCTCTCCATTATGGGATAGGAACCGGGCGGCTCCGTGCGTAAGCCCCATCTGATAAGATCTTTAATCATTGCATCAGTGACCCAGAGAGACATTTGGGTGAGGAAGACAGGAAACTCTCTGATCCCAAAATATTGCTGCATGCATTGTGAGATACCCTGCAGCTGCACTGTTTGCATAGTGGCAGACTGGATGGGAAGAGGAGAATTCTGGTATCCACATAGTGGAAATACCAGTAACAATTTAGGACATTTAAGAGCAATAAATGGCCCATTTGTTCTTTAACTGTAAAATGCAGTCTAAAGAGAGTAAACCACACTTACCAATTTACCCGCAGGCTCTGGAGGATCGTCCAAGTTCGCTGATGGTCGACCAGGGTGATAGCAGCAGCCCATCATTCAATCCCTCCGACAATTCACTTCTGTCCTCCTCGTCACCGATGGATGAGATGGAAGAACGAAAGTCCAGCTCTTTAAAAAGACGACAGTAAGATTGGTGTATTAATTTCTACTTTCTTGACTATGCATTGTGGAGTATTTCCAAATATCTGGGGTACTAGCTGGTTTGAATAGAAACCTCTTTCTAAGAGAGTCAAGTAGTCAACAATTTGGTACTTTTTGAGTAATTTTTGTACATGTAATTTGAGTGTTTGAAAAAAGCTTTAGTGTTGGTACTACATTGTGATATTTCGAAAAGTGTCAGTGAATTAACAGTTTAACAAATACTTGTTATTGGGCTAGTCCTCCATATTTTTCTTTCTTATTAGAACATAATACAACCAGAAAGTTCCCCCATTGCACTTAATAAAGAACGTGCCTTTAACTCACCATACAAGTTACGGGTGGCTTTTGAGGGCACTACATCAACAAAGACTGGTTTATATTGTTAAGCTCTTCTTTTAATATTTTCCACCTATCATTGTTTGTTAAAAATGCAATACAGCTGTTTGGTTTGCTCCTGACACGATAAATAAATAAACCTATCATTACTTTTGCAGCTATGTCCTACAAGAATTAGTGGAAACAGAAAGAGATTACGTAAGGGATCTTGGCTACATAGTAGAGGTATGTTTCATTCTGGTAAAATGATTGTGATTTCCTTCAGGTATAACAGATTACTTCGGAAGTGTAGAAAAACACACCACTTTCCTCCAACTAGTTCTTTATGGAAGACAATGCAAGCACTGTTTTGGGAAACCTATATTGTCTCAATCCAGTTTACTCCCAATTAAGATAGCTCAAATCAGTGGTATTTACAGATACAATAAAATAGGGGGACAATAAAATTTGTCAATAGGGGGACATGGTGGTGCAGCGGGTTAAACTGCTAAGCTATAGAACTTGCTGATCAGAAGATTTCTGGTTCGAATCTGCGGACGGGGTGAGCTCCCGTTGTTAGCCATCAGCAATATATTACCGGTACTTGGAATATTGAGGCATTAAATATCCCCTTCCAAATCACGTACCCTGAAGTACCTTGTTGCAAGGGGCCACAAAGACAACTTGGCCGTGTTTTGTGGAAGAAGTTTGACCTGTTTTAGACCTTTTTGTGAACTCAAGCATTTCCTTTTGGGGGGGGGAAGTCTTTTACAGGCCCTCCCTACCACAATAGAATTGTCCCCTGGAACCCCTAAAGATGTCTTTCAGACAAAAAAAAAAAATTAGGATAGTGAAGGAGGAGTGAATATTTTATTTTTGTGACACTTTATTAATGATATTGTCTAGTGGTGAAATTTAGAACTGAAAATTTCCCCTGAGCTACCACCAAAAATAAGATATTTGGAAGTAAACATCTATCATTATAACAAGAACATTAAAATTTAAGTGGAAAGAAGATGTCATTAAGTCTTTACAATCCAAAAATGTAAACCTTTGAGGAATGTCAAAACAGCAGCTGCCTCCAGAATATCTGAGTATAAGTAAAGAGCAAAAAAGAAAAATGGGACAAGAAGATAAACCTGCTTCCTCAGCTATCTCCAGAAAGTTAAAAACACAGATCTTTAAGTCTGGCCATAGAAATTGTGAGAAAATGGGTGACTGGTGAAAAAAACCCCAATAATATCCCTGAATGTGTTGTGGGAAAAGCATTTTAGTGTTCTCTAGAAAGTCTTGAAAGCTAAGCAAGGTTGGCTGTGATCAATACTTGGATCTGAGATTCCCAATGCCTACCAGGTACTGTAGACTATATTTCAGAAGAAAGAACTAGCAACACCATCTCAGAGTAGTTCTTGCGTAAGAAAATGCTGTGAAATTAATGGGATCATCATAAATCAGCAGATGACTTGATGGCATAGACACAGGAGGAAGGTTCAAAATCTTTTTGTTTACCTGTAAGAACTGTTCATCTTATTTTTGAAGGCTTTCATGGCCGGAATCACTGGGTTGTTGTAGGTTTTTTTGGGCTATATGGCCATGTTCTAGAGGCATTCTCTCCTGACGTTTCGCCTGCATCTATGGCAAGCATCCTCAGAGGTAGTGAGGTGTGTTGGAACTAGGAAAAAGGGTTTCTATATCTGTGGAATGACCAGGGTGAGACAAAGGACTCTTGTCTGGTGGAGCTAGGTGTGAATGTGGTCAGTTGAAACATTCACACCTAGCTTCAGCAGACAAGAGTCCTTTGTCTCACCCTGGTCATTCCACAGATATATAAACCTTTTTTCCTAGTTCCAACAGACCTCACTACCTCTGAGGATGCTTGCCATAGATGCAGGAGAAACATCAGGAGAAAATGCCTCTAGAACATGGCCACATAGCCCGAAAAAACCTACAACAACCCACTGTTCATCTTTTTTGTAGTATAGGGACTCATCCCTATTCTCTCTGTCACAGATCTACCTCTAGTGCCAAATTTTCTGTTAAAGAAGTAATTTTCAGAAGCATGTCTACTTTGTTAACTGTGTTGCATATATATAAGAAAATAAAGATATTGTCATTGTTATTGCTAATTTATTTCAGGGTTACATGGCTCTCATGAAAGAAGATGGTGTTCCTGACGACATGAAAGGGAAAGACAAAATTGTGTTTGGCAACATTCATCAAATATATGACTGGCACAGAGAGTATGTATGTTTTTTATTTTTAACTTGTTTTCTTTTTATATTTAATCTTCCATAATTCTGAAGAAGTGGGCAGAATCACTTTAAGTTGTTTAAAGATGCTCAAAATGAAAATCAATTGGCCTTATTAAAAAATTAAGGTGAATGAGTCACTTTTGCTGTTTTTTGACAAATAACATAGTAATTCAGCAAGCAGGTAGGGTAGAAATCCAAATACAGAGGAAATTTGGGGCTATTACAAGAAAATGGAAGGAAAAGGAGAGTGATATTTGTCTTTTCTGTTGACTTTTCCATTTCTTCTCTTTTAAAGAACAGTTTCTTTGCAGGTCTAGCATCAGTATTGTCATTGGAAATCAAACAAATCATACAACCACACAGATCTATTTTACCGATATGGCTTCTATTATTACTGTCCTGATTCCTTTTGGTACATTTTCCAAAAAGAATGGCACTTCTGCTAGTGGAAGCTGTTGGGAAAAGGATAGTATTGGAAATGCCTTTAGGCTTTCATCACCCGAGCAGCACATTGTGCTTACATCTGTAAACCAGTCTTTTCCAGTGTCATGCTGGTTCATCTGCAGTCTGCTTCTGATTATCAGTTTTCATTGTGTATCCCATGCAGCTTTGTCTAAATGGATGAGCAGAGTACAACACTAGAATACATCTGGCCTTTGTGGTCCCAAATTCCCAGAGACCATTTTTTTTTAGTAGGAAGGATAACATGTTTTTCCTGGAAGTCTCCAGGGGCAGTGATTCGCCTTTTAGATGTATTACAGGCTCACTGGACTGTTTAATATTAAAAATATGAAAATAAGAAGTAGACTTTGAGTCACTCCTGGTTTGTTTTATTTAAACCAGTGTTTCTCAACCTGGGGGTCAGGACCCCTGGGGGGGTTGCGAAGGGGTTTCAGAGGGGTCACCAAAGACCATCAGAAAACATATATTTCTGATGGTCTTAGGAAATCCTTTGGCAGAGAAGGTTGAAGATCTGTCCGCCTGTCCTTCTCTTCCTTTTTGGAAACAGACAGCGAATCCTCCCACCAAAAGCCCTCCTCTGCTGTGATTAGCCAGCCTCTCAGCCTAAGAGAGGGCTGTTTCTGAAACTCCAAGCACGGAAGGGAGAGCAGCCATGCTTGGTGCATAGGAGCATGGTGCGTATATGAGAGAGAGGGAGAGCATTCGAGTCTGGAGATAGGCTCGCGCCAGCTAGTCCCTTCAAGGTATGAGGGTTCTGTGTGGAAAGTTTGGCCCAATTCTATTGCTGGTTGGGTTCAGAATGCTCTTTGATTGTAGGTGAACTATAAATCCCAGCAACTATAACTACCAAATGTCAAGGTCTTGTTGTTGTTTGTTCGTTCAGTTGCCTCTGACTCTTCGTGACCTCATGGACCAGCCCACGCCAGAGCTCCCTGTCGGCCATCACCACCCCAGCTCCTTCAGATTCAAGCCAGTCACTTCAAGGATACCATCCATCCATCTTGCCCTTGGTCGGCCCCTCTTCCTTTTTCCTTCCATTTTCCCAAGCATCATTGTCTTCTCTAAGCTTTCCTGTCTTCTCATGATGTGGCCACAATACTTCAACTTTGCCTCTAATATCCTTCCCTCCAATGAGCAGTCGGGCTTTATTTCCTGAAGTATGGACTGATTGGATCTTCTTGCGGTCCAAGGCCCTCTCAGAATTTTCCTCTAACACCACAGTTCAAAAGCATCTATCTTCTTTCACTCAGTCTTTCTTATGGTCCAGCTCCCACATCTGTAGGATACTACCGGGAATACCATTGCTTTAACTATGCGGATCTTCGTTGCCAGTGTGATGTCTCTACTCTTATACTGTTCTCTACTCTTCTACTCTGATGTCTCTACTCTTCAAGGTCTATTTTCACCAAACTCCACCAGTGTTCACATTTGGGCATATTGAGTATTCATGCCAAGTTTGATCCAGATCTATCATTGTTTGAGTCCACAGTGCTCTCTAAATGTAGGTGAACTACAAGAAGTCAGAAGTCAATGCCCACCAAACCCTTCCAGTATTTTCTGTTGGTCATGGGAGTTTTGTGTGCCAAGTTTGGTCCAATTCCATCGTTGGTGGAGTTCAGAATGCTCTTTGATTGTAGGTGAACTATAAATCCCAGCAACTACAACTCCCAAATGACAAAATCAATCCCCCCCCCCCACACACACACACACAACCCCAACAGTATTCAAATGTGGACGTATCAGGTATTTGTCCCAAATTTGGTCCAGTGAATGAAAATACATCCTGCATATCAGATATTTACATTATAATTCATAACAGTAGCAAAATTAAAGTTATGAAGTAGCAACACAAATAATTTTATGGTTGGGGGTCACCACAATATGAAGAACTATATTAGGGGTCGCGGCATTAGGAAGATTGCGAAACACTGATTTAAAAACTAGCATATCTACCTGGCATTGCCTGGGTATTGGAAGTGGTCACTGCCCCCTGCTTTCATCCCTTCTTTCTATTTCCTTCCCCTCATACTTTTCCTCTTTTCTTTCTTTCCCCCTCCCTCCCTCCCTCCCTCCCTTATCCTTTCCTCTTTCTTTCTTTCTTTCTTTCTTCCTTTCCTTCCCCTCCCTTTTCTCCCTTCTCCAGCTCTGAGAGGTCATACTTCGCAATGTTTCCATCGTGTCTCCTCCTTCTTTCCTTACCCTCATACATATCACCTTTCTTTCCCAGTGACATCCTAAAGATCCACGTCGTCTAGCAACAGCCAATTCTTCACCTAGCCACAGCCAATCCAATGACATCACAAAGGGCCACTGGATTGTCACCTAGCAATAGCCTTTGTAGGACAGACACATATACTTGGACTTCTATATACATAGATAGATTGTGATGGTCCATGCAGCCTCTAAAGGTCCTAATGGCAGAAACGCTTGCCTTGAACCATACAAAGTTGTCCTCTGGGTCTACATCACCCCCTTCCTTTTGAATCTATCTTGTGCTTAAGGATAGTCTGCTATGTGGTTAGTAGCTTTATTTCTTCTGATTACAGGGAAGTCTATTCTTCAGTCTCAATTTATAGCTGAAAATGTAACCTCAGCTAAAAACTTCATGTCCCTGCATTTGTCAGTTGGAAAAGTTTGATGAGAATGACACTGGCTTTTGCCATAATTGTCTGAGACCCTTAAATTTGGAAAGTCTACCACTAAGAATAACAGTCTGGTGGACTATTCACACAACCCAAGGCATTTCAGATGGGATTCAGCCATTTCTGTAGAATATTTGGCTGGAAGGACTAGATTCCAATAATCATTAAGGCCCCAAATGGCCATCCGTCTCTTCCCCCCTATTTTAACATGTCTGTGGGTGAGTGGTGGTTACTTCTTTATAGACAGCCCTTGGCTTTAATCCAGTTTCATAGCTTTTGACGCAGTGTCCTGCAACATGATTCATCTACATTGGAATTTCCCTTTTCCCTCGATGTGGAGGTTGGAGATAATTCTTCAGCTTGCCTTTGCTCAGGTTTGGAAGTAATGAGAGTGTCTTGACATGTAATTCCATCCACCATGTCCAGCTCTGGTTATTTACCTCTGTTACTGGGAGCGTAGGGAATACATATTGATAGTTTCTTTATTTGAGAGGAGCCCCATATCCATATTCTGTGCTTCAGAGGAGCCCTAGAGGAGATCTCTTTAGCAGATTTCATTGCTGTTGCTCTTTGATTCTCACATCTAGAAAAAAAGAGTATCTATATATATAAAAATGTAGTGTTCGTTTGTGGGGTTAACATAACTCGAAAACCACTGGATGAATTGCCACCAAATTTGGCCACAAGACACCTACTAACCCAAGGACTGACCATCACTCAAACAAATGAATCGTGTCATTTGGGAGTTGTAGTTGCTAGGATTTATAATTAACCTAAAATCAAAGAGCATTCTGAACTCCACCAATGATGGAATTGAACCAAACTTGGCACATATAACAATGACAAACAGAGAATACTGGAAGGGTTTGGTGGGCATTGACCTCGAGTTTGGGAATTGTAGTTCACCTACTTCCAGAGAGCACTGTGGACTCAAACAATGATGGGTCTGGACCAAACTTGGCTCGAATATTCCAAATGCCCAAATATGAACATGGAGTTTGGGGGAAATACATCTTGACATTTGGGAGTTGTAGTTACTGGGATTTATAGTTCACCTACAATTAAAGAGCATCCTGAACCCCCGAACGAGAGAATTGGGGCAAACTTCCTACACAGAACCCCCGTGACGAACAGAAAATATTTAAGGCCATCTAGTCCAATTCCTCTTCGTATTTGACAGGTTTAGGGGAACCATAAAAGTGAAAAACCATGAAAAAAAAGAAATTGCTATTTTTCACCTGACAGAAGAGCGCTCTAGTAATGCCTGGGTTCTAAAGAGTTGTTCTCTCTTCAGGACCTGCAGCATGACTGGAGGAAATTGATCATAAATTTACAGTTGAGGGCCTACAGATTCCACGAGAGAACATTTTAAATTAAATTGAATATTCAGATCTGCAAAAGTTGCAACTGCAAATGTGGAGGGACAACTTGAGTAGTGTGGCGCTTAAGGATAACAGAATGACTCCAGTCAGCCTCTTCCAAGTGTTTTCCAATGCATCTTCTGCAATGTTTCCTTGCAGTTCCCTTGCATAGAAAAATGCAGCCAAACTGTTGTAACTATGGCATAATGATACCAGAAAAAATAACTGTCTTTTTTGCTCTTTTTCTTTTTCCTGAACAGTTTCTTTTTAGGAGAATTAGAGAAGTGCCTTGAGGAGCCAGAAAAATTGGGATCACTTTTTGTTAAACATGTAAGTGTGAGCATCTTCTCCATCTCGTGTACAAAAGCTGTTTTGATTATGGATCTAGATATTTCACAACATATTGAACAATATATAGATTGCCCTTGCTGCCATTCACCTAAATACTTCCCATTCTGTGACTGCAATAGATTGGTTTTTTAAAATAATTTTATCATATAAACATACTCTTCACTTGCTTGCTTGCACAGACAAAAGGGAGTATTGGGCTTCACATAGTTGGAGGTGGAAAAAAGAGAAAGGCCTTTAACTTTGTCTGTTTTTCTGTCGCTGTTCAGTGTGTGAATGTATTGAATGTTTGCCTCATATGTGTATTGTAATCCACTCTGAGTCCCTCCAGGGCAGGCATGTAGCTGGGGGGGGGGCTTGAGGGGCTTCAGCCCCCCCCCCCCGAAATTTTCATGGTGGTCCGCAAGAAGGCCTTACTGGTGCATTATTTAAACTGTTATGTTTATTCATATCATGATCTGATCACCATACTCATTATATCCCATATGCATGGGGGTATTGGGGTAATGATACAAAAGGTTTGCTAGGGTAGACCCTCTTTCACTGAGACTCAGCCCCCCCCCCGAATCAAAATCCTGGCTATGGGCCTGCTCCAGGGAGATAAAGTGGAATATAAATAAAATGTATTATTGGTTGCTGTGAGTTTTCCGGGCTGTATGGCCATGTTTCAGAAGCATTCTGCCCTGACATTTCACCCACATCTATGGCAGGCATTCTCAAAGGTTGTGAGGTCTGTTGGAAACTAGGCAAGGTTACATATCTGTGGAATGTCCATGGTGGGAGAAAGAGCTTTTGTCTGTTTGAGGCAAGTGTGAATGTTGCAATTAGCCATCTTGATTCACATTTAATGGCTAAGAAAACACTTAGCAAACAGGGGAATTCCAGACAAGAATCAGTCAGGGCCAGCTTTCACCTCCCAACAAAGGATCCCCCAGGTAGCAACCAGCCAGGCTTTGAAGCTGCTAATCAAAGTGGCCAATTACAGCATTCACACTTGAATCAAATAAACAAGAGCTCACAGATATATAAACCTCACTTGCCCAGTTTCCAACAGACCTCATAACCTATGAGGATGCCTGCCATAGATGTGGGCAAAACATCAGGAGAGAATGCTTCTGGAACATGGCCATACAGCCTGGAAAACTGACAGCAACTCAGTGATTCTATCCATGAAAGCCTTCAACAACACAAAGTATATTATTATTATTATTATTATTATTATTATTATTATTATTATTATTATTATTATTCTAGATGGCATATTCTAGTGGGCTGTAGAATATGCCAGAAAGGACTGTTACTTACCCAATTTGTTTCTGTTTGCACCCTGTTTGCAACATAAGAAACTTTGGCCTTCCCTATGTTTTGCCAAAACTTCCACAATCCCTTGTCACCATCTATTCTGTATAGTGTTGATGGGAGTTGTAGGCCACAAGTCCTGAATACCTGAAGTTTTCCCATCCCTATAATACTTTTCAGGTTTTAGGGTCTATTGTGGATTGTAAGGATTTCTTAGCAAACAAGCCAAAGTAGAATGAGTTCCTGGAGTTTGAAAATCACTCTCAAGTTTTTAACCTTAATGTTAGTTTTTTCATTGTGCTACATAATTTTTTTTAATGACCTGACAATGTCAATCACAGCTACCTGCTTTCCAGCCAGTTAACAGATAGTGTTGGTCTTCTCCACTAATTTATTTACAAATGTTTCAGGGTACACTGCTGTGTAGATAACAAAAGTTTATGCTGCGTGGAACATGGCTATAGTGACAGCACTTTCCCTTGCTCCTGGTGGCAGAAAATGTGGCCACTCTTCCATATATCACTGTTGGCTATACACATGTATAGGCTGTTTCATCCTTGATTTCTCCAAGTGCTTGTGAGCACACATATGATGAAGACCTCAGACAGGATACATGATGTTCAGATAGAAAGACTGATAAGTATCAAGGGGAAAAACAACTGTTTTCCGGTAGGTTTTGGGTCCCAGAAGAATAGTATAGATTTAAAATGGATTTAGTAAAATGACAGATGTTTCTTTAAGCGTTAGACATTTTGGCTTCCATCTTTCTTGATGATATCCATGGTAATGGAATAAACACACACACATAACTTGTAGATGTAGTGATATATATGGTGTTCAAGACAGCCCGTACAAGTACTGTAGTAATTTGTCATTGTTTCATTCTATCTAAATTTTCATTCTATATATATTCAATAAATCTTCATTTCCCTCTCTTCTAGGAGAGAAGATTGCACATGTACATAGTTTACTGCCAAAACAAACCAAAGTCTGAGCATATTGTCTCAGAATACATTGATACATTTTTTGAGGTAAGTGCCAAAATAGCAGGAAGTGTGCATGCCTCTGGGTTGACGGGAATGTCCATAATCTTTCCCAAACTCGTTTTTATTGTATCTGATACTTTTGCTCCACTTGAGTTACGAGAATCAGAGTGAAGTTGTCTGTTGTTGCCAAAGTAATGATTCGTCTCCCTCCTCTAGAGCTCTGAAATTCAATAAATGCTCTGACCAAATTAATTGATGCATTGCATTACTTTTTGAAATATAATTTCACCAAATAGTCCTCATGAGATTTTGGAAGGTCACATGACATTGATTCATCTAAATGAATTTTACAATTCTGTCATAATAATCTGGATTCAGGCCTCCAACTGCTTTTACACACTGGCCCAAAGAGGGCCAAATAAAAGGTGGGAGGGAATGAATAGAAATGTAATACTTAGAACTGATAAAAAGATATTTATCCTGTTGAACTGAGTAGGTAGGATCCTATTCACAATGTTTGTCAGCTTGAACATAAAGGCAAAAATGAGCAGCTATAATAAGGTTTTATTACACCAAAGGAGGACAATACGTCCCCTCTGCATTAAATTTTTTCATTGCCAAAACAGCCTCTAAACTCCTCTTTGATGCAACCATATGGTGTGAAAATTCAGCTGTTAGCCTAGATAGAGTTTATAAGATCTTCTTCTTTTTAAATTGTTTTTTATTGAGAATAAAAGATTCCAGAAAAGAAAAGGTATAGGATATTTCTTTTACATAAAAAGTGTAAACAAATATCCTATACCTTTTCTTTTCTACCTCTCTTTAGACTGTGTCGGATGATCTTGTAGGTTGATTTAGGTTTTAATAACTAGCTTAGATTTTAAAATTTGTTGAAATTTGAAGTGTATAACCCCTTGGGTTTGATATGAATGTACGGGACTGGGTCCCCATGTTGTGATATGGTCATCAACTGTAATAAACTTTAGTTTACATAAAAAGTGCGTGAACAATGGAATTAAAGAAAGCGGGAAGATGAAAGATGTAAAAGAAAAAAGGGGGAAGGGGAAGAGAAAGAAGAAGGGAAAAAAAGAAACAAAAATAAAAGGGAAAAGAAAAAGCCAGAAGGATATAGTTGTACTTCCGGGTCTTTTCTAAATATGCCTTCTTATGTACCAAATGCGGTCCTATTTCTAGAAACTGGTGAATGCCCATTGAGTACTAGGGCCTGGTTAAAAACAATTGTATTCAAACTGGGGACAGGTTTACTACATCACCTCCCTTATGAAGCGTCCAAACCCCTTTGGGCGAGGAGGATTGAAAGAAAAGTGGTCTCAATTGGACTATCTGCATCTTTTCTGCTCCCTTTGGGAATCAAAATGGCACAAGAATCCCTGAAGCAAAGGTTGCAGGACATTGCCCTGCATAGCTTACAGCCCATTCAAATTCACCTTGCTCCCCCAGAGTCCTAAACTTACCAGACAGAGAGCCATTTAAGACATGTGAACCCCTAAAAAGCTTTACAGTGACTACATGTCACAGACTATTTACAAAGGCCTCAGAGCTGCTAAAAGGCAGACTGTCTGGAATTCCCCACTCCCAAAGACTATGCCCCTGTGGAGGAAATGAAATAGAAACAATAGAATACATTTTATTGCAGTGCTGCTATTACACAGTGCAACTTAGCCAACTTTTATATCCAGTCCTGTCCTGAATGACTAACCAACCCTTGCAAAGGATTGTTAGATATCTTCTAGTGCCACAGGGTGACTCTCATAGTGGCAAAATTCCTAACAGAAGCAATTAACCCCTGATAGGGGTATTACTTGAAACCATGTAGATGTATCTTGTACAATGAACTTTTCCCGAGATAGGAGAATTTTAAATGACTGTTCGTTTACTGATGGGTCTGTGAACCGAAATAAATATTGTTGTTATTGTAAAGGCAAAAAGAACATCAAGTGTAGGAGATAAATATTTTTAGTCAAAGAGAGAGATGGGTGGATGGGAGATTGGCTTTGGTTTATTTTTATTTGTAGATTTGGGTAGAATGAAGTTAAGGAAGATTTGCACCTCACACTTATGTATAATGTTTTGGGGAAAAAATGATTTCTTGGTGATTCATTTTGTTTCTAAATACAGCGGCAAACTAAGAATAAGGGAAGCAATGGGGAAATCGGAAGGAGAATTTAGACTCAGGATGGGTTTCTACAGACCTATGATAGTCTTTTTGAAAATGTTTCCTCTTAAATTAAAGAGCTTTCCTCTATTCTCTAAACTTTCTCTTGTTGCTACTAGGACCTGAAGCAGCGTTTGGGTCATAGACTTCAGCTTACAGATTTGCTGATAAAGCCAGTGCAAAGAATTATGAAATATCAATTGTTACTAAAGGTAAGTCACATGGGATGCTATCAGTTGCAATGTGTAGCATTTGGAGCACTTTTTAAAATATTTTTTTTTCATACCTTATTTACATGAGGAGCAATATCTACTACAAAGCTTACTAAACATTTCATTTTGGTAACACACTTTTTAGATATGGATAGTTTTGTGACATTACATATAATTCAGTTTTACCAGAAAACCAGAGGTTAAACAAACTCCTTATGAAAGATACACATGCAAAAAGAAAGTGATACAAGCACATAGAATCATAGAGTTGGAATAGATCTCTTGGGCCATTCAGTATAACCCCCTGCCAAAAAGCAAGAAAATCACATTAAAGCACCCCAGACAGATGGCCATCCAGCCTCTGCTTGAAAGCCTCCAAAGAAAGAGACTCCACCACACTCTGGGGCAGAGAGTTCCACTGCTGAACAGCTCTCATAGTTCTTCCTAATGTTCAAGTGGAATCTCCTTTCCTATAGTTTGAAGTTATTGATTACTTACAGACGCACCAACATAATACAACAAAGTGAAGGTTATATAAAATCAGATAAAATCAGGAAAGATATACTATTTCATATGTTTGGGATTTCAGGTAGTGTATTAGTTTAGCTAAAGCTCTGGTTCTAGAAATTCCGGAATGGAATGTTAGATAATTGGGCATTTCTGGAAAAAAAAGACTTTCTTATTGAGGTGTGGAGTTGTTTTGCTTTGGTTTTTTTTTTTTTGCTCTTTTTTATAAACGGAACATCAGTCTCATTTTATATTTTCTCTTTTTTTATAGGACTTCCTCAAATACTCCAAAAAAGCTAATCTTGACACAACAGAATTAGAGGTATTTAAAAATATTGCTTTTTAAAAAACCATTAATGTATTTTTACCACCATCAATGTAACTGTTGGAGCTGTGACAGAATCCAGCACTCTTTTAATGTTGCTACTCAATTAATGCTCTCATTTTATTATAGTAATTCCTAAATACAGATGGTGCTGGGTTCTTGTTTGTTTGTTTCGTTTTCTTTAGATTATACAGCCTTCTGCTTTGGAAAGCGTTATTTAATTATGTTTATCCAACTTCTTTCAGTTAATGTTTCTAAAATGGGTTGTAAGTAATTCTCACAGGCAAGTAAGGGGCATTATGTGTGCACATGTGCCTTTAAGTTGCCTGGTGAGTTATGTCAAGGGTCCCCAAACTGAGACTTCTTATATTTGGCACTTCTTTTTCAGTAATTTCACTACATTATGTGTTAATTTTATCCTAGTACATTTGGCCCGCCCACTGGGTTCTATTTCTCTATCATGTTATTTTGAAACTGTTTATTTTGTTATTTCATGTATTTATTTTGATGGTATTTTTGTTTCTCTGTATTTCATTTTACTGTACTGTAATTTTGGCTTGGCCTTATGTTAGCCACCCCGAGTCCCCTTTGGGAAGATGGTGGCAGAGTACAAATAGAGATTATTATTATTACCTCTGAGGATGCTTGCCATAGATGCAGGCGAAACGTCAGGAGAAATGCCTCTAGAACATGGCCCTATAGCCCAAAAAAACCCACAAGAACCTAGTGATTCCAGCCATAAAAGCCTTCGACAATACATTATTATTATTATTACTATTACTATTATTATTTCCTTATTGACCCTCAGACTCTTAATCAACGCAATATTTGGATATTATCTTTTAATGAGGCATTAAACAATACACAATGTCTTGCCTCACCAAAGCTGTTTATCTTATGTATACTCATGTAGAAATCTAAAAATGTTAGTGCAAAGGGCTTGCCCCAATTCAAAGAAAAGGGGTTTCAGGAGAGAGAAGTTTCGATTTATTATTTATTATTCTTAATGGTGCCACCAATTTGTGATGTGAGGTAATTTTGGGAGATTGGGCACACTGAACGCAGAATTAATGGAGATGAGGCAGTCTTAAAATCAAAGAGAACAAGTTTATTTTTGTAACAAAGCGTATGGTTGCAGTTTGGTGATAAACTTGGAAGATACTTGGAGAACGTTACATATAACTTGGTTGCGATACAGTACAGACTTCTGATGTTACAACTTATAAATAACTTTTGCTGTGGTGAAGCACTTTATTAAACAATGTTTCCTGAGGTGAATAGTCTTCCTGTTTGATCCTTCCGTGATCAAACCCCAGATCTCTAGTTCACTTTTAACTAGTGATCTAAACAAGCTTCTATTAGTCTTCTCTAACTAATGAAACTAATAAGGTTTCCCCTTCAGCCTTCCTAAACTGAAGAAACCTCTGACTATTCACAAACACTGCTTCTCTACTTCCCACTCTCTCTCTCAACACTTCATTTCCCTGAGCCTAAAACCTGACTCTTCATTCCTCTGAGCCTAAACCCCCAACTCTTCATTCCTCTGAGCCTAAACCCTGACTCTTCATTCCTCTGAGCCTAAACCCTGACTCTTCATTCCTCTGAGCCTAAACCCTGACTCTTCATTCCTCTGAGCCTAAACCCTGACTGACTTTAACTGTCGCTTTTCAAAACTCTCCTCTCTAAGCTCCTCCCACTTGAATAGTCTTCCTGTTTGATCCTTCCGTGATCAAACCTCAGATCTCTAGTTCACTTTTAACTAGTGATCTAAACAAGCTTCTATTAGTCTTCTCTAACTAATGAAACTAATAAGGTTTCCCCTTCAGCCTTCCCAAACTGAAGAAACCTCTGACTATTCACAAACACTGCTTCTCTACTTCCCACTCTCTCTCTCAACACTTCATTTCCCTGAGCCTAAACCCTGACTCTTCATTCCTCTGAGCCTAAACCCCCAACTGACTTTAACTGTCGCTTTTCAAAACTCTCCTCTCTAAGCTCCTCCCACTTCTCTACAGCATCGTTTCCATGGTAACACACTCCTCACAGCTAGGCCGCTCCAGCATTAGGGCAACCAGTGCAAACACAAATACAGTTATAATCATATCATTTACAATCAACTTCTGTACAGTTAGTTTCTAAAATCAATCCAAAAATACTCAGGTCATCCTACCTACAGGTTATTGTGAGTACTGTGCCTTTAAAAAGGGACTATCTCCTTCTCTTGAGTACAGCAACAAAAGGCAAGTGTTTAGTGTGTCCTGGGAGAGGTAATATAACTCCTGACCCCTTATACTCTCCCCACCATGATACCACATCTAACCTTTTTGAATGTCTATGTGGGGAAGTGGTAGTGGCAGCCTCGTGAGATATTGTTGCTGCCCCCTCTCTGCAAAATCCAGAATTTTGTCCACAAAACCTGCCCTCGACTTATACATGAGGTCAGCTTATACATGAGTTGATGCTGTTCAGAACTATCATGATTGTTAAAATATCCTGGATCCTTAATTCTGGCTTCTGTGTTGTTTGTCTCATGCACACAGCAATGTACAGCTTTGGTACAACTTCTTTTCTGCAATGGTATCTGAAACAACCAGGAAAAATGGTTTCTGTGTTGATTTGTGAATTGTCCTTAGATTTTCTCAGATGCTGTTCTTGTCTACACAAAGTTTTTTGTTTGGCTTGGTTCACATCAAGCATAGTGTCTTTGTCAGCATTGTGTCTTGGACTTGAACATGTTGCCTTTCCCCATTTTTTATTGGGCCCAATCATCCAAGATAGATTTTTAAAGGGGCAAATGGAGGGGTTAGAGTACATCTACAGAGTTTGTGTCTCACTTCTTCTAAGTACTTTTTATTTTCATTTTTCAAGTTTTATTCATTCTGGAAATAATGCTTGACACGGTACTTTGGCTGTTTTGAAATAATTCATCAAGGAGTCTTCAAAAGAAGGCATGCTGTTTGTTCCTACAAACAGTCGCTAGTCTGTTTTTGTGACATAGTTAATATAATATGAGAGTTATATAACATATCTCGTGGGATGACATTTTTGAGTACAGCTGACTATTCTAAAATTCTTCTCCTTTGATTCAACAGAGGGCTGTAGAAGTAATGTGTATAGTCCCCAAACGGTGCAACGACATGATGAATGTTGGTCGTTTACAAGGATTTGATGTAAGTTCTTCTTTAACTTTGTGCTCTTCTTCATTCTTGATGAACAGCAGGTTTTCTTCATAATTGTATACTTGCAGATCAAACAAAAAACATTTTTGATGTCCTTCTTTCGGTTTTAGAATTTTTAGACAATCTAAAACGTCTTCCTTATATTACAGGTTGAAGGCATCCTGTAAAGAATTAGCCTCTATTCTCAATTGGTTTTAACCATGGGCCAATTCAATAGTACGGTGATGATGATGATCATTATCATTATTATTATTATTATTATTATTATATTTCTTACCCACCTCTCCTCATGGCTAGACTCGAGAGTGAGGAAATGCCCCCGGGATGCATTCTGCTATAGTTAAAATGCTGTCTAACATTTACATGAAACCGCTGGAAGAGACATCTTCTGGAGTTTTGAAGTTCGGTGTCAAATTTACGCCAGTGACACCCAACTCTGTTACTCCTTTCCACCGAAAGCCGAGGATGCCGTCCTGCCCCTAAAACGTTTTCTGTCATCAGTGATGGACTGGATGAGGGCTAATAAGTTGACAGTAAATCCAGACAAAACTGAGGTACTCCTGGTCAGCCGGAAGGCGAATTAGGTTGTCGGATTACAACCTGTGCTGGACAGGGTCACACTTCCCTTGAAGACACAGGTTTGCAGACTGGGGGTGATCCTGGACTCATTGCTGACTCTGAAACCCCAAGTGTCAGTGGTGGCCAGGTGCTCCTTCACACAATTAAAACTTGTGCGCCAGCTGCGCCTATACCTTGAGACGCCAGATCTGACCATGGTAGCCCACACCTTGGTTACTTCCCATTTGTACTACTGCAATGCTGTCTACATGAGGTTGCCTTTGAAGATAGTTTGGAAGCTGCAGCTAGTTCGGAGACCAGCATTTAGGTTACTAACTGGAGTGCCGCATCATGAGAGGAAGATTCTAGTGCTTGGGCAGCTCCGCTAGTTGCCGGTCTGCTTCCAGGCTAAATACAAAGTGCTGGTCGTTACATATAAAGCCCTAAACGGTTCAGGCCCAGACTATTTGCAGAATCGCATCTCCATATACAAACCGGCTTGAACATTGCAATCTGTGGAGGGAGCCCTGCTCTTGGTCCCACCCCCATCCCAAGCACGGCTGGTGGGAATGAGAGAGAGGGCCTTCTCCACGATCGCTCCCTGCCTCTAGAATTCCCTCCCGAAAGAACTGAAAACTTCCCCCTCTCCCCTCACCTTCAAAAGGTTGCTAAAAAACCGTCTATGCACTCTGGCATTTGGAGAGAAGGCAGACTAACGTCTCGATATACATCATCATCTAGATACATTAAATCTTGTCTAGATACTGGAATTGATTTTAGCCTGTTTTGGTTAGCCTGTCAGGCTAATTAGTTTTGGTTGTTGAAAACCATCCCACCTCTCAATAACATTTTAGCTGTTAGTTTTAGGTGTTTATCTTGTGATAATTTATACTATGTGATTATGTCTATTTGGGTCATTTTTTGTGTTAATTTCTGTTTGGTATTGAGTTTAAAGTTAGGTTGTTTTACATTGTTTGATGTGTTCTGTTTTCGATGTAAACTTGTTTATATGTCTTCGCTTGCATTGAATGTTTGCCTTATATGTTGGAAACCGCCCAGTCCCTTTGGGGAGATAGGGCAATCTACAAATCTATCATTATTATTATTATTATTATTATTATTATTATTATTATTATGTTTCCTTCCATTCTGTTCTCCTAGAACAGGGGTCCTCAAACTAAGGCCCGGGGGCCACATACAGCCCTCAAAGGTCATTTACTCGGCCCTCACTCAGGGTCAACCTAAGTCTGAAATGACTTCAGAGCACACGACAACAACAACAACAACAATCCTATCTCATCAGCCAAAAGCAGGCTCACACTTCCTACTGAAATAGTAATAAGTTTATATTTGTTAAAATTGTTCTTCATTTTAATTATTGTATTGTTTTTAAGTGGGTTTTTTGCACTACAAATAAGATATGTGCAGTGTGCATAGAAATTCATTCGTGTTTTTTTCAAATTATAATCCGGTCCTCCAACAGTTTGAGGTACTGTGACCTGGCCCTCCGTTTTAAAAGTTTGAGGACCCCTGTCCTAGAGTGTCTACTCTCATCTAATATAGGAGGTCTTAATTATTTGAAAAAGAGGCAGTCTAGAATGTGAAAAACAAATTTGCATAAACCTAGTTCACAAGATTGTTGGATGACAGGAACTCAGATGAGACCAACTTACATGAAATTCCAAATTCATGAATATTGAATATAAGTAAAGCACTATGTTTTTTAAATGCCACCAGTCATCACAATTTGAAAATTCAGGATAGGGCTACTGATTGTTACATGTCCAAATGTGAACAAAATTCTACTGAGGTTTTGGCATGATATTAGGAAATAGCTAATAATGTTGTTACTTTTTTAAGATTCTGCATATCTTATTGTTTAGCAGATATCATCTGGTAGTCATTGAAAAGACGAACCTCTGTTTTCCTTGTACATGCTAGCATATTGTTGATCTGTGTAGCACTGATTTGTTTAGAATATGAAATTGCTGGTTGTTTATGTTTCTTCTTCACTCTTCTCAAAACTACAGTGCTTCAAGAATAAATTAGTAATAACTACATACGAATGCAATTTTGTTTGAACTACAAAGAGCAGGATAATTTGTGCAACAAAACAAATCCATGAGATGTCAACATCTTACTAGACATGCTTTTCTTTAACAATATCATTACTCATGTCACTGAGTGGGCTGGAAGGCTTAACTAAACTTGTTCTGGTTTCTGTTTTAAGGGTAAAATTGTTGCCCAGGGAAAACTGTTGCTGCAAGACACCTTCATGGTTACGGACCAGGATACAGGACTCTTGCCACGGTTGAAAGAAAGGCGGGTCTTCCTGTTTGAGCAGATTGTCATATTCAGTGAACCACTAGATAAAAAGAAAGGCTTCTCAACACCAGGGTTCTTATTTAAAAATAGCATAAAGGTAAGCATATAAGTTTTTTTTTTCTTTAAAGGTGGTTAGGTTTAAGGTTTTAATCAATTTTCATCGTAATGACTAATATAGATTTCCCCAATGTGACACTTTCCAGATGTTTGGGGCTGCAAATCCCAGATTGGCCATGATGACTGGTCATGTTAGTCTAAAACAGAGGTTCTCAAACTTTTTCACCCAAGAAGCCCTTCTTGAAGCAAAACTTTCTCATGGAGTCCCAAAAAAGAATTATATATATTATATGCTGTATATATATCAGGCATGGGCAAACCAACATAACCTTACCTTAACAGTATTTCAGTAGAAGACCTCAGGGGCCATTCAGTCCAACCGTCTTCTGCCACATAGGAAAAGCACAATCAAAGCACCACCAACAGATGGCCATCCAGCCTTTGTAATATTATAATAATAATAATAATAATAATAATAATAATAATAATAATAATAATAGCAGAAACCCCCGTGGCCATCCAGTCCAGCCCTCTTCTGCAATGCAGAAAAGGCACAATCAAAGCACCCTCAACAGATGGCTATCCAGCCTTTAAAGTAGATAATAATAATAATAATAATAATAATAATAATAATAATAATAATAATAATGGCAGAAACCCTAGTCTGCATCAATAATAATAATAATAATAATAATAATAATAATAATAATAATAATTGTTATTATTGTCTGGCCTCCACAAGATTTCTCACTGTTTACTCCTGTTAAACCCATATTTAGTTAGAGGGGATGAGTATTTTATGTATAGTGTGTGGGTTAGTCTAGATAGCCTCTTCTTTGTATTTTAAACCTCCCTCACCCTGTCCTTTTTAAGACTCCTCTTAGGGGCGGAACCTCAGCCAAGACCCTCCTAGTTCTTTGAGGAGTCAGCCAGTTTGATAATTGGAAGGTAAAGAGTAAGGAAGGTTGGAGGATCCAAAAAAATAGAACGTCACATCGAAACCACACAAGTCATGTCAAAGCCATACAAGTTACATTAAAGCTATATGAATGTAAAGACACAAAGCATGTCAGAGACAAAACAGATTGAGATCCAATTGAAGTCATATTAATGTAAAATTCAGTTAGAACTATGGTTATGCTTAAAGGACTTTAACTCCCCTCACAAAGACTGGCAGTAAACTCAAGAGTAAAGGAAATTTAAGATCTGTTATCTAATAAATTCTTGTTTTTATTTCAAATACGTAGCATTCAATCTGTTCCCTGCACCACAGACACCTTCCAAATAATTAGCTAGTGCGGGGACAGAACAATAATAATAGGAGAAACCCAGGATGTATTCAGTCCAACACCCTTTTGCCATGCAGGGAAAGCACAAAGTACCCCACAACAAATGGCCATCCAGCCTTTGTAATAGTAGTACTAGTTGTTGTTGTTCATTCGTTCAGTCGTCTCCGACTCTTCGTGACCTCATGGACCAGCCCACGCCAGAGCTCCCTGTCGGCCGTCACCACCCCCAGCTCCCTCAAGGTCAGTCCAGTCACTTCAAGGATGCCATCCATCCATCTTGCCCTTGGTCGGCCAAGTAGTACTAGTAGTAGTAGTAAAAAAAAAAGTAGTAGTAATAGCAGAAACCCCCAGGGCCATCGTGGAGACTCTCACTATGCTTCACAGAGTCCCAAGGGCTCCCCAGAGCACATTTTGAGAACCGCTGGTCTAGAGGACACCGCATTGGTGAAGGTTAGTTAAGTCCAAAAGTCCTCTATTCTCTGTAAAAGTAATTTAGAAATATCCTCTAGGGTTCATTTTGTGAATCAGGAAAAATCACAGAGAGAATGTTTTCAAAGATATATAAAGCCAGCAATTGGAGAGTGGGAAGCTAATTAAGCTCCTCTCTGCTGTCTGTTCAAAGGTTTTCTTTCAGCCAGTCACTCCAAGATTTTGTGTTCTTTTTCTTTGATTCCTGGTAAGCTCAAAGAAATTGTTTCTTCTGCTTATGGCTGACAAACAATGTCCCAAGAGCCACATAATGAAGTACTTTACTTCTCCTTCTCCTTTTCCTGTGTGACAAACAGATAACAAGTCTTTTCAATTATGCCAGGTCTGGTGAATGAGTAGTTAGCCTGCTGTGAGAAATGAACAATAATGAGGAAAGACTGAACAGAGGAAAATTTTGAATTCAACCATTGTATGATTTGAAACTACTTAATAGGAATGAGGATCAAGACCACTTGTTGCTCATTTGGGCCACTTCTTATGAATCTACATTTGAATGGATTACAAGGGGAGGTTTTACCACTTTGTTTTTGATGCATCCATTGAGATATCTAGTATACATAGAACATAGTTTTTTGCACAACTGTGAACCCTGCATGCAAAGATGGATGGAATCATATAAGAGAATCTGCTACCGTAGGACATCCCACCATGTGTTGAACACATACAAGAGATCCCAGATATATTCTCGTGTTTCCTATGCTCAGTTTCCTGAAAGCCCTTTTGCTTCTTTTTCAGGTGCCTTTCTATCTGAGGTTACTTCTCATTAAAAGTCAACATCTTGTTAAGTGTATAATGTAAATATATTTATGTAGGGCACCTCCATGTTAAGTGAAATCATAATCTAATATTTACTTCTGGTATTCTTTATTGGCTGCTTTGTTGAACATCTCTCAAGCTTAATTTCCATGCTGTTTGTTCACACATCAGCCCAGGATACTGGATAGTGTCAATAACTGTTGTAACAAATAACCTGTAAAGGGTTATGTTAAACTAGGAAAGGACTGCTACTTGACTAAATTGGGCGTCTAAGCCCCAAATGATTTACTTTTTTAAAGAGTTAGCATAAGTTTGGCCTCTGGCTTGGTCTGGAAAAATTGTTTGTGAATTCCCAATTAGGACATGACTATGTTGATAGGCAGTGCTGAAGCCAAAATAGAGTCAGAATGAGTGTTACATCCCTTAACCCAGTGGTTCTCAACCTGTGGATCCCCAGATGTTTTGGCCTTCAGCTCCCAGAAATCCGAATAGCTGGTAAACTGGGTGGAATTTCAGGGAGTTGTAGGCCAAAACACCAGGGGACCCACAGGTTGAGAACCACCGCCTTATCCCAATGAGAAGATCTCAGGTTCACAGAGGTCTCTAAAACACTCGTTCCTTCTGCCATCTGATTAAAAATAATGACATCAGTTCAGGAATTGCACTTCTTAATATTTTGCTTATTTTTTTATATAATGAAGGTGAGTTGCCTTTGTTTGGAGGAAAACGTAGACAACGATCCATGTAAATTTGCACTGACATCGAGAGCAGGTGATTCTATGGAGACTTTTGTTTTGCATTCCACCAGTCCAGGAGTCCGCCAAATGTGGATCCATGAAATCAACCAAATTTTGGAAAACCAGCGTAATTTTCTAAATGGTAATGTAAACTACATTTTTTTCTCCTATTCAGATTTCAGTATTAGGTTCAACTCTCTAGTAAATTTCCTTTGTCATATTGCTGTCAAAACTACATTTTTTCTCCTATTCAGATTTCAGTATTAGGTTTAACTCTCTAGTAAATTTCCTTTGCCATATTGCTGTCAAAATTGCCCCTTCACATATGTATCTTATTCTTCATTGGTGTTTATGGTTTCTGGAATACTGTATTTATTCAAATATAATGCTTACCTTTTTTGACTACATTCAAGGCAATGGTTTCCCCTTGACATTAATTCTAGTCTTTGCTTTCACACTGGGTTTCTTTTTCGTGCCGGTAAACGACTTCACTCTCACAGAGCTTTCTCTCATACCGAACTTACACAGTAGCTTTACACGCGAGGTGTTCAGCCTGGGGCTTCTCTCACTGAAGCTTCTCACAGACTAAGGCCTACCTCACACTGTGAGGCCTTCTCACGGGCTGAGACCTTTCTCCCACTGAGGCAAACTAACATGGAAACCTACTAAGCTACAGGCACACCTGCTTATATAAAACTGCAGCTTTTGCTGAGGCATTGCATCCATTTAACCCTTTCAGTGCTCGACTCACATTTTTGTAATTAAAAATACCTAGATAATTTTTGTCATATTTCCGACAGTATTCTCTTTGTTCCTGTGGAGAAGCTGTGCACTAGTTGACTGTGTTCCACTTTACTTAGCAGATGTGGCAAAAACAATGCCAGCCTAAATAATTGCTGGTACAATCTTAGACCTTTAAAAAGAACCTTAAAACCTGGTTCTTCTGCTGCGCCTTTGGTGAGTAGGTGCACAACATGACACCACTGCTCCCCTCAATGCTTCTGTCACTGGAGTACATGCCCCCCCCCATGGGAAAGTCTGGTTCCACAACCCTGTGTTTTTTATGAGTTCCCTCTTGCAAATAACTTGCTCCTCTTCTTATCTCATTCGAGTTTTTTAACATTTTATCCTGCACATGTGGCCCACCCACTGTCATTGTGATTGTGTTTGTTGTAATGTTATATTGTTATTATATTCATATGTTTTTATGTAATTATGATGCTATTGTTTATTGCTTATGTTTTTGCTTTTATTTTGCTGTAATATGTTGTCTGGGCTTGGCGTCATGTAAGCCACCCCTAGTCCCCGTTGGGGAGATGGTAGCGGGGTATAAATAATAATAATAATAATAATAATAATAATAATAATAATAATAATAATAATAATAATATGTTAAATCTTGTGTAGGAAGCTGCTTTGCTTTGTCTTCCATTTTATGTGAATTTCTGTTTTCTCCCAATGGCCACCTCAGCCTTGACATCACCAATCGAGTACCAGAGGAACCACAGTGGTCCTGGTGGCGGCGGTGGCGGCAACAACAGCAGCAGCAGCGGCCCGAGCTCCTGCACTGGAATCCCCAGCTCCAGCCGTAGCAGACCTTCTCGGATCCCACAGCCGGTCCGACACCATTCCCCAGTCCTGGTCTCCTCTGCAGCCTCAGTCCAGGCAGAGGCAGACAAGATGTCAGGTACGTCCATTCACAATCCCTCCCTGCCTCCCCACACAACTACCCTACAGGCTGGCTTCAGCCAGGCAGGCAGGCATCCATCAAACATACAGCAAAATGGTCCTGAGCGAGAAGCAGAGAAGATCCCCAAGATGAATGCTTTGGAGAGCCCCCGGAAGGCACCGACAAGCACTTATGGTCCTGCGGATGCAGATCAGAGGGAATGCCGAGGGAATTCGGAGGAGATTCGTTCAAGGAACAGCATAGGATCCCTGACGCTGGGGAAAGCCAGACCTGGAGCTATCTCACCTGTAAACCCTCCTGCAATGACTTTCCCCTCTCCTTTTGGCAAGGAAAACTTTACACCCAGCAGTCCTCTGCAGAAAGGCTCCTTTTGGAGCTCCATCCCAGCATCCCCTGTCAGCCGTCCCGGCTCCTTCACTTTCCCCGGGGACAGTGACTCCCTCCAGCGCCAGGTCCGCCGCCACTCTTCACACAGCAAGGACACAGACCGCATGAGCACATGTTCCTCGGCCAGCGAGCAGTCAGTACACTCCACCCAGAGTAATGGGGTAAGAGCCAGAGCGCTTCTCTCCTGTGAGCTCTTCTAAAACTCTTCCCATGCTCCCTTCTCCTGCGCGTGACCATCAGCCTCCGTACTAACTTCTGGCTCTCCAATGCTGCACCACTGCTCTGAAATAATAACAATCAGTCGCTCCAGCCTTTCTGTGCAGATCTCAATAGAGACATATGTTGATCTGCGTGTGTATACATAAGACAAAAACTTGCGATATGTATACAGACGCACAGAAAAAAACTCTAACTCTAAATATGACTTTCACCTCTGCTGATTTTTTTAAAATCTGCTAGTCTGGTTTCTACTAACTTGCTCTTGGCTTTCCCCTCCCTATCTAACACGAAGGCACAAATCTAACCTGCTGTGTGCCACCGCAATGTGGGAACTCTTGTTTACGCATCACCTGTATTTCTGCTGCAGATTTGTTCAGGGCTTCCTCCTCCTTACAAGCACGTAGTTCATTTTCCCCACTCCAGATGACGCTTTGAAGAAACTAAGAATTGCCCAGCTGGATCAGGCAGCCAGATGCACGAGGAAGCCAGCACTCCCCTGTGGTCTCCATCATCTTGCATTCAGATAATCATGGAGGTCTTCTGCTGCTCTTATCTGTTTTTAAAATTCAAATGAGCTGAAGCATTCTGTTGACTTGCTGTCTTTAAAATATGCATGCACCTTGTCAAGGAATCTTCCAGCATAAAAAAAATATCCTGAGTATACTGCTATACACAAAAAGGCTATCTTAGTCAAATCGCCATATATTTTTTTTAAAAAACCTTCTGTAAAATCTCTGTGAAGCTCTTCACCAGGGTACCTGAAAATGCAATTTTTCAAACCATTCTGCTGTCTGGTACTGCAAGGGAAGAACAGGGTTGTCGGCCAGCAGACTCCATACTTCTCTGTGAGACTTCCATCTGGAAACACAACATGGCTTTGAAAAGACACTTTTAAGATTTTTGAAATTAAACACTGATCATGGGGAGTGAGACTGTCACACTGAATCAATCCCAGACCTTTTTCTCTGTTTAAATACGTTGCACACGTTTCCAGCTTCTTTCGCAGTTGCTCCACAACATCAGCTGCGCATCACCTGGCCTTCCAAATCTTTCTTGCATGCATGCACTATTGGATTGAATTTTTAACAATATAGCACTCTTGATTTCCTCTTTCACTTACTGTAGCATAGCTCTAGGGTACGAAATTCTGCTTTGCATGTCTCTTCTTGTTTTAGGCTCCTGGTCTTATCTTTATTTGATTTGGTTTTAGTGTGTCTACTTTGATAGTTTTCTGAATGTAAGGAATGTCAACTTGACGATGAAGATAAACTTGTTTGAGGCGAGTAGGGAATAGAGTTGTTAAAAGTATTGGAAATATATATAACTGGGATGAAAATATATTTTCTTTAGGCAGAGGGAATTCCTTTTGCGATGGTTAAAAAATTAAATGTTCCTACTTCAGATATATGCATACGCATACTGCATATGCAGTATTTAAAAAATGAAATAATACTTCGCAATGATTCAGAACAATAATCCTTGGTGCTGTTCAATTATATGGGCGGTGGCCAAAAGTGGGTCTAGACAGAGAAGGGATAGTCCATTTTATGGGGAGGGAAGTTGAAGGAGGAAAACCATTTCCCCAATTTTCATTGGTTATTCCCCCCACCCTTTCCCATATCATAAACTATGTTTGCTTTGACTACAGCAGTGGTTCTCAACCTGGGGGTCCCAGATGTTTTTGGCCTACAACTCCCAGAAATCCTAACAGCTAGTAAACTAGCTGGGATTTCTGGGAGTTGTAGACCAAAAACATCTGGGGATTCCAGGTTGAAAACCACTGGACTAAAGAGACATGGGTGGGAAGAATAACAGGAAAGCTCCTTCATAAAATGGACTATTTTTCTCTGTCTAGCACCACCTTGTGGCCTCCATCTATAAAATGGAACACTACCTATTCCTTATATTTAAAATAAAATTACCTCTTAGAAATATTTTCTTCATTGTTTCCTTCCCCTCCCTACATTAAATATGGATATTGTTGAGGTCAGTCAAAAGCATAACATTTGCAATAATATGATGCCATTGATGGAAACATGTCCTTTCCTTCAACTTAGCAAGGCAATTCTCTCTAGAGCTTATTTTGCAAGAGTTAATATCAAGAAGAGCAAGAGGGTATTTTGTGCAAATCAGTAAATGAAGACATCTAGTCTGCAAGCCATTATAGTATAACCTGTGGATTTAATTAACTTACATTTAGATTTAGAGATCAGCTTAAACAAGCATGTTAATTGTTTATTCCAGTGTTTCCCAACCTGTGGTCCATGGACCACCAGTGGTCCGCAAGAACTAAAATATAGTCCATGGTCTCACCATTACTACTGTAATGACTGTTCTCGCAAAACCCTCTTATAGTGCCGAGGCCTCATTACCATGTGGCAACAAGAGCAACTGGTCTCGCAAAACCCTCTTATGGTGCCGCGGCAACGGGGATCTTGGGAGGGAAGGGGCTGACCACCCGTAAAAGATTACTATTACCATATCAGCTCTAAATTATTAAATATGTTTTTCTGTGGGCGAGCAGATGGCATATGTTCTGTACTGGGTGGCATATGTTCTGTATCAGAAACTAGAGCTGATGTGGTCTATCCAATACAGTTTTCTGTATCCGCACCCCAAATAACCAAACTGAATCTAAAGTTGACAAAAAATTGATTTGTAACCCTTTTGGTACTAATGTTGGAGAGTGATCCCTGGTCAAAGTAGTCCCTGGTTTAAAAAAAGGTTGGGAACCACTGGTTTAGTCTTTCATTTAGATATGTAGCATACTTCATCCCAGAATATTTCCCCATTAGAACACATTAGAACACACAGTTGAAATGTGTAGCATATAATAATCCCAGCTCCATAAACCAAGTTCATTATACTTGGGGTGAGTAGTGCCTCCACACACATTTACACCTGTTAGCTTCAGCACATAGTCTTTTTCAGCTATGGATCAGTTTTACACCCAAAACAGAAGTTGTGATTTTATTATCAGTTCATTTAGCAAGTTCATTTAAAACACTAGGAAGCAAACTAACATTACACCACAGATCTCTAGTTTGGATGTAGTGAAGAATTATGTTTACCTTTTATTATGAAGCCCAAGAAAAGACAAGAGGTAGAGTAGAAGAAAAGAGAAGTATATGGTTTTTATTCTAGCCTTCCCAGTCACTGTTAGGAAATTCAGCTCACAAAGTCTAAGACTTATGGAATGTGAAAATCTGAAATCGTTTGCCTCTCAGATGTTCACACTACCAGAATTTCACTTACCTTCTGCAGAAGAATGGTGAAGATACTTTTAAAAGCTATATCTCTATATATTTTCTAGCTCCTACAGTGAAACTATGTTTCCACCGGAAGTCATTTGTTCAATAGTATTCGTTATTACCTATAATTTTGTGTATTCACCCAAGGTCCTGGGACATATCCCTTGCAGATGTAGGGCTTCTACTGTAATTTAGTTTACCACATCCTTCAAAAATACAAACACATCTCCCAAATATGTTTATATCTCCTTAATTAATACGCATATCAGCCTGGTTGCTCTATTTTTACAGTGTGTGTTTGTTTAGATTTTTTAAATCAGCTCAGTAGCAATAGAGTTGTGAAAGGAATATTTTGATATTACTACAAGCCTATTGAAATGGAAATTTCTTTGTGCTGATGTTATGGAATAGAGCCACCTTACGCGCATCCTTCTACTTGAGTAAACCTTCTCCCATTTCCTTTCCCTCTACCTGATCACTTCATCCACAGAGTGAAAGTAGCAGCAGTAGCAATATCTCCACCATGCTGGTGACACACGATTATACGGCAGTGAAGGAGGATGAGATTAATGTCTACCAAGGAGAAGTTGTGCAAATTCTAGCCAGCAACCAACAGAACATGTTTTTGGTGTTCCGCGCCGCCACTGATCAGTGCCCTGCAGCCGAGGGCTGGATCCCCGGCTATGTCCTGGGGCACACCAGTGCAATCACCGTTGACAACCCTGATGGAACAATGAAGTAAGTCCCACAGAGAATTCCAATGTGTCTTTTCTCATTCCAGAATGGTAGGTCATATTCATCTAGGGCTGACAGATCTCTCGTGTCAGAAATCCAAATTCTTCATGGATAAAGTTTAGGTGTCTGCCTGCCTATTTCAGTAGTGCCTGGTATCTCCTTACTAGAGTTGAATGGTCAAGGAATAGATTCAATCAATAATTCACCATGTCCTATATTAACCCATGACCTCAAAACCCTTACTGAATACTAGGAGAATATTTATTTATTTACAGCATTTATATCCCATCCTTACTTCGAAGGGATCTCAGGACGGCTTACGAAATTGGTATTGTTCTATTCCCGAACAACAATTAAAAGCAATTAAACAACATTAAAGCAACATATATAAACATTAGATGACTGTTGTGCATATATCCAAAGCCAGATAATCAGAAAGTCATATTCATCAATCTAAAGCCAATTCCAACTGTATTGCACAGATAATTATGGTGGGCCAAATGCTCCCAAAACCAAGTTTTCACTTGTTTGCGAAGTTACAGGAGGGAAGAGGCCGATCTAATCTCACTAGGGAGGGAGTTCCACAGCCCAAGGGCCACCACTGAGAAAGCCCTGTCTCTTGTCTCCACCAAGAGCAGGGTCTCCCCAGAAGATCTTAACCTCCGTAATGGTTCATAGAGGGAGGTGCGTTCAAGCAAATAAGTTGGGCCGAGGCCATTCAGAGCTTTATAGGCCAAAGCCAGCACTTTGAATTGTGCTTGATAGCAAACCAGCAACCAGTGGAGCTGGCGCAACAGAGGGTTGTGGGCTCCCTGCATGCCACTCCTGTCCGCAGTCTGGCTGCCACATGTTGGACTAGTTGAAGCTTCCGAACGGTTTCAAGGGCTACCCCACGTAGAGCACATAGTAGTGCTGTATATGAGATGGATACAGGCTAATAGTTCACATAAGTTGACACTTAAGTAGGCAGAAAATTAGATATATTTCAAAACAAACTGCCACAAAAACTTGAGTTTGGGCTTCTTATGCTCTAATTCATTTCACCCCTCCCCAAAACATTTGCATAACCTCTTTTAAGACAGATACCTCTTAAGTCTCACAACCTTTTCTTTGCCAAATGGTTGTTTCAAGTGGTGATGCTTCCCGTCATGGTGAATAATTACTTAGTAATTCAAAGATGCTGATATTATTTGAGAATTCAGATTGTTTCCAAATCTGTTTGCTCATCCAGTGCCTGTTAGATGTTGCAAACACTTAATGGTTACACCAAGCTTCTTTGCATGCTAGTGGTTTAAGAAAATATTTTGTTTCTGCAGAAGAAGATAACATTTGAGGCCTAGTTGTAGTTGTACCTCATTGAGATACCATTCAAAACCAAGACTGGGAGTGTATGTAATTGAATGTTATCCCAAAATAAATAAATCATTCCAAGCAGTAATATAGATTCCAAGGAGAATACTAGGTGAAAATCACTCATTTTTACATACCATATATACTCAAGTATAAGCTGTTTTTCAGCCCATTTTTAGGCTGAAAAAGCCCCCCCCCCCATCTTATACTCAAGTCAAAGTTATTTTTATTTTACCCCATTATTATTATTATTACATTTATTATTTTACTCTATTTATTATTAATAATACCTTTACTATTTTACTCTAATATTGTTATTATAACATTTATTATTTTACTCTATTATTATTACATTTATTATTTTACTCTTATTACTGTTATTACATTTCTATTTACTCTAATATAATTATTTTTATTATATTTATTATTTTACTTTCTGTTATTGGGAGGATACGTAAGCACATTTACATTTAAGAAGGTTAGAATAATGGTTTAATCAGAATTGAACTGTCATATCTTAAGTTACAGTTTTATGTAAATATTCAAAAACACTTAACCTACTGATGCCTCAATTAATGTAATTTTATTGGTATCTATTTTTATTCTGAAATTTACCAGCTGCTGCATTTCCCACCCTCAGTTTATCCTCGAGTTAATTAATACATTTTCCCAGTTTTTTATGATAAATTAGGTGCCTCGGCTTATATTTGGGTCAACTTATGCTAGAGTATATACGGTAATGTTTCCATACCAAAAATCCCTCTTTTTTTATATAGGGACATATGTCATGAGCACTGCTGTGTTAAGTCGAATGAGGTCATGTATATAGTACATATAGAACTAAATGCAATAATAGCTATTTTAGTGCAATAATGATATAATTCTTATCAAATCTGCCAAATGTATGTGGCCTTGAAAGTCATTTGTCTGATTCATCCGTAAACTACTTCTTATTTGAAATGGACTGTTCGGTGTGTTTTTCAAATGTTCTTCCTTCTACATGTTGATTTAAAATATTTCTCCAAGGCAAAAATGACCCACAGGAAGCTCCAGTTAATTGCAGTTATGTTCTACCTTCAGGAAGTCATCATCTTGGCACACAGCACTCCGTCTAAGGAAGAAATCTGAGAAAAAAGATAAAGACGGCAAAAGGGAAGGCAAGTTAGAAAATGGTTACCGTAAATCTCGAGACGGACTTGCCAATAAGGTTTCCGTGAAGGTATTTTCTTCCTGATGTTGTATTTATAGGAATCATTAAGTTGTGGGACAAAATGTGCCAGTATTGTATTTTATGTAGCACAAAGGTTGCTGTACTTGGCATGTGTTTGTACTGGCTTTGTTTCATACCTGCTCCTCTTTTAGATAGAAATAGTAAAATCCTGTTTTGAACACAGTTTTTTAGGATATTTGTATATAATTCAAACTGTTGTCATTGCTGCTATTGCTGGTATGTGCCATCAAGACAATTTTAACTTATGATGAATGAGAGTCTCAGTCCTCAACGTCCCTGCTCAGGTCTTAAAGACTCAGGTACATGGCTTCCTTGATAGGGTAAATCATCTGTTTCTACAGTGTTCCTTTCACCTTACCGAGCATTATCATCCTTTCCATCAGTTCATAGCATGTCCAAAGTACAATACCCTCAGTTTCGTCATTTTGGTTCCTAGTAAGAGTTCAGGCTTAATTTTCTCTTTGGGGGGTGGGAACTATCCATGGTATCAGGAGAGCTGTCCTCCAGCACCACAATTCAAATGTGTTGATTTTCTTCCTGTTATCTTTCTTCACAGTCCCATTTTCACAACTAATTGAAATAGCATGGCTAAATGTTTCTACTATTGATAGTTAATGATACAAATGTTCTATTGTGAAGTAGTATGTCACCCAATAATATTATTATATTATACCTTACTATATTATTATTATTATACTGACACAAAAACACAGTATGTCACAGCAAACGAGATCTATATGCTGGATTTCATGTCACAAAATTACAAGTCAAACACTTCCCAAGCATCTAGGACTGTGTGATGTATTTTTAAATGATGCGTGCAGATCCAAGTAAGGTGGCCTTTTGCAGTTGACAGATTGTGATTTTGTCAATGTTTATTGTTTCCAAATGCCAGCTGAGATCTTTTGGCATGGCACCCAGTGTGCCAATGTTGTAAGGTATTATTATTATTATTATTATTATTATTATTATTATTATTATTATTATTTTTATTATTATACCTTACAACAAGTAGAATTGAGCTTGGTCGATTTGGGATCCTTTTTCTCCTCTGTGCAAAAAAATGTTATGGTGGATTGTATTTGCATAGTATGTTGAGCCTGTGGAGGATTGTAGAGTTTTTAAAACAAAGGAGCAAAGGGAAAACCATTTACTCTTTTTGATATATTCAAGTAAATGCTGAGAGCCAAATAGCATTTTAATATGGCTGCTTTGAACACTGCTTAAGTACCTGGTATCAGAAAAAAGTAGTCTCTTCTCTTGTGTGGACATATGTTGCCCAGTTAACTGAATAGGATTCAGAGTAAAACAGGAAACCAAGCTCTCATATGATACAGTAAAGAAAGCATATCTACTTTTACTCAGAAGGTTGCAAAGAGTACTATGGTCACTTTTCAATATTCCTTGCACAAGATCATATCCTGTCTCAGAGTACAGAAGTATTTTCAAATTACAAATTAAAAGTGATGCATATTGAGCTCACAGGAAGCAGTAGCAATAATTACTAAGAGGACAATGGTTGACACATTGACTGGGTAATATGGTGTTGGGCAGAAATGTTCATGTCCCAAGTAGATCAAACTACAGTAGAGTCTCGCTTATCCAACATAAATGGACCAGCAGAAGGTTGAATAAGTGTTGGATAATTAAGGAAAAGCCTATAAAACATCAAATTACATTATGATTTTGCAACTTAAACACCAAAACATCATGTTTTACAACAAATCAACAGAAAAAGCAGTTCAATACACCATAATGTTATGTAGTAATTACCGTATTTAGGAATTTAGTACCAAAACATTGAAATGTATTGAAACAGCTGTGGATCGGGGAAGGAGGCAGACTGCGTTGGATAGTACAGAACATTGGATGAACGAAGGTTGGATAAGCAAGACTGTACTGTATATCTTTAAACTAAAGCATAATTTAAGATTTGCAACTTTCCTAGCAGCCTTAATCTTAAAAAGCAGCATCTTTTATTCAGTTCTGAGTTTTTTAATCCAGCGCTTTTACAAATGACTGTCATTTCTCTAAGAGCTGGTATATGTTTTCAGGAAACAGTTTTTTTGGTTCAGCCTCCAACTTTAGTAATTGTTATTGATTTAGTACGCATAGCAGAAATTGCCACCTCTCTCTAAGCCAGTGGTTCTCAACCTGTAGGTCCCCAAATGTTTTGGCCTTCAATTCCCAGAAATCCTAACAGCTAGTAAACTTTCTGGGAGTTATAGGCCAAAACACCTTGCTCCAAATAACCCGAAAATGAAAAGAATGAAAAGGAAAGGGAAAGAATGACACTGTTAATTCACTAAGGAATGAACTGGGCAAAGGACACTATGATGGGACTGAAATATGTTTCTAAACGTTACCTTTTTAAAGCCTTCTTTTCTCTAAGAAAATTTTGGAAAACTTCTCAAAATTCTAATTTTTTCCAACTTCTCATTTTCAGCTTCTCAACCCCAACTACATTTATGATGGTAAGTGCAAATTGTCATATGGATGGGGCATAAAGATCCCACATTTCGAGGGGTCACTATGTGGTGCCTCTTTCCGAGTCGCCTGCAGAAACCACCCCGAGTCGTCTGTGGGCTGAGGGGGACGCTATATAAATATAGTAAATAAAATAAATAAATAATAGTGGGGATAGAGAGGTGGGGTAGGTCTAATTCGGTAGGTAAGGCTCTGCCGTTTTCAGTACCCATCATGAGTTGGATCAGTGAACTTTGGGGTTTTGTTTTTCAAGCAAATTATGAGAACAACCGTTCTGTGATAATGACACAGAGCGCATTCTGTACATGCAAGCAATGTGGGATTTTATTCAGCTGTGTGGAAGTGGCTCTTTCTCTTGTATGCATAGATCCAGCCCGGTTTTTCTCTTATGACAAAAGAATTTAGATTCTCAAGGCAACATGCTCAAAATTCTGCTACATGTTTTGTGGAATTTTCCAGTGATACTCTTCATCTTGGGATTCTCCTACGAAGATACTGGAAACAGAATTCAGGCTCTCACCTCATCTCATTTCCCTGTGGGGTGAAGTGAATGGCTGAATGTTTCAGAGCTAATTTAATCTCCCAGAGCTAGGAGAAATTCCACATTTATATGACAATATGTCATCCAGTAACAAGACCCACTCCTAATTTCTCTTTATTTGTTTATTTGTTTATTTACGACATTTATATGCCACCCTTCTCATCCTGAAGGGGAGTCAGAGCGGCTTATATTATATTATTACCATAGCACAATATTAGTATTATATATTACTATATTGTACTATACTATTAAATTATAATATTATTAATAATATTACATGTAATATAAAATATATAATTATAATATCATATTATTATTAGTATTATATTGTATTACATTATAATATTATCAATATTATAGGTATATATTATATTATATTATATTATATTATATTATATTATATTATATTATAAGCACAGTGCAGGAGACAAGGTGGAACTGTCTTCCTGGCCCCTCTCTTCACGCTGGACCCAACTAATGACACAGGAGAAAGAATTCTGGGCCGTGGGGGGGGGGGGGCGGATGTAAGGCATGTGTTGTCCTTACCAAACTTCACCTCTGCTACTAGCCATACAAAATTGAATTTCAGCCATAGTTTGTAAGGTTGCTCTGAGACTCCTTTGGGGTGACAAGGGCGGGGTATAAATAAAGTAAGTAAAATTTTAGCCGCAAGAGACATAGTATGTATAAAGCTAGCATAAAAAATGTCTCATGCCTGCATGCATTTGGAGTAATGAACACAAAAGTATAATGCTAAGCTTTTAATGTTTGCTGTTTTCTTCTCTTCCAGTTCCCCCAGAATTTATAATACCATTAAGTGGGCTGACATGTGAGATAGGAGAGACTGTCATTCTTAAGTGCAAAGTCTGTGGTCGTCCCAAAGCTTCCATCACTTGGAAAGGGCCTGATCATAACACACTGAGCAATGACAGTCACTACAGCATCTCATACAGGTACGTTGCCTCCTTGAGGGTCGCATGCTTTATACCTGTGGTGGGAGAGGAAAGAAATCATTACTGAGGGAGTTGACAATTAAAATTAGTTTAGAGGAACTAAAAATTTACTATCATTGGTGTGTAAATCTGTGAGTGTACATCTGGAAACACACTCTTGCGTAACTTATAAATTCCTGGTTGTGAGGAAGCATAAAATTACTGCCACCAATTTGTAAACGTTTGTAACGGAGCCACCACTTTGTGAGGGTTTATTTAATTGATAGCTAATAATATTGATTTGGTCTTTCTTCTGTGTAGCGTGATTTAACTTGGAAAGGAAATGTAACAGGGACAAGGCTTTAGGAAAAACAGTAACAAGTTTATTGAAATGTAGAAGAAGTATGATGGATTCAATGTTTCCTACTCTTAGAGGCACATATCTTGAAAGGTTACATTTATAACTTTTCTTAAACAACTCTGGAAAGGACTCTTCCTTCCACTAAACAGGTTTCAAACTTATTTTTCTTCAAACTGTGTTTCTTTATTTAATAGATTACTTCAGTTACAATAGAGACTCTCACTGGGTTTCTCTCACCCTTTCTCTCAACACTAACTATTAATATAAATAAGCCAACTCGACTTATTTAAACTACTCAGGCTAAAAGCTCAAACCTCCCTGATTCTTACTACAGTAGAATCAGTCCTTTCCCTGTAGTTTCTATACTACAGATCCCTTCTGATTCTCTCTACTCAACAGAACCAGCCTCTCCTACAGTTCACAGACTGTAGACTATTTCCCTGATTCTCCTCCTAGAAAATCAGTCTTCTCCTGTAGCTCTCCGACTACAGACTAAAAATGGCTGCCCTGCCAAGTGGCAGTTGGCTCCGCCCCTGTTTCCATGGTAACCCAGCTCAACATAAGCTGAGCTGGCTGCCATCTCCCTTGGTTATGCAACTTTAAATACTTACCCATTAAACATCTGTCTATAATTATACATAACATCTATAATTACACATAACTGCAAGTTAAAAATTTACACTTCACCACACTGGGTCTCCCAATTCCCCCTCGGGGGTTGAGAAGGGCGGGATAGAAATATTGAAAACAAATGAAGAAATAAATAATTTCCAGTTTGGGAGGAAAGGCAAAAAAAATAATGGAATGAAAGGGAAGGGGAAATTTCTCAGCACTTTAGATTGCCTTTTTAATCCATTGAGACAGGTTCAGTTAGAAGCAGCAATTGCTTTTTAAGGAAATGTTGTCTATGGCACTGCTTCTTCAAATGAGGTTCCCTCCTCTCAGTGTTGGGATCACAAACAGTTAGGCAACAGTGAACGGTTTCTGAATGCCACATTTAAACGAATCTTGGAGCCACAACGTACAGGGTTTATAGTTTATTTCTCTGCAGGAAATGCTCTCCTTCATAAAAAGGAAAATCAGCCTGTTTAGCAAGCCTTGCAAATGTTGATTTACTATTGGTCAATGTTTGGTTTTTATATCTATTTTATATACCTGAATATCCAGGGTTAGATAAAAAAAATCTCAGGTGGAAAGGGGTTGCAAGTAGGAAAAGTTTAAGAATCCCTGATGTAAGATACATGATACATGAACATAGTGAATAAATGAGAAGAAATAGTTACATATTGAATCATCCAGATCAGGGGTCCTCAAACTTTTTAAACAGAGGGCCATGTCACAGTCCCTCAAACTGTTGGAGGGCTGGATTATAATTTGAAAAAGACATGAATGAATGCCTATGCACACTGCACATATCTTATTTGTGGTGCAAAAAACACTTTAAAACAATACAATAATTAAAATGAAGAACAATTGTAACAAATATAAACTTATTAGTATTTCAATGGGAAGTGTGGGCCTGCTTTTGGCTGATGAGATAGCGTTGTTGTTGTTGTTGTTGTTGTTGTTGTTGTTGTTGTTGTTGTTGTGTGTGCTTTCAGGTCGTTTCAGACTTAGGTTGACCCTGAACGAGGGCCAGGTAAATGACATTGGAGGGTTGTATTTGGCCCCAGGGCCTTAGTTTGAGGACCTCTTATCTAGATTATATGCAATATAGTTTGTTTTGTTTTGGTTTCTTTTCTTATGAAAAGAGCCAGAGCTGTAACACAGCAAACTCTGATGAAAGAAACATAGAAAGGCAGAGAATCAGCAACTGAGATCTCATATATATCTAAAGTTTGTCGTATTTTGCAGTGATTTAGGAGAAGCATCTCTGAAAATCATTGGTGTGACCACAGAAGATGATGGTATCTATACCTGTATAGCTGCAAATGACATGGGTTCAGTTTCATCTTCAGCCAGTTTGCGAGTTTTAGGTAAGGACAAAAAAAAATACATTATAGCAATAACTTCCATATATCAAATGTTTGGATTCAAATTATTTTTACCCTGTTTCAGGTCCTGGAAGTGATGGGATCATTGTAACCTGGAAAGATAACTTTGATTCCCTGTACAGTGAAGTGGCTGAGCTTGGCAGGTATGAATCAGTCTATATATATGTATGTCTCTAAAAACCAAGCAGAGCATATAAATGTTATCTTTTTGGACTCCAACCTAATCTCCAACTAGCCAATGTGATACCAGTTCTTTTTTTTAATGCTTTTATTTATTTTTGAAAAAGAAAAAGGAAGAGTTTGGGGTAAGAAGTTTGGGAAGAAGAGGTGGGAGATTTAGAGGGTGGGAGAAAAAAAACTAAATAGGGAGGGGGGATAAAAAAGGTAACCCTATGGGTAAAAATAAAGGTACAAAAATTTGGGGAAATAGGGGAGAAAAAGGGTAGAAGAGAAAAAAAATGGAACTAAAAATTTAAAAAATCTTATTGGTTGACTTCCGAATTTTTTCTGTCAAGGTTATTAGTCTCTTAATTGTTGTCGTTGATCTCTCCGTCATCCAATATTTGCATCTTTTCCTTCTGTTTTCAAAAAAATATTTAATAAAATCCAATTAGTTGGACATTTGGGTTTGCCTTGATGTGCTTTTTAAAAATAAGTTAGTTTGTCCATGTTCATTATGTCTAATATCCTTAATTTTCACTCTTCTTTCATTGGATTTTCTATGGTCTTCCACTTTCTAGTGTACACAATTCTGGGTGCCGTAGTCATGTAATTAAATAGAATGTCTTCATTCTTGTTCATTTTCATATCTAATATCTCTAATAGGTAATATTAAGGTTTCATTTGGAATTTTATTTTTTAAAATTTTGGTATGGTTTCGTGAATCCTTTTCCAATAAGTTTTAGCAATTTTGCATCCCCACCACATATGAAAAAAGTTACTGTTTGACTCTCACATTTCCAGCAACAATCTTTAATATTTTATAATATTCGGCCAATTTTTATGGTGTAATGTAACACTGGTACATCATCTTGTACCAGTTTTCCTGAAGGTCAATTTAATATGCATATTTTAAGCTTTTATTTCACATTAGTTCCCATTCTTCCATTTTTATTGGTCATCTAATATAAGCAGCCCACTTCATCATACACTTGTTCTGTTTCTATGTTGGACGGAACGTGATATGAGTTCTGAATTTTAGAGAGGAGTTACATTCTTGTTAATGTGCATGTAGCAGTTCTAGCATTTTTTAAATTTTGTTACATAGTATTATCCATTTACAGGGGTGAAGATTCCAAGACTAAATTTGAATTTATGTTTGTAGGACTAAAGTATGTGCTCTCTATCTCTGTCCGGCACACTTGCCTTGCAGAGTTGACTTTGTGCTTTTCTTACCGTATTTTCCAGGGGCAGGTTTTCTGTCGTTAAGAGATGTGATCAAAAGGGGACCAAGCGAGAAGTGGCCGCAAAATTTGTAAATAAGAAACTGATGAAACGAGATCAGGTCACCCACGAGCTCGGAATCATGCAGAATCTCCAACACCCTCAGCTTGTCGGCCTTCTTGACACCTTTGAGACCTCCACCAGTTACATCTTAGTGTTAGAGATGTATGTGGACTCTTAAGTTACTTCATTCTTTACTTCTTTCTGTCTTATAATTTTCAATCAGATCTGCTATATGAGAGCCAGTGAACCGGTACTTTATATGTATCAAAGTCAAAGTCTATCTGTCTGTTTGTTCCAAAAAGGCTATTACTAGGTGAAGTGGTCCTCTGTGAGGTCACTGAATTGGTTGTTGTTAGGTGAAGGATTGGTTGTTGATAGGTGAAGTGGTCCTCACTGGGAAAGAAAGGTGACATGTTTATGAGGGGAAGGGAGGGAGCTGGAGAAGGGGAAGGAAAGATAAAAAGGGAAAGAATGGAGAAGGGATGAAGAAAAAAAGGCAGAAAGTGGGAGGGAGGGTATGAGGAAAGGGAAAGAGAAAGGAGGGATGAAAGGGGGACAATGGCCCCGCCAACACCCGGGCAACCCCGTAGATATACCCCATAGATATACGCAAGAATAGCATATGCCAGGTGTTGGAGAAACCAAGAGATGCCTACAGTGGACCAATTGTCTTTGAAATTGATGGAAATTATGAATATGAACAGACTGACTTACTTGATGACAATGCAACAGGAAGAAAGAAAACTCAAATAGACTGGCAATAGTAAAAGAATATTTTAGAAAAGAAAAATGAGAATATTGATATAATTAAGGGAAATATGTCTTTTTGTGTGTTTTTATAAGAATTTTACTGTTTGGGAAAGAATATTATATGTAAGTAGGGGAAAGACAAAGGAAAACAAAGATCAAAGGTTAAGGGGAAGTACTTTATACTTTGTGACCACCACCAAGAAGTAGATTGGGAAGTCAAATTGTAACTTTTAAAAAAACCTTTTCCCTTTTTTCTCTTTTTTGTGTACTGGTTATCTGTATGTTTATAATTAGAATTGTTTTGAATCCCAAACTAAAAAAAAAATATTTATTAAAAAAAAGATATATGCTAGTTGTTAGGCTTGTGCATTTTGGCTGAACCTCAATCCTGTTTCTGCTGGCCGAATTCCAGGAGGCCCATAGATACGTTTTTGTGTGCCTCCCAGAAACAGGCAGGTTGTCAAATAGCCGTTTCCAGTCCACAGCTGAAAGATCCGGGAAGATCTGCCCATTGACAGGACTGGGGAACTTATGAGGCTCCCCTTTCTGTTACTGGGATGCTTTCCTTTCTTCCTTTCAAGGGAGCCTGGATTTGGGCAATGGGGTTAAGGGAGCACCCATCCTGGGACCCTTTCCTGTCTTCTTTTCAAGGGAGCCTTAGTTTGAAGAACGGGGTCAAGGAAGCATCCTTCCTGGGATCCTTTCCTTAGACACAGCTTGTGTAAGACATATCACTGCGTTCTTCTATTTCTTTCATCACACGCCTACTAGTTTTTAATGAAAGTAATCAGTATGTAATGAAAGAGATTCATCCAAGTATTGTCCTTTAGTTGAAAATCAAATACTTTGCTCTCTGTAGCCACAGACCAATTATAGGACTCAGTTTATAATGAGATTTTTGTGGTGTGATAGATTGGTTAGTTCAGTGGTTCTCAACCTGGTGTCCCCAGATGTTTTTGGCCTTCAACTCCCAGAAATCCTAACAGCTGGTAAACTGGCTGGGATTTCTGGGAGTTGTATGCCAAAAACATCTGGGGACCCCAGGTTGAGAACCACTGGGTTAGTTGGTTTAAGTTTTAAAGTGTTAGGTTTCTGCTGCTCCCTTCTACTCTTCCAGATATAGCTCTACCATGGAGCAAAAAACATAAAAGAGGGGGAAAGCATGCTTCAAGTGACTTGATGATGGAGGGTGAGATGTAGGCACAAATTGTTGTGCAAGGTGTCCAACAAACTTTAGCATTGGCAAGGGAAAGCACTGGGTAACAACGTATTTTAGGCTAATCTTGTCCTGTTTAGGATGTAGTAAGCCACATTTGGAGCCCCCAGTGGCGCAGTGGTTTAAACCACTAAGCTGCTGAACTTGCTTACCGAAAGTTCGCAGGTTTGAATCCAGGGAGTGGAGTGAACTCCTGCTGTTGGCCCCAGCTTCTGCTAACCTAGCAGTTCAAAAACATACAAATGTGAGTAGATCAATAGGTACCGCTCCAATGGGAAGGTAATGGTGCTCCATGCAGTCATGCCGACCACATGACCTTGGAGGTGTCTACGGACAATGCCGGCTCTTCAACTTACAAATGAAGATGAGCACCACCCTCCAGAGTCGGACACGACTGGACTTAATGTCAGGGGAAAACCTTTACCTTTACTAAGACACATTTTACCATAATAAGGACAGCCTATATTTGACGTGCTACGAACCTGCTTCCCTGTAGTGTGTTTAATCTCTTCTGTGTATTTTAATATGTATTTTATAGATATATGTTTTAATATATATTTTTGTATAAATACATTTTAATATGTGTATTTATAGATATTTTTTACAATGTTTCTGTGTTTTAATTATGCTGTAACCTGCCTCGGGCAGGGAGAGGCAGGTAAGAAATGAAATTGTTGTTGATGTTGTTGTTTTTATTATTATTATATCTCTTCACCAGTATAATGGGCCAAGAGAGCTAACTGAGCCACAGTTTCTGAAGAGTAATGGACACTCTTAATAAAGCAGCTTTATTGAAAACCATATTAGAGAGATGTTAATTGAGGGTTTTTCCCAGTATTAGAATACAATCTTTCATTCCCTCTGAAATATGGACAGTCAAATTTGTTTTTAACCTGATGCTTCTGTTGTCACAGGGCTAACCAAGGTCGACTTCTGGACTACGTTGTGCAGTGGGGAAACCTCACTGAAGGAAAGATCAAGCTGTATCTGGGAGAGATTCTGGAAGCTGTGCAGTATCTTCACAATTGCAGAATAGTGCACTTGGACCTAAAGGTGAACAGAGTAACAGTTTATTCTTCCTCAGTTACAGTCAATACCAATCCCTGATAACAGCACATGCTTTGGAGTATTTAGCAAAACCCAACTAGCAGATTCCTGTTTTTATGTTTGGAATGGAGAAGTGTATTAATCCCATCCTTTTACTATATTGAGACTGTACCTACTGTGAGAGGCTGTGTGAACACAACATATTTCTGAATAACACCTGAGATACAATCACACAGCCATATGAAAGCTCAAGCAAGAATCTTGTTTGCAGGCACACAAATAGATATTTATTTTGCTTTCTGTATTCCATATCTTGATCTTTACAACATGTAAAATTATTAGGGCACTTCATTTTCCTTTGTAATGAGAAAAATCAGGATATTCAAAAAGTGATCCAGTGTAACAGTTCTCTGTTGGACAACACAGGTTCACAGAATTCTGGGTACTTGGGGAAAATAGGACATGGACATAAGAGATTTGTGATCCATTATTATTATTATTATTATTATTATTATTATTATTATTATTATTATTTGAAACACAACAAGACAAGTCCACAGCAGACACTCTGCTGGCTGTTGAATTATTATTATTATTATTATTATTATTATTGCTGGATTTCATAACACAAAATGGCGGTGGCGCAGTGGGTTAAACCCCTATGCCAGCAGGACTGAAGACCGACAGGTCGCAGGTTCTAATCCAGGGAGAGGTGGATGAGCTCCCTCTATCAGGTCCAGCTCCTCATGCGGGGACATGGGAGAAGCCTCCCAAGGATGATAAAAACATCAAATCATCCGGGCGTCCCTTGGGCAACGTCCTCGCAGACGGCCAATTCTCTCACACCAGAAGCGATTTACAGTTTCTCAAGTCACTCCTGACACAACATATATATATAGTTGTGTTAATCCCACAAACGAACATTACATTTTTATTTATATGTTTTACTTTATTGTATGCTGTTGTGTGTTTATTTTTATGCTCTGTTTTAGACACTTTCCGCCATATGTAAGCCACCCCAAGTCCCTTCGGGGAGATGGAGGCGGGATACAAAAAATAAAGTTGTTGTTGTTGTTGTTGTTGTTTGAGAAACAAATGCTGCTTCTTTTTCTGTTTGGTGCCTGCTGGACAATGACAGTGAAACTCTCCTTCTTCTGTTTCCAGCCTGAAAACATTCTGGTGGATAAGAGCATGGCCAAAGCGACAATCAGACTGGCTGACTTTGGAGATGCTGTCCAGCTCAACACCACCTACTACATCCACCAGTTACTTGGGAACCCAGAGTTTGCAGCTCCTGAAATTATCCTTGGAAATCCCGTCTCCCTGACCTCAGATGTGTGGAGCATTGGCGTGCTCACATACGTCCTCCTTAGTGGCGTGTCTCCTTTCCTGGATGAAAGTGTAGAGGAAACCTGCCTGAACATTTGTCGCTTAGACTTTAGCTTCCCAGATGACTACTTCAGAGGAGTAAGCCAAAAGGCCAAAGATTTTGTATGTTTCCTATTGCAGGATGACCCAGCCAAGCGTCCTTCTGCTGCACTGGCCCTCCAAGAGCAATGGCTGCAGCCAGGCAGTGCCAAAAGTGCTGACAGCATTGACATAGCCAGACTGACTTCATTCATTGAGCGGCGAAAACACCAGAACGATGTTCGACCCATTCGTAGCATTAAAAACTTCTTACAGAGCAGGCTCTTGCCAAAAATTTAACTTATCTTTGATGTTCTCTCTCATTCTCTTTCACCTGTCACTGAAAGTGAGGATGAAGCTCTCCTGCCAATCAGCTGTTGACTCGAATTTGGGGTGAAGAAAACAAACAAACAAAAGCCAATCAGCTGCTAGCATGTTCATCGTGTGGAAATGCATTCCAAGTAAATCTACGCACGGTTGTACTTGGGACTAGCAGTGCGAACCTATGTTGGGGTGGAGGACTACAACATTGTACTCTGCAAAATGAAGAACTTTACACTTACTACAGTATTTTATTCAGGTTTCTGCAAAAAAAAAAAATCTTTTTTAAACAAAATGTCAAACCAGAATTGAAATTTTGCAAATGATCTTAACTAGCATTTTCAAGATTTTAGACAAAGGAAATACACCTATGTTCAAAGCACTGGTATTAAGAGACGAGATACAGACACTGACATGGAAAGACAACAAAATGGCTGCCCGCGGAGAGGGTGTCCATTTTGGAACGTCTGATTTTTATTTTCTTTTATTTCCTTGGACTTGGACATAGAGCTTTCCAGTTGCCTCGCCTGTGTCTATCTTGCATAGCAGTGCACTGAGATCGGACTCTGCTTAGAAGTGCATCCAACCTCAAGATTTTTGCATACAAATAGAATGAACCATTTTGCTCTGATAAAATGTAGGCCTTACTTGTAAATAGACGGTTACCTGCCTTCAGTCTGTGTCTCTTCGATTTCCCCCCTCCTCTCTTCTTCCTTTTCCCTCCCCCTAAATGGTGGTATACCACTGTGCGGGTCTTTAGTTCAGGTCAGCTTTGGTTTGACCTATCAGAAAAGAACTCCTGGGTTTGGTGTCCAATAGGCCAACCTTTATTGTCAGGCAGTATACAGCAGAAGAAAATACTCTAAATGCACTCACTTTGGGATTTTGTTTTGTTTTTTGTTTTTGTTTTGTTTTAATTTCATATCATGTGCAATGTTGTGGCTTTAACATTTTATGCAACTATTTATGAGGACCTCTGTTGTAACTGTAATAAATATATAGAAAAAAAAGCACATTCATAGTATGGTGAGCTTTATGACTTCATTTGTGTTTGGAATTTCCAAGGGTGGGTAGGGGAGCGGGTGGGTTTCTCACTGTGTCATTGAACTAGTTGAACTTGAGCCTTAGCTTGGGATTTGAGTCAAAAGTCAAGCTGGTTTTCCGATTGTAAAATTATTTTCATCTCCTGAAATGCAAACTGGATAAGAGAAAAAAAATAGAGTGAAGTTTTTTCAAGAAGTGTGTTTGTTTTGGTTGTTGTTGTTGTTGTTGTTAAAAATGCCAAAGTATTATTTTTCCCCCCAAAATCAATCTCGACTTTTTAGAACTTTAAATTTTGTCTTTTGCTTTCTGTACAATAAATGAATGAATTTTCTGCTCTTTGAAGAAAATACTGTCAAGCAGTAGTGGTCATAACTAAGACCAGAAGTTGACATACGATAACTGTCTCTTGTTTTTTTTAAAAATGGTTTATAAAACGTTTAAAATATGTGGAATATTAAGATATTGATGGTTTTCTGTGCATTGGCAAGCCTGACATGGATGTTTAGTCATCCATGTTTCTCTTCATGTGTAATCCCTGTTGAAAGAAACCAAGCCTGAATCCCATATGAAGTAGACATTGCAGTGGTCTTAAGCCCTGACCTGGCTTGGGTTTTAATTTCACTATTTGCAATTTCTGTTGTAATCTATTTATTTCTTCTTTGTGTTTGTTTTTTGTAAAGTTGTACAGAAACTTTTTAAACAAGAATTAAAAATCAAAACTGGATGAATGTGTATTCATACCAACCATAACTTTTTTTTTTGCTTGTGAATTACAATTTCATTTCATATTTTAGTTGGGAGGTTTTGCTTTATTTTGCATGTATATTTCTTTGTACAGTGATGTTGTGTGTTTACACAGTATGATGTGATGTAAATAATTTATTTTGCCATCAGTTATTTTAAAAAAAATTAAACATATTTAACAGATGTGCCTGATTAATACTTTTTTTTTATTGGAGGCCTCTCTAGTAAACTTACCGAATCACTGTTAACGAATCACTGTTAAATACCGAATAACTGTTAACGAAACGTTTTCAGATGGCTGTTTTTGTTTAATTTCCAAAAACAGAAAGGGGAAGAGAAAGGCAAAAAGACCAGCGAAACGGATTCAGTGAGACAATGGGTTGTTGTAGGTTTTTCCGGGTTATATGGCCATGTTCTGGAGGCAATTTTTTTCTGACGTTTCGCCTGCATCTATGGCAAGCATCCTCAGAGGTAGTGAGGTCTGTTGGAAGTAGGAAAAATGGGTTTATATATCTGTGGAATGACCAGGGTAATGTTTCAGCTGATCACCTTGATTTGCATTCAATGGCCTGGAAGTGCCTGGGGAGAATCTCTTGTTGAGAGTGAATTGATGTGCCTGATTGTTTACTCTCTGTTGTTTTGATGTTGTAATTTTTGAGTTTTTTTAATACTGGTAGCCAGATTTTGTTCATCTTCATGGTTTCCTCATAGGGAAGCTGATGAGGAAACACAACATACACACCACTTACAGACCCACCAAGAAAATCCAACAAATGCTACGTTCAGCAAAGGACAAGAGGGATCCTCTCACCTCTGCAGGAGTCTACCGTGTACCATGCAGCTGTGGACAAGTCTACATAGGGACCACCAAACGCAGCGCCCAGACACGCATCAAGGAACATGAAAGGCACTGCAAACTACTCCAACCAGAGAAATCAGCCATAGCAGAGCACCTGATGAACCAACCTGGATACAGCATATTATTTGAGAACACAGAAGTGCTGGACCACTCTCACAACCACCATGTCAGACTACACAGAGAAGCCATTGAAATCCACAAGCATGTGGACAATTTCAACAGAAAGGAGGAAACCATGAAAATGAACAAAATCTGGCTACCAGTATTAAAAAAAACTCAAAAATTACAACAGCAAAACAACAGAGAGTAAACAATCAGGCACATCAATTCACTCTCAACAAGAGATTCCCCCCAGGCGCTTCCAGGCCATTGAATGCAAATCAAGATGATCAGCTGAAACATTACCCTGGTCATTCCACAGATATATAAACCCATGTTTCCTACTTCCAACAGACCTCACTACCTCTGAGGATGCTTGCCGTAGATGCAGGCGAAACGTCAGGAAAAAAATTGCCTCCAGAACATGGCCATATAGCCCGGAAAAACCTACAACAACCCAGTGATCCCGGCCATGAAAGCCTTCGACAATTCAGTGAGACAATATTTTCAAAAAGAGTTAAGTCCACAAAATACCCAAGGAATTGGGATCTGCAGTATCTTTTTCTCTCCCTGGCAGAAGAAGCCTCCTCCATTTGTTTTTCTTGGAAAGTTATCTCCTCCTCCAGAGAGGGCCCTTAGAACTCGCTTTCCCAGTGGCACTAGCATAGGGTAGCCATTGAAAGTTCCCCTCGGAGCATGATGGGAGTTGAAGTTTTTCTCTCTGTGAGTTGTTGTCGGTTTTTTCGGGCTATATGGCCATGTTCTAAAGGCATTTTCTCCTGACATTTCGCCTGCATCTATGGCAAACATTCTCAGAGGTAGTGAGGTCTGTTGGAACTAGGATTGAGATTAATTTCACAATTCAGCAGCAGATCAGTTGCACAACTTCAGCGCTTTCCAGTAGCTTCTTCCTGCACAGTATTTTCAGTCAACTGCTCCCACAAACTGCAGTCACTCTGGAACTCTTTACAGACACTTGAGCACATGCCCGGCCATTGTCAGTTTTACTATTGTTTTCCCCCAGTCTAGATGACATTACAAACTTACCACAGCACACAGTTATATCTTGTCTTAGCAGACAGGTTCTTTTAATCAATTACATAGAGCCTTCAATGAACAGCATCACAGCACAAGGAGAGAAAATACACTGTACATGACTTCCTTATATACAATTCTATACATTACACATAGCAATCTCTGATTGGTTCCCAACTCATTGACTTAACTCAGACCCAGGATTACATCATTCACAATCACCTGGACTAGGCCAGAACACATTCCCCAAATGAAGTTCTATATACAGTTAATGCATGACTCAGCATTTCCAATAGAAGCCTATTAGCAGTGCATGACTCAGCTATATTACATTACAATACATTGTAAAACTTGACAGTTTTTCTCTCAGGACTTTATTGCACAGGGGACTCTTGTCTGCTGGAGCTAGGTGTGAATGTTTCAACTGACCACCTTGATTAGCATTTGATTGCCTGCAGTGCCTGGAGCAATCTTTTGTTGAGAGGTGATTAGATGTCCTTGTTTGTTTCCTCTCTGTTGTTGTGCTGTTCTAATTTTAGAGTTTTTTAATACTGGTAGCCAGATTTTGTTCATTTTCATGGTTTCCTACCAGTATTAAAAAACTCCAAAATTAGAACAGCACAACAACAGAGAGGAAACAAACAAGGACATCTAATCACCTCTCAACAAAAGATTGCTCCAGGCACTGCCAGCAATCAAATGCTAATCAAGGTGGTCAGTTGAAACATTCACACCTAGCTCCAGCAGACAAGAGTCCTTTGTCTCACCCTGGTCATTCCACAGATATATAAACCCTTTTTCCTAGTTCTAACAGACCTCACTACCTCTGAGGATGCTTGCCATAGATGCAGGCGGAGCGTCAGGAGAAAATGCCTTTAGAACATGGCCATATAGCCCCAAAAAACCTACAACAACCCAGTGATTCCGGCCATGAAAGCCTTCGATGATACATTTTTCTCTTAGCCAATGAGAAAACCTGGTGGTGCCCATACTCTGAGTGTAGACCTTAACATTTGGGAGTTGTAGTCACTGGGTTTCACAATTCACCTACAATCAAAGAGCATTCTGAACTCCATGAACGACAGAATCAGGGCAAACTTCGCACACAGAACCCCCATGACCAACAGAAAATACTTAAGGCCATCCAATCCAACTCACTTCATCGGGGCAAGAAAATGTAATCAAAGTCCTCCTGACAAAGAGCCATCCAGCCATAGATATAGATAGATAGATAGATAGATAGATAGATAGATAGATAGATAGATAGATAGATAGATAGATAGGGAGTTGTAGTTGCTGGGATTTATAGTTCAGCTACAATCAAATAGCATGATAGAATTGAACCAACCGCGGCATACAGGACTCCCGTGACCAACAGAAAACACTAGAAAGGTTTGGTGAGCATTGTCCTTGAATTCGGGAGTTGTAGTTCACCTACATCCAGAGACTACTATGGACTCAAACAATGATGGATCAGGACCAAACTTGGCACGAATATTCCATATGCCCAAATATGAACACAGATGGGGTTTGGCGGAAATAGACATTGACATTTGGGAGTTGTAGTTACTGGGATTTATAGTTCACCTACAATCAAAGAGTGTTCTGAACCCCACAAACGACAGAATTGGGCCAAACTTCCCACACAGAAGCCCCATGACAACAGAAAATACTCAAGGCCATCCAGTCCAACTCCCTTCACCAGGGCAAGAAAACATAATCAAAGCCCTCCTGACAAAGAGCCATCCAGCCATATATAGAGAAAGATATAATTCACACACACAGAGAGATATAGTATCATAAATTTGAAAGGGACCCCTGAAGAAGGACAATTATATGTTGCATGTTCCAGGGTGGGCAAACCAGACACTCTCCACACATCAACACTGACAAAGAAACAGCAAGAAATCCTGTTTACCCACAAGCATAAAGAAATTACATATATTAGAAACCAACACTTTCTCATTATTTTATTTTCCAAATCAACAGACTGGGCCACAGCAATGCGTGGCAGGGGACAGCTAGTGGATAATATATTTTTGAGTTCATTTTTTTTAAATCTATGTTTTTGTCATATACCTTAATCAATTTTTACTTTATATTGCAGTTACACAATAAAACCAATATTAAACATCCTACTCGACATGAAGGAAATTTATTTCCCTACTCATAGCAGAAGTGCATCTAAGTTCGACCTCATTTTCCTTGGCAATGCATATTCAAACTCGATGCATTTGCAATGCAAAAGACAATTGTTCTCTTTCAAATTTGAAGCCATCAAGTTTCCATCTGATATTGATCTCGCAGAGAAAAGTATATTTCCTCTAAACGGCATGCTGTAGCCCTCATATAGGCAAATCATACTAACATGGTAAACAGGGAAGGATTCTGCTGCGTAGAGTAAGACAGTTGTTCTCAACCTTTTCAGGCTGGAAGTGCCCTTGAAATAATTTGCAAGTCTCTGCAACCACAACGTACGTTTGCCATATCTATAGCTTTTTTTTCAATTATAACCTCTTGTGGAACTCGTAAGTTTCCAGGAAGTATGTTTAAGAACCCACAGAAAGGCTGTCACGGTTTAGCATCCGGTTTAGCATCACGTAACAGCTGGATGAACAGCTGTAACCTAACAATAATAATAATAATAATAATAATAATAATAATAATAATAATCTTTATTTCTATAACGCCACCATCTCCCTGATGGGGATTCGTTTCTCAATTTGACCCTCCATTCGTGCCTCTTCAAATTCTACAGCACTGCTTGTCACAGCTGACCTCCAGCAAGAGCGCTCAAGGGCCAGGGCTTCCCAGTTCTCGGTGTCTATGCCAGATATATAAACCTCACTTGCCTAGTTTCCAACAGACCTCTCAACCTCTGAAGATGCCTGCTATAGATGTGGGTGAAACATTTCGAGATAATGCTTCGGGAACATGGCCATGCAGCCAGGAAAACTCACAGCAACACAGTGATTCCGGCCATGAGAGCCTTTGACAACACAATATTTACATCAGCTATGGCTCAAAGCCAATCTTAAAAACTGTGGCATAGACACTGAGAACTGGGAAGTCTTGGCCCTTGAGTGCTCCAGTTGGAGGTCAGCTGTGACCAGCAGTGCTGTAGAATTTGAAGAGGCACGAATGGAGGGCCAAATCGAGAAACGTGCCAAGGGAATGGCGCATCAAGCCAACCCTGACTGGGACCACCTTCCACCTGGAATGATGCTCTTACTGCGGGAGAACATGCAGGTCAAGAATAGGGCTCCACAGTCACGTACCCACCGCCAGGACACCAAACTTGGAGGACAATCTAACTCGGACAAGAAGGGATCGCCTAGGTAAGTAAGTACATCAGCGATTCCCCTGTTGCTCATTGTGGAGAAATCCAAAGAGCGCAGTCATTGCTCTCTTCCAGACAGAAGGACTAGAAAGTATGTTTATGTAAAACTGGAACAGAAATCACGTCTAGAATGCCACGTACATCTTTTTCTTTTGCATTTTCCATTCTTTTGCAGGTTCCATTCTATCCCCCATGCTTTTCAATATCTACATGAAACTGCTGGGTGAGGTTATCCGGAGTTTTGGAATTGGGTGCCATCTGTACGCAGATGTCACCCAATGCTACTACTCATTTCCACCGAATTCCAAGGAAGCCTCCCAGACCCTGAACCAATGTCCGACGGCTGTGGTGGACTGGATGAGGGCTAACAGGTCAAAGCTTAATCCAGACAAGACAGAGGTTCTCCTGGTCAGTCGCAGGGCCAACCGGGGTATTGGGTGGCAACCTGTGCTCGACAGGGTTACATTCCCCCTGAAGGCGCAGGTCCGTAGCTTGGGGGTCCTCCTGGACTCAACGCTTTTGCTAGATGCTCAGGTGTCAGTGGTGGCCGGGAGGGCCTTTGCACAACTCAAACGTGTGCGCCAGCTGCGACCATACCTCGTAAAGTCTGACTTGGCCAAGGTGGTCCACGCCTTGGTTACATCCAAACTGGACTATTGCAATGCACTCTATGTGGGGCTGCCCTTGAAGACGGCCAGGAAGTTTGAACTGGTACAGAGGGTGGCAGCCAGGCTCCTTACTGGAGCAAACTATAGGGAGCATACAACACCCCTATTAAAACAGCTTCATTGGCTGCCGATAAGTTGGCAAGCCAAATTCAAGGTGCAGGTCATGACCTATAAAGCCCTAAACCGTTCTGGCCCCGCCTATCTCCGTGATCGCATCTCTTTCTATCAACCAGCACGAGTGCTAAGATCTTCTGGGGAGGCCCTCCTCTTGATCCCACTACTGTCTCAAGCGCGGTTGGTGGGGACGAGAGAGAGGGTCTTCTTAGTGGTGGCCCCCCGTCTCTGGAACGCCCTCCAAGGGAAATAAGACAGGCCCCATCCCGCCCCTCCTTTGGTAAAAGCTTGAAGACCTGGTGGTTTCAACAAGCCTTTGAAAATGACCAATTCTAACTCAGCCCTACACATTGTCTAATACGGCCTTATTATTCCTACCAATTACCCAGATTCTTTCCTCTCATCGACCCCAGAATGAACAGCCACAGACCCGTACGTAATATTATTGTTACCTGCCATAACATTGTATTTAATTCCCGCCGCCCCCTAGAATTTTTGGGCTTGCACAAATCTTGACCCGGTCTTTTTAAAATTTTAATTGCCTTGAACAGGCAGGATTACTTTTAATATATGTGTGTTATGGCGACAATTTTTATGCTTATATTTTGTTTGTTAATCTTATGGTTATGTTGTTTTACTCTGTATGTTTTGTGATGTTACTTGGGAACCGCTCTGAGTCCCCTCGGGGAGATGGAGCGGTATATAAATAAAGTATTATTATTATTATTATTATTATTATTATTATTATTATTATTATTTAAAATGGTGCATCTATGCAACCTCATATGTTGTTGCTCCTCTTGGACACTAACAGGGAGCTCAATACTAGAATGTTTTGAAGAGAGAGTTGAACATTTTATTTAATGTATTTTTTTCATGCAAACCCAAGCAATTGTTTTACTATGCCAGCATACTCCTTTCCATCATTCTGACAAAAAAAACCCGTACTGCTTTGCACAGAAGTGCAACCTTTTCCACATGTCTCCATGTTCACACTATACTGAGGTGGACTACCTTGAGCTATGCCACATCCATCTTAGTAGGAAGCAGCTTTCTTCCCAGGCATTAAGCTGTGCTTTTGTAGTTAAATGTTTGGGGAAACACAAACTATGAAACTTTTTTGAGAAGCTTAGCGGAAACGTAACAGGAAGTCTGGTCTCCTTGCTGAGTTGGTCTATAAAGATTAGCCATTTCGGAAAAAGATCACTTTTTTGGGTACGATTAAGGGGAAATGAGCATAGTTGTCGCCTGCAAGATCTTTTGCGCAACTGTTCAAAAGACTCGTACGGTAACTGGAAAAGCAGGAAAATGAAAGGTCAAGGAGTTAATAAATTTGAAGAAGTTGAAGCTGTTGATTCAACTGAAAAGGTGTTTCTGAAGCTGAAACACGGAGGAAAGGGAGAGAAACGGGTTAAGTTTAAAGTGCTCTATTATATTTAAATTTAGAGTATTCAATAATTTGTTGGACACCCCTCTGCACACAGGACTATTACCTTGATTCTTCCAAGGATATGTAATCAAACTTTTGTACATAAGGGCTAGTTTGTTTGTTTATTTATTTACCATATTTATATACCGCCTGTGAAGGAGCCCGTATATTACTGCTACTAATTGTAAAGGCTTGGCCACTAATTTGTAATGATGCCACCAAATTGTAAGGATGTATAAATATAACTGCTAGCAATATGTAGAGAGTTGGTAAAAGGAGCCACCTCTTTGTGAGGCCTTATTATATTGATGACACAACAAATAGCTTGTAATGTTGCTTTGGTCTTTCTTCAATATGTGGCATGACTTGACTTGGAAAGGAATGGTAACATAGGCTTGACTTTAAAAAGAAACTATAGCAAGTTTATTGAGGTACAGAAGCTTGATGGTTTCAAAGTTTCCTTTCTTTTAGAGGTACAGATCTTCAAAGGTTACATTCATAACAGTTCTTAAATAACTCTGAGGAGGACTAATTCTTCTAACAAACTGGTCTCAAACTTAGTTCCTTTAAAAATATGTTTCTTTAACAGATTGTTTCAGGCACACGCTTATCCTTTCTTTATGATGGTTCTGTTACAATAAAGATGCTTAATAGGGCTTCCCCTCTTTTTTCCACAACCGTTACTTTTAATATAAATAAGTCATTCTAATATACTCTAATATATCTAATACATCACGATATATCTAAACTATATTGACTCAAAGCCAAAACCTTCCTGATTCTTAATTCTAAAGAATCAGCCTTCCCCTGTAGTTCTTTGACTACAGAATCATGGTTCTCCACAAACAACAGAACCAGTCACTTCTGCCATTCACTGACCACAAACGGACTGCTTTAAAATGGCTGCTCTGCCAAGTGGCAGTTGGCTCCGCCCCTATCTCCATAGCAACTCAGCTCAAAGCGAGCTAAGCTGGCTACCATCCCCCAGTATTATGCAATACTATATACTTACCCTTACAAACACTTATCTATAACAATACATAACTGTAGATAAAAATTTACACTTCATCACACCACCCCTCTCAGCCCAGAGGCGACACGGAGCAGTTCACAAATTGGCAACAATTCGATGCCTCAACAGTTATAACAAGTAAAACAATCCTAAAATTCTGTTAAAAACAATCACTTATGATATAAAAATATAAAAACCGTACAAAGCCTTAAAACATTATCGTGAGCGTCTCCATGGCAAGTCATTATTCCACTGCGTTATCAAGTAGTTCCATGATTCCGTAGAGCTAAGCCGTATTTGGGAAGGCCTGCTCAAAAATCCAGGTTTTCACCTTTTTTCGAAAAGTCAGGAGGGAGGGAGCCGATCTTATATCTCTAGGCAGGGCATTCCACAGTCGAGGGGCCACCGCTGAGAAGGCCCTGTCTCTCGTCCCCGCCAGACGCATCTGCAAGGAAGGCAGGACCGAGAGCAGGACGTCCCCAGAAGATCTTAACATCCTAGATGGTTCATAAGGAGAGATATGTTCGGATAGGTAAGTTGGACCGATATTTTTGTTGATATATTTGTGGTCCCCCCCCCCTCCCAATATATGAAGACCACTGCCATCACCGCCCAAGCAGGGAGCTTTGAAATGGTTGAACAGAAGCTCTCTGAAGCTTTAGATGCTCTTACTGCCTATTACAAGGGAAACCACCTGATTCCGAATCCATCTAAAATGCAAGCGTGTGCTTTTCATCTTAAGAACATACAAGCATATTGAGCTCTGAGGATGGGAAGGAATCCCACTGGAGCAATGCAGCACACCCAAATACCTGGGAGTTACCCTGGACCATGATCTGACCTATAAAAAACATTGAGATTTCTGCGGTGGAGGAAACACATAAAATCTAAGATGAAATTGTCCCCATATGAAAGCCTTCACTTGGGTGGTGGGCAGTATGGTATTCGTGGATGACATTGGCAGGGCTCGTGGCACTCACTATAACCTGCAATGCCATTGGAGAAAGGGCTATTAGTGTCTCCTAAGTAGTGGAGTTATAGCTGTTTTGGAGGCAGGAGCTTGCCTGTGTAAGTGGACACCCCAGCTACAGACACACACACACACACACACACACACACATTTTATTTACTTATTTATTTATACAAATTTGTTTGTTTATTTATCATGCAGGAGCAAACCAAACAGTTGTATTGCTATTTATACAAATGCTACACACACACACACACAATTATAAGCTGTCCTGAATCCCCTTCGGGGGTTGAGAAGGATGGGATACGAATTATATATATGTAATCTCACCTTAAAAACTCTGGCGTAGACACTGAGAACTGGAAAGCCCTGGCCCTTGAGTGCTCCAGTTGGAGGTCAGCTGTGACCAGCAGTGCTGCAGAATTTGAAGAGGCACGAATGGAGGGCGAAAGAGAGAAACGTGCTAAAAGGAAGGTGCGTCAAGCCAACCCCGAATGGGACCGCCTTCCACCTGGAAACCGATGCCCTCACTGTGGGAGAAGATGCAGATCAAGATCAGGGCTCCACAATCACCTATGGACCCACCGCCAGGATACTACACTTGGAGGACCATCATCCCCGGACTATGAGGGATCGCCTAATGAAAAAATGAATAAAAGAGCAACACTAAAAATCGAGGGAATTCCAGACAAGAAACAATCAGGGCCTCCCAAAAAAAGATTCCCCCCCCCCAGGCAGGAAGCAGCCAGGCTTTGAAGCTGCAAGGCCATTCAATGCTAATCAAGGCGGCCAATTGCAACATTCACACCAATTGCTAATCAAGGCGGCCAGTTGCAACATTCACACCTGCCTCAAGCAGACAAGAGTTTTTTTCTTCCCTCCTGGACATTTTTTCGCAGATATATAAACCCCAAATTCTTCAAATTCTACAGCACTGCTGGTCACAGCTGACCTCCAGCAAGAGCACTCAATGGCCAGGGCTTCCCAGTTCTCAGTGTCTGTGCCAGATATATAAATCTCACTTGCCTAGTTTTCAACAGACCTCACAACCTCTGAGGATGCCTGCTACATATGCAGGCGAAAATGATCAGGAGAGAATGCTTCTGGAACATGGCCATACAGCCTGGAAAAAACTCACAGCAATACAGTGATTCCGGCCATGAAAGCCTTCAACAACACAATATTTACATCAGCTATGGCTCAAAGCCAACCTTCAAAACTGTGGCATAGACACTGAGAACTGGGAAGCCCTTGCCCTTGAGCGCTCTTGGTGGAGGTCAGCTGTGACCAGCAGTGCTGTAGAATTCGAATGGAGGGCAAAAGAAGCATGGCCAAAACTCACAGCAACCCAGTGATTCCGGCCATGAAGGCTTCGACAATCTATATCTATAAATCTGTAAGGGGCGTCCAACGGGACAGCAAAACAAAAAAAAACCAACGAAAATTTAACAAAATTCCCATGCACATACCTCAACCCACAAGGTATGCCGAAATCGATTCACAATACTAAACAACACAACAACACACTCACAAAAGAACAAAACAACTGAGCATGCGCAATGGCGCAAAGTCCCAGGCGCGTGCACATGGCCGAACGGCCAACGCACACTCCGCACCTCCCTCCCCCGCCCCGCCCCCCACGCGAGGCTCCCACTCACACCGGAGGCCCAGCATAGAAAGAAGCGGCCTCTGAGGGGGGCGCGAAGAAAGGAGCCTCCGCCTCAGCGGCCCCGGTGAGAGGGGAAGCGGAGCAGGGCCGGGGATTGGAGGGGGCGTGGTTTCCTGGGAAGGGGTGTGGCCGGCGGAGGAGGAGGAGCAGGAGGGAAGGATTGCATCATTGCGGGTAGGGGCGGCACAATCCTTCCCTCCTGCCCCTCTTCCTCTGCCGGCCACGCCCCTTCCCAGGAAACCATGCCCCCTCCAATCCCCGGCCCTGCTCCAATGCAGAATGGGTTTGGAGTAGGTGTCCTTTGGGGGGCCCTTCCAATATGACTCAGAGTCTGGATGGCCCTTTGTCAGGAGGGATCGGATGGTGTTCTCCTACCTGGCAGAATGGTGTCCTTTGGGGGACCCTTTCAATACGACTCAGAGTTCGGATGGCCCTCTGTCAGGAGGGATCGGATGGTGTTCTCCTGCCTGGCAGAATGGGTTTGGACTAGGTATCCTTTGGAGTGGGGCCTTCCAATATGACTCAGAGTCCGGGTGCCCATCTGTCAGGAGGGATCGAATGGTGTTCTCCTGCCTGGCAGCATGGGTTTGGACTAGGTGTCCTTTGGGGAACCCTTCCAATATGTCTCAGAATCTGAATGGCCCTCTGTCAGGAGGGATCGGATGGTGTTCTCCCTGGCAGAATGGGTTTGGAGTAGGTGTCCTTTGGAGGGGACCCTTCCAATCTGATGGCCATCAGTCAGGAAGGATCGGATGGTATTCTCCTCCCTAGCAAAATGGGTTTGGAGTAGGTGTCTTTTGGAGAACCCTTCCAATATGTCTCAGAGTCTGGATGGCCCTCTGTCAGGAGGGATCAGATGGTGTTCCCCTCCCTGGCAGAATGGGTTTGGAGTAGGTGTCCTTTGGGGGGCCCTTCCAATATGACTCAGAGTCTGGATGGCCCTCTGTCAGGAGGGATTGGACGCATTGGGATCCAAGCATTGGGAAGGAAGAAAGGAAGGAGGGAAGGCAGGAAAGAAAGAGGTACCGAAGGAAGGAAGAAGAGAAAGTAGAAAGGGAAAAAAATAAAAGGAAGGAAAGGCAGGAAAGAGGTAAAGAAGGAAGGAGAAAAGAAAAGGTGAAAGAAGAAAGGAAACATGGAGGGAAGAAAGGGGGCGAAGGAAGAAAGGGGGAGGGAATGAAGGAAAGAGAGAAGGATGAAACCAAGGAGCGAAAGAAGGAAAGAAAGAGGAAGAGAAGGAAGAAAGGAGAGAAAGGGGGAGAAAAAGGGGGAAGGAATAGGTAGGTACTTCTCTTTCATAATACTCCAGATATCTACCTCTACTTTGAAAAGATTTACTATAGGCCACAGCAACACGTGGCAGGACACAGCTAGTGTATTATAAAGAAATTAAGAGAAATGTGCACATGGCTAAAGATAACGAAAGAGTAGAAAATGTGGCTTGGCCTGTTCTTCTGAGCCTGAAACAGACCCAGCAGCATTTGGTCTGTGTTGACAGTCTCCCCCTTCCAAGTACTAATGGGTTGCCCGCCCTCCGAGGCGTGGCCCAGGGGGGAAGGACCAGGAAGGTCTGCCTGCTTTGCTTTGCCTTGCCTTGCCTTGCTTTGTCTCGCCTGCCTCTCAGGCTGGGAAGCCAGCGCCTTCGGGGAAGGAAGCAGGGCCAGCCAGCCTGGTAAGCAACAAGGAAGCAAAGAAGAGGGAGGGAAAGAGGAAGGAGGGTCTGGGCATTGGCATCATGCTCCCTCTCCTTTTCCTTTCTGCCTGGCAAGACTCCCTTTTGAGGGGATTTCTGGAGGAGAAAAGCCTCAAACTCTGGCTTTCCTTCAAGCAGGGCTGGTTTCTGTTTCTCAGGCTGTTCAGAGTAGTAGGTTTTCCTTCCTAAATCTCCAAAAGCTGCCCCCTTTGCCCTAGGAAATGCCTCTGGTGATTCCAGATTTGGCTTGAGATGGGGTAAAAAAAGGGAAGTCGCATCTGACAGCCCTTCCAGGATCCCATCCCAGGTTTATCCCAGATTATCTGGCAGTGCGGGCTCATATAATCCAGTTTAAAAGAAGAAAACCTGGTATCAGATCCTTGGAGGGCCCTGAATCTGCTTTGAACTGGATTATATGAGTGTCCTTCCACACAGCCATATAACCCAGAATATCAAGACAGGTAATCCACAATATCTGCTTTGAACTGGATTATATGAGGGCCCTTCCACACAGCCATATAACCCGGAATATCAAAGCAAGTAATTCACAATACCTGCTTTGAACAGGATTATATGATGACTCTTCCACACAGTCATATAACCCAGAATATCAAGGGAGATAACCCACAATATCAGCTTTGAACTGGATTATATGTCCTGATATAACAAGGACTATCAGGACAGGTAATTCACAATATCTGCTTTGAATTGGATTATATGATGGCCCTTCTACACAGCCATATAACCCAGAATATCAGGGTTGATAATTCACAATATCTGCTTTGAACTGGATTATATGATGGCTCTTCCACACAGTCATGTAACCCAGACCATCAGAGTAGGTAATTCACAATATCTGCATTGAACTGGATTATACGAAGGCCCTTCCACACAGCCATCTAACCCAGAATATCAAGACAGATAATCCACAATATCTGCTTTGAATTGGATTATACGAGGGCCCTTCCACACAGCCATATAACCCAGACTTTCAGGGTAGGTAATCCACAATATCTGCTTTGAACTGGATTATATGAGGGCCCTTCCACACAGTCATATAACCCAGAATATCAGGGTAGGTAATATACAATATCTACTTTGAACTGGATTATATGAGGGTCCTTCCACACAGCCATATAACCCAGACTTTCAGGGTATGTAATCCACATATCTGCTTTGTACTGGATTATATGAGGGCCCTTCCACACAGTCATATAACCCAGAATATCAAGGGAGATAACCCACAATATCAGCTTTGAACTGGATTATATGAGGGCCCTTCCACACAGCCATATAACCCAGAATATCAGGGCAGGTAATCCACAATATCTGCTTTGAACTGGATTATATGAGGGCCCTTCCACACAGCAATATAACCCAGAATATCAAGGGAGATAACCCACAATATCAGCTTTGAACTGGATTATATGTCCTGATATAACAAGGACTATCAGGACAGGTAATTCACAATATCTGCTTTGAACTGGATTATATGATGGCTCTTCCACGCAGTCATGTAACCCAGACCATCAGGGTAGGTAATTCACAATATCTGCATTGAACTGGATTATACGATGGCCCTTTCACACAGCCATCTAACCCAGAATATCAAGACAGATAATCCACAATATCTGCTTTGAATTGGATTATATGAGGGTCCTTCCTCACAGCCATATAACCCAGACTTTCAGGGTAGGTAATCCACAATATCTTCTTTGAACTGGATTATATGAGGGCCCTTCCACACAGTCATATAACCCAGAATATCAGGGTAGGTAATCCACAATATCTACTTTGAACTAGATTATATGAGGGCCCTTCCACACAGCCATATAACCCAGAATTTCAAGACAGATAATCCACAATATCTTATATTAATTGGATTATTTGAGGGCCCTTCCACACAGCCATATAACCCAGAATATCAGGTCAGGTCAGGTAATTCACAATATCTGATTTGAAAAACTAGAGCAAAATGTGCTGCAGGATGTCCCACAAAGTTTTGGCAATTTCATCATTTTTTTCCTCCATGTTTTTATGATAGAACCAATTAGGAAATGACATTTATAATCCAGGAACAAACATTGTGTTACATAGTGTTACTATTATTTACTTTGCGGGGTTTTCTGCGCTGTGTGGCTGTGTTCTGGTAGCATTTTCTCCTGACGTTTCACGAGTTTGAGAAAGAATCTCAGGCTGGATCTACACTTCCATATAATGCAGACAATTGCATTATATACATCCGCACTGACCATATAGTGCAGTTCAAAGTGTGGATTACAGCCTTCTTCCACGTAATGCCGTGTTGGACTACAGTTTGGATAAAGTTGTCACCCTGCCAACTTTGGAGGACTACACAAGTATTATTTTGTCTCCGACCATGCTTAATCTCACTATGAGTTTACAATAGGGGAACTCCTTCCTGGTGAAAGAGTTTTGTCAACAGGGCTAATAACGCTAGATGGTGAAGATTGCAGAAATGATACGTCATCTACACCCGAAATACGTCTATATTTAGCTGTTGTGGTGGAAGGGTGATGTTTTCCAGTTCTTCGGGCAATGTGTATGTAGTTCAGAGAGTATGCTGTAGCACTGGAAGACTTTAGTAAAAAAAATCTGCACCAGACATTTGCCTGGATGAGATCTGGGATGGTCTTCATTCTGCCTGTAAAAAGTCAAAATAAAGGTTTCCCCTTGACATTATGCCTAGTCAAGTCCGACTCTGGGGGGTGATGCTCGTCTCCATTGTTAAGCCGAAGAACCGGCATTGTCCATAGACACCTCCTAGGTCATGTGGCCAGCATGACTGCACGGCGTGCCGTTACCTTCCTGCTGAAGTGGTACCTATTGATCTACTCACATTTGCATGTTTTCGAACTGCTAGGTTCGTAGAAGCTGGGGCTAACAGTGGGAGTTCACTCCATCTGTGGATTCGAAAGACTGACCTTCCGCTCAGCAAGTTCTGAAGCTTAATGGTTTAACCCGCTGCGCCACCACGGCCCCTATGCTGCCTGGAGCACACATCATTTAAGTGTCACAGACAAGAAGAAATAGAACTCATGCTTGGGCTTCATCCTTATACGCTTTAGCTAACTCTGCTAAGGGAAAAAATGAAAACAGGGAAGGGAAGCATGCAGATGATATTGGATGATCCAGATGATATTGGATTCCAGATGATCCAAATGATATTGGATTTCAGCTCCCAGCATTCCTCACCATTGCCTAGGGCTGTAGGGAATTGCAGTGCAATCTGATCTGGAGGGCATTACACCCTGATGTTGATCATCATCGCCATCATCATCATCATCATCAAAAAGTGAAATATATAATACAATGTTTCTGAATGGAATACTCCTTTTCAATGTTGCAGCCAGTTTTGATTTAACCCAGGATATGCTTTTCCATTGGGGCCACAGTGACGCAGCAGGTTAACCGCTAAGCTGCGGAATTTGCTGTCCATTCATCCGACAATCAAGACAGCAGTCTGTAGCTAGTGACTATGCTTGGTCCTCATTGGATGATTTTCTTGATTTCTTTAATGAGCAGAGCCCAGACTTGGTTGTAGCTAGGTTGTTGTTGTGTGCCTTCAGGCTATTTCTGACATAAGGCGACCGTACTCTATGTTTTTATGAGGTTAAGAGTCTGATTTGTCCATGGACATCCAGTGGGTTTCCATGGCAGAGTAGGGATTCAATCCCTGGCCTCCAGAGCTATAGACCAACACTCAAACCAATATCACATGCTGTTACGTAAAATTGTTTGTACATTTGTTTTTAGTTCTGCAATTTTACAATTTCCTAAACCCTACAGGCAGTACTACTCGATGGATGGTGCTGCTTTTGTTTTTGGTGGATTAACATGTAGATGATAATGATGATTTATTTATTTATTTATCATGTCAGAAGCGAATTGAAGGTACAGTTGTAATGTATTTAAAAACACAAAGTTAAAAAACTTGTACTAAATTATACTAAATTTCCTTTGACCAGTAGCTGGCCACTTGGAGTACATCTGGTGTTGATATAAGAAGTTCCTCCATTGAACATGTGGCAGGGCTCAGACTGCATTATAATAGGTGTTCTGTGGTTTGCTGTTCTCCACACTCACATGTCATGGATTCCACTTTGTAGCCCCATTTCTTAAGGTTGGCTCTGCATCTCATGGTGCCAGAACGCAGTCCTCACAGCTCGAGGTACTTGTCTGTTCTTAAAGTGAAAAAGCCTTCCAAGTTGCCCAGTCTTCTGTGTACCCAAGAGGTAGTCTCTCATCCGGTATCAGCCATCGATTGAGGTTCCAGGTTTTAGCCTGCCACTTTTGGACTCTTGCTTGCTGAGATGTTCCTTCAAGTATCTCTGTAGATCTTACAAAGCTATTTATTGATTTAAGGCATTGGCATGCTGGCTGATATCTGAACAGGGGATGGGCAAGAGATGTCACTGTCTTGGTTGTTTAATTATTGGCGGATATTTGGCGGTACAATACCAGCTAAGCAGTATAATTTCTCCAGTGGTGTAGGGGTGTTGATATCCTGTGCTAATGCAGCATGTCTCATTAAGAGCCATGTCCACTGCTTTAATGTGGTGAGATCTGTTCCACACTGGGTATGCGTATTCAGCAGCAAAGTAGCAAAGCACAAGGGCAGATGTCTTCACTATGTCTGGTTGTGATACCCAGGTTGTGCCAGTCAGCTTTCATATGATATTGTTTCTAGTGCCCACTTTTTGCTTGATAGTCTTATAAGTCAGAGCATAGTCCAGGATAATTCCCAGTTCCAGTGGGATTCCTTCTCAGGTAATTCTCAGAGCTCGAGGTACTTGTCTGTTCTTAAGGTGAAAAAGCACACATCTGCATTTTAGATGGATTCAGAATCAGCTGGTTTTCTCTGTAATAGGCAGCAAGACCACCTAAATCTTTGGAGAGCTTCTGTTCAACCATTTCAAAGCTCCCTGCTTGGGGATGATGGCACGATCGTCAGCATAGATGAAACTCTGTCCCTTCTGGCAGTGGCTGATCATTTGTGTAAATGTTAAACATTGGTGGAGCAACCATGCTACTCCGAGGCAGGCTGTACTTCTGTTTTCACCTTCTGCTTCTCTGACCCTGGAACACAACAAAAAACTCCTGTTTTGTAGCAGATTTCCTATGAGGTAGGTGAGGTGGTAGTCCTTTGTGATATTATAATTTTTTCTCAGGAGATGGCGATGATTTACAGTATCCTAAGCTGCTGACAGGTCTATGAAGACAGCTCCTTAATCTGCTGTAGTGACAATGAAAGTCCATTACAAGTTGTTCCATCAATCCATGCAGAGCTGGATTCACCATTGTGTTTAGGTGGACTTAAAACAAGACCCTGTTGGCAGGGGTTGGTGGGATGGAGGGTCTGGCAGCATGCCATCCTTCATCCCAGCCCTTAAGTTTCTTTACTTGGAGATGCCAAGGACTGAAACCGTGACTTTCTGTATAGGAAGCACACATTTATTTATTTATTTATTTATTTACTTACTTACTTACTTACTTACTATATTTGTATACCACCCTTCTTCGGAAGGCTTCAGAATGGCGCCCATTGTAATCCGTCCTGAGTCCCCCTTCGGGGGTTGAGAAGGACGGGATAGAAATGTGAGAAATAAATAAAATAAATTCTCAGCCTTCAGGCGACTCAGGGCGGTTTACAGAGGCAACGATTCGATGCCCAAGAACATCATAAAACATTTAAACATTAACACATAGCATAAAACCAAACAAAAGTAATAAAAACATAAGACATTTATGTCTCCTAATTAAAAACATTATCCATCTTGTCTTCCAGTCATTCCAAGTTCCTATGTCTTTTACATTGCATTTTCAAATGCTTGCTCAAACAGCCAGATCTTGACTCTTTTCCGGAATGTTAAGAGGGAGGGGGGCAGATCTCAAGTCCCCAGGAAGGGCGTTCCATAGCCGAGGGGCCACCATTGAGAAGGCCCTGTCTCTCGTCCCCGCCAAACGTATTTGAGACGCAGGCGGAATTGAGAGCAGGGCCTCCTTGGACGATCTTAAAGTCCTAGCAGGTTCATATGGGGAGATGCGTTTAGACAAGTAAGTTGGGCCAGAACTGTTTAGGGCTTTATAGGCTAAAGCCAGCACTTTGAATTGTGCCCAGTAGGAGACTGGCCGCCAGTGGAGCTGGCGCAACAGAGGAGTTGTATGATCTCTGAGTGCCGGTCCTGTTAGTAATCTGGCTGCCATCCGTTGGACTATTTGAAGCTTCTGGATAGTCTTCAAAGGCAACCCCACGTAGAGCGCGTTGCAGTAGTCTATACGGGATGTAACCAGAACATGGACTACTGTGGCCAAGTCAGACTTCCCAAGGTACGGGCGCAGGTGTGACAGAGTTGGACGTCATCTGCGTACAGGTGACACCGCACCCCGAAACTCCTGATGATCTTATCTAATTTTCTGACGTTTTTTACAATGCTGATTTTGTTTTGTTTGTTTTACTTTAAACTGCACTGCAATATATTTTTTTTACTTTTAAAAGAACCTTCAAAGATAAAGTGTATAGCCTTGATAACGTGGAGGAAACTGTCACTCGCTAGTGGTCATGCTATCGAGTAAGAAGAACTATTCTCTAACAAACAAAATTACAAATTGAGTTTTTTGTGCTGGAGCAAAAAAAATAGCAGCTTCTAAGGTAGATCTGTAGGTGCTGAACCACAAATGTAAAATAGCTGTACTGTTTTCTTTAACACCTCTTTTTTTTCCTTTTCCTTTTGACACAAACCACGTAGAGGCCCTAAAGAAAGGCAGTCAGAGCAGGGGTGTGGTATGTATGTAAACACACTAGCCTTCTGCCGTTTCCGTTCCTCCTTTCTAAAATGTCAGAATCCAAAGTCCAGACTGTGGTGGGGCTTTTAAGCCCATCCCTTTCTGAATGGCATTTAAACCTGCACATTTTTTTTCCTTCCGAAAGATAACGCCTCTTTTGCAAGCCTGTCCCTTGCAAATATGGTTTGAAAGGCAAAATACTCATTTTAATCTGATGGATGGGCCTCCTTCTCAGAAATGTGCTCTTGATATTTAGTTGGTGTGTTTTGATCTGTATTTATCAGGCAGAGGAAAGGCCATGACTCATTGGAAGATTTTATGCTTTTAATACAAAAGGTTCCGGTTTAATCCTCAACCTTTCCAAATGGGGCCTAGAAAGAGATCTATCAAACTCTGGACAGCTACTACCAGTCAAATAATAATAATAATAATAATAATAATAATAATAATAATAATAATAATAATAAACAACAAACGGAGAAGAGGCGGAGGAAGACCCTGGAGGAGAAAAAGGAGGGCAAATGCTGCTGCTGGCCTGCGCCGTTGTCTTCCCGCCTGCCATCCTCCTTCTCCCCCGAGCTCTTCTTCCTCCTCCCTTCTGTTCTCTTCCAGCAAAACCTTCAAATAGATAAGAGGAGTTCAGGAGAAATTTTCAGGATTCTCTTTGATGACAGGTGAACCATAACTCCAGTCCTATTTTCCCTACGTCCCCCAAACCTCTCCAGTATTTTCTGTTGGTCATGGGAGTTCTCTATGCCAAGTTTGGTTCAATTCCATGTTGTTGGTGTTCAGAATGCTTTTTGACAGCAGGTGAACTATAACTCCAAGCAACTGCAACTCCCAAATGTCAGGGTTTGTTTTCCCCAAACCTCTCCAGTATTTTCTGTTGGTCATGGGAGTTCTGTATGCCAAATTTGGTTCAATTCTATTGTGACGGCGCGAGTGGCGCCACCTATGTATAGAACTGTTAGTTGTAAGATTTAAACTGTTGTATCATGCTTAATCCTGCCCCTTTTACCCTGTTTATGTATAGTTGTATGGATTGGTTGCTTGTAGCTGTCAATCAGTACTGTTTGGCTCCACCTCTTCCTGCAAGAGGGGAGAACTTCTTTTTTCCTTTCATTCTGCCTTCAGAGTTCGTACCAGATGGATGTGGGTAAGAGACCTGACTCTAAAGGACCCTGATTTAAGTTACCTCTTAGCACCAGTTCTGAGGTTTTTTACCCCTGAGACTCATGCTTTATGTCCAGATCATCCTGGACAATTATTGAGGAGACCCAGGCGCCTTCAAGTTGGTTCTTTTGGCACCAAAGGAAGATCCTGAATCTTCAAAACATAGGCCATCTGAACTGGGGTTGTGGTTTGCTCCGGCATTCACAGCCATTGAGGAAAGAGGAAACTTGGTGAGGCTTCTCAGCTTCAAACCCCTTGGACCCAGGACTGAATGAGACTGTAATGTATGTTTTTTCACCCTTCTAAAGTTTTCCAGCTCATTGCTTTAAAGAAATGACTTTGTGATAGGTAAAATTTGTTTTGAGCTATTTACAGCGTTTTGAGTTTTTGGGAGTTCCAGTTTCCTATAGGAGGGTAAGAAGCAATCCCCTGGGGGAAAGATGCCATGTTCACCCCTCCTTTGTTGAGAATAATGGCCCCCAGGCGCGATGGCACATCTATTGTTGTTGGTGTTCAGAATGTTCTTTGATGGTAGGTGAACTATAACTCCAAGCAACTGCAACTCCCAAATGTTAGGTTCTACTTTTCCCAGACTCCACTAGTGTTCAAATATGGGCATATATTAGTATTCCTGCCTTGTTTGGTCCAGGTCCGCAGTTGTTTGGGTTTGTTCTCCGGATGTAGGTGAACTACATCTCCCTTAAATCACTGTCAATTCCTCCCAAACTCCTCCTGTATTTTCTGTTGGTCATGGGGGTTCTCTGTTCCAAGTTTGGTCCAGGTCTGTAATTCGTGGGGGTCTCAGTAGTATGTGGAAGTCAGATCTGAATCAGTTGAAGATATTGCAAATCTCATCATCTGTTGTCCATATTCCCCCAAGCATATTGTTTTTGTGATGAATCACTATGCTTTAAGTATGTTCAGTTTGTAACAATAAAAATACATACTGCATATCAGATATTTACATTACAATTCATAACAATAGTAAAAGTAGCAACAAATTTTATGTTTGGGGGTCACCACAACATGAGGAACTGTATTTAGGGGTCACAGCATTAGAAAGGTTGAGAACCACTGCTATATGAGGATTTAAAGATCGAACTGCAAAGACTCTGGTACAAGCCAGTCAAGGTGGTCCCAGTGGTGATCAGCACACTGGGTGCAGTTCCTAAAGACCTTGGCCTGCACTTAAACACAATTGGCGCTGACCAAATTACTATCTATCAACTGCAGAAGGCCACCTTACTGGGATCTGCACGCATCATTCGCCGATACATCACACAGTCCTAGACACTTGGGAAGTGTCCTACGTATGATCCAATGCAACAGCCAACAGAGTGATCTTGTCTGCTGTGGACTCATCTTGTTGTGTTTCTAATAATAATAATAATAATAATAATAATAATAATAATAATAATAATAATAATAATAATAATAATTTTATACTCCGCCAACCATTTCTCCAAGGGGACTTGGGGCGGCTTACAAGGGACAAGCCCAAAAACTTACAAATAAAACACAAAAAATTAAAAACATCAGATAAAACATAAAACAACCACAAGTCAAGTTATATGTTGGGTTAACTGGTTGTAAGCTGCCCTGAGTCCCCCTCCGGGGGTGAGAAGGACAGGATATAAATGTCTGAAATAATAAATAGTAAATAAACTGTGCAGCATGCAATTGAGACTCATTTCTTGGTGTTTTTGTAATCTTATCTATCTATCTGTCTGTCTATCTATCTATCTATACACATAATCTATTTATAGGCACAATAAAAGTGAAAATATGTATGTGTGTATGTGGCCAGAGTGTCCGCTTACGCAGACAAGCTCCTAACTTCACAAATAGCTATAGCTCCCCCTCACCCCGAGACACCAATGGCCCTCCCTCCAATGATGTTGCAGGGTATAGTGAACGCCATGGACATGTACAAGAGCTCTGTCAATCTGCTCCACAAACACCATACTGCCCACCACCCAAATGAAGGCTTTCATACGGGGACAATTTCATCTTAGATTTTATACTGGTGGGTTTTGAGGGGAATTGGCCTGGACATTTTGGAGTTGTGGGTACTGGGATTTATAGTTAACCTACCATCAACAAGCACTCTGAACTCCACCAAAGATGGAATTGAACCAAACTTGGACACATGACAAGGAAAAAATACTGGATGTCTTTGGGGGAAATTAACTTGGATTTGGGGGAGTTGTGGTACAACTACATCCAGAGAGAACTGTGAACCCAAACACCGATGGATCTGAACCAAACTTGGCACACATACCTAATATGCCAAAATTTGATTACTGGAGGGGTTTGTGGGGGGGGGGGCATGGACTGACTTTCCTTTCTGGGAGCTGTAGTTCACCCACAACCAGAGAAAATGTGATCTCCATCAATGATGGGCTTGGACCTAACTTGGCACACAGAATCTCCCCCATGACCAGCAAAAAATACTGGATGTCTTTGGGGAAAATTAACTTGGATTTGGGGGAGTTGTAGTTCACCTACATCCAGAGAACACTGTGAACCCAAACACCAATGAATCTAGACCAGACTTGGCACATATATCTGATATCCCAAAATTTGATTACTGGAGGAGTTCTGGGGAGAGCGGGACTGACCTTCCTTTCTGGGAGTTGTAGTTCACCCACAACCTGAGAAACTGTGACCTCCACCGATAATGGACCTGGGCCAGACTTGGCACACAGAACCCCCATTTCTAACTCGACCTACTGGAGGGTTTTAGGGGCTGACTCACCATAGTGGAAGTTGTAGTTTACCCAACAGCCGGAGAGCACACTGAACCCCACCGATGATGCATCTAGAGCAAACTTGTCCAACATAACAAACTTTAAGTAATGATGGCTTTAACCTGGCATGATGTGAGTTGTAGTTCACCCACAACCTTATGCATTTTGTACAATTTTAAAAATTGACTTTTTCAAATAACCTGGGGAATGCTGGGTACCCAAGCTAGTTCATAAATAAATATAGGAGTCTGCAATGAAGATTAGGCTCACTGTGTGCATGTAGGAGAGATTTATAGTTTCTTCCACTAGTTTTTTTTCTCTTGCATTGCCTTTCCCTCTTTACGCACATAAACACTCGCCCACCTCCTTTTTAACCCCCATGTAGCTTAAAAGAGGGGAAAATGCCAGGAGAGGTTTAAACTTTCTCTTCATGGGCATGTTGAGCCTAATCCACATCAATCCCTCCTATGCTTACTTGGAAATTAAAAGCAAAGAAAAGAAAATCAGTTTCAGCTGACTTTCTCCCTTGCACATTTAATGTCTTTTGCTGTTTAGCCATTCTTTGTATATGGAGAATACTAAGTGAGATCAGGCTTTTCACAACTGACTTTAAGAGCGCCTAATAGAGTGCCGCTTTGTTGACTTTTACGTTTTGTTTTGTTTAAAAGGTTTTCATAGCGTGGATAGTTTAATTGCCTTTCCATGAGAACTTTCCGTGTTTTAAACTTGTATCTTTGTGTGTATGTGCTTTTTCTGTGTTTGCTTGAACTTTTGTAAGTCCTCAAATAACTCTATTAGTCATATAGCTGTGATAAACCAGAAGACTGGGGATAGTTCCTTGGAAAGAGAAGAGTAAAATGTTGCAATGCAGGAGATCATGATGAGATTTCTTGCTGATTTTATTCAGAATTGAGCAAAAAGCATGCAAGATGGTATGAATAGCAGAAACAGCCAAAGGATATAATGTAACCAAACAATATCAAAGAAATCATGGGAAAATTATCAATATAACCATGATCCATGTATATGTTCCCAACACAGTGGCGGAAGAAAGTTGATTCTGTTTTACGATCCAGAAGAAACCACAAGAGGTCATATTCCAAGCAACTTTAACATAGATGAGAAAGAAATTGGTTAATTAATTTATTTATTTATTTACAGTATTCATACCCCATCCTTCTCATCCCGAAGGGGACTCAGAGAGGCTTACACAATGCACATACTGCAAACATTCAATGGTGATTATACAATTAACAAGTACAGACAACACAAACAGAGGTGAACACAGTTTCCCCCATCTTATTTTCGGCATCTTGGAGGCTGTGTTCAGCTCAGGCCATGGTGTGTGTGTGTGTATGTGCGTGTGATGTCGCTACAGCTTCTATGCCAAGGAGCTTTCCTCCGATCAATGTCCTTAAGGGCACCTTTATTACCTCCCTACTCACATTTCTGCTTTCGATCTGCTAGGTGGGCAGGTGAGCTGGGGCTAACGGCAGGACTCGTGGAGGTCTTCCATTCATAAAATTGCTATATGTTACATGCATGATGTCACATAGCAACAATGAGAAGTTACTTAAGCAAAGCTCAAAACTTCAAATATCTGGAATTATTTTCATACGAGTTTCACCGTGAACCCATCTCCCCATGAACTTGTGAGACCTTCAGAGAACTTCTTTACTCCCAAAAGGTGGCACTAGGCCTATTGTTGCCAATACAGATTTTTGCAAGTTGTTTCTTTTCCTTGTAGGCAGTCTTAAGGTAAATTGTCCTCTTGTCATTTCTACAGTTTTCAGTGGTGTTTGACATAGCATCAAGTTGTGTCTTCATTCTGTTGGGTTCCATCTTCACTTGTTTTTTCTATTCAGGTTATATACTTCTTTCTGTTTCCTAAATTAAAAATCTGAAGTGGGGTACATGATATGGAAACACTGTTTGAGTTTAGCTGATTTTGCTTAGCTGATTTGGTTACCCATGCAGTTGAGATAATTGAGTTCTACTCTTGGGTGTTGTTGGTTTGCTTTCCTCAACAGAAGTCAGGGTCACAGTCTGGGAGAGGACTTTGCAATATGACAGGGGGGAATTTTAGTGATTTAATACACTTCTATACCACTCTGAGTCACATTGGGCTCATAACCTCGTCAAAACTGGAAGTGGGCAGAGGCTACCTTTGGTTTGAAAAATATGTATTTTTTGCTTACTTTAAATAAAGTGATATGCAAAGGATAGACTGTTCCAAGGTTTAAAGGAGAATTGCACTTCTGGAAGGAAAATGTGTCCATGCTGTCATCAAAACATGGATAATATTTTATTTTTGTCTCTGGAATGGGTAGGGGTGCATGGTGCCAACTGTTGGATTAGATTTGCAAGGTTTTAGCTCTTTTGCTAGAAAAAAATAAAAACTCATTCAATTAAGAATCAGGTCTCCTTCCGCAGAATATGAAAACACTGAATCTTTTAGGTCTCTGAGATGAGTTATTGCAAAATAAAGCAAACAAGTAGTATGTGAATTACCTAACGAAAACCTTTACTACTTACAATTAAATACACAATAAGGGCACATAACATATTTACTCAAATCTAATTCTCACTTTTTTTTACTAAATTTCCTTACCAAAATTAGGGTGTGCATTAGATTTGTATAATATGTTTTGGAGTTTTGAAAATTGAGGTGTGCATTAGATTTGATGGCGCATTAGACTCGAGTAAATATGGGTACCATATATGTAAGTTGTCTAAGCCCTGGGTAACTAAAGAAAAGTTTCAAGTAATGGTGCTGCTCAGCAGAATTGATACCATGTTTAGGGAAGAGAGAGAGAAAGGAGTAATGGAACCGCCGTTGTACAGTGGGTTAAACTGCTAGCTGCAAAGCTGCTGACTGGAAGGTTGGCAGTTCAAAGCTGCGAGTTGGAGTGAGCTCTCGACTTTCAGCCCTAGCCCCTGTCAACCTAGCAGTTCTAAAGCATGCAATACAAGTAGATAAATAGGTACTGCCTTGGCAGGAAGGTAAAAGGGCTCCCCATGCAGATATGCAGACATGCAGCAACACAATCGGAGATGTCCATGGACAACAGTCTCCTCAGCATGGAAAAGGGAACAAGAGCATCTCCCCATGGCCAGAGCTGAGCATCGCTTCCAGACGCCGAAAATGGAAAAAGGGGAAGGCTTTTACCCCTGTCTGTGTTGTATGTCGTTGTTCACTCTGTGTGTAAAAAGGCATTGAATGTTTGCCGATATGTGTATTGTAATCCGCTCTGAGTCCCTCTGGGGAGATAAAGCAGAATATAAATAAAGTGTGTTTATCAGTGGGGTCAAACTTGTGGCCCTTCAAGTGTTTTGTTCTTCAGCTCCCAGAATTCCTGCTCATTAGACAAGTTCTGCTTTATGTGGTCACAGACCTGCCTGGAAGTTTCTATGGTCACATCTTCTGGTTACTTAGATACATGGGCACATTGATGATCATGTATTGCAACTGGCTGTATAACAAATGGGAATGATTCTGAAGAGAGAGCATGTATGTATGTAGGTTAGAGACATGCAAGAGCTCCTTACATTTCCTAAATACCTATTGCCCTACTAGCAAATGGGAGTAGGGCATGTGGACAGAATGCTTTGTTAATCAATATTTTCCAATACTCACACCTACATTAGTAATTGTAAAAACCACTATCCTAAACTTCAGTGATGATCCATCTGTTCTTGCTTTTATTATGCTTGGTTTGTAAAGACAGGCATGATCTAAATATTAATCATTCTTTTCCCTCTCTTTTTTACAGAATAGAATGAATTACTGCCCTATCTTTAAAAAATTGCAAGCTACAGAGGAACAATTTGCATTAAATATGTCACTTCTTGCTACTGCTCTCTGGTTCTGCAGGCAACTATATACATATATAGCTCATCTACTGAAAAGGTAAGTGTTGACTGGCTGGCGGTCATTTGTTTTTGGTCATAATACTTGCATAACTGACTCAAATCATTACCTATTCCCCTTAGTTTTCTATTACTTTTCCCCACAAGTCAAGTTTCTAATGCTCATGCTTAGTCCATATTAGGATCTTTTGTGTTGTTCCATCAGCACCTACCAATCAAATTTGTCTCATAAATTTGCTTTCATTATGTGAATATATATTTATCAGATGTTTAGCTGAAGTATTTAGCATTGAGAGAGATAAGCGGAGCCTGCGATTGCATTGCTGATACCTTCCCATTCAGATTTCTAGCCATTTGTGTCATCGGTTTTTCATTTTCCCTCACATAGACTGTATTCCGTGCTGATTGAAAATACTCAGAGTTGCTGCCTCCGTTTGTGGTAGATTTTGAAGTGACCCGTGGATAAGTCAAGCATCATTCTACAGAGGGGAGAAAGTGCCATCTCAGGACCAAGCCACCCCAATTTTTCCCAACCAGGCATTAAACTAGGCCAGAAGTATCACAGTTGGGGAGGGGAGTAGAAGAGGATGTCATTGCTTTTTTTGGGTTCTGTTAGGGATTCCTCATCTTTTGAAGAGGAAAGGGAGTAGGGAAGTCCTCGGGAATTGGAGGGAGAAGAAGAATCAGATGATGAGGTTTTACAAGAGCCCACATTTTTAGAGAGACGAAAAGAGACAAAGCACAAATGGTGCTCAGCTAGAATAGCTGCTAGAAACGCTGAGCTAATTGGGAGACACCCTAGCACCTCTTGCGTGGGGAATTCAGGGCTATAAATCAGAAGCAGGAGCAGTCAGCTTTCGCTGGTAAAAACGACTCTGATGCTGAAGTTTTCACTCCAATTGAACCTGCTTTGTGTCTGCTGCTAAGGACTTAGTGATCATTACCCGTTGACTGATGGAAGACTACTGTTTCTTTTGGGACTTTGTAAGAGACTTTAATTTGTGCCTGCATTAAGGCTTCCTTGCTTTCTTTTGCATTTTTCAATTGCATTTGCTTATCCTTTGTGTTTGCTGAAGTAAAGCATTTTTCTTTTACTTTCGACATTGTATTAAGGCTGTTTTTGAAGGGCAACTCAGGACAGGTTCTCTCAGGACAAACTAAGCCTCGCCTTTCACCACTCAGTGAAGGGTATGGTTCCTTTTAAGTATAGTACTTAGTACTGTGTTTCCCTGAAAATGAAACATACCCATTTCTAAGCATTTGTGCAATATAAGCCATGCCCCGAAAATACTTATTTACTTAGGTGATCTTCCGTAGTCCAAGATTGATGGTCTTCCAAGTGATGTGTCTTGGCACTGGATACGTAGCTGGCTGTGAAGCCCTATTCTTGACCTGCATGTTCTCCTGTAGTGAGGGCATTGGTTTCCAGGTGGATGGCGATCCCGGTTGGGGTTGGCTTGACGTGCCTTTCTGTTAACACGTTTCTCTCTTTTGCCCTCCATTCATGCCTCTTCAAATTCTACAGCACTGCTGGTCTCAGCTGACCTCCAGCTAGAGCGCTCAAGGGCCAGGGCTTTCCAGTTCTCAATGTCAATGCCAGAGTTTTTAAGGTTGGCTTTGAGCCCATCTTTGAATCTCTTTTCTTATCCGCCAACATTCCATTATCTGTTCTTGAGTTCAGAGTAGAGTAGCTGCTTGAGTTCAGAGTAGAGATGGTGGTCGGGCATTCGGACAATGTGGTTGGTCCAGCAGAGTTGATGGCAGAGGACCATCACTTCAATGCTGGTGGTCTTTGCTTCTTCCAGCACACTGACATTTGTCTGCCTGTTTTCCCAAAAGGTTTGCAGGATTTTTCAAAGGCAATGCTGATAGAATCATTCCAGGAGTTGCATGTAACATCTGTACATAATCCACATTTCGCAGACGTATAGCAGGGTTGAGAGTACAATAGCTTTATAAACAAGCACCTTGATATCCCTATGAATGTCCTGGTTCTCAAACACTCATTCGGAAAAATGCTGCACTCGCAGGGGTCAGGCAGTGTTGTATTTCAGTGTCAATGTTGACTTTTATGGAGAGGTGGCTGCCAAGGTAGCAGAAATGGTCAACATTTTCTAATGTTACACCATTAAGCTGTATTTCTGGCATTGCAGACAGATTGGCTGATGCCTGCTGGAAGATCACTCTTGGTTTTCTTGTATCACTATGAAAATAAGACATAGTGATACAAGCTGGGACATAGAGGGAGTCATAGAAAGTGAAATGCAAGAACTTTCTGCAGTGACAGCGAAGCCGAGTCCGAGTCTTCTTCCTTCTCACTTTCTGCCTCTTCCTCCTCCTTCTCCTCCTTCTTTTCCCCCTTCTCCTTCTGTTCTTTCTTCCCTTCTGGCCAGGCCAGGCAGGGCAAGGCTTCCTCCCTAAGTGAGTGGGAGAGGGAGTGAGTCACCGGCTCCAACAAGACCATGGTTGGTCTCCTCAGAGAAGTGAGGAGCAGGACGCTCTGCTCTAGGTCTTGTATGTCCTCGGGGAAAGAAGTAAAGCTGTGGCTGCCGTTTTACTCAGCATTATATTTGAATAAATACAGATTGTTGTGCCGTACTTAATAAAAACAAAACATCCCCTGAAAATAAGCCATAGTGTGTCTTCCTGAAGGAAAATAAATATAGGACAGTGCCTTATTTTCGGGGAAACACAGGATTTACATTGATGCATGAATAAGTTGAGCCAAATTGTTTGGCTGAATTTTCAGATGTAAATTTCTACAGTTATACATGAATAAATGCAGTAGTTTGTATTCAAAGTCATAGCCATGTTAGTCTCTTGCAACATGAGGAAACACACACACAGAGACATATATAGGTTTGTGTTTATGTGAAGTGTTTTCTTTAGTCATTCCAAAATGTACCTCCAATCAGCTTCCAACTACATAAATATTGTTTGAATTTTACCTATTACACACTGTAACCCTTGTTCTTGTTTGCTTGGCTTTCAGATGGAGCAGATACCTACAGAGAAAATTCACAAGTAATTGTTTCTTAGTATATATATATATATATATTTAAAAATGATTTAATGTCAAATAGATTTATATTAATAACTATTATTTGTCCTTGATTTAGAAAACCAAAGTGTTTTGGGCGAAGTTGATCTGCTCAGCTACTGTGCAAAAAAATGGAAAGGAGAAACAGAGCAGGCCAGACAGATGAGAAAGGTAATGATAACATTTGGAAATCTACAGAGCACAAAAATAAGATAATTGTGTATGGTTGATCAAACAGCGTTTATTTTGCCTGTTTGGAATTCTCTTATTTGAATGTGTCTATGTTTGTGGTGGTGCAGCAGGTTAAACTACTGAGCTGCTGAACTTGCTGACTGAAAGGTCAGCAGTTCAAATCCAGGGAGCCGGGTGAGCTCCCACTGTTAGCCCCAGCTTTTGCCAACCTAGCAGTTTGAAAACACTGATGATAGCTAAAGGATATATGCTTTCAATCTAATAAAAGCTGCCAGTCATATGAATTTCTGCATAGCTGTGGATAAAATTACTGCTTTTCTGCTGCTCAAAGAGGGCTAGAATTGTGTTAATATTGGGGTGCATTACAACATGCTTAGACTCGTGAATCTTGTCAAATTTAAGAGGTCCAATGTACTATCTGAAACTTGAAAAGTAGGAGACTTTCTGCACTTTTTGGGTTGTGATATCCCTTATTATCTATGACCCTAAACAGGCCAGTAGCCAGGATTTTGATTTGGGGTGGGGGTGAGTTTGATTTGAGGGGGGGCTGAGTTTGACTTCGGGGGGGGGGCTGAGGATCTACCCTAGCAAACCTTTTGTATCATTATCCCAATACCCCCGTGCATATGGGATATATTGAGCATAGTGATCAGATCATGATATGAATAAACATAATAGTTTAAATAATGTACCAGTAAGGCCTTCTCGCGGACCACCCTGAGAATTTTGGGTGGGGGGGGGGCTGAAGCCCCTCAAGCCCCCCCTCCCCCCAGCTGCATGCCTGATAAGGTATATACTATCCCTTGTGCTCAGTTAAAACCGAGTTACACTGTACCGACTATCCCAAAAGGTTTGGATGCCCGAAGTGGGAAATCAGGAGTACATCACCCAATCCTCTTCTACTAATGAATAGTGCACACTTGATTTGGAAACTTGACCACTCATAAAGATACGAGGGGCGTTCATTAAAGATTTCCCCAGATCAACTTCCTGTGGACTGAAAGCAATGAAACTTGGCACAGTTATTAGACCTTTTCTACATAGGTGCCACCTAAAAAGACACACTGCTCCCATCTTTTTAAGCAACTATAAACATCTCGCTTGTTGAAGTCAACAGATTGGCCCAAACGCCATGTTGTGACTTCAGAAATCAGAGTCTTAACATCTGCAAAATGCTTGCCCTTCAATAATAACTTCATTGTTATTGATTGTTTGTATTTATTAACTTAACTTACTATATTTGTATACCGCCTTTCTCAGCCCACGGGTGACTCAAGGCGGTTTTTATTGTTGCTGTTGGTTTTGATGCTTGTTTTATATATTGTATAATGCTGTTTTATGTTGTTTTAAATTGTTGTTATGCACTCTAGTGTGCTATGTTTTAACTTTGTTATTTGGGCTTGGTCCCATGTAAGCTGCCCCGAGTCCCTCCGCAGAGATGGAGGCAGGATATAAAAATAAAGTTGTTGCTGTTGCTGTTGTTGTTGAAAAGAGGTGGATGTCTCATGTTGCGAGGTCAGTTGAATAAGGGGGATGTGGTAGAATTTCAAAGCCACAGGAGCATGCTTCTGTTTGGGTAACATGTGAGTTGTGAACTGGTGCATTGCCTTTAATGAAGTCCCGCATACTCTGTGTGTGTGTATATGTGTGTGTGTGTATGTGTGTGTATATATATATGTGTGTGTGTGTGCGTGTGTGTATGTATATGTATATATATATAAGCAAAAAAGCACAACTTCCACTCATTTCATTTAAAACTGCACAGGCAATGCCAGGGTTCATGGGATGTGTTCTGATGGTTAGCTGGTCATCTCCCATTCTATTCCACTTTATGAGGGTCTTTCTTCATGATAGATGATCCACTTTCAAATGATCTTTAAACAGCTCAAACCAAGGATTTATTCCCATCCAGAATTCAGTTTTGTCTTTGTCCTTATCATCTTCACTCAAAGGCTTATGAACAGTTGCTTTGGAAACACGATGTGAAATACCTGAGAGAAGTCAGACAGGATAACTATTGCGTGCTGAGAGCTGTATTATACCAGATCTTCCGGCAAGGACTTCGCCCTCCATCATGGACTAAGGCAATCGATGTCCTAAAGGTATGCTTTGAAACAAATTATGACATATGAAAATAGTGGCTTTCTACTCTTATTCTCAAAGTACAGTTTTTATTTTTAAAGTTGGCTAATAATAAAAGTGAAAACTGATCTTGAGGGCAAACTCCATTATTCATATACAACCTACTTGTCCATATTTTCAAGGGGAGTGGATATGTTGAAAACTTGAAATAAAATAGCTCATGGGGGGTGTCATAATGTTTTTTTTATGAGGACATAATGTTTGACTTCTCAGTGCAGGTTTCAGAAACTTACATAAGTCAACATATCCATGGACATATGAAAATAACATGATGATCCTATGTTTTAGCGCAACCTTCAGAAGTTGCTGCACATGGATAGATTAATTTGAAAACTCAAATTTTTATCAAGATACTAGCTTCCTTGGCCTCAGTTTGGTTCCTTCCTCCTCCCCCCTCCACCTTTTTCTGTCCCTTCTTCTTTGGCTTCTTCCTTCCTTCTCTACCTCTTACTTTCCTTCCTTTCTTCTCTCCTTTCTTCCTTCCCTCTTCCTCTCCCTCCCTCCTTCTCTCCATCCTTCCCTATGTCTTTTTTTCCCAAATTAGTTCTTTTGTTGCTTGATATTTGTCTATTATTGTTATGTTGTTTTATGCTTTTAAATTGCATTGTGTTATTGCTCTGCTTTTAATTGTATGTTCCCTGGGCTTGGCCCAGGGAAGCCGCCCCGAGTCCCTTCGGGGAGATGGAGGCAGGGTAGAAAAATAAAGTTCTTCTTTCTTGCTTGCTTGCTTCCTTGCTTGCTTGCTTGCCTTCCTTCCTTCCTTCCTTCCAGTTGGACTGGATGGCCTTTACAAGCCCCGTCTAAATCTATGGCACCACTGGGCCGGCCCTTCCCCAAACTGAGGGCTGCTGAGAGCCAGCCAAGGAAATTTGTGTATTGCTTGCCTCTGCCTGGATTTTTGCCTCCCTCTCTCTATCTCTCTCTCTCTCTTGCTGGCATCGCAGCTGAGTTGGCTGTAGGCAATGGAGTTTGGGGTTGGCCTCCTGGCCCTGCTCCCTCCCTCAGGGTTCCTCTTTCTCCTAATTGTATCTTTGGAGCCCTTTCCTGACTGGAGCAGCTTTGCCAGGCTGTTCTTCTCCTGTGAGTCCTTCTTCCTCCTCTCCTTGGCTGGCTTCTCCACTGCCACTTTGCGGGGCTGCTGCCTTGGCTCCCGAAGCAAGGATGGCCAGCTCCTTTGCTAGGATTGCTTGCTTTTTTCCCCTTGTGCTGGAGGCGGTGGGACCAGGGCAGTCATTTTTGTGCATGCACTGTTACGTCTTTTTGCTTGTTTGGGGTTTTAAGTCCTTGCCGCTTTGTTTTTTGGTGGGTTTTTTTTTTGAGTGATGGTCACTTGTTGGGTTGGTAGGTGTCTTGTAGCCAAATTTGGAGTCATTTTGTCCAGTGGTTTTTGAGTTATGTTAATCCCACAAATGAATAGTACATTTTTTTATATAGATACTAGCCGTCCCTTACCACGTGTTGCTGTGGCTCAGTTTGGTGATCTGGAAAATAAAGTAATGAGAAAGTGTTGGTTTCTAATATATATAATTTCTTTATTCTTATGGGTAAACAGTATTTCTTCTTGTTTCTCTGTCAGTGTTGATGTAGCAATTGTATGGTTTGCCTACTCTGGAACATGCAATGTATAATTGTCCTTCTTTAGGGGTCCCTTTCAAATCTGTGACACTATATCTGTCATATATGTATATATGTGTGTGTGAATCATATCTATCTATCCATCTATACCTATGGCTGGAGGGCTTTGGTTATGTTTTCTTGCCCTGGTGAAGGGAGTTGGACTGGATGGCCTTAAGGCACCATTTCTCAACCTGGTAGTTGGGACCCCTGCGGAGGTCATAAAGGGGTGCATTTTGGTTGTAGGTGAACTATAGATCCCAGTAACTACAACTCCCAAATGTCAAGGTCCATTTCCCCCAAACTCCATTTGTGTGTATAATTGGGCATATGGAATATTTGTGCCAAGTTTGGTCCAGATTCATCATTGTTTGGCTCAACAGTGCTCTCTGGATGTAGGTGAACTACAACTCCCAAACTCAAGGTCAATGCCCACCAAACCCTTCTAGTGTTTTCTGTTGGTCATGGGAGTCCTGTGTGCCATGTTTGGTTCAGTTCCATCATTGGTGGAATTCAGAATGCTCTTTGATTGTAGGTTAACTACAAATCCCGGCAACTACAACTACAAAATCCATGTTTTTGAGTGATGGTCACTCATTGGGTTGTTAGGCGTATTGTGTCCAAATTTGGAGTCATTTTCTCCAGTGGTTTTTGAGTTACGTTAATCCCACAAACGAATAGTACATTTTTATTTATATAGATAGTTGCATGATGATTTTCAGTTTCTCCCTTCATACTGTTCATCTCATCAGAAATATATATCTTAACACTTGGGTTTTGTATAATTATTCCTGTTGTTCTCTTGCCTTTTTTCAGCTCCCAGAAAAACTTCTGTATTCCCAAGGCTGCAATTGGATCCAGCAGTATAGTTTTGGACCGGAACAGTACACAGGTCCCAATACATTGGGGAAGTTACGCAAATGTATCGAAGCATTAAAAAATCAGGTGAGTGGAAAGAAGTTAATTTTGACAATTGGAACGGGAAAGGGAAAATAATACACTAACACTGAATCTACCGTCACTATGATAAGATTTCTAATTGGAAAGAATACATTTGCACTTACAAGCCTGTCAGTTAAATGCTTCTCTGTAGCGTTTTTATTTTGGTGTTTTCCTCTAGAAAATGAACATTATTTCCTTCAATTTCTCAAAATATCATCTAAAGTGAGGTTTTCATATATGCAAATATGCTCAGCTGAAAAGTAGCTAAAAAAGGAAGGCTAATTGAAGCCATCAAATTGATTGATAGTCCTGGAAGAATACTGTTTGGCTGTAGTCCTGACATATTCTACTGAGATTTATACATTTTTATTTTGGGAAGGTACTCAATGACAGCATTTGTGGAAATGCTGAGTTTCTCTTTTAGTCATTTTCATTGCATTGTGAAGTATCCTCCTATTTATTGCTTCTTGTACAATAATAGTGGCTAATGATATTCTTTTTCAAATAATGCAGTATTTAGTTTGCATGATTTACTATGAAATATCTATTATAATGATACAAAAGCAGCTATGTGCTAATCCTGAAATTAAAATTTATTTTCTTGCCATGACATCCGCAAAGAAAACAAAAATAAACAACTGAGAGTTTTGTGTTGTTGAAGGCTTTCATGGTCAGAATTACTGGGTTGCTGTGAGTTTCCCGGGCTGCGTGGCCATATTCCAGAAACATTATCTCCTGATGTTTTGCCCACATCTTTGGCAGGCATTCTCAGAGGTTGTGAGGTCCTCTGGAAACTAGGCAAGTGAGGTTTATATAGCTGTGGAATGTCCAGGGTGGGAAAAAGAACTCCTGGCCACATTGATTAACACTGAATGGCCTTGCAGCTTCAAAGCCTAGCTGGTTACTGCATGGGGGAATCCTTTGTTGGGAGGTGTTAGCTGGCCCTGATTGTTTCATGTCTGGAATTTCTCTAAGTGTTGCTCTTATTTTCTGTCCTGATTTTAGTGGACAGGAAAATAAAGCCCCCTCAACCTCTGAGGATGCATGCCATAGATGTGGGCGAAATGCCAGGAGAGAATGCTTCTGGAACATGGCCAGTGATTTTGGCCATAATAACCTTCAACAACACAATATCTTGTTTGTTTCAAAACTTGATAGATTGCCCGTTTGGCTAGCTCCTTGATGCTGTTATAACGTTCAATGAACTGACACAGTTGAGAGGAAATTGCATGAGTTATTTTATACCTGCAGACCACTACAATTCACGTACACAAGTGGGACCTACAGAAGCAGTTCACGTAGACACTTTCCTGCTGCTGTGTAGAATGCTCTATTTGAGGTCCTAGCCTTCCATGACCTCTCCCATTTCATTCCCCCTCATCCTCATTTTCTGCTTCCAGACTTGAAAAACCAAATTCATTGTTTATTTATTATTTATTTATTTGTAATGGCTCTCCATGCAGTCATGCCAGCCACATGACCTTGGTGGTGTCTATGGACAACGCCTGCTCTTCGGCTTAGTAATGGAGATGAGCACCACCCCCAGAGTCAGACACGACTGGACTCAATGTCAGGGAAAACCTTTACCTTTATTATTCATTTGTAATGGCTCTCCATGCAGTCATGCTGGCCACATGACCTTGGTGGTGTCTATGGACAACGCCGGCTCTTTGGCTTAGTAAGGGAGATGAGCACCACCCCCCAGAGTCAGACACAACTGGACTCAATGTCAGGGGAAAACCTTTACCTTTACCTTTGGAACATTTACATCCCATCCTCATCTCCGAAGAGGGACTCTGGAAGGTTACCAACAAGCACTATTATTCTTATGTTTGATATCAAAGATGGTTTACTTTGAGTAACAGGCTCAAGAACTTGTTTTTTTGTGTGTTATATATGTTTTAGTGGATGGAAATCAGTGGTATTAAAGACCAGTATGAAAGATGGAACCTGTGCAACGCCCTCTTTAATGACAAAAGTATGGAGCACAAGTTATATGAAGGTGTAAAGTTCATGATGCTCTACCAAGTAATAGAGGCCTACGAATGCTTCAGCAACAAACAGAAAGGCTTGCCAAGGTTTTTTTACAACCTGTTTACCCGTGATACTTCCTCGGACCCTTTAAGTTATATGATGAATCATCTAAATTCTGGCGATGGAAGAGGTCTGGATCAGGTAAATATGTGGATTCACAATAAAACTTGAAAGATATGGAGGTATTTGAGAAAATTGTGAAATGTTTCAAGATTTGTGTATTATATTTTTTTAAAAAAATGTTTTTTGAACTACGTTCAGGGGAAAAGTTATTAGTATTAGGACCGGATAGAATTTTATTATTTATTTATTTACAGTATTTATATTCCGCCCTTCTCACCCCGCAACGGATTACAATGTACATATACCTGGCAAACATCCAATGCCATTGACACACAACATATGTAGACAGACACACAGAGGCTATTTAATATTCCAGCTTTTTCATGAGGGTATTCTGGCCACCAGGGGAGCTGTCGCTTCACCGTCCATTTGTGAAGTACTTCCTCATTCTTTGCATGCTTGCTGGAGATATTTATGGCACTATAAATTAGCCTCCCCGCATAAGCGGTACCTAAATTTCCTACTTGACAGATTCAGCTGTCTTTCAGGCTGCAAACATCAACAGCAAGCTACACAAATTGGTCGAAAGCTCACTCCAACCTGGGCTAGCTTCGAACCCATGACCTTTTGGTCAGTAGTGATCTTAATGCAGCTGACTCCCAGCCAGCTGCACCACAGTCCCTGATTTCTGTTTTAAAGCAGAAATCAATTATCAGAAAATATCGCTCCATAGCAGTGCTTTGATGACAGGTGTTAGGTTCAGGTATGATGTCAGTACACAACTGTCAAGTCGCAAATAGCTCCAACATTTTTCATATATTCTGCTTTCATGAGTGTCACTACATCAAGCTTGGAGAGTTAGCAAACTACTGTTTTCTGTGGATGCAAGAAAACAAAGAATTATCTGCACCTACCAACGGTGCCACACCAGAATAGGAATACCCTGGACTGACCAAATTGGATCATCACTTCGCCTTTCTTATCATAATCACTGCTGGATGGCCACCAAGTTCCAGAAGAGCTCCTAACTATTGCCAGGTGCCTTTACTGACCTCAACAAAAGCACCCGTGTACCCAGGGAGAAGGGCCAGAAGTCCGTGGACATTGTTTGGACTTTGAGGAGCTACTTCTGATGTACTTTGGGTTTTAGGGTGAACATAAAAAGCCCAAAGAGCATGCCAAGCTTCGAAGTAGTTTATGAGAATTAGAGCTGATGACCTAAATCACATACTGTTAAATTGTTTATAATCTTACATGTGAAACAGCCTATTCTGGTACAAGGTATCTGTGCTAATAGTAAAGAAGATGCTGCATGAAGATTTTCAACAATATGTGGCATGTAACACCTATTACCCTTCAGTATTACAGTAGTCTAGAAAAAATAGTTGCCTCATGGTGTACAGTTTTCTCTTACATCAGGCGAAATATTTAAAATACTTAAGCTGTACCAAATTTATTTTAAATATTATTTTAAATATTTATTTAAAATAGTGAAGACATCCGCCCTTGCACTTTGCAACTCTGCTGCTGAATATGCATAGCCAGTGTAGAATACATATCACCATGTTGAAACAGTGGATGCGGCTCCTAATGAGACATGGCACATTATCATGAGATGTCTATGCCCCACATCACTATTTAGCTGATATTGCACTACCTGAAATCTGTCGGGAAGTAGCAGCTTGTAATGAAAGGACCAAGGTATTGACATCTCTGACCCATCCTCTGTTTGGATATCAGCTAGAAAGCCAACACCTTAAATCAAGAATTAGCTTCCTAAGATCTACAGAGATACTTGCAGGAACACCTCAGCAAACGAGAGTTCAAAAGTGGCAGGTTAAAACCTGGAACTTCCGTCACTGGCTAACGCCAGGTGAGAAACTCACCTCTGGGTAACACAGAAGACTGGGCAACTTGGAAAGCAGTGAACAGACTGTGCTCTGGCACCACAAGATGCAGAGCCAACCTTAAGAAATGGGGCTACAAAGTGGAGCCCACGACATGCGAGTATGGAGAAGAGCAAACCACAGACCACTTACTACAATGCAGTCTGAGCCCTGCCACATGTACAATGGAGGACTTTCTTACAGCAACACTAGAGGCACCCCAAGTGGCTAGTTTCTGATCAAAGGAAATTTAGTATAGTGACAAGTTTTTAACTTTGTTGTTTTTATACAGTATAATTGTATTCTCAATTTGCTTCTGTCATGATAAATAAAGAACCATATTTATTTTTGTAGAAATCCTAACTATAGAAGAATCCCTTATAACTGGAATGAGATAAAATACAAAATATATTGGTCATTATTATTTTTTCCATGGCTTCCCATTTCTTCCATTTTTAAAAAGTTTACTTTTTAAATATTTTGATGTGATTTTGAAATAATTTCGTATTCTCATAGTAACAAACATACCATATATTCTGGCGTATAAGTACTTTTTAATCCAAGAAAATCTTCTCAAAAGTCAGGGGTCATCTTATACGTGGGAGTCGTCTTATACGCGGGAGTAGTCTTATACGTGGGAGTTGTCTTATAGAGTGGGTGCTGAAACTTTCAATCTGGATTGGAGAATCTGTGGTTGCTGCATATTGTGGGGGGAGCTCAAAAATGGCAGTGGCCGTGTCCCTGCCATATGCAGCGACTGTATGAAAGCATTAAGGGTGACGCTGTACAAGTACAGTAGAAGAAAATCCATTCATCAGGATTCATGGACTTAATGCGGTCCCGATGGTGAGGTGAAGGTGTGCCTCACCAGGAAGGTGTAAGTGAAGGGTGGAGCAAGCTGCAGGCGCCCAGGGATGGAAAAAAGAGATAAGAGTGTCTCTGGGCCCAGAAAAACACACCTCTTTTACCTGTCTGGCCCGCCCTTGTATCCTATTACCGTACCTCCTCCTCTGCCTCTCAGATCTCGCTCCTGAAGTGGTGCAGGTGTGCATGTGTGAGATCTGAGAGGCAGAGAAGGAGGTACAGTAATAGGACAATTACCATATTGAAATCAAATCTGAAGCTTTTAAAAATTTTATTTGGTGTGTGTTGGAAGAGGGATAGTCTTATACGGCGAGTATATCCCAAACTCTATATTTTAACTGGAAAAGTTGGGGGTCATCTTATACGCCCAGTTGTCTTATATGCCGGAATATACAGGTAATTTATATGATTTGTCAGTGTTGTCCTTTTAAAAAAAAATCTGATACGTTTTCCTCTTTTTTTTCTTCCATAGGTTGAAATGTTTCTCCTTGGATATTGTCTTGAAGTTAAAATAGTAGTTTATCGATTTTCTAAGTTCAGTTCAGAAGTTTCTCAAGAAAACTATTTGGAGGGCTATCAGAATGAAGTTTTTCTTCTAACTGAAGATGACCGTCACTATAACATTCCAGTTGCCAAGATAGAAAACTAATTTCCGATGAAGAATAGTGCAGTTAAGACTGTATGCCAAGCTTGAAACACAAGAAACACAGCTCAGCTAGGCATCCCAATCCAACTGCAATAGCCACTCATTGGCTATGAATCAGGCCATCTCTCAGCTTATCTACCTCAGAGATTTGTTGTTAAGTCCAAAACAATGTATATGGCACTTCCAAGTAGTCAACACAAGTATGCTTATGGACGAAGAATTTGACAGCATACAATCTGGCTATTGCTGAATATTCACATAGACAAACTTCTGTGATTTGGGTATAGTGACATCACAAACTTGTAAAGCAGTTGTTACCCTCTGTCTGAAGGGGGGGGTCTAGTTTTGTAAAAGAGTGGGGCCTAGGGATCTCTCAAGAGAGAATTCGCAGCACTACTACCAAGTGGAAATTTGCCGAAGTCTTGCGGAAAATTGATATATAACTGATCTGAAATGGTACACCATAGATGTCCTCTGAGACTCCAGATGATAGTTCTACCAGTCCTCATTTTTATTTATATCAGAGTGGGCACAGTGCAGCCTTCCAGATCTCACTGGATTACAGCTCTTGCATTCCTCATGATTGCCTGTTCTTGTTATGGATGCTGACTTCAGTAGCATCCAGAAGTCTGCACTTTAGACCAAATGTTGTGTCTACACAGAGGGCTACATCAGCCTTGTGGTTGCCTTCAAAAGGCCATTTGTAATAATAAGACTGTATAAATATATCTATGTTACCCTTGTGGGCCACAAAATGCTGTAGTGGGACAACTTCAGCCCATGGGCCTTGCTTTTGACATGCGTGATCTATAGCTTCTATTGTAGTCCTAACCTATTTGTTGGGTAAGCGGAGACTTACAATAGCCTGTATCCAAGTAGAAAAATTGAAACCTTGTTTGAATTCATGGATGTGGTAGGTAAGTGTTCTTTGAAAGTGCTGATTTGTTTTGGAAATAAGAGGTCTTCTTCAAATAACAGCTAATGGAAAATGAGGTAATGCTTGCCTGTTCACGTTGTACAGTATGTGTGGTTTGGTCTGAAGCAGGCATCAGAAGCGTTTTTATTCCTTAGTGAAATTACAAGAGTTTTGTTTGCATTTTCACATTTCAGAATTGCTTTTGTGGAAGAAAATGCATTTTGTGCCAAATGCATTGCAGGGTTTTTGTGAGGAAAAATCTTATTTCTGCAGAATACATTATTTTGTTTCCCAAAATAACCTTTTTGTTGTTGGGAGGATAAAAGATCTTGATCTTTATCTTCTGTAATGTTTGCACAAGGGTGGAAAATATTACAGAAGATAACATGGGGACAATTTTTCTAGCATGTACAAGAAGATTTACAAGTAACCTTCACATCCACAATTAGGAGAGTAGGAATATGTTGCCCACCAGTGGTCCGCAAAAACTAAAATATATTCCATGAAAAATTAAAATTTTAAACCTTTATTCATTTTAATGAATCCGTTGCTATGCGGGTGGTGCCAGTGGGTAGGATGTCAAGCGAGCGTGGCAGGCCTGGGGGAGGGCAAGCGATCAAGGTCATGTGTCATGTACTCACACCATCCAGCGTACACCAGTTGCATGCATTCATTTGTCTTGCTTGGCTGTGTCAGTGATTCTGTTTTGCTTTTTAGTTATTTGAAAGCTCCAGTAGTGGGTTGTTGTAGGTTTTTCCGGGCTATATGGCCATGTTCTAGAGGCATTTTCTCCTGACATTTCACCTGCATCTATGGCAAACATCCTCAGAGGTAGTGAGGTCTGTTGGAAGTAGAAAAAAAGGGGTTTATATATCTGTGGAATGACCAGGGTGGGACAAAGGACTCTTGTCTGCTGGAGCTAGGTGTGAATGTTTTAACTGACCACCTTGATTAGCATTTAATGGTTTGGAAGTGCATGGGGGAATCTTTTGTTGAGAGGTGATTTGATGTGCCTGATTGTTTACTCTCTGTTGTTTTGCTGTTGTAATTTTTGAGTTTTTTAATACTGGTAGCCAGATTTTGTTCATTTTCATGGTTTCTTCCTTTCTGTTGAAATTGTCCACATGCTTGTGGGTTTCAGTGGCTTCTCTGTGTAGCCTGACATGGTGGTTGTGAGAGTGGTCCAGCATTTCTGTGTTCTCAAATAATATGTTGTGTCCAGGTTGGTTCATCCGGCCATGAAATCCTTCGACAATACATTAGCTCCAGTAGTTTTACTGACCATGAGTCCTCAATATTCATATGAATTTTAAACTTATTTAATGATGATTGAAATTGGAGAGGTTGCAGAAAAAAATCCAGAAAGAGCTCATTGAATTTCAAAATGGTAGAAACTACAAGGATGCGTTTGAATCTGATTATCTTGAGGGGTGTTGTGTAAAAAAGCAATTTTTATACTAAAATTCAAGGAATCGCCTTGTGCTATCTTATTCCTTTCTCCACAACGTATTTATACAAACATGGGTTTTCTGCTTTGCTGGTAATTAAAAACAAGTCCAGGAATTGATTGAAAATAAGTGATGATGTTCGTGTAGCTTTGAGCAATAATATTAACCCCAGAATTACCCAACTTGTAAAGAAGATGCAAGCTCAAAAATCACATTGATTCAAACCAAATTTAATTTTCTATTTAAAATGTTCTTTTTGATATTATAATAGTACCGTATATTCCGGCGTTTTAGGCGACTTTTGAACCCTGGAATTTTTTTTTTAAGTTGGGGGTCGTGTTATACGCCGGGTACAGATTGGCGAAGGTGGAAGAGAACTTCCCTCCAAGCCCGCAGGGACAGCAGCGGCCTAGCGGCAGCCCTTTCCCAACCCAGCAATAATCGAGTGCCTTCTTGGAGCGAGGGAGGCAGCGGCGTCCTACCTCTCAACACCTCCACCGGGGTGTTGCTGGTTGTTAGGCCACTGCTGTTCCAGGACACCTCTCCTCCACCCTGCCAACCTGCCACTGTGTGAGCAGGCCTAGAGGAGCAGCTGCAACCCAGCAGCAGCTTGACGGAGGCTGATGGAAGTCCTCCCCTGCCTGCAAATGGCTCCTGGAAAAGTGGGAGAGGAGGCCTTTCCTCCGCTCTCGGCAGAGCAACCCAGCTAAGTCGCTCTGGCAAGAGAGGGAGAGAGGAAGATAAAGTGTATGCAGAGAAAGGGGGAAGGAAAGAAAGGTGCCCACGGAGTGAGGGAGAAAAAAGGAAAAGCACGCACAAGATGAGAGAGAAGGAGAGAAAGGCACGCAGAGGGTGAGGGAGAAGGGGGGGTGGAAAGGCACACATGGGGCCAGGGAGAAGGGAAAAGGGTACACGCAGGGTGAGGGAGAAGAAAGGTGAACGAGGGTCGAGGGAGGAGAAAAGGGCACGCACATGGCAAGGGAGAGGGAGAAAAAAGTGCACACGGGCGAGGAAGAAAAAAATAAACGTGTCTGGGGCAAGGGAGAAGGAGGGAAAGGTGTGCAGGCAGAAAGAGCAGAGGAAAGAAAGGTGCAAGGAAAGAGGAGGAAAAGACAGCTGGGTTGCTATGCAGAGAGTTGAGGGTCCTAGCAAGAAGGGGTGCGGCTGAAAGAAGCCCTTCTTTCAGCCTCACACCTTCCTGGCATCATCCTCCGTGGAGCAGCTGCTGGGCTGCAGCCGCTCCTGTAGGCGGGCCCAGGAGCGGAGGAGAGCCATCCCCAGGCCTGCGGAGAAGAATGGAGAAGCCTCCGTGCTGCAGACGCCCCCTGAGTTGCAGCAGCGTTTGCAGGTTTCAGAATGCTCTTTGATTGCAGAGAACTATAAATCCCAGGCAGCTCCCAATTTTCAAGGTCTGTTTTCCCCAGAGCCCCCAGTATTCTCTTGTTATTCATGAGAGTTCTCTGTGCCAAGTTTAGTCCAATTCCATGTCTGTTGGGGTTTCAGAATGCTCTTTGATTGCAGAGAACTATAAATCCCAAGCAGCTCCCAATTTCCAAGGTCTGTTTTCCCCAGAGCCCCCAGTATTCTCTTGTTATCCATGGGAGTTCTCTGTGCCAAGTTTAGTCCAATTCCATGGCTGTTGGGGTTTCAGAATGCTCTTTGATTGCAGAGAACTATAAATCCCAGGCAGCTCCCAATTTCCAAGGTCTGTTTTCCCCAGACCCCCCAGTATTCTCTTGTTATTCATGGGTGTTCTCTGTGCCAAGTTTAGTCCAATTCCATGGCTGTTGGGGTTTCAGAATACTCTTTGATTGCAGAGAACTATAAATCCCAAGCAGCTCCCAATTTCCAAGGTCTGTTTTCCCCAGACCCCCCAGTATTCTCTTTGTTCATGAGTGTTCTCTGTGCCAAGTTTAGTCCAAGTCCATGGCTGTTGGGGTTTCAGAATGCTCTTCGATTGCAGAGAACTATAAATCCCAGGCAGCTCCCAATTTCCAAGGTCTGTTTTCCCCAGAGCCCCCAGTATTCTCTTGTTATTCATGGGAGTTCGCTGTGCCAAGTTTAGTCCAATTCCATGGCTGTTGGGGTTTCAGAATGCTCTTTGATTGCAGAGAACTATAAATCCCAGGCAGCTCCCAATTTCCAAGGTCTGTTTTCCCCAGACATCTCAGTATTCTCTTTTTGTTCATGGGTGTTCTCTGTGCCAAGTTTAGTCCATAAATCCCAAGTTTAGTCTATAAATCCCAAGCAGCTCCCAATTTCCAAGGTCTGTTTTCCCCAATGTTCAAATTTGGGCATATTGAGTGTTCATGCCCAGTTTGGTCCAGATCAATAGTTGTTTGGGTTCAAAGTGCTTACTGGATGTGTGAACTACATCTCCCATTAATTCTTCCCAAACCCCTCCAGTATTTTCTGTTGATCATGGGGGTTCTGTGTGCCAATTTGGTCCAGGTCTGTAATACATGAAGGTCTCATTGGTCTGTAGAAGTAATTGCTGAATCGGTTCAAGGTACTGCAAATCCGATCATCTCTTGTCTATCGTCCCCCAAACATTGTTTTTCTGATTAATCACTATGCTTTAATTATGTTCCATTTGTAACAATGAAATCCTGCATATCAAATTTTACATTACGATTCATAAGAGTAGCACAATTACAGTTATGGATTGTGTGATTTTAATAAATCGATGTAATTGTTTTTAGATGTTTTTAATTCTTTCGTTTGGATCTCCCTCCTTCTCTCCCTCCCTTCACGAGGTGGGAGGAGGAGGCAGAAGAGGGGTGGTCTTATACGGTGAGTATATCCCAAACTCCATATTTTAACTGGAAAAGTTGGGGGTCATCTTATACGCCCAGTCGTCTTATATGCCGGAATATACGGTACTCTTAATTCATGTTACTATTAAGTTTATTATTCTTGAGTCTTGGTAGTCCCTGCTAACATCAACAAAAAATCAAAGCGGTCTCTTTAAAAAAAAAGTTTGGGAACCACTGCCCTAGATGCTCTTAGAGAATGCCTCAAGCAGATATTGTATTGCAGTATCACAGTGAAGCTAGGAAGAGTATTACTCCCTCCAAGGACAGAATTTCTTCAGGCTCTCCTGTTTACCACTGACCCATAATCTGAACCATAATCTGGTTATTGTTATAAAAAATCATTCAATTGCAGTTCTGAATATGATATGTTGAGATGTTATTTGCAGCAGTCAAAGAATGCTTACAAACACTGCATTTGGTTGGCTGTCTTCAGGACTAGACCATGGCTCCAAAGTCTAAGCCAAAGAAATAATAATAATAATAATAATAATAATAATAATAATAATAATACTTGTATTGTCGAAGCTTTCATGGCTGGAATCACTAGGTTCTTGTGGGTTTTTTCGGGCTATAGGGCCATGTTCTAGAGGCATTTCTCTGACGTTTCGCCTGCATCTATGGCAAGCATCCTCAGAGGTAGTGAGGTCTGTTGGAATTAGGACAATGGGTTTATATATCTGTGGAATGGCTGGGGTGGGGCAAGGAGCTCTTCCCTGCTGCAGCTAGGTGTGAATGTTTCAACTGATCACCTTCATTAGCATTTGAAGGCCTGCCTGAGCCTGGGAAAATCTCTTGCTGGGAGGTGTTAAGATGTGCCTGGTTGTTTCCTCTCTGTTGTTTTGCTGTTGTAATTTTAGAGTTTTTTAATTGGTAGCCACATGAAAGGCACTGCAGACTCATTCAACCAGAGAAGTCAGCCATAGCAGAAAGCACCTGAGGCGACCACCCACTCCAGCACCTTGCCCAAAAAAGGGAGGTTGGAAATTGATCAGTAGTTGATCAGTACACAGAGAAGCCATTGAAATCCACAAGCATGTGGACAATTTCAACAGAAAGGAAGAGACCATGAAAATGAACAAAATCTGGCTACCAGTATTAAAAAACTCTAAAATTACAACAGGAAAACAACAGAGAGTAAACAATCAGGCACATATTAACACCTCTCAACAGGGGATTTTCCCAGGCTCAGCCAGGCCTTCAAATGCTAATGAAGGTGATCAGTTGAAACATTCACACCTAGCTCCAGCAGAGAAGAGCTCCTTGCCCCACCCCAGCCATTCCACAGATATATAAACCCATTGTCCTAATTCCAACAGACCTCACTACCTCTGAGGATGCTTGCCATAGATGCAGGCGAAACGTCAGGAGAAATGCCTCTAGAACATGGCCCTATAGCCCGAAAAAACCCACAAGAACCTAATAATAATACTTTATACCCCACCACCATCTCCCCCAGGGAACTCAGAATGGCTTACATGAGGCCAAGCCCAACAACACATCAGTAAAACATCAAACCAATAAGTAAATAAAACAATAAAATTAATATAACTTACATATAGACAATAACATGCAACGATTTAAAAACCTATGGCCGGGCCAGATGTAGTAGTTAAAAAAAATTAAATGAACGCTGGGAAAGCATAATCAAGCAGCCTGTATCAACTGTATCAATTCATAATTTGTGTTTTATATTTTTTCTGTGCTTTCTTTCTGGTTCCACCTGCTGTTGAAAGCAGTGGAAGTAGTGCGGGGTGTTGAAGCCATGCCTCCAACTACTGGAAATCTCTTTTAAACGATTACTGTGAAATTTCTCAAGAGCAGTGATTGCCCTTTTAAACCTACCTTTTGTTTAAAAGTAAAGAAAGTTGAATTCTGCCTCCAAAGCCGCAATCTACACTGTGCACTCAGCTAAAATCAGAATATACTAGTCATGTGCATTCGGGACTTACCTTGTTCCATTTTGTGCCCCGACTTTCAGTGGGGCCCCCGATCCATTTTCATCTGAACCTCCCAAAATTGGGAGGTTAGGTATTTGTTGTTCATTTTCATTTCATGACGTTATTTTGTGGGAGGAGGACTTCACCCGTAGCCCCAAAGTGCCCGTGCCTACAGGTGCAGACTTTATGCCTTCGTATCCGGGCCTGGAGCCGAGTGCCGAGTAAGGAGCACTCCTTACTTGGTGCTCAGCTGCAGGCCTTTCCAGGCCCCACACAACCCATCCAAAAGGCAGGCCCTCCTGCCTTTCATATCGATTGCATTTTCATTTCAGGAGGGGCCTTTCCGTTTCGTGCCATCTGAATGGACGGAACAAAATGGAAACAAACGGGACAAATTTAGTGCCCATGACTAGAATATACCTCCTGGTCACTATCCATTTAGAAAATAAAATATGACTATTACTACACAATCGGTATATAAAAAAACAGATTTTGCAATTTGCATTGTTATATTTCTCTGCTGATTTTCTTCATTTATTCACACATCTTTGAGTAATGGTTGTAAATAACAAATTATTTTGCACCTGTGTGTTTTTTAATCTTCCTAAGTGTGGATCGTATAAGCACTATGTGCTTTTGAGAAAAAAGAGAAAATTTATTTGCAAAACTATTTCTTCAACATTGTACATGTGTACATGCACATATGCGCACGTAGAGATAAAGGAGACAAAAAGGAGTCAAATATAGTAACTGGGTTCAAGAAGTTGTGTGTGTTTTCTTGTTATCTTTAATTTGTATATGTATGTTCAGTTTTTATAACGTATACTGCTCTCCATTTGTTTAAATGTATTTATAATAAACTTATGCTTTACAAAGACTTATGGCTAAATTGAGCAAAACCCCACAGATCAAATTCATTGGACTTTTGCCATCTTTCCAAGCTGAAGATAGTGATAAATAACTCATGAAGTCCTTTAAAATATGGAGCTATCATTGAAAAGAAAGTCATGAGCTAGTATTTTAAAACTCTAAAATCAGGAGAGCAAATAAAGTAGAACACTCAAATAAAGTAGAACACTCAAGAAACAGGGGAATTCCTGTCATGAAACAATCAGGGCCAGCTAACACCTCCCATCAAAGGATTCCCCCAGGCAGGAAGCAGCCAGGCTTTCAAGCTGCAAGGCCATTCAGTACTAATCAAGGTGACCAATTGCAACATTCACACTTGCCTCAAGCAATCAAGAGTTCTTTCTCTCACTCTGGATGTTCCACAGATATATAAACCTCACTCGCCTAGTTTCCAACAGACCTCACAACCTCTGAGGATGCCTGCCATAAATGTGGGTGAAATGTCAGGAGAGAATGCTTCTGGAACGTGGGCACACAACCCAGAGTCATGAATATCTACATTTATTTCAATAGTTTTCTTGTTATATGACACAAAACTTTGTTAAGAGCAGTCACAATACTTTTAAAACTACGAATGGAATGATTTACGATTTTAAGAGTTTTAATATATTGTCTGGTTTTCCCTAACATAATCAAAGTTCTACGTCTTTGGAGTGTATGTGACACTCAAGTGATGCATTTATATGTGTATTTCTTTTATATGGCACCGTTAATACATATAACACATCACACGGGGATCATGTTCCTGACAAGTCATCCAGTGAGTTTCCCTGGCCTACTAGAGTCCTAGTTCCAACACTTAAACCACTGTATCATTTTGGCTCTTGCACATCAAATCCCTTCCCAAAACTAAGCCAGTAGTCAAGCCAATGAATGCTTAACTGTACCAATTACGCATTCCCCGCCTCCATTTATTGCTGCTTACATGGTTTATATTCTGCTTCCCATGATAATATTTAGACTTCACCCATTATACTGTGCAGTGGTGGCCTATTTATCTGTTTACAGCATTTATATTCCTCCTTTCTCACCCCAAAGGGGATTCAGGATGGATCACAGAATACATACACGGCAAACATTCAATGTCGTTAAGCACAGGACAGACAAAAGATAGAGGTATTATGTCGCCATTTTCCCCAACTTTGGTGTCCTAGAGGTTGTGCTCGATTCTGGCCAGAGGGGGTGCTATCGCCCCATCTATGACAAAGAGACCTTTATCATAGACTTCCTCCTTCCTTTGATCACTCGCATTTTGTAGTATTTCCTTTATGGTGCTGTAAAATACTTCCCGGCTTAAGCGGTGCCTGATTTCTCTACTCACAGCTGTTTTCAAACTGCTTAAAGGGGCAGTAAGCTGGCCTGAAGGTCAGGTGCTCATCCCGACCTGGGCTTCGAACTGCCAACCTTTCGATTCGTAAGATCTACTGTTGCTGGTGATTAACCAGCTGTGCTAAAGCCTGGCAAACCTTTGATTCTCCTGGTGTTTAGGCCTCCAGCTCCCAGATGTCCTGGCCACCTTGTCCAATGTGCAGAAATTCTGGGAGCTGAAGTCTGAAACATCTGGAGGACCAACAATTGGACACTACTGTTGTAGCGTTTTGTGGTATCTCTGGAAGGATGAAATACATGTGTGTTTGTATTCAGTCCAGTACAAAACCCACATCCAAGTAGCTAAATTCTTTCTAATACATCAGTTCTTGTCATTTCCAGCTTGTGATGATTTTAAGGAGAATCTATTGGGGATTTATATGGGTGATAGTTTAACTCATACAAGGTCACCCACTGACAAACTCTTGTCTCCAGAGTCATAGAATCTCATCACATTCGTAAAAATCCATGTTGTAGGACACTTCCTTCATGCAGCTGGCATGGAGCCCGCCAGATCTCATCCCACAACATACAGTTACTTCTAGTGAGACTCTGTGCCGACTATGTGGAGGAAGCGTGGTAGGAGGGGGGAACCTGAACATGGAAGAGTGCCCGTGTTCAGGTTAGAAATTATGGGGACATGGGCACACGCTGGAAAGCTATCTGGAGTGTGATGGGCAAACGGGTGGTGCGGCGGTGCGTGGCGCCGGATGGCAGATTCACCCAGTTGCCGCATGATTTGCTCTGCTACCCAGCGCACCCTCCGGCTGTCCCCCACATGGAGGACCTCAAAATTATGAGGTCTGTAGTCCAGATTCAAACCACTACACTACACTGGTTCAAGTAGTGGATATAAAAGAAATGCCTTCCATCATTCTCTTGAGCTTGTACTACCACATGGCAAGACAGAAGCAGTTGTTCATTTCTGACTAATTTATATAGCATTTTAAAATGTTTGTTATTTTAAAATCAAGTTTTAAATTAGTCTATCAGAAATTTCGAATGAATCCCATCTTAATTCATAGACACAGGTGTAAAACACAGCGAACTAAAGACAAATATATATTTACTTGAGGCACTTCAAGAATCCTTTTTTCAATATCTTCAGCTGTGTTCTTCTGAGGTAAATAGTCTTCTCAATAAATGGACATGAGTCTTAATTATAAAAAAACTGATCAAGGAAATATTTATTTAAGGATTCACAGGTGTACAACGTTTGATGGTTATTCTGTATTCCTTTAAATGTTCTTACAGTTGACTTTAGTTAAAACAGTTTCTCAGTATGGCTTTTATTTCCACCAGACTGGTTTTAAACCTATTTCACTGCGAAGTATCTTTCTTTTCTTAACTGACAATTCAAGGCACTGACTTGCCTTTTTCTCCCTTCAGCTATCCCCACTGAAGTTATGGATTTCTACTGGGGTTTCTTTTCCCCCTTAGCTCACGAGCTGCTTGCTCATTTAAACAGGTCCAATTGATTCTCTAAACACACAGGTTGAAGACTTAAATCCCTTAGTTTGGTTTCTCAACACACCAGAACCACTTTCCTCTTCGGCTTCCTCACCAAAGACTGACCAAAAGAAACTCCTGCTCCTGCCAAGTGGCAGTTAGCCCCGCCCCTTTGGCTTCTCTAACTTGGATACATTCTAACAGCCGGTTCCGTCACTATGGCAACGCCTCAGCTCAGGCAACACATAAGCTGGCCTGCACTAATATCCCCACATCAATAAACCCATTTAAAACTTACATTATAATTAGCTATTTTGTTACACAGGCTTTGTCTCTAGTTATTGTGCTTTTGTCTTCTAAACTCATTCAATCTGAATAGCCCATTTGACAATTTTCTTTCATTTTCTTTCACATCACTCTTCTTTTTTTTTTTTCCTCTCAGAGCTTACCATCTCAATCTTGTTATATCTTTTAAATCCACCTGGTATTACACTATCAGAGCTGAAGAGCTTGTTTTTTCAGCACATTTGTCTCAATTCTCTCTTGCAGAAATATATTCAGTCCATGTCCACACTTATAACATCAATTGGGATGGAGAAACTTATTTTATTTATTTATTTGGTAGTTTTGTATACCGGTCTTCTCACCTCCATTCGAGGGACTCGGGCCGGTTTCCAACATCAATATTACAGACCGTCATTAAAACATAATATTTCTAAACCACACTAAAACATTAAAACATTGAAACAATTAAAATGGCAAAAATACAATCATATGATTACAGTGGTCAGTCGTCATCAAAGTCATTATTCGTCGTCATCCATCCATATCACAGGATCATGGCTCATTCGTTGAATGCCAATCCCCAAAGCCAGGTTTTCACCTGTTTCCTGAACGTTAAGATCGAAGGGGCAGTTCTGATCTCCAGTGGAAGGGAGTTCCAGAGTCGAGGGGCCACCACCGAGAAGGCCCTGTCTCTCATCCCCACCAGCCGCACCTGTGAGGCCGATGGGATCGAGAGCAGGGCCCCTCCAGACGATCTTAGTAATCTTGATGGCTCATAGGGGAGGATATGTTCGGACAGGTAAATTGCACCCCGCAAAAGGAAAGAGACCAACTTGATCCATCATGCAGCAGGGCACAGGAAGCCAGTTAGGCTCTGAAACATTCTTTAGATCCCTGTCTCCATGGAAGCGAAACGATTGTGACATTGAGTGAAGAATCCAGAGCCACTGCCCTGCTTTTACTGCAAAAGGCTGTTTATTGAAAAAGGCTGATAAAAATTAAATCTAACACTTTTAGAAAGTCTGTTCTAGCATACCATATTCCTTCTTTATATGTATGTGCCTTTGATGGCACGCCTGAGCCTTTGGGAAAAAACTATAATGTCTGGCTTTACTCAAGGGCTATCTGTATAGCTTCTGTTAAGATTGAGACCCTAAACACACGGAGGCGCTTTAGGCAAGGTGAAAAGATAACCAAAATGAGATTACTGAAAACAAGATGAATAAAGGGTTAACTCCAGCCAGGACTCTTATAAGGTAGCTTAAAATAGTACATTACAAAAGGAGATTTTGCTGGCTGCAGTCATCTCTTCTGCTTCTGGTGCAAAGTGATGGTTTACAATCTGTTGCTTATAAGGTGCCTCAGTTTTCTTTCTTGTGAAACTTAAGCTGGTCAAAAGCTTCTGTTGTCACTGGGACTGGTGGTATAAGAATATGGCTGAATGCAGGTGCTAAAGTTGCCTGTTTTTTTAAATTGCTTTGGCCTAGGATTACCAGACAATTTGCAAGCCTCGATTCTCTGTAGCTCTGCTGCAGGAAAAGGAGGAGTCCAGCAAAGGAGCTCTATAAGGAAAAAGGAATAGACCAACTAATGCCGGCCTCCAAGTGTTTTTATGCTCCACCCAAAACTAATACAAAGGAAGGTATCTACACTATTGGGAAAATGGGGAATTGAAGCAGAGGAGAGGAAAAGGCAGAGCTAAGACTTCACAGTGCCTTCAGGTCACAATTCAAGTTATAGTGATCTTATGAATTTCATAGGAGTTTCTTAGGCAAGGGATACTCAGAGATAATTTGCCTAGTTCTTTCCCTTGAAATACACCCTACAGCACCTGTTATTTGTTGACAGTCTCCCATCCAAGTATTAATCAGGGTTGAACTTACTTCGTTTTCAAGATCAGATGGGATCTGGTGCCTTTGTATTTAGACACTGACATCTCTACAGTCATTCCCCACTTTTCCTTTTAGCCTTTGCTGTGGTTGGTGCTGTGTGCCTTCAAATAATTTCTGATTTGTGGCAACCTTAAGGGATTTTCTTGGCACCATTTGTTCAGAAGGGGTTTGCCCTTGCCTTCCTCTGAGGCTGAGAGAGTTTGACTTCTCCAAGGTCACCCAGGGATTTGAACCCTGGCCTGCTAGTAGCCTACTCCACCTCTACACCACAATGGCTCTTTCAGCTTTACCTTCTACAGAATCAGATGCAGTATTTCCACAATCCCTTTTCAAAATACCTGACAACTAAAGTGCAGAGAGAATTTGGGAGAAACCGGTAATTTTGATTTTCCACATTTGTTTAAAGACAACATCAGTGACCAATTGTATACTTTTTAAAAATCACTATGTTGTAATGTGAAACATATCCAGTAATCAGAATGATGCAACTGAACACAAGAGGGCAGCAAACAACCATAAAACTTTACATATGAGACATCTTTGCAATGTAGAGCTTTTCTGTCATGTTTAAAACAATTGCCATTATTTCTCAGTACTTTTTATCACACCAATTCACTATTCTGCTACAATCACGCTCACATAGATATCTCTTCAATAGCGCAATTGCATTGATTTACTATGTCATGGTCCCAGAATCACATTCTGCACACCCTTGTAATTTATTTTATTTATTTATTTGCTAACATTTATCTTCTGCCCTTCTCACCCCAAAGGGGATTCAGAGTGGACGTACAGAAAAGCAGTAAATTGATGCCATAAGCATACATACAATAAATTAAACACATACATTAAAACCAAGAAATTAAAACATCAACATGAAAACCAATTATTAAAATCACATCATTCAAAATCAAGATCCAAGGCCATTCCATTAGTCCAGGTTTGGGCAAACCCAGGCCCAAGGCTGGGTGCAGCCCCTTGGGTTCTTTTTTCAGCCCTCCTCTCTCACAAAATCCTATCTTTCCTTCCTTCTCTCTTTCCTTCCCTCCTTCTCTCCCTTCCTTCTTTCCTCCCTTCTTCCCCCTCTCTCTCATTCTCCTTCCCTTCCCTTCCCTTCCCTTCCCTTCCCTTCCCTTCCCTTCCCTTCCCTTCCCTTTCCTCCCTCCCCCCCCCCTCTCTCCCTTCCCTTTTGTCTTTCCTTCCTTCTCTCTTTCCTTTCTCCCTCCTTCCCCTCCATTCCCTTCCATCCTTTCTTCCTTCCATCCTTCTCTTCCTCCCTTTCTTCCTTCTCTTTTTCCTCCTTTCCTTCTGGGGGATGTTTAGCTGGGAGAAGAGAAGGTAGAGAGGCAACATGAGAACTATGTTTCAAGATTTAAAAGGTGTCCCATTGGGGGGGGGGGGGGGCTGACTGCTGCTTTAGAGACCAGGGCATAAGCGAGCAATGGTTTCAAATGGCAAGGAAAGAGATTAAACTGAAAAGATTAGGAAGAGTAAGAGCCGTTGGAGAGTGGCATAGGCTGCCCCAGAGTGTGGTGAAGTCCACTTCTCTGGAGGCTTTTCCACAGAGGCTGTCTACTGGAAGTGCTTTGATTGTGCCTTCCTACATGGCAGGGGGTGGAACTGGGTGGCCCTTGGTCTCTTCCGGCTCTAGATTCTAGGATTCTATATAAAGAATAGGCAATACGGGGTCTAATGGACACACTTTTTCTCTCCTGTCTACCATCTCACCCTTACCAAGGCAAACTCTTTTGGGATCCAAATGTTCCTGTCTTTCCTTCACTTTTTGCATCCAAAAGAGAAGAGAAAGGGGAGGAAAGGGCAGGAAGGGGACTTGAGGAGAACCCCCTCCCTCCTGGCCCGCCCACCCCACTCTGGTCTGCCATACGGCCCCCAAGTTAGAAAGTTTGCCCATGCCTGCATTAGTCATTCCACTATTCCATATTCTTGTCTGGCACTGAACTTGCTAACCAAAAGCTTGGACCTATAACAATGTTTTTACTTTCTTCCTGAAAGTCAGGAGGGAGAGGGCCACTGTAATTTAACTGGGGAGGTAGTTCCATATGCAAGGGTTCAACACTGTGAAGGCCCCGTCTCTTGTCCCTACCAACTGCATCTGCAAGGGAGGTAGGACGAAGAACGGGGCCTCCTCAGACGATCTTAATCTCTGAGGTGGATCATTGAGGGAGATATGTTCGGACAGGTAAACTGGGCTGGAACCCCTTTCTCCTCCACTAACATGGTTCCCTCATTTTAAAATATACTTTTTTTTCTTTTTGGTGGGAGGGGGTGCATTTGAATGTACAGATATATACTGGATTACTATGCACTGGAGTTTTCTGATATGCAGCATTGGACTTATGATGGCACACCCGAGCCTTTGGGAAAACTATATTGTCTGGCTTTACTTGGGGGCTATCTGATACCTTCTGTTAAGATTAAGACCCTTTGCAGGCAGAGGCACTTTAATCAAGGTGAAAACATAACCAAAATGAGTTTACTGCAAACAAGATGAATAAAGGGTTAACTCCACCCGGGATTATCATAAGGTAACTTAAAACAATGCATTACAAAAGGAGCCTTGCTGGCTGCAGTCATCTCTCTGCGGTCTTTAAAAGTCTCTCTTGCCTCTGGTGCCATGCAGTAGTTATATACTGCCTTATCTTCTTTCTTGTGAAGCATAAGCTGGCCAAAAGCTTCTGTTGTCCTTTGGACTGGTGGTATAAAATGAAGCAGAAGAAGAAGGTGCTACGAATGCCTGTTTGGATTGCTAGGCCAAGAATTCCAGACAATATCCAAGCCGCTATGGCTCTACTACAGGAAAAAGGAGGTGTCCAGCCAAGAGCCCTGTGCAGGGAAAAGGAATAGACCAAATGAGACTGGCTTCTGAGGAATATTTTAAGCTCCACCCAGAAACTAATACAAAGGAAGGTCTATAAACAGGGGGAACTGAAGCAAAAAAGATAAGGCGGAACCAAGACTTCACAGGATTATCCACAAAATCATTTGAGTGTCCAGACGGATGTCTTGGTTGACAACATATTGAAGTTACCTCAAAGCAGCTCCCTGACAGAGACTTTCTGGTGACATATTTTTGATGAGATCATAATAAGGAACCCAGCCATGTGACCAACAGAAGCAACATCACCAGCAAGGAATTGCTTCTAGCCCCTAACACAGCTCACATTTTATTCAACAGAATCCTTTCTTTCTTAGATATGAACCAGAATATGTACACCATTTTTAAGAAAGAGGGAGAAAGACCAGACTGGACTAGACTAGACTAGAGTAAAAGGCAATGAGGTCAGTGACTATGCAAGCTTGCTTTTGGGATTACTAGAAGTTTGTCCTATAAAAAAAGATAATCTATTATGATACGTGTGTTTACTATGTCAGTTGTGGCTGCAGGCCATGGTACTGCAGCCATCACTGTAATTGGCAAGGTTACCCCCTGCTGTCAGTACTTATGCTCTTCCGTACTGAAGTATGTTGCACTTATAAAGTCAGACATAGGCTTTAGTCAACTCAGAAAGAACAAAATTGTTTTATTGCTTACTGGTGTCAAACTGTCAAAGCCTCTCAGTGAGTCCTGTGCACATTTTCAGACCTATCAAAAAGTGCACTTAAACACCCTTAGGGTAATGCCACTTCCATCATCAGGCAGCAACTCAAGCAACTGAAGTTAACAGAAAGAGCAAGCAAGTAAACTATTGTATGCATTTGGCTTGGCAAAAGAGGTTGCTGGGAAGGCAACCTCTTTTGCCTTCCCAGCAATCTCTTTTGCCAAGCAATGTACAGTCATTGAATTCTTGACAGCAGAAAGTATCACCCCAAAGGAGATTCATCAGAGAATACAAGCTGTTTTTGGTGATTGTGTTGATGTGAGTACTGTGCATCATTGAGTAAGTAAGTTTAAAGATGTTGAGGTGGGAACATCTGACTTGTGCAACAAAGAGTTGTACGTCTTGTGACAGAAACCACCAAGTTTCACAAGCAAAAGGTTGACAGATTGATTCAGGACAATCGTCGTATCACTCAGAGAGAAATTTCAAGCATAATCGGCATTTCACAAGAAAGTGTGGGTCACATTATTGCTTTGCTTGGCTATCGGAAGATCTGTGTACGATGGGTACACAGCAGAACTTCAGAGACTGGATCTCACCATTATACAGCATCCTCCATACAGTTCAGATTTAGCACCGTCTGACTTCCATCTGTTCCCGATAATGAAAGAAGATCTGTGGGGACATCATGATGCTTCTGATGAAGACGTTGAGAGAACTGTGAAATGCTGGTTGTGGAAACAAAGTGTTGACTTCTTCCGTGATGGCTGCAGAAAACTTGTTCATTGTTGGCAGAAATGCATCTAATTGTCTGGTGATTATGTGGGAAAGTGAATAATGGTGATTATTCTGAGAATTATTTCTACATTTGATTTATTAAAATATTCCCATCCAAACCCAAGTAACGAAGGTGGAGGCATTACTTTTCATTCAACCCTTGTAAGTACATAATGCAGATGAGAAATGAAAAGTAATAAAAAGTAGAGTCAGTGCACATTTGGAAGTCTTCTTTTTGTATTAACTGCTGTATGGTTTGATAAAAAATTAGTCATCTTTATATTGCCTTTGAGCCAGCAAAATATAGAAAAATGCAAAATCTTTAAAACAATGACAACTTTACTTTGGCCAAAGTAAATGTACAAAAAATAGCCTGCTAGCTTTTAAAGTTTTATTGGCTTCTGGTTAAGTCATCTGAAAGAGATTAAATATTTTTTAAAGGTGAGGGGCAAAGCTTGGCACACATATGGAAAGTCTGTATTCTGGGACAAATCTGCTTGCATTTCAGTCAAAAATAAAATCAACTTTTCTTCGGGGACAGCAAAATATGCTATCCAAATGTTTTAGAGAAAGTAAGGAAACAGTCATCATTTTGATGTGATGCTTTCACTATTTTTACCACAACTCTATGAATAGCACGTTAGACGCAGATTGTGGTTAAGGATTTCACAGCCTGGAGCCCAAGTCATAAAATAATCACATGTTCATTCCATGAACACATATGTCACAATGCATCTGTTTGCTTTTAAGGTGCAACTAGAATCTTTTCAGGTGGTATAAAACTATTAACAATGGTTGTTCTTCTGAAAACATGTTTATTGCTCAGAATTGCTATCAGACCATTGTTTTCAGTGTATGAAGAGGATTTGGGGATGAAAGTTCACCTGAGCTATCCTATTGCAACAGTCCTGGTCCCTCTTTCATGATATGATAAAAACATACTTTGGCGTATCCAAAGACTATGTGAAAATTCTTGAGAAAGAAAACAACATGCACAATATCATGGGCTTCATCGCATTATAGAAATGAAATGGTAGCAGCTCAGGTTGTTTTTGTTCATTCATTCAGTTGTTTGCGACTCTTCATGACCTCACGGACCAGCCCACGCCAGAGCTCCCTGTCGGCCGTCACCTCCCCCAGCTCCTTCAAGGTCAATCCAGTCACTTCAAGGATGCCATCCATCCATCTTGCCCTTGGTTGGCCCTTCTTCCTTTTTCCTTCCATTTCCCCAGCATAATGGTCTTCTCTAAGTTTTCCTTTCTTTTCATGATGTGGCCAAAGTACTTCATCTTTGCCTCTACTATTCTTCCCTCCAATGAGCAGTCAGGCTTTATTTCCTGAAGTATGGACTGGATGGATCTTCTCGCTGTCCAAGGCACTCTCAGAACTTTCCTCCAACACCACAGTTCAAAAGCATCGATCTTCCTTCGCTCAGCCTTCCCTAAGGTCCAGCTCTCACATTCGTAGGTGACTACGGGGAATACTATTGCTTTGACTATGCGGATCTTTGTTGCCAGTGTGATGTCTCTACTCCTCACTATTTTATCAAGATTGGACATTGCTCTCCTCCCAAGAAGTAAGTGTCATGTACCAAAGTCCAATTAAACTGGTAAAGTGCTTGAAGATGAGGTGGGAGGAAGATAAATGTACCATTTAAAAATAATCAGGACCATGATAAATATATTCAAGAACTAACAATTACCAATGATCTGTGGGCTTTTCCAGGCAGGCCGTTATTCCAGGAGCATCCGCATTTAAAAAACGTGGATGTTCCTGGGGGCCTGTCCTGGGGGCAGAACATATGTACACCTTACCTTCCTCCTCCAAATCCCTTTTAAAAGTAAGGAAAACTTACCCGGCCTCCATTACAGTGTTGCCGGAGCTCTCCCATTATGTAGAAATGGCATGCCAGGAAAGCAAGGGGGGAGCGATTTTCTCCCCCCCCCCCCTTCCGATCTCCTGGCATGTCATTTCTACATGTCAGGAGATCTCCAGCTAAACTATAATGGAGGCTGGGTAAGTTTTCCTTACTTTTAAAAGGGGGTTGGGGGCTTTGGGGAAAAGGGATGGGAATCCCACAGTTTTCCAGACTAATTTAGTCCAGAAAACTGTGGGAATAGTGTTTGCACTGCAGTCCAGACACCAGAAGTAGTGGGTTTATACCGTGCCTTCCAAGAAGGCATCGAATAAATCCACTATCTAATTAATTTGCCACAAACCAGCTTTTTCCTGGTTTGTGGCGAATTAATTGCAGGTTGGCCAGAACGTCATCTGGACAGCCCCCTTTTTATTGCAGAAGTTTCCACAATAAAGGAGTTGTCTAGATCCACTCTGTGATCAATTCTTAACATTCTCCATTAAGAACTAATTGTCTCCTCCCAATTATGGTTAATGTGATTGTTGTGAGTCAGCATTCTGACACCATACCTACTACTAGTAGTAGGAGAAGAAGAAGGAGTGATGCTGTTTAAGACATTCTGTGTTCTGTGGGTCACGACAGTGATCCTTAAGAACCACTGCTAGAGTAACAACCAAGCTGTAGTAGTAGTAGTAGTAGTAGTAATACATTCTGTCCACCCCAGTACTTCTGTCTACTGACATTAGATACATTTGAAGAAACGTCCTGCAATCCACAAAAATCCAGACCAACTAAAACTTCTTAGTTTTTAAGATGCCACAAGACCCCTTTCTGATTTAGCTGCAACAAATTATCACGGCTAAACATCTGGATGTAGTAGTTTGACGATTGGACTACAACTCTGAAGACCAAGATTCAAATCCCTGCTTGACTATGGAAGTCCACTGGATGACCTGTGCGAATCACACTTGTTTTCAGCCTCAGAGGACCAAAACACCCTCTGAGCATATTCTGCTGAGAAAACCCCATGTTAGGTTTGCAGGAATATTTGGTATATTTAGCACGGTAGAGTGCAACATAGCTAGCTTATGGTCGGAAAAGGAAAGAGAATACTCAGGATGCTCTGGTAAGATTTTAAAAAGATAAAAACATATTTTCACCATTGCAGATAATACATCACAGATAAAAGAGTTGATAAGACAAAATGAAGATACTCTCATTTCTGTATGGAAGGCATCTTGAGGTAGAGAAACCTCATGATACTTCCTTCTCGGAGGGTAATAAAGCACTAAATGCATTTGGGGAAAAAGAGAAAGCAACTTCTACATCCAGGAAGTGAGTTACATCGATATAGGAAACGGGTGAAAACAAGACAGTATGCACCACAAACTTCTCTTTGCCCCTTATTTATTTGTCGTGTCAGAGCAACCAGTCAATTATATTACATTTCTAACAGAACAAAGCAAACAAACAGACAAAATACAAAATTTGTGAGTTTGGTAGTTGATTAAATGTCCTTTGACCAGTATCTGGCCACTCAGAGTGCTTCTGGTGTTGCTGCAAGGAGGTCCTCCATTGTGCATGTAGCAGGGCTCAGGGTGCATTGCAGCAGGTGGTCAGTGGTTTGCTCTTCTCCACACTCGCATGTCGAGGATTCCACTTTGTAGCCCCATTTCTGAAGGTTGGCTCTGCATCTCGTGGTGCCAGAGCGCAGTCTGTTCAGCACCTTCCAAGTCGCCCAGTTTTCTGTGTGCCCAGGAGGGAGTCTCTCATTTCGTATCAGGCATTGATTGAGGTTCTGCCACTTTTGGACTCTCACTTGCTGAGGTGTTCCAGCGAGTGTCTCTGTAGATCTTAGAAAACTATTTCTAGATTTAAGTCATTGATGTGCTGGCTGATACCCAAACAGGGGATGGGCTGGAGATGTCTCTTCCTTTCGCTATTGGCTGCTACTTCCTGGCGGAAGTCAGGTGGTGCAATACCGGCTAAGCAGTGTAATTTCTCCAGTGGTGTAGGGCGCAGACACCCCGTGATAATGCGGCATGTCTCATTAAGAGCCACATCCACTGTTTTAGTGTGGTGAGAAGTGTTCCACACTGGGCATGCATACTCAGCAGCAGAGTAGCACAGCGCAAGGGCAGATGTCTTCACTGTATCTGGTTGTGATCCCCAGGTTGTGCCCTCTTTGCCCCTAATTGCATTAGGAAGTGAAGAATTATCAACACCTGCATATAATGCAATGCTCTTTGCCCCTAATTGCATTATATGCAGGTTTTGATAATTCTTCACTTCCAACAAAGTTTGCCATAAGTTAGAAATGACTTGAAGGCTCTGGAACTCACTTCCCAAGGACATCAGGCATGCCCAAACATTGGCAGTCTTTAGGAGGAGCCTGAAAACGTGGCTGTTCCAGTGTGCCTTCCCAGAATAAGGAAAAATTCCCAGCAATATGTTCTCAGAATGCACTTTACTATTGGATTAGGTTGGACTGTGCTCCCTCATTTCTTTTGAAACCCTATACCGGATATTTCCTACCTTGTTCATACCCAGCGTTTATTTTTTAAATTTTAAATTATTACATTTGGCCCGGCCATAGGTTTTTAAATCCTTGTGTGTTATTGTTTATTGGTTATTGTTTATATGTGATTTATATTAATTGTATTATATTTATTGTTTTTGTTTATTGTTTTTTTGTTTTTATTGATGTGTTGTTGGGCTTGGCCTCATGTAAGCCGCTCCGAGTCCCTTGGGGAGATGGTGGCGGGGTATAAATAAAGTATTATTATTATTATTATTATTATTATTATTACGGCACACAACAGCAAAAGTCTATGGCGGCAATCGTACACATACTTCCCTGCCTTAGCGAACTGGATTTATTTATTCAATTTTATTTAGCTTTTGCGCTAAGAAGAAAACCCTCAACTCACTTGCACAGACTTCCATTTCTGTCATGATCTGCCCTTCTCTCTTCTTATGCACAGATATTCCTCATTATAGCCTGCGTACCTAGTTTGAAAACACTGAAAAGGTGTTTTTTTTTCTCTTGAATCCTGGATCTTGGGGATTTAAGCTTCATTTAAGTGCAGCAAAAGGAGATGTCTTATGTTCATAGAACCTTCTTTTTAAAAAAACGAGACTGCTGTGAACTGCATTCTGAAATCACATTATTTGGCTGTGTAGATTCAGTCACAGTTCGAACTATACTTTAAGATCATGAAGTCATTAGAATTCCTTAAGGCCAAAAGGCACCTGATTTTAACAGAAGGAAATGTAATCACCTCTGTATTTTACAGATTATTTTATTTCTTTTGTAATTGGTCACTGGGAGATAAATGCACCTTCATTTGTAAGTCTGATTGCTCAGACAGAAGCCATGTTGGAACTTATCTCTAAAATACAAATGTGCTTTCAGCTCTTAATGGAATGCCTTCTATTACATATAGTTTGACCCTTTGGCTTTCAGCTAAGTGTATGTGAAAGGTGGCAAATCTGGATTTGAATATCATATTTTGTTTCTATGAGCTTAGCCTAACAATTGGCTTCTGCACATTCCAGGCCTGCCACAAGGTAATGGCCGCACATAACAGAGGCTGAAAGTAGAGCTGGGTGTTCAAACACAAAGACCATCAAGACTAAACCAAGGTGTAAAAGCAAGACTTTATTACGCAAGACATGTAAACCAACATTGCAGCCAGATCATCAATGTTGGTTAAACCCCTGTGCCGGCAGGACTGAAGACCTACAGGTCGGAGGTTTGAATCTGGGGAGAGGGCGGATGAGCTCCCTGTCAGCTCCAGCTCCCCATGCAGGGACATGAGAGAAGCCTCCCACAAGGATGGTAAAACATCAAAACATCTAGGCATCCCCTGGGCACCGTCCTTGTAGACAGCCAATTCTCTCACACCAGAAGCGACTTGCAGTTTCTCAAGTTGTTCCTGACATAATAATAATAATAATAATAATAATAATAATAATAATAATAAATGTTGGTGATGGTCCCTATGACATAATGTCATGTGCATCCCACTACCGGTTTGCACCGCCTTCATGATTGCCTTGTCCCTTGGAGGCTATTTTCCCCATCAACAGCCTCCAATATCACAACATTTATGTCATCTATCTTGGTGCAATGGATCCCTTCCACTTCTGTGTCAGCGTGCCAACTGTAATGTGTCATCAGGTGGTGAAATTCTCTTTTTTCAACCTCCCTCCACTATTCCCAAGGTGGCTGTTTACATTTATTTTATTTTTATCTTTCTTTTTTGTTTCTAATGCTAGAATTAGTGCAAAAAATAAAATAAAAAAGTTGAGTGGCTACCGTACTGCAGGATGGTTCGTGTGCGGAAGTATGATTGGAAGACCACAGACTAACAAATTAGTGCCATTATGCTACTGAAGAGAGGTGTGATATTGAAGATGTTCAATGTAATATGGATCTACTATTTACACTAATGTAACTATAACAGAATAGCATGTTGATGTGTTAAAGTCCATAGTCATAGAGACATGTGTGTGTCTTGTGTGCCTTCAAGTCATTTCTGAATTATGGCAACAATAAGTGCGATTCGTGGCAAGCCTTCCTCTAAGGCTGAGGATGTGACTTGCCCAATGCCACCCATCAGATTTGTACCCTGGTATTCAAAGTCATAGAACATCATTGCATTAAGCAACACATTAAGAAACCATTGCTTCATGCCCCACATCGCCACCCAGCTTCCCCTGAACTTTCCCCAGCTTTTTTTTTTTTGTCGTGTCAGGAGTGATTCCTTGTGTGTGAGAATTGGCCGTCTGCAAGGACGTTGCCCAGGGGACGCCTGGATGATTTGATGTTTTTATCATTCTTGTTGGAGGCTTCTCTCATGTCCCCGCATGAGGAGCTGGGCCACCGGGGGCTCCTAGCTTTTCTTATGAGAACACAGGACGCCTCCCATGTTTACTGGGTTCTGTCCTACAACACTTGCAGGATGGAGCCAGGATGGAGCCCCACCAGAAGTAGTCCTGCATCATGTGTGGGCTCCATTGGGCTTCGCCATGGCTCCGTCCTGCAAGCATCCTAGGACAGAGCCAAAGATCAATGTGATGAGATGGATAGACTAATACTCAAACTATTACGTCATGCTGGTTCTCTACTACAGGGTCAATAATTGAATCATTCAAATAGGAACAGAAAAACAGAGACAGAAGATATAACAATGGGTGAACTCAAAGACAGACATGTCTGATGTGAGGCAACATGGGGAGAGCCCAAGTAACACCAAGTTGAGAGAGATCCTTCAACATTAACAGATGCAAGAAGTCATTCAGAGTGTTGGGTGTAGTAGGGGCACAATGCTTCTGAAGGGCCTGGTGCCTCACCTTTGTCTGGTTCACATAAGGCTGTAAGATCAAGATCACCACGGGATCAAGATGAGGCCAATTATACCTCTAGATTACATTGCTAGACTCCACTAGAGAGAGCCAAACAGCAAAGTAACCATTGTGAGTTTAACAGAGTGATTGTTCACTTGTCTGGGAAGACACTTTGGCAAAGGAGCCAATGATTATTGTGCTGAAGAACTAAATAAAGAGCAGCAATTGCACTATAGAAATTAAAATATTGTTATCTTAACTGTGATATATAACAGGATTGACCTGTGTCCTGTACAAGTGCTTGTTATTGTTGTTTTTTTTGTCTTTGAGTCATTTCCAACATATGGTGATCCTAGGGTGAACCAATGATAGTTTTGTTTTGTTTTTTTGGCTGAGAGGGAGTGTTACTTGCCCAGTGGTTGTTATCATGACTGAGCTGGGGCTCAACTGGTGACACACTCCATAAAAAACAAAACAAACAAAACAAAACCCTAAGTCTTATTATAGTGTTCTAGTTATGTTTGATTCATTCTTTTAATAAAATGCATGTTAAAATGAGATCTTTAAAGGGATTTTAATATTTCATGTACCTATTCTAGAGTAACCATTATCAGCTGTAGAGTATAGCTAGAAAATTAAAAACAATCGAGCCAGCAAGAAAAGGGGAAATGTAATGGCTTTCCGCTTTTGCACAACAGCATGACAGTTATTTCTTTTTGAATATATAAATAATACTCACAGTGAAGACCTACGGCAATGTAGTGATAAAAAGACAGATTTGAGAAGTTGAATATGATGTCCTCTCTGGGACACAGAGTTGTCAGCACACTCATTCTTACACTGTGCCTTTAGCGGTATTTTGAAGTATAATTCACAGCTAATAGCTGGATAGCTATGTCATAAAAGTTTCACTTGCCAATATTGGCAGGTTAAGCTGTTTCTAAAACTGAAAGTACACCGGGGTAAGAGTTGCATTCTGCTGATTTCACTACTGAAAGTTTGGAGTGGGATATTGCGCATATATATATATATATATATATATATACACACACACACACACACACATATATATGGATAGAATTGTAGCTATCTGACTTGGAAAAAAAATCTTCTGCTCTAATTCCTTCAAAATCCTCAGGCAAACGTTTCTACTCGGCCTCCGGTAGACTGTAGCCGGAGTCTCCCAGCATGTAGTAATAATGCGCTAGGAGAGTGGGGGGGGGGGGGGGGACGATTTTCCTCCGTCCTCCCCCTCCCTCCTCCTCCTCCTCTCCCTCTCCTCTTCCCACTCCCCCCCCCCCCCCAGTTCATTTCTACACGCTGGGAGAGCTCCAGCTACAGTCTACTGGAGGCCAGGTAAGTTTTCCTTACTTTTCAGAGGGGTTTGGGGGCTGTGGGAGGGAGTGGGTGGGTATTCCCACAGTTTTCCAGACTAATTTAGTTCGGAAAACTGTAGGAATGGTATCTGGACTGCAGTCCAGACACTAGAAGTAGTGGGTTTATCCCACACCTTCCAAGAAGGTGCGGAATGAATCCACTATCTCATTAATTCACTACAAACCAAGGTTTGTCCAGGACGTTATCTGGACAGCCCCTTCTTTATTTCAGGAGTTACTACAATAAAGGGGCTGTCTGGATGTGCCCTTATACATTTCACAGCTAGAGCCCTTATAAAAGCCAACAGATTTCACTTCCCATTTGAACCAAGATTAAGAGTCCAAAGCCATAGAGAAAATAGGAGAAACCAGACTGAGGCAACCAACACTCTGGCCTAAAAAGTCCTGTGTGAGTGCAAACCACAAGCAGGAAACAGTCTGGCTACAATGTCGCATGCCCATATTTTTATCCTGAATTGTGGCTGCAGAATTCCACTAAACTGGCTTGGACTAAATGTTAAATTATAAAAAATTGTAATGATTTAAACTGCGGCGGAAGAATGGTAGGATGGAAGGACCAGCAAATTGTAACCATCTGCCTATCCTTTATCCATAATTTCCTTGCTCTTGCCTGGCAGAACCTGACTGTGTAGAAGAAATTAAAAAGAAAACCTGTATAACTAAGTGAAATATGTTATTTCTATTAATTTGCCTGTGTATTCTCAGTGCTTGAAGCAAATGAAACTCAGCTGCATATGCTCTTTGCACTGCCCTACCCAATGCTGGTGCATGACCTCCATGAAGAATGAACAGTGCTGTCCCTCAGAGCAAGGCATTTGAGATCTAACTGGATCTGGAGAACCATGTGCCAGCTACTTCAGAAAATGTAACTCGCTGAAACAGTGAGGGCTGTCCCAGCAGGAAAAGGCATATAATTCACACTCATCTCACCATGCTCTGCCACTTGAAGTTGCATTTGGCCTGGCAGTAACAAATCCAAAGCAAGCAGCCTTGTGTGTATTCAGACATGTGTGTGGTCTTCAAGTCTCATATTGATTATGGTGATCCCATGAATTTCATAGACAAGAAATACTCAGAAGTGCTTTTGCCCATTCTTGTATTACCTGCACTCCTGATCTTTGTTGGCAGTCTCCCATCACAGGAGTTTATCACTCAAAGTAGGTAAGGCGCAATTAGGGCAAGATTACAGCATCTTTGGTTATGCTCTTTTCCTGTCACTCACCCAATGGGGAATAACCTGGAAACTGTTTCTTTTGCAAAGACAAATAACCCATTAATGAGCCCCTTTTGTAAATCCAATTGTCTCCCACTGGAAGAGCAGAAGGAAAAGCATGGCATTATGTTATGTTAGAATAAGTCGTAGCAGGATCAAGTGTGTGTGTTAAAGAAAAACCTTATGATGTTAAGTATTATGTGCAGCTGGTAATGTAGGTCAGCCAGCATGTTTGAGCCACACCCGGTGGGGTATAACTGTATGGATTTTAGAATACAGTTTGGAGAAGTAATAAGCTGCTCTGAAGGAGATACTGTAATGCTCTAACAGCAATGCTCTTTACTATGGTGGAATAGTTATTTACTCAAGGTTTATGTTTTGCTCTCTCCTTTAAATGAAGACGAAGAAACCTTATTCTATGTTACTTACAAGGACTATGTAAGTTTGTTTCACTGTTTGAATGTGTATGCAACACTGCAAGTTTATTACCTCTGCTGATAAGAGTAAAGTTTTTCTGATCCATTTCCCTCTTGCTTGTGTGTCTTTTGCAATTAGACCTGGCTAAAACACACTCTGTGCAACATGGTATAGGTCCAAAGACACTATTGTCCTGTTATAATTGAGATTTGCTTTCCTCGTTTTATAAACTCCGTAGTCTCTGCTAAAGTAGGTTAGCTTCAGGATAGACCAAATCAAAGTTTCCAACTCACTTTACAACTTTGCTGGGAAAGAGACAAGACTGGTGATCCATTATGAATCTGATTCATTGAGTTCCCCATAAAAGGAACATGCTAAAAATGGGAAGAGATAACATGGTATTGTTTTGTGGCTCATGTTATACATTTCTAACAAGGGGAATATTTTGTTAGGACTTTTGTTTTCACTCCCAATCACACTTTTTTGGTAAAGTATGTTGAATAAATGATATGTGGCAGTGTTTTAACAATGCATGTTGTCACCTTTGAGTGTTGGCAGTAAGTCGTAAGCAATTGTGTTGGCTACTTGATGAAGTTATTGTTGTGTGCCTTCAAGACGTTTCTGATTCTAAGGTGAACCTATTGTCATTGTAATGATCTCAGTACAGCAAGGCACTGAAACACATCTTTTTGTCTAAAAGCTAATTTATTAAACACAACATAATATTTATACTAGAAGCTAAGCAGAACAAAGGCTTGCTTCCATCTCTCGCAGCTACATGGTTCTTCTTCAACACATTATCTACATTTAGGCACCTCCTTACATTCCACAGTGACATGATGACGTACAATGTATGACACTCTTGACACTCGAAGCTCGACTCTGCACAGCATACATAGCTCTCCACACTAAGATTTATGACTCTCTAGGAATGCCATTCCTCTCCATGATACAGTTAACCCTTTCCACACAGGAATTACATCTCTGCACATTGCATTACATAGCATCACATTTCTAAGCACACAAACACTAACTTTGAAAACTACAATACACATAATCAAAACACTCACATATATCATCAACACCTATCACAGGGTTTTCTGGGGCTTGCTGTGTGGGACACTCCCAATGTCACCCAGCAAGTATTATTATTATTATTTATTATTAACTTTATTTGTACCCCGCTAACATCTCCTGAAGGACTCAATGCGACTTACAAAGGCCAAGGCCTCAATAAAAACAACAGCATAACAATACACATAACATTATAAAGCAAATCAAAACGTTAAGCAATAAACAATAAAAACAATACACCATAACACAATAAAATTAGGGCCGGGCCGAATGTAATGGGTACAGATTAAAAACTGCTGAGTATGGCAGGTGAAATGTAGGATTTTAGGGTAAGTGCAATGTGCAGACAATCTTAAATCTCTGATAAAGTGCTTCTGGGACATATTGCTGGAGTTTCCTATTCTGGAAAGTCACACCGGAACAGCCAGGTCTTCAAACTCTTCCTAAAGACTGCCAGTGTAGGCAGTAATCAAACCTTAGTTTCCAGAGCTATCATCCAATGTTCAATCCGCCACGCCACCTGTAAGAAAAACTCCTTGAGAGTAATGGCCTTCTCATGAACAAGGTCTTGCTTCTGAGAGGACTTTCAACAAAATGTGTGCAGGTGAAACCAAAGTGGGGCTCTGAAAGGTTAGCTTTACAAATACCAATTCCAGGCAAGGAAATTTGCTAGAATCATGGAAAATTTCTGTTTTGCACAAGGGAGTCTCTTTTTAAAACACACCAAACTTTAAATATACACTCCATCTATCTGAGTTTTTTGGGGTTCTATACCTCTCAAATGGAACTACTCATAGTCATTGAGAATACACCCAAAACCTCAGATTTTTGAAAGCACGGCTATGTGTTTGATCTAGGGCAAAATGGACTTTGCTCAAAGTTGTCCAAGACAGAGAGTTTTTCGATTCAAAATATCGAACCAGGACCCAAAGGGAATTTTTCTTTATACTGATTGCAAACAACATATTATATAGTGCTCATAAAAATGGCAGCACCTGGTGAATCCAAATAACAGCAGGATAAATATTGTGTATATGATGAGCAATGATGCTTACACCATATAATCTTTAATTATGCGCAGTGATGCTTGTGCAATATAATCTTTAATCGCTTTTACAACAAATTCAGTTTCCAGTTTAACGGCTTAAAAATTAAAGGGATAATGCTGCATTCAGATGCAAATTAGGAAGATGCAAATTGGACACAAACCACAGTCCAAATTCTAATGTTATTTTAACTCCAGTAAATTCTTTGGATCATTGGATTTACCTATGTGTTAATTTACCATTCAAAATTGATATAGTGAATGTACTCTGGTTGGGGCTAACCAATAGGATTTCTACTCATGTTTATATCCTTAGTTTTCTCTTTGTGTCTGAGGCTGGATCTACACTGCCATATAATGCTGCAAAGGAGTCCCTACAAGCCGGCACCAAATTGTAAAAGACTCTTGTATCAATACCACTGGATGCCACCCTATTTGTGTTGTGAGGTAATTATGATAGATTGGGTACACCGAGCGTAGAATAAATGGAGGTGAGGCAGTTTTAAAAACCAAAGAGAACAAGTTTATTTGAAACAAAGCGTATGGTTGCAGTTTGATGTTAAGCTTGGCAAATACTTAGAGTACGATACATGTAACTTGGTTGTGATACAGTTCAGACTTCCGATGTTACAACTTATGAAACTCTTGATGTGGTGAAGCACTTCAATAAACAATGTTTTACTGTGGTGAATAGTCTCCCCGTTTGATTCTTCTATGATCAAACACCAGATCTCTAGTTCTTTTAACTAGGGATCTAAACCAGCCTTTGTTAGTTCTTTCTAACTAAAGAAACTAATAAGGTTTTCCTCTTCAGCTTTCCTAACTGAAGAAATCTCTGACTATTCACGAACACTGTTTCTCTCCTGACTCTTCCCTTCTCAGAGTCTCCAGCCTGACTCTTCCCTTCTCAGAGTCTCCAACCTGACTGACTCTTAACTGTCGCTTTTCAAAAACACCCTTCTCTAAGCTCCTCCCACTCCTCTGCAGCATCGTTTCCATGGTAACACACTCCTCACAGCTAGGCCGCTCCAGCCTTAGGGCAACCAATGCAAATATAAATACAGTTATAATCATATTATTATAATCACTTCTGTACAAATGAACTTTCAGAATGCAAATTAATTGCATTGAACTGGGTGATATGAAGGCCCATCCAGACAGTACCTTTATCCGAGGATCTTCTTCAGCAAACAGGAGGGTGGCCAGAGCCTGTTCCATGTGAATGCGGAAGCAATAGCTACAAATGGCAAAAAATGCGAGATTTTCAGGTGCGGGAATATCCTGGTTCTGAGTTGAAACTCCACATCTTTGATTGTCTGTATGTCCCTGCACTTGGAAATCACAGAATTTTTTTAATTGATGTTTGTTTACTGGTTTTAGATATTTGTTCCTGATTGATCGGTTCTCAAAAAGAAGGTGACCATTGAGTAGAACTGAAAACTTTGTGTGCCAGAAACTTCATGAAACGTGTGGAGGGCACATTTCCTCTGGTCAGGACAAAGTTGTGGCCCCGTAGTCAACATTGCACATCTTTTCACAATAAGAGCAATTAGGAACAGACATGTAAAACCCAGGAACAACACCCTGTCTGCACAGATGGCCCTGCAGCTTATATAACCCAGGAACCGAACTTATACAATGATTCTCATCTTCGCATCTTAAGGGGTTATTTTATAAAAACACACTGAAATTTCCAGCAGAAGTCCCACTGCAGCTATCTTGGGAGCCTCTAACCTGGGGGTCCTCAAACTAAGGCCCGAGGGCCAGATACAGCCCTTGAAGGTCATTTACCCAGCCCCCACTCAGGATCAACCTAAGTCTGAAACGACTTCAAAGCACACAACAACAAAAACAAAAAAAATTCTTGAGACCAATAGATCTGTATCTGGACATCTTCTCAGGTCCCGTTTTTATTTATTTATTTATTTTGCCCCTGACTAAAGCACACAATTTAGTGCTGTCTGGAACTATACTGCCATATAATCCACTTTATTGCAACTAATCTGCATTCTGAAGCTATAGTATATGACAGTGTAGATCCATCCTGAGAGTTAACCTGAAGAAATTATTCAGAATTTAAAATAGGCTTCATAGGAATATCATTCCTTTCCCTGTAAATTTATTAATAATGCCTAATTATTTGGCCTGGAACAAATGAACACAAATTGAGCAGAACCAAGGCATAATATGCCTAAATCAGTTTTTCTAGCTCAGTCCTTTCCAATTATTGGGATTGCAACTCCCATCTTGTATTTATTTATATGGAAATCTCTATAGGAGTCATTCTAGCATTGTGCAGTATATAAATGATTCAGTTTCTTGTTAGTTGTGATTGGTATGGTACTATTTTCCAGCCACATTCAAATTTCATATAGCTCATTAAAACAGGAAAAAAATGCATGCAACAATAGTCAACTTTAAAAACGTTTCAAGATCAGGATCCTCCTCTGTCCTTAAACCATACAGGAAACCTACAACTAAAAGTGATCAGATAATTATCCAGTCATTCATTCATTTGGTTGGTGTATTGACCAACTGAATAATTTGTTCCTAATTTGTCCATTTGAAGTCTAGATTTTACAGACACATGCCAGAATCCTTTACTTCTCCCTAATGCATCATGTACCTATACTTAACTAGGTAGCAAATGCACTTAGAAATCCTGTTTGTGATGAGTAAAGATGCAAATTAGGGTACCAGCCAAAGTATCTAGTGCACTTCAAAACTAGTGCACATCGGCGTGAAATATGCATCAGGCACTTTACAGATTTACATACGCTAGTGATATAACAGCAGCTCTTTACAGGATGTAGCAATGGTTCTCAACCTCTGAGTCCCCAGATATTTTGTCCTTCAACTCCCAGAAATCCTAACATTTGGTAAACTGGCTGGGATTTCTGCGAGTTGTAGACCAAAACACTTGGGGACCCACAGTTTGAGAACCACTGATATAGACATTAGAAAACTGAACAACCATGTCTAGTTTCCCAAAATGCCCTTTCAGCATAATTAGTGTCCATACTGACTAGGGAACTCTGGTAATTTTTGTAAACTCTGTTCATGTTAGTGCTTGCCAATTAAAATGCATGGGAATTTGCTACCCGGAGAGATTAGGCAAGCGCCTATCCTGGCAGAGTCTAAAAACCTGGCTGTTTTGGTGTGCCTTTGAGGAATGAATACAATCCACACACCATGACCAGCTCAGTACAATATGTCCGTCGATGCACTTTATCTCAACCCTTAGTGATATTCACCCCACTGCTTCTTCCCATCTGAAATCCCCCACCAGGCGCACTACCCTATTCATCCGTCTCACCCAGGGTTTTTATATTTTAATCCTACCCCTTGTAACTTGGCCCAGCCCACTGTGCACATTTTTATTATTTTATTTCATTTCATTTCTCGTATTTGATTTTATATTAACTTGTTTTTTTTATATTTCATATCATAGAATCATAGAATCAAAGAGTTGGAAGAGACCTCATGGGCCATCCAGTCCAACCCCCTGCCAAGAAGCAGGAATATTGCATTCAAATCACCCCTGACAGATGGCCATCCAGCCTCTGTTTAAAAGCTTCCAAATAAAGAGCCTCCACCACATTCCAAGGCAGAGAGTTCCACTGCTGAACAGCTCTCACAGTCAGGAAGTTCTTCCTCATGTTCAGGTGGAATCTCCTTTCTTGTAGTTTGAAGCCATTGTTTCGTGTCCTAGTCTCCAGCGAAGCAGAAAACAAGCTTGCTCCCTCCTCCCTGTGGCTTCCTCTCACATATTTATACATAGCTATCGTATCTCCTCTCATCCTTCTCTTCTTCAGGCTAAACATGCCCAGCTCCTTAAGCTGCTCCTCATAGGGCTTGTTCTCCAGACCCTTGATCATTTTAGTCAACCTCCTCTGGACACATTTGATGTTATTATTGCTGTATGTATTTTATTTTGATTTGGGGAGATGGTGGCAGGGTATAAATAAAGTTTTAGCAACATTATTATTATTATTATTATTATTATTATTATTATTATTATTATTACCCATTCAGTAAAGATACCAATTCTGTGTGAAATTCAAATTCATTGCTCTGTACACTCCTAGGAATCACACATGTCATATAGGTGAGAATCTGAAAAAGTTTGTCATGCCAATTGCTTCTTTTTATTTCATGTTCTTGATTGGAACAGAAGTATGAAGAGTACACGATAAATTGAAAGGATTGCTTCTCCAAAAGAATGCCATCCGATGAGACAGTCCCTGAAAGAGATTTTTTTTGCTCACATTTCAATCTGTAGCAGCCTTTCTCTTTAAAATTATAATGTTCCCTTTGACATAATACTTACTTGCAAAACAGGTAAGTCCTTGTATTATCCTTCTCAGCGTTCATCCCCCTTAACTACTGTTCTGCAGAATGTAAGGAGCAAACAAAAAGTGTTCTGAACAAAATGAAATGCCTTAGAAAGGAATCCATTAAAAGAGACTTGGTACATACAACCTGTTCCATTCTTTCCTTCTGGAGTTTATGCTGATGGGAGGCATCTATGTACTGTCTGGATGTAATCTTCTTTTCTTGAGGTAATTATCAATAACACCTGCTTACTTTAAGACAATCAGTACATCTTGTTCAGAAAGGAAATGTCAAAAACAGGTTGAGTACGCCTTACTCAGAATTCTGAAATCCCAAATACGCAAAATCCAAATCCATGCCTGCATGGATGGATGAGATAGTGACATCCTTCCCTCTTGTTGGTTCCTTGCACACAAGTTTTGTTCCTTGCACAAAAACATTAAAACACATTGAAACAAAATGAGTTTCAGGCTATGTATATAAATTGTCTATGAAACATAAATGAATTTTGTGTTTAGACTTGGGTCATATCTCTAAGATAACTCATTATGTATGGACATTATCTATGTTTTTCAATGGTTAAATGTGGAATGTAATTTTTGTAATTGTCATTATTTAATTTTTAACTTGGTGCTTTTAAATACATTATAATTATACCCTCAATTTGCTTCTGACACGATACATAGATACTAGGCCTGGGTAACAACGGAAAAATTTGTTTCTAAAATCGATTTGTATTTGGGGGGTTTTTTTGTTTCGATATTTAAAATAATTACAAAATTTTCCTTTTAAAAAGTTCGATATTTACGAAATTTCGTAAATGGTAAAAAATTAACGAATCGATTTCCGAAACAATAACGAATCGATTCGTTAATGGCGGACGCGACCGCGAAATACGCTAAAAAACCTCCAAAACCTTCTGAAGCTTCCCTCTCCCTCTGTTGTTGACTGTTGGTGTGATATTATAATTTTTTTTCACTAATTAAACCATAAAACTGGCCCAGACATGCGGAAATAATAACGAAACGACCTCAAAACAATAACGAAACGAATACAATATCGAAATACGAAGCATTTACAAAACGTTTTTGAAAATTCGTTTTTTTTAATAATTGCTCCAGAATGGTTCGTTATCGTTTTGTAATTGAAAAAATTAACGAATTATTAACGAATTACGAATTAACGAAACGAAACCGCCCAGCCCTAATAGATACATTTAATTTTTATGGCAATGTCTTTATTATCACAGTGCCTTGTGATAATGAGAGTGCCTTGGACCACAAGAAGATCAAACCAGTCCATACTCCAGGAAATAAAGCCTGATTGGTCACTGGAGGGAAGGATATTAGAGGCAAAGATTAAGGACGTACTTTGGCCACATAATGAAAAGACAGGAAAGCTTGGAGAAGATAATAATGCTGGGGAAAATTGAAAGGAAAAAGGAAGAGGGGCCGACCAAGGGCAAGATGGATGGATGTTATCCATTACCACGGGGTGTCTGTGCCCTACCACTGAAGAAATTACACTGTTTAGCCGGTATTGCACCACCTGACATCTGCTGGGAAGTAGCAACCAATAGTGAAAGGACCAAAGCAGTGACATCTCCGGCCCATCCCCTGTTTGGATATCAGCCAGCATGCCAATGACTTAAATCAAGAAATAGTTTTCTAAGATCTACAGAGATACTCACTGGGACACCTCAGCAAGTGAGAGTTCAAAAGTGGCAGGCTAAAACCCAGAACCTCAACCAATGGCTGATACCAAATGAAAGACTCTCTCCTGGGCACACAGAAGACTGGGCGACTTGGAAAGCTCTGAATAGACTATGCTCTGTCACCATGAGATGCAAAGCTAACCATAAGAAATGGGGCTACAAAGTGTAATCCACCACATGTGAAGAGCAAATCACATACCACCTACTACAACGCAGCCTGAGCCCTGCCACATGCCCAATGGAGGACCTTCTTCTAGCAACACCAGAAGCACTCTAAGTGGCCAGCTACACGTCAAAGGACATTTAATAGAATATCAAGTTTGCAAACTTTGTTTGTGTGTGTGTTTTTTTAATACAATAGAACTGTTTGGCTCACCCCTAACATGATAATTAAATAAATCCTTGAATGACTGGCTTGATCTTGAAGGAGCTGGGGGTGGCCATGGCTGAAAGGGAGACCTGGCATGGGCAGGTCCATGAGGTAATAAACAACAAGATAATAAACAACAACTTTATTATCACAGCATTTAATGTGTGCTGTTACTTGTTGGAAACTCCCTGAATCTCCTTGGGAAGTCAGGACAGGATATAAATAAAGATGATGATGATGATGATGATGATGATTACATACAAATGCAGATAATCCAAAATTAAGGGGGGAATCCCGCATATTTCTAGTCTCAAACATTTCAGATAATGGACAATCAATATTGATTGAGATCCTGCATCAGGAAGTGTACGTGTATCAGATAGACATGTATCCGTAGTCAAGTCTCCCAGTGATAGTCTCTCAAACTTACTTTGTAAGTGGTGCAACTACCCACAAAAGGATCATTTTCATGTTGTTGGAGAGCTCAGAGGAAACACACCCAGCTACTTTTTTAGCTGGGCACATCCAGCTACAGAAAAATACCTGGATATATTCCTGTCGATCCCCCAAACTCTCCACCAAAACACAAATGACCGTGTTGGGTAGGGGGAGGTTTTTACTGCTTACAAGGTGGTTTGGTAAGGATTTGGGTTGTTGTGTGAATGGTACAGGATGCCAGTCTCCACAATGACCAAAAAGGTGAGTTGAAATCATGTCAGTCTGACAAAAGCTATCATAATTCCATAGCAGAATGCCAGCCGCAGAGTCTGTTCATGATTCACAGACAATTCATGCAGCCTGAATGGCATGCTGTGAATGAGTTCAGCAGATCTGTGCAATTGGCCATGTAGTGATATGCCAGCTTCATAATTTATTGAAGTGTAAAATTTAGCAGCATTTACTCTGACATTTCACAACCATAAGTTATGAGTTGAGTTAAACAGGCATGAATGGTAATAAGGGAAAGGCAGTGTGTTTGCCCATGTGCATATCACTGCCACTCCCTCCTCTCTCCCTAAAGTTCCCAGTCCATTCATAATTTTGTATAATAAATTGTTTGTGGTTTGGAAGCAGAAATAGCAAGTAGAAAACAAACAGTGGATGGAGTTTGACGTATTTTATGGACTGTTGCTGAATATACAGCCAACATTATAGTTTGGGTTGAGCCTCCCTGAAACATATCAGCCTGGCTTCCTCCTTCCCTCTTTTCTATCCTTCCTTCTTTCCTCTACTCTGACTCTTCCTCTTTGCTTCCTCACAGCAACTGCTACCATGCTGGCACTTGGTGCCCCTTATAGCAGGCCCTTAGGGCACTCCTGTCATAGCAACAAAAAGGTCACAAGACTGGAGAGAGACATGACAATCTGTGAAATGGTGGGAAGTAAATATGTACAGTAGAGTCTTGGTTATCCAACATAAACGGGCCGGCAGAATGTCGGATAAGTGAAAATGTCAGATAACCATGACTACTGTAAGAGGTGACCAGACTCCTGCATCTGCAGCTGTTACCACCTTTGCCACCCTTCTCGCTCGCTCATTCACTCACTACTCACCGGGGTGATAGTATGATAGCTGGGTCCGGAAGCTCCGAGCGTAACGGAGAGGCCGCAGAAGTGGCTGTGAATAAGGGAAGAGAGGGGGTGGAGTGAGAGCATGGAGAGAAAAGAAAGGATAGAAAGGAGGGGATGCTTAGGGCAAGGTTTAGGGTTTGGGTTACGGTTAGGGTTTTAGTGATGAGACGCTAGTGAATGGCTATTGTTGTTAATTGTATACTTTTCTATAATATGTTATGATGTTAACTGTTTTTTTATACCGTGTGTTGATAGCATTGAATTTTTGCTGTTCTTGTTGTTAACCGCTGTGAGTCGCCTAAGGGCTGAGAACAGCAGTATACAAATAAAGTAAATAAATAAATAAATAAATAAATAAGGGTAAGGGTTTGGTAAGGGGTTAGGCTTAGGGTTATGGTACGGTTCAGTGTTAGGGTAAGGTTTAGGGTTTGGGTTTGGGTTAGTGTAAGGGTAAGGGTTAGGGTTAGGATAAGGTTTAGGGTTTGGGTAAGGTTTTGGGTAAGGCGTTAGGCTTAGGCTTATGGTACGATTCAGGGTTAGGGTTTGGGTTAGGGTAAGGTTTTGGGTAAGGCCCTAAGAATCTGTGGAAGAGAATCAGAAAGAATAATATATAGGAAACCTTACCATACCAACCAGATTCAATGCGAATGATTGAAATGGTTTTAAACAGTGGATTTTAATGTTGATGTATGCATATAATCTAATTATGTCCCAACATTGAATGTTTGCCGTTTGTATGTTGTGCTCTGCCCTGAGTCCCCTTTGGGGTATAGGTAAAGGTGAAGATTTTCCCCTGACATTAAGTCCAGTTGTGTCCGACTCTGGGATATGGTGCTCATCTCCATTTCTAAGCCGAAGAGACTACATTGTCCATAGACACCTCCAAGGTCATGTGGCCAGCATGACTGCATGGAGCACTGTTACCTTCCCGCCAGAGCAGTACTTATTGATCTACTCACATTTTGCATGTTTTCAAATTGCTAGGTTGGCAGAAGCTGGGGCTGACAGTGGAAGTTCACACCGCTCCCTATATTTGAACCTGCGACCTTTCGGTCAACAAATTTAGCAGCTCAGTGGTTTAACCCACTGCGCCACTGGAGGTGAGAAGAGTAGAATATAAATTCTTTACATTAATCAATAATAATTATTATGGCTAATTGCTTTAAGTTCTGATTTAGTGGAACGAAAGCATACATCTAATCATTAGTGTGGAAGACTGTTAACTTTGAAAAGCAAAATAAGTATGGGGGGAAAAAAGATCTTACGCTGTCCAAAAGGCATCAATAATCTATTTTTCTATATCTTCCCCTCACTACTTAATAAATTCAATAAGCCTGTTGGAATTCTCTTTTTTCACCCCATAGGTATGCTGATTAATTAGTCAAGTCTTAATGTGCCAGTTCAAAGGAGATGCAGATGTGTTGTACTGTGTGCATGTGTGCACCTACATGCATGAACCTCTCTATACCATTTCAAATAATTAGGAAGCTATTATTTTTTCCAGTTATCTTTATGGGATTTTTAATGCCTCAGTATTAGTTTGAAGGCTGTGGAAAAACTGTTCAATTGTGGTCAGGAGATGAAACTAGTTGCAAACAGTTTGCCTTCCCATGAAAGGTATTAAAGGTCAATAACAAATGACACATTTTCCAAGGAGGAAGTTACAGACTCGCTGACTGGCAATGGTGCAAGAAGAATGGGCAAAGAGCAGGGGCTATTTGGATGTGAGTCAGCACTCCAAATATGCACAAGGGAGACAGTCTAGACTTTTTTTTTACTTCCAGTGTTCCCAAAATTATGTGATGAGATCTCCCTGAAACAATCCATTTATTGTTCTATGACTAATTGTCACATAGCCTTCAATAATGTACGGAGTCCAACAGCATTGCCCCAGAAAAAGGGAGAGAGACTAGGTGGATTTGGGATTATTTCAAATATTAATAGGTTACCTACAGGATCACCTTCTTCCGTACAATTTGGCCAGAACACTAAAGTCCTCTGGGAGGCAGCTACTTCAACCATCTAGAACCCAACTGGCAATTGTTACCTAGAGGATCTTTTCATTGGCTGCCCCAAGACTGTGGAATGACCTGCCAGAAAAACTCCGACAGTAGCTCAGCTGTTGGAATTCAAAAACCATCTAAAGACCTATCTCTTCCGGCATGGCTATCTAGCCAGTTTTATGCCTTAATTTTAAATTTGTGCCTTGTATTTAATCTCTGTTCTGTGTATTTTAATATGCATTTTATAAAAATACATTTTAATATATGTATTTATAGAATTTTTACAATGTTCATATGTTTTAATTCTGCTGTAACGTGCCCCGAGCTACGTGGAGAGGTGAGTAAGACATAAAATTATTATTATTATTATTATTATTATTATTACTATTGCTTCCTGTGAGTTTTCCAGGCTGTATGGTCATGACTTAGAAGCAAGCTCTCCCGATGTTTCACCCACATCTATGACAGGCATCCTCAGAGGTTGTGAGGACTGTTGGAAACTAGGAAACTGAGGTGCAATAGGTCACCTTGATTAGCCTTAAATAGCCATGCAGCTTCAAAGCCTGGATCAGGCCTGTAGAGGGGGGCTTCAGACCCCCCCCCCAAATTCTCAGGGTGGGTTGTTGTAGGTTTTTTCGGGCTATATGGCCATGTTCAGAGGTAGTGAGGATGCTTGCCATAGATGCAGGCGAAACGTCAGGAGAGAATGCCTCTAGAACATGGCCATATAGCCCGAAAAAACCTACAACAACCCAGTGATTCCGGCCATGAAAGCTTTCGAGAATACATTCTCAGGGTAGTTTGTGAGAAGGCCTTATTGGTACATTATTTAAACTGTTATGTTTATTCATATCATGATGGGATCACCATGCTCAATATGCATGCGGGTATTGGGACAATGATACAAAAAGTTTGCTAGGGTGGATCCTGAGCCCCCCCCTTGAATCAAACTCAGCCCCCCCCCCCCGAATCAAACTCACCCCCACCCCCGAAAAAAATCCTGGCTACGGGCCTGGTCTGGATGCTTCCTGCCTGGGGGAATCCTTTGTTGGGAGGTATTAGCTGGCCCTGATTCTTTCCTGTCTGGAATCCCCCTGTTTTTTGAGTGTTCCTCTTTATTTACTGTCCTGATTTCAGATGCTTTTTTAAAAAAAAATATTGGTAGCCAGATTTTGTTCATTTTCATGGTTTCCTCCTTTCTGTTGAAATTATCCACATGTTTGTGGATTTCAGTGGCTTCTCTGTGTAGCCTGACAGGATGGTTGTTATAGTGGTACAGCATTTCTTTCTTCTCAAAAAAAAATATATGCTATGTCCTGGTTGGTTCATCAGGTGCTGACTTCTCTGGTTGAGTTAGTCTGCAGTGCCTTTAATGTTCCTTGATTCGTGTTTTGGCAATACTGTGATTGGTGGTCCCTATGTAGACTTTTATGTTTTATGGTGTATGGTAGACTCCTGCAGAGCAGAGAGGGTCCCTCTTGTCCTTTGCTGAACATAGGGTTTGTTGGATTGCAACATTCACACCTGCCTCAAGCAGAAAAGAGTTCTTTCTCCCACCCTGGTCATTGTATGTATTTTATTTTGCTTTTTGTAACTGCCTGGGTTTAACCCCATGTTAGCCGCCCCAAGTTCCTTCAGGAAGATGGTGGTGGGGTATAAATAAAGTTATTATTATTATTGACATAAAAGCACAGTATGTCACAGGAAATGAGATCTATATGCTGGATTTCATATCACAAAATCAAGCGTCTAGGACTGTGTGATGTATTTTAGAATGATCCAAGTAAGGTGGTCTTTTGCAGTTGACAGATCGTGATTTTGTCAATGTTTATTGTTTCCAAATGCCGGCTGAGATCTTTTGGCACGGCATCCAGTGCGCCAATGACCACTGGGACCACCTGTACTGGTTTATGCCAGAGCCTTTGCAGTTTGATTTTGAGGTCTTGATAGTGGCTGAGTTTTTCCTGTTTATTATTGTTGTTATTATTATTATAAACCCCGATTCCCCAGGTTTTAACAGACCTGACAATCTCTGAGGATGCCTGCCATAGATGTGGGCAAAATGTCAGGAGAGAATTCTTCTAGAACATGGCCATACAGCCTGAGAAGCCTACAACAACCCAGTGCTTCCGGCCATGAAAGCCTTCAAAAATAACCTCCTCATCCTCTTTTAAACCTTATTTTTGTAACTAGTTAAAAAGCTAGTGAAATACGAGTATTCCAGCCATGAAAGCCTTCGACAACTCATTATTATTATTTTACTGACACAAAACCACAGTATGACACAGCAAACGAGATATATATGCTGGATTTCATATCACAAAATCACAAGTTGGATACTTCTCATCGTAGTGATGATGATAATGATTCTTATTTTTGTCTTTTACTCTAGTTGACTGCTTAGAACAAAGTGTAATAAAAGCCACAAAAACTAATCTTAAAAAAAAAAGATGTCGCCAAATCAAATTTTTGGAGCTGTGCTTTCTCAGCATTTCTCCTATTGTGGTCTTCATCTTGCTTTCATATTTATTCATAGATTTTTAATTTTTTTCTGTTGGTTTCATGTGGTGTTCAGAGGCGGCCCTAGGTAATTTTCAGCAGTAAGCAAACAGTATTTTGGCGTCCCCCTCCCCCAACCAATCACTGATACATATTTTCTGTTCGTCGTGGGAGTTCTGTGTGCCATATTTGGTTTAATTCCATCATTGGTGGAGTTCAGAATGCTCTTTGATTGTAGGTGAACTATACATCCCAGTAACTACAACTCGCATATGTCAAGGTCTATTTCCCCCCAAGAGTGCCTCAAGAACGCCCCTGGGCAAAATCAACTATACTGCAAATGCTTACTTTGCGTAATGGGTTGAGCCACCCCTGGTGGTTACCTCCACTGTGGTTGATGGAATTTATTCTTCCTGGGAAATGTATGTGTATATGTGTGTGTGTATGTATAGGATCACAGCTTTAGAATGTCATGAAAACATTTGCAAGTAAACTGTATATGAAACAACACATATTGCACATGACAGGAAGAAAGCAATTCCATTTCATGTCACTTTCACAGTCCAAGATAATTCGGTAATGAGCTTGACTTAGAATGGATGGCTTTTCTGAAAAAGAAATGTGCATCCAATTCTCGACTAGTATTTTAACTCGCTGGTGCAGAAGAAAAGTGTCTTGAAATGCATGATATTAGACAAGCCAGATAAATACCCCCGAGATGCACATTTTAAATTGAGTTCTTCCTCCACGGTTGTCAAAAGTTCTTTAGCTGTGCGACTGATGGGTTATAAAGAAGTCGGAAGCAATTTTGTTGTTGCACAATAACCTGAACTTAGGATCTCGTTTTCTATAGCAAAAATCCAATTCTCACACAATACTTGCTTTTTGGGGTAATCTTGTGTTTTTAAATTTTGACACTCACTGACGGCTGGCAGGATGAGAAAAAAATGGTGCAGCTATATTTTCTGCAGATTTCAGCATTTGCACATATGCCCACTCTTTTCATATTTCAACAGAAAATAAACCAGTATTATAATTGGTCTTTCTTATTCCTTGCCATGCTCCCACTCCAGCTCATCTTGGGAAGCCACCACAGCTGTTACTTATCCCTGATTGTCACCATGCAAGAGACTGTATTTTATCAAGTTTCCCAAAGTACATGGGGGGTGGGGGTGATCTTAGCAACTCACTCTAAACCTTATTAATCTAATGCAAAAATTCAGATCATCATGTCATTATGCATGTGAAATCAGTCTCAATATTTTAACAATATTCTTCCACACCTCTCTTCTCTTTACTAGGTATCTCATTTAAGATCATTACAGTGGACCCTCCACTTTCACTCCAAGTTAGTGGAGCAGGACTGTTGCAGAGGTCCCGTGCATAACTCTATGTCAATGGTTCTCTACCTGTGGATCTCCAGGTGTTGTGGCCTACAACTCCCAGAAATCCTAGCCAGTTTACCAGTTGTTAGGATTTCTGGCAGTTGAAGGCCAAAACATCTGGGGACCCACAGGTTAAGAACCACTCTATGTCATCTTGAATTTCTTGAAGCTCAGGGCCCTTCCACACAGCTCTATATTCCAGAACATCAAGGCAGGAAATCCCACATTAGCTGAGTGTGGACTGAGCTAACCGACTTCAAAGCAAATATTGTGGGATTTTTGCCTTGATATTCTAGGACATAGGGCTGTGTGGAAGGGTCTTCACTTTAATGGTTAACGAAAAGCATGTAAGAATTGAATGGAAGAGAGATTTCAGATGTGTATGATCATGGTTTGAGCATTGGACAAAGAGTTTGGAAGACAGGGTTCAGATCTGTGTGGAAACTAATTGGGCAGTCTCAGGGCCCTTCCACATAGCCCCATATCCCAGAATATCAAGGCAGAAAATCTCACAATATCTGCTTTGAACAGGGTTATCTGAGTCCACACTCAAATAATGTGGGATTTTCTGCCTCAATATTCTAGGATATAGGGCTGTGTGGAAGGGCCCTGTAATGAAATAGCTAATTATAATGTATATTTTAAATGTGTTTATTGATGTTTGGAAATTATAAGCGCAGGCCAGCTTATGGTTCACCTGAGCTGAGGCATTGCTATAGCGACGGAAGCGGCTGTTAGAATGTATCCAAGTTAGAGAAGCCAAAGGGGCGGAGCTAACTGCCACTTGGCAGGGGCAGGAAGTTGGGTTTTGTTGTGTGAAGAAACTGAACCCAGGGGTTTAAGTCTTCAGCATGTGTGTTTACAGAGTCAATTGGACCTGTTTAAATTAGTAATTAGCTCATGAGCTAAGGGGAAAAGAAACCCTAATAGAAATCCATAACTTCAATGGGGATAGTTGAAGGGACAAAAAGACAAGCCAGTGCCTTGAATTGTCAGTTAAGAAAAGATAGATACTTCGCAGTGAAATAAGTTTAAAACTAGTCTGGTGGAAGTAAAAACCATACTGAGAGCTATATTGGAAACTGTTTAACTAAAGTCAACTGTAACAACATTTAAAGGAATACAGAATAACTATCAAACGTTGTACACCTGTGAATCCTTAAATAGTTCCCTGATCTTCATAATCAAGACTCATGTCCATTTATTGAGAAGATTTACCTCAGACATTGTATTTCTAGGTGCAAAGATTACTGCAGATGCAGACTGTGGCCAGGAAATCAGAAGACACTTACTTCTTGGGAGGAGAGCAATGTCCAATCTCGATAAAATAGTAAAGAGTAGAGACATCACACTGGCAACGAAGATCCGCATAGTCAAAGCCATGGTATTCCCTGTAGTAACCTACGGATGTGAGAGCTGGACCTTAGGGAAGGCTGAGCGAAGGAAGATCGATGCTTTTGAACTGTGGTGTTGGAGGAAAGTTCTGAGAGTGCCTTGGGCCGCGAGAAGATCTAACCAGTCCATATTTCAGAAAATAAAGCCCGACTGCTCATTGGAGGGAAGGATACTAGAGACAAAGTTGAAGTACTTTGGCCACATTATGAGGAGACAGCAAAACCTAGAGAAGACAATTATGCTGGGGAAAGTGGAAGGTAAAAGGAAGAGGGGTCGACCAAGGGCAAGATGGATGGATGGCATCCTTGAAGTGACTGGACTGATCTTGAAGGAGCTGGGGGTGGTGACGGCCGACAGGGAGCTCTGGCGTGGGCTGGTCCATGAGGTCACGAAGAGTCGGAGATGACTGAACGAATGAACAACAACAAACCTCAGAAGACGGTGGCTTTTGGAAGAAAGGATTCTGGTTGGGGGAATGAGTTACTCCTTTTAAAAAGTGCCTCAAGTAAAAACGTTTTAAAAGTCAAGCCTCAGCAACATGCACCACCACTACTTTAGTCTCTTCATTGCCCTGGTTATTTTATGTGTGTGAGTGTGTGTGTGTGTGTCATTTGTTCGTCATGTTTTACAGGCCCTCAGGCAATTCAGTCTTTCAGTATCAGAGGAAAGCAAAGGAAACCCATCATTAACAAATTTTGCCAAGAAAATCCCATGATAGGTTCACCTTAGGATTTCCATAAAACAGAAATGACTTGAAGGCTCACAATAAGCAGCTCACAACAACAACAACAAAACAACAACGATTGTTGTCACATGGCTTTAGAATAAACTGGCTGTAGTCGGGCTATAGCACAGCTGGTAAATCACCACCAGCAGCAGCAATAAGATTTACCAACCGAAAGGTTGCCAGTTCAAAGCCTGGGTTGGAGTGAGCACCTGATTGTCAGCTAAGCTCACTGTTTATCTAAGCAGTTCAAAAACAGCTTAGAGCTAAAAAGTGGGGGAGGTATTTTATGACACCATAAAAGAAAAAGACTAGAAAATGTGGCGACCAAAAGGAAGGAGAAAGTCCTGATGGCTCTTCGTTATAGAGGATGGAGCAACAGCACCCCTCTGTGGCTGGATTGAACACAGCCTCCAAGGCACCAAAAAGCAGGACATCGACACAACATACCTCTTTTCTGTCTGTTCTGTCCTTGTCTCTCCATACAGCATTGAATGTTTGCTGTGTATGTGTACCGTGATCCGCCCTGAATCCCCTTGGGGAGATAGGGTAGAAAATAAATAAAGTGTTGTTGTTGTTGTTGTTGTTATTATTATTATTATTATTTTGCTATCATAGTTTACTTTGAAATTTTCAAACTAGACTACAGCAAGCCACATCTACCTACCTTTCTTCCCTCCCTACCTCTTTCTTTCTTTCTTTCTCTTAGGAAAATATCATCAATTCTTTTGGTACTTACAGATACTTGAATTAATAACACACAATAAATTGTGTCTTTCCAGTGCATGTAGCCCTTAGCTTAAATGCTAAATCCATCCCTATTTGTAAAATCAAGGTTATATAATTCCAATGGGGAATTCATGTTGTGCATTGTTCCCCTGTGCTGATTCACATCGTTATCGGGGGAAAAGATCTCTTAAGTTTTTTTCCAAAAACATATGCACTAGGAACCAATACTCTGTATAAACCCTGTTGCTAAAATACTGTATTTCCTTTGTGTGAAACCAAATGATTTTATTCCCCGGAGGTCAGTTGCTTTGTGTTTCTGTGGCTTGTTCTGTTAGAAAGCTAAATCACTTTCATGGAAGAGGAGCTGCCTTACTGAATAACAAGGACTTCTGACTCTCACACTGAACATCCCCCCTGCATGTCTACTGAGCCATCTACGTAATTACTTTCGAGAATGGCATATTATCAAAAACAGTCAAAACAGAAATCACTGATCACATCCCTTAAGATTTCTTTATTTAGTCACATCAGATAGAGAATGGGACAATTATAACCCAGACAAGGGAGTGGTGAGGAATGTGACATGACCATGTAAAGCTGTTATTAGATGCAAAAGGATGGCAAGTCAGGTAAAAATAAGAGTTCACTCACCTTTCCTACAGATCTTCCATGGTAGAGATTGAGGTGTATCATCTTGCCTGTTTTGGTCAGATCTGCTTGTGTCTTTACGGGGAGCAAAGCGGAATATAAATAAAGTTAATCATCATAATAATATCACCAAGAATACTGTGTCCAATAATAAGAAAAAAATGTTGTTATTTGATACAGAACAAGATTAGTACACAGCAAACAAGATCACTATATTAGCTTTTGTATTTGATCACACGTCGGAGACTTCCCAAGTGTCTAGGACTATGTGATGTATCAGTGAATAATGTGTACAGATCCAAGTAGGGTCGCCTTTTGCAGCAGACAGATGGTAATTTTGTCAGCGTTGATTGTTTTTAAGAGCAGGCCAAGGCCCTTAGGCATTGCACTCAGCGTGCCAATCACCACCAGGACCACCTCTACTGGCTTGTGCCAGAGTCTTTGCAGTTCGATCTTTAAATCCTTTTATCATGTCAGCTTTTCCAGTTGTTTCTCTTCAGTCCTGCTGTCATCTGGGACTGCAACATCAACGATCCGTACTTTGTTTTCTAACATGATCGTGAGGTCAGGAGTATTGTGCTCCAAAACCCTGTCTGTCTGAATTCAGAAGTCCCAGAGTAGCTTGACGTGTTCATTCTCTGTAACTTTTTCTAGCTTGTGATTCCACCAGTTCTTTGTCGCAGGCAAATGGTATTTGTGGCACAGGTTCCAATGAATCATCTGAGCAATGGTGTTATGCCTCTGCTTGTAGTCTATCTGCGCAATCTTCTTGCAGCAGCTGAGGATGTGATCTATTGTTTCATCTGCTTCCTTGCAGAGTCTACATTTGGGATCTGTTCGTCGACTTTTCAATTCTGGCTTTGATGGCATTGGTTCTAATGGTTTGTTCTTGGGCTGCCAGAATCAGGCCCTCCGTTTCCTTTTTCAAAGTTCTATTTGTGAATCACAGCCATTATTATTATTATTATTATTATTATTATTATTATTATTATTATTATTATTATTGGGTTGTTGTCGGTTTTTCCGGGCTATATGGCCATGTTCTGGAGGCAATTTTTCTCCTGACGTTTCGCCTGCATCTATGGCAAGCATCCTCAGAGGTAATGAGGTCTGTTGGAACTGGGAAAAATGGGTTTATATATCTGTGGAATGACCAGGGTGAGACAAAGGACTCACAGATATATAAACCCATTTTTCCCAGTTCCAACAGACCTCATTACCTCTGAGGATGCTTGCCATAGATGCAGGCGAAACGTCAGGAGAAAAATTGCCTCCAGAACATGGCCATATAGCCCGGAAAAAACTACAACAACCCATGGATTCCGGCCATGAAAGCCTTCGACAATACATTATTATTATTATTATTATTATTATTATTATTATTATTATTATTAGTTCTGAGCAATACAGGTAAAGTAGGATACCAACTACCTGGAAAATTCCCGGTATATGTGTGTGTGTTTGGGGGGACGGGTGGTGATGGTGGTGGTGGTGGTAACAAAAATGTTATAAAGTCTGGAAACCAAATCCAGGGAAGTTTTAGGGTTTGGAAACTAGGCATTTAACATAGAGAAGAAACAATTGAGAGGTAGCATAAAATATCTGAAGGTAAATAATAATAATAATAATAATAATAATAATAATAATAATAATATAACTTTATTTTTATACATCACCACCATCTCCCCAAAAGGACTTGGGGTGGCTTACAAGGGGACAAGCCCGAAAATACAGATTAAAACACACACAAAAGAAAAAGAAAATCAACAAAATCAGAAAAACATTACAATCACAGTGCACATTTTAAAAACAGTATAATGGCTGAAAGATTAGGTACTGAGTGCGGAAGGATCAGGAAATGTGCAATTGTTCCTAGATAGAGCCCAGGGAAAGTGCAAAATACGATTCATGTAGAGGTAGAGCATGATTGTTTTCTTCTGCTCCAGAGACTACAAAGCCACGAACCAGTGATTCATTTCAGAAGAGAAGGAATCCCATCAAAATATAATAAAGGACTACTGTACTGTTAAGAGCTGTTCTCAGTGGAATAGCTTGTCTTGAAGGTGGAGGATTCTGTCTCATTAAACAGAGGTTGGATGGTCTTCTCTAAGGAGTTCCTGCTCTTTGTATTCCTGAATGATCAAAGATTGGAATGGATGACCCTTTGAGTCTTTGTCAACTCTGGGGTTCTGTACCTACTTCGGCTCAAAACCTTCCCTTCCTACTAGTTCAAAAGAAATGCTGTTCTTTCTTATGGATAAGATTTAACTGCATCACTTCCTATGCCATACTTGCTATGTTAGCAAGATGTGTCTGTGATGGACATAAGTCCCAATCTGTAACTTACAGAGAAGCCAATTTCGAGGGTTGCAAAACAGTGCAGGATAACAGTGAGGGCCCTTCCAGACAGGCCCTATATCCCAATATCTGATCCCAGGTTTTTTTGTTTATCCCAGATTATCTGGCAGTGGGGACTCATATAAAGCAGAAAACCTGGGATCAGATCATGGGATGTAGGGCCTGTCTGGAAGGGCCCTGGGCCATCATTTTCCCTAGCTGCAAGCTGATCTGAGCACTTTGCACATCATCTTTTCTTCGTTGTTTATTTCCTGATGTTGTTGTTATGTACTTACTAGGCATTGATAAAGTCACGTCGGAGAACTTGTTGCTCATAATAATTTTGTTAAATTACCTTTTTGAAGTAATATCAACGCTTTTTTAAAAACCGGAGATCCCTTTGCCCTTCCGAAGCTTTTTCTGCCATTTTTGTTACAAACCAGGAAGTGAGTTGGAAATGATTCAGCTTCTGGTCCCTGGCCTCGGCTCAAGCCAGAGAAGCCAGTTTTAAACCAGAGAAGGGAGGAATTTCCCCTGCTTGCTTTTCCCCGCTTCTGGTCCCTGGCCTTGGCTCAAGCCAGACAAGCCAGTTTTAAACCAGAGAAGGAAGGAATTTCCTGGCCTTGGCTCAAGCTAGAGAAACCAGTTTTAAAGCCAGAGAAGCCAGTTTTAAACCAGAGAAGGGAGGAATTTCCCCCGTTTGCTTTTCCCCGTTTCTGGTCCCTGGCCTTGGCTCAAGCCAGACAAGCCAGTTTTAAACCAGAGAAGGAAGGAATTTCCTGGCCTCGGCTCAAGCCAGAGAAGCCAGTTTTAAACCAGAGAAGGAAGGAATTTCCTCCACTTGCTTTTCCCCGCTTCTAGAGTAAAACAACTACTTTCAAAGTAAAGACCACCCAATGAAACCAGAAATAACACTTTCAAACCATTAACGAAAGGATTCAGAAGTCTCTGAAGTTTCGAAAAGCTTTGAATTTTTTCCCTGTGACTTTAGAATTGAACCACCAGCGCCCCCTACATCCAAAACGAATTTTGAACCATTTTTTTGATCAACCAAGCCTAGTACTTACCACACTATGCAGTAATTTTTAGTTCAGGCCTAAAAAAGTACTCAATAATATATGAATCAGAAAATTTCCTAGTCCAAATATTTTGTGTGTGTACTTGGAGAGAACCAATTGAACCAACTGCACCAGTACCTTTCTTTCTAGCTGGTATCTATCAAAGACTAAGAAAAATGTCAATTAATACAGACAAATAGATGCATATGCTTATTCAAGGATTTACGTAAATGATATATTTCAAAGCACTTTGGAATTTGACAGAAATCTGCCATTTGTGTATTTAAGCAGTTTCTCCCACAATCATTTGATGTTTGACCCTTCACTTGCACTGTTCAGCTATGGAGCAGATTACTTGTCAGTCAGAAGATTGCCCTGTCAGGGTCAGCAGAATGTTTGTCAAGCTTTGGTGACAATCATGACCTGGCAGTTTCCACCTGACAGAGGTAGAAATGACTTGTCACTTGACCTTATGTCTCATCAGAGTGTGATGAGGCAGTCATAGCTGCAGTCTACATGCCTCTGCTAAAAGACTAATTTCCAGTCACATGTCCAAGGCTCTTAACAATGTCTTCATCATTTGCTGCTTAGGCCATGGACGGAAACCTCTGATCTTTTGAATGTTCTTGGATTCCATTTCCCTTTGATGATGGTAATGAAAGCTATCAAACTTTATCGCACTTAGGTGTCAAACAGGCATAGAAGCATGACCATCGCCTATAGTGATGGTTCCTAGCACACAACCCATTGCCAACCTGTCACATCCCTGAGACAAATCTGTTCCATGCTATTGATAGTCAAGATCACATCACGGTGCTACAATTGATCTTCCAATCATGATGATGATGATGATGATGATGATGATGATAATAATAATAATAAACAAACAAATAAATAATAAGAACAAATGCCATGAAAGTCAGAATTGAAAAGTTGACGACAGATCCCAACTGTAGACTCTGCAAGGAAGCAGATGAAACAATATATCACATCCTCAGCTGCTGCAAGAAGATTGAGCAGACAGACTACAAGCAGAGGCATAACACCATTGCTCAGATGACTCATTGGAACTTGTGCCACAAATACCATCTGCTTGCGACAAAGAACTGGTGGGATCACAAGCCAGAAAAAGTTACAGAGAATGAACATGTCAAGCTACTCTGGGACTTCTGAATTCAGATAGACAGGGTTTTGAAGCACAATTTATTTATTATTTATTTATTTACTACATTTGTATACCACTCTTCTCAGCCCTTGGGCGACTCAGAGCGGTTCACAATAGCAAAATTCAATGGTTAAAACATCATAAAACAGTTAAAAACAATTAAAACAATAGCATTATAACAATCAATTAAACATCATATAACGTCTCTTTATCGTCTAAGTTAAAATCAAGATCCAGTCTCATCATCCAATTGTTCCATATTTCTATATCCGTTACATTGCCTATTCAAATGCCTGCTCGAACAACCAGGTCTTCACTTTCCTCCGAAATGCTAACAGGGAGGGGGCCAATCTAGTTTTTGTAGGAAAGGTGTTCCACAGCCACGGGGCCACCACTGAGAAGGCCCTGTCTCTCTTCTCCCCAGACATACTTGTGATGCAATACACAATACTCCTGACCTCACAATCATGTTAAAAAACAAAGTATGGATCATCAATGTTGCAATCCCAGGTGACAGCAGGATTGAAGAGAAACAACTGGAAAAGCTGACACGATACGAAGATTTAAAGATCAAATTGCAAAGACTCTGGCACAAGCCAGTTGAGGTGGTCCCAGTGGTGATCGGCACACTGGGTGCAGTGCCTAATGACCTTGGCCTGCACTTAAACGCAATCGCCGCTGACAAAATTACCATCTGCCAGCTGCAGAAGGCCACCTTACTGGGATCTGTACGCATTATTCGCCGATACACCACACAGTCCTAGACACTTGGGAAGTGTCCGATGTGTGATCCAATACAACAGCCAGCAGACTGATCTTGTTTGCTGTGGACTCATCTTGTTGTGTTTCTAATAATAATAATAATAATAATAATCATCATCATCATCATCCCTCCAGAGTAGTGGAACTGGAACTGTAGTAGGGTGGAGTTCTGTTGTTACTCGGAAGTATAGTTGCAAGGCCAGGGATCTGCAAAATGTTGTAGTAGCGTGACTTTCGCAGAGGTGTGCTAGTGAAGTTCATCATATTGATTGGTTGCGAGTATCCCTGATGGCCATGCTTCATGCCATAGTCCATAGTCCATCATCAGGACCAGATCTGAACTCAAGAAACATGGCTACGCTATGAAGTACCCAGAAAAACCTCAGAAGTTAGTGAAGCCTTATTCTCATTCCTTAGCTCAGAATATATCAAAAGTCCAGATAAAGTTGTGAACTGAGAATTCCCATCTCATTTTTCCTCCATTTGCAGTTGTCTTCCCCCAAAGGACTGTCTACCGACCGAGCAGTTTGAAAGCATGCAATGCGAGTAGATCAATAGGTACCGGCTCAGCGGGAAGGTAAAAGGACACCCCATGCAAATATGCAGACATGCCAACAAAAAGATCAGAGATGTCTACAGACCGCAGGCTCCTTGGTTTGGAAAATGGAACAAGAGCACCTCCCCATGGCTGGAGTTGAGTATTGCCTCCAGATACCAGAAATAAAAATGGAAAGGCCTTTACCTTATCTGTGTATTATATGTTGTTGTTCGTTGTGTAAAAAGGCATTTAATGTTTGCCTTATATGTGTATATTGTAATCCGCTCAGAGTCTTTCCAGGAAGATAAAGTGGAATATAAATAAAGTGTATTCTTCCTCTTCCTCTTCTTCTTCTTCTTCTTCTTCTTCTTCTTCTTCTTCTTCTTATTATTATTATTATTATTATTATTATTATTATTATTATTATTCTAGTCTTAGTCCGATCATAAGAATGGAGATCAGGGACCTTGAAGTTGCACAACAGCTATCAATACTTGAGCCTAAATGAAGTTGTATTGAATAAATTACTGAATAACATGTTGTAAAATCCATTGAAGCAATGGGTCCACTTTCTTCTTTCTTCTAGCAGTTGGATTTAAACTCTGAATAGCAGCCTGATTAAGCAACAATTTTTCCCATTATGGTGAACAATATTTAATTTCTATACAGTATTCCCATATATGCATGTCAGCACAGTGGGTCCTTGGTATCATCTGGGGTTTGGTTCCAGGATTCCCTATGGATACAAAAATCCATGGGTGCTCAAGTTCTATTATAGTAAAATGGTGCCACTTAAAATAGCAAAGGTTGGTTTTATGGGGTGGGGGTATATTTACAAGGTTTTTTTGGTCGTGTCAGGAGCGACTTTAGAAAATGCAAGTTGCTTCTGGTGTGAGAGAATTGGCCGTCTGCACGGACGTTGCCCAGGGGACGCCCGGATGATTTGATGTTTTTATCATCCTTGTGGGAGGCTTCTCTCATGTCCCCGCATGAGGAGCTGGAGCTGACAGAGGGAGCTCATCCGCCTCTCCCCGTATTTAAACCTGCGACCTGTCGGTCTTCAGTCCTGCCGGCACAGGGGTTTAACCCACTGCGCCACAAGGTGTAGATAGTTCAATCCATGCATACAGAATCTATAAAGATTCAATTATTGATTGAATCTTTTAAGTCGGAAGAGGTTGTTGTATGATGTTGTATATAATTTTTATGTGGATCTTATTGTTATTGTGTGATTTTGATTATGTACATGTTGTATTTTATATGTTTGCACCATTGAGTGCTTTTGTGAGCTGCCCGAGTCCCTTCAGGGAGATGGTGGTGGGGTATACATAAAGATTGTTGTTGTTGTTGCTGTTGTTGTTCATCCATTCAGTTGCTTCCAACTTTTCGTGACCTCATGAACCAGCCCATGCCAGAGCTCCCTGTTGGCTGTCACCACCCCCAGCTACTTCAAGGTCAAGCCAGTCACTTCAAGGATGCCATCTATATTTTGTTTCATTTTATTGTGTGTGTTTTAATCTGTATTTTCGGGCTTGTCCCCTTGTAAGCCACCCCGAGTCCCTTCGGGGAGATGGTGGTGCCATATAAAAATAAAGCTATTATTATTATTATTATTATTATTATTATTATTATTATTATTATTATTGAAGACCGATTGCATACCTTTTGTTCCCTATTTTTAAGATGTTTCTTCTTTTCCCAATGCAATGCAAAATGACCCTGTATTTCTCCTCATGAGACTCACCCCGAAACCTAGTCTGTACATATGGAAAGGTGCAGAATTACTCAATTCCATAAAATCTATTTCAGAAATGAAGAAATAACCCAATTTTGCAGCATGAAGTAACATGTTCCTCAAAATAAATTCAAACAAATACTTTGCTAATCCATGACCCTTCCTAACTGACTGGTTTGAGCCAGTTCTCCACGTAAAAGCTGTATGCATTGCTCATAAATCCTAGGCAGCCAAGGTCACTCTGGCTTTGAGTAGGTACTATCATTAAGTGCATCATCTCTTAAATTGGAGCAAGAACCCCCTAGCTTTGACAGATTATCTCAGCAAATAAGGACAAGATACGGAAAACAAAGGGAATAATGTATGCATGATAAGAAGCCCTTTATTTGGCATCTAGAAAGATGTGAGTCCAAGGGGCCAAAATAAAAAAAGAAATATTGGTTATTTATTAATAGATAAAGTGTAGATTGGTCGCAGGGATATGGAAAACACTGCCACAATTTGTCATCCCCACCCTGCCTTTCAAATCTGTTTCTCTCTCATCCCTTTTGTCAGCTGCTGATCTGGAGTGTGGAACTGGCCAGCAAGCCAAAAGACAAGGCAAGTTTTGGGTTCAGATATCATGACAAGCCATGGTTTAAAGAACTCAATTCAAAGTAAAAAAAGAAAAGAAAAAAGAAGTTATGGGTCTATTGGTGGCTAGCCAACAAACGGTAGTTCATTTGGAAAGAATAGTTTTGGGCAGGACAAGTCAGAATTGCACAAATCATAACTTGGCATTTTGTTACCTAAGTGTATCATTACAGAAGCCTGATCATTACAGTAAATTTATTTCCAAGTTACTTATCCTGCACATGTCATAGAGAAAAATAGCAATTGTTTGCAGTAAATGCAGTATTCATCTATGATTACCTTTTGTATTGTGTAGATATTGTTCCTTAATAATAAAAATGTAACGGTGTTATTGAAGGCTTTCATGGCTGGAATCACTGGGTTGCTGTATGGCCATGTTCCAGAAGCACTCTCTCCTGCCATTTCGCCCACATCTATGGCAGGCATCCCCAGAGGTTGTGAATTTTGTTGGAAACTAGGCAAGTGAGGTTCATATATCTGTGGAAAGTCCTGGATGGGAGAAAGAACTCTTGCCTGCTTGAGGCAAGTGTGAACATTGAAATCCAACAAATGCTTTGTTCAGCAAAGGGCAAGAGGGATCCTCTCACCAATACAGGAGTCTACCGTATATTATGCAGCTGTGGACAAGTCTACATAGGGACCACTAAATACAGTGATGCCCAAACACGAATCAAGGAACATGAAAGGCACTGCATACCAATTCAACCAGAGAAGTCAGCCATAGCAGAGCACCTGATGAACCAACTTGGACACAGCATATTATCTGAAAACACATAAATGATGGATCACTCCAACAACCACCATGTCGGACTATACAGAGAAGCCATTGAAATCCACAAGCACGTGAACAATTTCAACAGAAAGGAAGAAACCATGAAAATGAACAAAATCTGGCTTCTAGTATTTTTTAAAAAAAACCCTCTAAAATCATGACAGTAAATAAAGATCAATACTCAAAAAACAGGGGAATTCCAGACAGGAAACACTGAGTGCTAGGTAACACCTCCCAATAAAGGATTCCCCAAAGCAGGAAGTATCTAGGTTTTGAAGCTGCAAGGCTATTCAGTGCTAATTAAGCTGGTCAATTGCAACATTCACACTTGCCTCAAACAGACAGAGTTCTTTCTCCCACCCTGGGAATACTACAGAGATATAAACCACACTTGCCTGGTTTCCAACAGACCTCACAATCTCTGAGGATGCCTGCCAAAGATGCAGGTGAACTCTCAGGAGAGAATGCTTCTTTAACATGGTCATACAGCCTGGAAAACTCACAGCAACCCAAAATGTAACTTATTGATTTTACACATACAAAATGCTGATTTTTTAAAAACAGGAAACCTTGATAAAGTTGTCCAAGATCAGAGATCACTTATCTTGTAAGAAGGGAGGCCTGGCGAAATAAAAGCTGAAAAACACTAAGGATGGAAAAATCTCTCTGGCCTCATCTACACTGACCATTTTATGCAGTTTCAAATCAGCATTGAGGAAAGTGGTTTAGCTGTACACGGTTTGAGGATTGGATGGTGATTATGTTAACCATGAAGCACTGGTGCAGATTAAGGGCTTTCTTTTCCATGTTTTGGTGGGGGTTTGTTGTCATAGTTTGACACTAGCTTTGAACAGCATTAAATAGTTAGTGTAGATGGGGACTCTGTTTCATCTTGTCCTGCATTCAGCTTTTTCAAAAACAAAAAAATCAACAAAAATCAAACATATAAAATGGCATTAAAGGCATACATGACAGCTTCTATGTACTATTACACATTGTGTGTATTGTGTGCACAAACACATTATACACGCAGGAAGGAACAACACTCCCCCTCCCCCTTGCTTAGGGGCTATATTTCATATATAGTTAAACATCCATTATGTGACTTTTAGTTGTACTTCTACTAATTATATTTCTCTAGCATCTTTCTAAAACTAAAGTTGCCACATCTCCCCCATTTGTCTTTACAAACGTAACAAATGGATTCCAATCTTTTCTAGAATCAATCACGTTTTTACCTTGATCAGCATTGTCAGTGAATTGACTGAAATAAAACTCTCCCTCATTTTCAGGGCCAAGTTTAATAGCTATTTCTTACGTAGGAGAAACATGCTGTACCTGCCTACCACTCATGGATTAAAACCGAAGAAATGCACCGAAAAAGAGATGACAATTCCAATTCAGCATTAACATGGATGAATGCATAGAATGCATAGGAATTCAGGCCTGGACTTTCAAGAATTATCTTTTCAGATATAAAGAAATGTGTGAATGTTGAGAAATCCTTACCCATTCTGTATTGTGAGAAAGTAAGGATATTTTTTTTTCATTTTATGAACAAATCCTGATGCAATTTTCAGCTCTGCCGTGAGTCATCTTCCGGTTCAAGAAGAGGAGGAAATTTAATAAGCCAGCATGTTATGCTATGCACAGTTTAAAATCTGTGTCATAAAGAAATCACTGTAGATTCCCAAAATGTAAGGCACTCATTCATTTCATTTGGCACAGACATGCTTAATGTTTCCTTTCACACAGGAGATTCCAGTCCCACAGCTTTTACCACTGATACTTAGAAGGATGTGTTGGTCGCACACATCATGAGCTATTGCCCTCCTTGCCTGTTTCCTCTGACTTTCCAGGATGAGTTTTCCTTGCAAGCTCTTGATCCACTGAGGTTACTTTACATCAACATCTGGATCCTCTTAATGCTTCGAATAAAATTAGAACACTGCTTCTGATTCATTAGATGCTTGTTTTTCTCTTTTAAAGGCTTACTGTGCAACAGTTTTCTTGAAGAAAGATTCTCTTCCTGATGACCATAATTTGTTTTATCCTTTTATAAGTGGGAAGTGGGGGAGGGAGGAGATGTCCCCAAAGAGGCAGCTGTCATTTCAAGGTAAAATAAATGTGTACATACTAATAGGAGCAGGAAGTGGGAAACAGAATTCTAATTAGCTGGCTTCCTGGGATAAACATGATGTGGTGGGATGTCAAAGAAGAAGACCCTTCCATGGGGCACTGCATGAGATCCATCATAAATGAATGTTATGGACTAATTGGGAGATCATTAGATTGTATTCTGTCTATGCTTTCAAGTCAGAATTCCATATAAGGTAATTTAATGTATCTGTGTTTACACCATAATAGTAAATATGGAAGGAGGGAATCATGTCTCTTTTGGGGTTGGCAGTAATACAAGATTACTTGGCTTGGCACTCCATCAGCCAAAGTAGTGCTGCCTCCATCATTTCCACTGAACAATTAGTGTATTTAGATAAGGCAGATAGTTAACACTTAGCAGATGGAAGCAACATCTATCACAAGTTGAGTGGAAAAGACACCCAAGCCAATTTACAGCCTCATCAGAAAGACCGCACGAAGCATCCTGCTTTACCTGGCTTCCATGAGAAAAAAGAAGAGCATTGGGGCATCTCTGACATCCCTCACACAGCTCCCTCTCAGCAATGCTTTCCCCATCATATGGAGAAAGTATCACCCTCCCAGAGAGGTCCCATGCTGGTTCAGTTGAAGCCAGCACAACAAGAGATGCTTCCTGTTTTGGGGAGGAAGTGTCTAGCAATGCTTTCACCCTTGTTGGGGATGGGGCCTCCGCTGGAAGTCACACAACGTCATGTGATGTTCAGCATGGTGCTCCATCCTGAAGATCAAGTAGAAGCATCCTAGGACACTGTTTAAGGCAAGTATGATGAGGTCCTTAGTGACCCTGATTCTCTTGTATGCTCTTCTGTCAACTAATATGGGGAGTGGGCACTTGTAGGACAGAATTGGTGACTATGGAAGCTGAGAAGTCAGGGGACAGTGGGGGAAACTGTGGGGCAGCATACCACTTTGTCTTCTTACTGTGGTTGGTCATGGAATCCCTTCCCACAAAGCTATCCCACTATCCCTGGCTTCCTCCCGCATTCCTACCCGGCTTCTTCTATGTGGAGTCAGGTCCCCAGGGTTCTGTGTCTCTTTGGTGCTAATCTATATTTCAGGAAATAAAGCCCAAGTGCTCATTGGAGGAAAGGATATTAGAGGCAAAGATGAAGTACTTTGACCACACAATGAGACGACAGAAAAGCTTAGAGAAGACAATGATGCTGGGGAAAATGGAAGGAAGAGTGGCTGACCAACAGCAAGATGGGTGGATGGTATCCTTGAAGTGACTAGCTTGACTCTGAAGGAGCTGGGGGTGGTGTTTGCTGACAGTGGGCTGATCCATGAGGTCACGAAGAGTTGGAAGCAACTGAATGAATAAACAACAACAACACACTGTCAGCATGGAGTGCAATTCAGTCATCTGATGGGCTCCGATGGACTCAGTGCCAGAACCATGCCAGCAGCACTGAAAAGCAGGGGGAAGATGCTTCTCGGCCTCCATGTGATGAGGCCACAAATGTGAGTGTACTTACCTAACCCTTTGCCCACTGTAAATGTTCCCACCCCAACCTTATAGCTAAGAATGCTATTTATTATATATTTTAAGGATCTTATTACACAAAGTCACTATTCCACAGACATTACCGATAGCAGTAATGTAACAGCATGAGTACCCTTGCTATTGCAAATTCTCGGCATTCGCACAACTGCACCAATTTGCCAGTCCATAGTCCTACACTCCTACATCAGCATAACCTTGTAACCCCACCCGTCCTTACCTCTGCTGCTCATTTTTCTGTAAACATAAAAAAATAATCTCTGGAACACCTTCAACTCATATGAGAGCATTGGAAACTGGTGTAGAAGAATCTGTCAAAAGCAGTGCTATGCTTTAGGTGATGGAATTCTTAGAATGCCTTCAGCTTGCCCAAGTCTGATTCTGCCCTTCGATGGACAATACACAGCCATTTTCTGTAGCATTCTTCATCCTTTCTGGCAATCAAGAGATAGCCTACAGCTATTTCATTTTTCTCCTGCTGTAATGTTTCCTCCATTCTTCTTGCTGTGAATGGCAAGGTTTTAATGCAATTGGATTGCTTCATGGTGTTTTATTTTTCTAACGCAGGAAATGTCTCTGGACAAGAGATAGATAACGTGTTTGGGGGAACTGTCAAAACACATTGAAAAGTTGCCATTTTTTTTACAATGGGAAAAATGAAAATGAAAATTAATAGCCTTGGTTCACCTTTGGACAGCTTCTAACTCTGAAATATTCCCCTGAACCTTGAGTTGTGGCATCATACATTATTCTCCTCCGCATAATCTCAGAGGATTCATGGAAACTGACAGCAGACCAGCACTACCATACTATTTTCTTCTCACTATATCACAACGTTGTGCATGTGCATGTGTGCAATTAGCCCTCCAGATCCACAGGTTTTACATCTACAAACTGAAATTTTTAAAGAAAAAGCTTCAAAAAAGAAAACCTCAATTTTGCCACAAAGCATTGTGTTGATAGGTGGGCATATCTTCTTACAGTCTCATGCTTTTTCACAGCTCTGCGGGCACTCATTTGAGTTGTTTGGTATTTTTGTTTATCAATATACCGGGGATTTTTTTTGGCAATATATCATTGTATAATTTATAAAGATAGTGATTTTCCAATGTGTTACTTATATCACTGGTATAAAGTGGGATCCCATGCACTTAGGCCCTATCTACACTGCCATATAATCCAGTTTCTAATCTCAGATTAAACTGGATTATATGGTAGTATAGATCCTGCACTATGTGAGTCTACACTGAGCATGCAATGTAGTTTCAAACTCCATTATATGACATTGCAGATGAGACCTGTGTGTTCCCCCTTTGTTTTGGAAGAGAATCACACACTCCATTGATTTCACAGTTCTGTTTTTTCATTTCCAAAATGATCCCAAATAAGGGTCAGTTTTGGCTCTGAGGGACACTTGTATTCCAAGCTGCAATATCCCCACACTTGGGATGTTACTGCATGCTTGCAACTATTCAGTGCTGTTCACATGATGCATGATAGCAGCAACTTACTCTCATGTTGATAGCTTCGTACAGATGATGATGATAATACTAATAATCTATATAAATAAAAATGTAATGTTCGTTTGTGGGATTAACATAACCACTGGACGAATTGACACCAAATTTGGACACAATACACTTTTCAGGCTAACAAGTGACCATCACTCATAAAAACACTGAAAAACACAGCAGAAGGGACTTAAAAAGCCAAATAGTATTACCAACTATTATTCCTCCTCCTCCTCGTAAGCCAGTGAGCAAAGGTATGTCTTCAGCTGTTTTTTGAAAGCGGGGAGGGAGGGGGCATTTTAAACTCCTTAGGAAGGGAGTTCCAGAGGTGGGGGCAGCCGCGGAGAAGGCCCTTTCTCTTGTTCCCACCAGCCGCGCTTGGAACGGGGGTGGAACTGAGAGGAGGACCTCCTCTGATGACTGCAGTGTCTGAGTTGGTCTGTAGAAGGAGATGCAGTTGGTCAAATAGTCTGGACCTAAGCCATTTAGGGTTTTAAAGGTAAGAGCCAGCACTTTGTATGGTTGTGCAATTGCAATGCTGCAACTGTGCAAAACTGCACTTCTGGGTGGGCAGCATACCTCCACCCTCCTGCTGTGCCACTTCCCCTCCTTCGCAATTGCAAAGTACGTGGTGATTAATGTATTGTCAAAGGCTTTCATGGCTGGAATCACTGGGTTGTTCTAGGTTTTTTCTGGCTATGTGGCAGATGCTAAGACTCACTACACAAGGTAAGTCCCAGGACTATGGTGCTAACATGGGCTATTGACTGACTTTGCCCATCAATAACCCCTGACAACTGTTTGGCCATATAGCCCAAAAAAAAAACCTACAACAGCCCAGTGATTCCGGCCATGCAAGCCTTTGACATTACATTGAACATCTCTACGGGGAGAAACTGTTCCAAGACACATGAAAATTGGAAAAACTAAGGACCAGGAAAGCACATCTACTGTGCTCCCTGACTTTCCTTCTACACGGCAGAGATACAGATACCATCCCACAATTTCTCGCAGCCAAAAGGACTTTTTGGCCATATAACCCAAAAAATACCTGGTGATTTTTAATATATATATATTAGTATGAGCATAGAGTGACAGATGCTAAGACTCACTACACAAGGTAAGTCCCAGGACTGTGGTGCCATCATGGGCTATTGACTGACTTTGCCCATCAATAGCCCCTGACAGCTTCATTTTGGGATGGTGGCAGACTGCCAACAGATATTGCTACTGTGCCAATTTGCCATCTCCATGTAATAAAGTCCCTGGTCTAGTTTAACTCAAAACAAAACTATAAACAAGAATATAGAAATATCTGCTTTTTTATTACCAGCTCCTTTTCCACCAACTCAGTGAAGCTCTTAAGGTCGTTAAGTTCATAACAGAGATTTTCAAGAGGGAGAGTGAAAAAAAAAATAATCCTGAAACACAACCAAGCCAAAGTCACCAAAAATAAGACTTGTCTGGGTGGCTGTAAAACACAAATTGAACACTCCTTTTACTTCTCTTCCTCGGGATGTGGTTTTATGTCTGGCAATATCACCTCACCTTGGCAATGAGGAAACTGAAGGGGAATAAAATCATATTTAACCCTTCACATTTCCCCTCCTTCCTGGAGCTCCAATGCCCTTGGTCACCCCTTCCCTTTGCAGTAGGTTTTGAAACACACAGGATTTTTTTTAGTATGGGGTGTGACCTGTGGTAAGACTCTATTTAAGAAAACTATAAAAATGTGTGTTTTGTCCATCACACACAAAACCAATTGCAAGTATTTATTTTTGTAAAGTTCTGAATGGCTTACTGTGTCTGATTCTGCAACATTAGAAATCTAAAGACTGAAGGAAAATTTCATTAGGAGCAGAATTCCTATATCGGGGGTAATTTTCTTATTTAGCCACCCCATAACTAAACTCCCGAAATCTGGACAACTCAAGGGTTATGCTCCCCGTTGACTCTCAAGGCCCTTCCACACAACCCTATATCCCAGAATATCAAGGCAGAAAATCCCACAGTATCTGCTTTGAACTGGGTTATCTGAGTCCACGCTCAGATACTGTGGGATTTTCTGCCTTGATATTCTGGGATATAGGGCTGTGTGGAAGGGCACTCATTGGAAATCAAGTATGCAAAAGGACCTGTAGCCCCTTTGAGACTAACTGAAAAAAAGAAATTGTAGCATATGCTTTCATAGAAATCCTGCTCCCTCACGTTGGAAATAAAATTAACCCTTTTTCAATTTCATTAAGTTTTCAGACATAGTCACCTCTTCTGAGTGTAATGAAAGTTGCCAATTTTCAGATGAATAGGCACAGGTGTTTTCCTCAAGAGCAGACTTGACATTTTGGCAGGTATCCAAACAAAATGATGTATTTTGTTCTGCGAGGTACCTGTGGAGAATTGCTCTGAAAACAACAGACAACATAATTGTATCCACAAGTAACTAAGCTACAAATTTCCAGGAAGACAGTGTTTTATTTGGAAGAGGGAGATTGAAATTTGGGGTAAGTTGTTTTCCCCTGTGGGATTTTAAAAACAATATGTATAAAATGGCATACGTCATAGAGGTCTGTGCAAAGTTTCATAAAGAATAGATTTGGGCTAGGAAAATACAATAACTGAAGATTGACTAACAGCATTATCAGATGCAGTCTTCTCTGCATCTTCTATCTGTTTCTCTACGCTGCCAAAATGGAGTTCCACGGAGCCCATCACATGATGGGGTTCCGAGGGGCTCCATTTTGGCAGTGGAGAGAAAGCAGAGAAACATGGGGGAAGGATGGACACTTAGGGGGAATGGACGTGGGATGGCAGAAGATGGACCTGGATGGGAGGAACAGAGTAAGATGGTTCCCTCTGCTGTCCCCCACTTTTCCCCGCTTTTCCCTTGCCCATCTGATGAGATCATAGAATCATAAAATCAAAGAGTTGGAAGAGACCTCATGGGCCATCCAGTCCAACTCCCTGCCAAGAAGCAGGAATATTGCATTCAAATCACCCCTGACAGATGGCCATCCATCCTCTGTTTAAAAGCTTCCAAAGAAGGAGCCTCCACCACACTCCGGGGCAGAGAGTTCCACTGCTGAACAGCTCTCACAGTCAGGAAGTTCTTCCTCATGTTCAGATGGAATCTCCTTTCTTGTAGTTTGAAGCTATTGTTCCTTGTTCTAATCTCCATGGAAGCAGTAAACAAGCTTGCTCCCTCCTCCCTGTGGCTTCCTCTCACATATTTATACATGGCTATCATATCTCCTCTCAGCCTTCTCTTCTTCAGGCTAAACATGCCCAGCTCCTTAAGCCGCTCCTGATAGGGCTTGTTCTCCAGACCCTGGATTGTTTTAGTCGCCCTCCTCTGGACACATTCCAGCTTGTCAATATCTCTCTTGAATTGTGGTGCCCAAAATTGGACACAATATTCCAGGTGTGGTCTAACCAAAGCAGAATAGAGGGGTAGCATGACTTCCCTAGATCTAGACACTATGCTCCTATTGATGCAGGCCTTAGATTGACTAAGGCCTTATCAGACATAGTCTTCTCTGCATCTTCTATCTGCTGCCGAAATGGAGTCCCACAGAGCCGAGGGGCTCCATTTTGATAGTGTAGAGAAAACAGAGAAACATGGGGGAAGGATGGACAGGAAGGGGGAATGGACATGGGATGGCAGAAGATGGACCTGGATGGGAGGGAACAGAGTAAGATGGTTTCCTCTGCTGTCCCCCACTTTCCCCCGCTTTTCCCCTGCCCATCTGATCCTTAAGATCCTTAAGATCCTTAAGATCTTTTTTTTAAATGTGCGATTTTCCATTTACCATATCTTAGGGCTTTGTTCCTGTACCCACCATATAAATTCAAACGGATGTAAAATGGGGGAAGCAAAATCTATAGGCAATAGCTGAAGACCGAGGGGTTGCATTCTCACAGAGATGTTGTGGCCACAAAGTCATTCTACTTAACCCTCAACAATTTTAAAGAGCTTCAGAGCATAAAATACTAGAGTTTACCTTAACCAGGCTAAATAAACACCTCCATTCCAGTTGCTCAGCAAAGCATCCCACTTTCAGTCACGCCAAAACTCCAATATTCCACTTTCTGTATCCTCATCATCTTCCACCCTCTAAGGAGGCAAAAGAACCTCTCCAACAATGCCAATAATATAGTTGTCTATGCAATTCTGTCTGTCTGTCTATCTATCTATCTATCTATCTATCTATCTATCTATCTATCTATCTACAGCAGGGGTCCTCAAACTTTTTAAACAGAGGGCCAGGTCACAGTCTCTCAAACTGTTGGAGGGCCAGATTATAATTTGAAAAAAACATGAATGAATTCCCATGCACACTGCACATATCTTATTTGTTGTGCAAAAAACACTTAAAAACAATACAATAATTAAAATGAAGAACAATTTCAACAAATATAAAATTATTAGTATTTCAGTGGGAAGTGTGGGCCTACTTTTAGCTGATGAGATTGGATTGTTGTTATTGTTGTGTGCTTTCAAGTCGCTTCAGACTTAGGTTGACCCTGAGCGAGGGCCGGGTAAGTGACCCTGGAAGGCCTCATCCGGCCCCCGGGCCTTAGTTTGAGGACCCCTGATCTACAGCATCTATCTATCTATCTATCTATCTATCTATCTATCTATCTATCTATCACCTACCCACCTACCCACCTACCTACATATCAATTTCTGGAAAACTATTGTAAATTGGAACATTATAAATGGGGTCAATATGAATTGTAACTCACCTGTAGTGCTAGATCAGTGGTTCCCAACATGTGATCCATGGACCACCAGTAATTGGTAAGAACAAAAATATGGCCCGCAGTCTCACCATTACTGCACCGTTGCCTCAAAACCAACAATGAGAGCGACTAGTCTTGAAAAACCCTCTTATAGTGCTGAAGCAACAGGGATGTTGGGCGGGGAGAGGCGGGCTACCCACAAGAGATTACTACTACCACATCAGTTCTAGATTATCAAATATGGTTTTCTGTGGGCAAGCATATGGCGACTTCTGGATGGCATACATTCTGTATCAGATACTAGAGCTGATGTGATCTGTCCAATGCAGTTTTCTGAATCAGCATCCCAAATAACCAAACAGAATCTAAAGTTGACCAAAACCTGATTCGTAATCTTTTTGGTACTTATTTTGGGGAGTGGTCTCTGGTCAAAGTGGCCCCTGTTCAAGTCGTCCCTTGCCAAAAAAAAAAAGGTTAGGAAGCACTGTGCTAGATGAAGAGCCATCTCACAGTCCTATCCACACCATACATCTCTATTGCTAGGCATGTAGCCGGGGGGGGGGGGGGGCTTGAGGGGCTTCAGCCCCCCCCCCGAAATTCTCATGGTGGTTCGTGAAAAGGCCTTACTGGTGCATTATTTAAACTGTTATGTTTATTCATATCATGATCTGATCACCCTACTCAATATATCCCATATGCATGGGGTATTGGGGTAACGATACAAAAGGTTTGCTAGGGTAGACCCTCTTTCACTCGGACTCAGCCCCCCCCCCCCCCCCGAATCAAAATCCTGACTACGGGCCTGTCTGTTGTGTTTGTTTATAGTTTTTACAGCAATGCCGGAGTTATGAAGGAAGACTCCAATGAAAGTAAGAATTCTCAGTCCAAAAGCTCTTTCAGTGCATCACCTAACTACAAACCCCAGGATTCCACGTGATGCACTAAAGTAGAACCACAGTCTTATTATTGTGCAATTTGAAAGGTGGAAACGAAATCAAAATTACATACAATATTTTGTCTCAACATAAGTTCTTGGAAAACGGCAATACAGTCTCTACCAGATCAAAAGGAATTGTAATACAAGTGACTTTGGTTAAAATTCCTATTGTCCTATTTCAAAATATCTTTCTTCCGGGCACAGCCAGAATTTGTTCATGAAATCAGGTGATAGTACCAGGTCTCATATTAAGTTTAGTTGTAACCACAGATTCACGGAACATTGCAACTCCCAGAATCCCCCAGTTTCAGTAGTGCCACATCATATCATTTGGGAATGCTGTGAGTTATAAATTAAAAATATGTTTCCAAGCTCTGACTGGGGGCAACTTCATTTGATTCTTCTCCTTCCCCAGTGGTCTCTTGCAAACAGTAGTCATTCCTCACACCTTGTCTCTTTTGTAAATTTTGCAATATGTTTAATAAGTGACAGACCGCTATTTCAATCTGAAAGCATAGGCAGAAGTGAGGTACAGTATTATTGAGATGTAGCTAGTGTATGAATAAATCCTGCTCTTCCATGCATGTTTGAAGCAGCATTTTGGAAGGGAATGGAATTATGTTAATTTTCTTGGTGTCAAAGCCAAATACCTATGTGCCAAGTTTTTAACACAATTTTCTGTTCAATTCTCTTAGGGCAATATCTTTGTGCCCATTATCTATGCAAATTTCCAGATCTCTTATGCAAGCTTCCTTTGCACTCTTCAGCTGCATTTTACGCAATAATTGCCATTTTTAGATTTGACTTTTATCCAATAAATGTTAGAATACTTGTCTGGGCTGGGCTGAAATTAAAGTGTAATTTTACTGGGGGACAAGCATTTGTCTGCACCCCATCTTTAGGGGTCACCTCCTCTTCACTTTCTTGTACCAGAGCCTTCATCCTCACATTTCAGGGTGGGCCCTTAAACTCTTTATACAGCAGGACTCTCTCGTAACTGTTTCCCTTCTACCCTTTTGTCCTAACATGCTTTTCTTGGTTTGTCACTTCAAACAAAACCAATTTAATTCCTTATCTTTCCTTTGCCTTAGCTTGCAAAATAACATGCAAGGAATGACTAATCATTCCTTACCCCAGCTACTGTATTCTTTGCACAAAAATAATGACCAAGATTCTAGATGTTGCATACAACCTCATCACAAAGGCTGCTGGAATCGCCATGGATTCCAGCGATGCCTGTCCAGGGATGTGGGTAACCCGTCACCCCATGGCCCGCATTGCTCAACTCAACGGATCCCATCCCACGGGGGAACTGTCCGTTGCCCAGCTTCCGTCATTGATCCAAGGCAAAACGGGAAGCCTCTTGTCAAGCCCATAGGCAGGATTTTGATTCGGGGGGGGGCAGTTTGATTCAGGGGGGCTGAGTTTGATTCACAGGGGGCTGAGTTTGATTCGCGGGGGGGCTGAGTTTGATTCGTGGTGGGGCTGAGTTTGATTCGGGGGCGAGTTTGATTTGGGGTGGGGCAGAGTTTGATTCGTGGGGGGCTGAGTTTGATTCACAGGGGGCTGAGTTTGATTCGCGGGGGGGCTGAGTTTGATTCGGGGTGGGGCTGAGTTTGATTTGGGGGCTGAGTTTGATTTGGGGGGCTGAGTTTGATTTGGGGGGCTGAGTTTTGATTCTGGGGGGCTGAGTTTGATTCGGGTGGGCTGAGTTTGATTGGGGGGGAGTTTTGGGGGGGCTGAGTTTGATTCGGGTGGGCTGAGTTTGATTCGGGGGCTGAGTTTGATTTGGGGGCTGAGTTTGATTTGGGGGCTGAGTTTGATTCGGGGGCTGAGTTTGATTCGGGTGGGCTGAGTTTGATTCAGGGGGGCTGAGTTTGATTTGGGGGGGCTGAGTTTGATTCGGGTGGGCTGAGTTTGATTCGGGGGGGCTGAGTTTGATTCCAGGGGGGAGTTTGATTCGGGGCTGAGTTTGATTTGGGTGGGCTGAGTTTGATTCGGATGGGTTAAGTTTGATTCGGGGGCTGAGTTTGGTTCCGAGGGTGCTGAGTTTGATGGGGGAGGGGCTGAGGATCTACCCTAGCAAACCTTTTGTATCATTATCCCAATACCCTCATGCATATGGGATATATTGAGCATGGTGATCAGATCATGATATGAATAAACATAACAGTTGAATAATGTACCAGTAAGGCCTTCTCACGGACACCCTGAGAATTTCAGGGGGGGGCTGAAGCCCTTCAAGCCCCCCCCCCCCCAGCTACAGGCCTGCCTCCCGTGTTGCCACAGCGACGGCATGTGCCACTTTGCCTTCCCTTTTACTACGGAGCGCCACCAAAAGTTGCAATGCATTGCAGGATGTGAGCCAGTGTCGTAAAAAGGAAAGCAAAGTACTGCATGCAGCTCAATTCACCCTAATGTAATGAGGTCCTTAGCTGAACAATTGCCAATTGTTATGTAGCTAAGTAGCATCTGTTGGCCCGACCTTCCAACCCTGAATTATCGGGGAGCAGCGGCTGAGACAGCAGTCTGTTTTCTAGAAAATTAGGACTATGAGCCTCTTCACACAAAACTAGAAACTATTAGGATTCCTATATATTCCCTACATTATTGAATACATAGAGATCATGAATATAAATAAGTCACAAATGAATCTAAATAAGTCACAAATGCACAGTTCTAGGTTGTGAATCTCAGGCACTTTATTTCTTTCATCTAAGGGCTTTTGGCTACAATTCTAAATTCTAACAAAGCTGTTAGGGAGTAAGTTTAGCCACTTACTGTTATAGCTCATGCTTTCTATCCCCTCCTAACCACTGGTGTAATGCATTATTTATGTTCAATTCTGACTGTAATAGCAATGACAGTAAATTCCTCATGGTTGGGGCAATCATATATACAAGATATAAGGCAAACTGATTGTATTAGACATCACCTGATCACCTGATCCTCATCACACTTAATAACTCCACTGGCTAATGTTTTACAAATGCAATATTGTTGGAGCAATAAACTTTATTGACCTTTTTGACTACCACAAAATGATCTCTAAAATGAGTTCTGTGTTTGGTCAAGTTCATTCTAAGTATTCTGCTATTTCCAGAATCCCCTTCTTTCGGAGACTGATGAAAAAGCAACATTGGTGTCATTCCAATTTTCACGTAATACAGAAATCCCCATATATTTTTTTAAAAAAAACTTTTCAACATGAGTTGTAGACTTATTTGGAATGACACTACAATGATGCTGTGTTATGGTGAGTTCTTCCTTTCGTGGCTGGAGAGCTTCAAACCCATGCTACCAGTTGCATATGATAATGTCTTGGATTTCATAAGAATCCAAGATGTGTTATGGTGAGTGCTTCCTTTCGTGGCTGGGGAGTTTTAAACCTGTGCTACTAGCTGCATGCAATAATGTCTTGGTTTCTATGAGTCCCTGAGTCCCCTTGGGGAGATAGTAGTGGGGTATAAATAAAGTTTTATTATATTATTATTATAATAATTCAAAATGTTGTGCTATGGCAAGTGCTTCCTTTCGTGGCTGGAGAGCTTCAAACCCATGCTACCAGCTGCATGCAATAATGTCTTGGATTCCATATAAGGCAACCATGGCATTTCAAGTAAGATCAAAGTGCTAGAATTGTGTAGTGTGAAAGACAGGAGGCCGAATAGGCCCTTGTGAGCCTGGATGGCGAGACGCTACACCCGTCATCATTGGTAAAGAGTCTGGGAGTCCTTTTGGACCCTGTGCTGACGATGGAGGCCCAGGTCTCCGCCGTTAGCAGAACCACCTTTTTTCATCTGCGGCAGGCTAGACGGCTGGCCCCCTACCTGTCCAGGGACGACCTAGCTACGGTGATCCAGGCTACGGTCATCTCAAGACTGGACTACTGTAACACCCTCTACATTGGCCTTCCTCTGTCAGTGATCCGGAAGCTCAAGTTGGTACAAAATGCAGCTGCTCGGCTTCTTGTGGGAATTCCGATGAGATGCCACATAACACCAATCTTACTACAGCTGCATTGGTTACCAATTGAGCACCGGATCACTTTCAAAGTGATGGTACTCACCTTTAAGGCCTTGCATGGTCTGGGGCCGATGTATCTGAGGGACCGCCTCACCCCTACCAACCCCAGAGATCCCTCCGTTCTGAGGACCAAGATCTATTGGAAATTCCCAGTGTCAAGACCTTGTGTCTAACAGCAACAAGACGCAGAGCCTTTACAGCAGTGGCACCATCACTCTGGAATACTCTGCCACCTGAAGTCCGTGCCTTGCAGAATTTATCAGCTTTCTGCAGGGCATGTAAGACATATCTGTTTCGACGGGACTTTGATTCTGATATTGCTGTTTTTAAATTGTTTTAAATTGTTTTTAAATTGTGTTCGATTTTAGCCTGTTCTTGTAAGCCGCTCCGAGCCCCAGGGGAGTGGCGGCATATAAGTTCGAATATCTATCAATATCTATATCAAGACTTCAGAATGAAGTCTACTACAGGGAACACCCATCTCCCGCCTTAGACCAGATGCAGCTTGCCCATCATTTTGTAAATATTATCACAGTTTCCTCTATCAGTTTTCAGAGGTAAGAGTCTCTTTAAAACACAACTTGAAAACTGGTGCATAGAACTGAACTGTTCCAAAACCAGGGAAATTGTAGCCATGGAGCTTATTCCCAAATGAATCCATGCGAAATACAACAATGTTGTGTTATTCTTGATAGGAAAATGTCCAGATTGGTAAGAACCTTGCGAGGCTCCACCTATTTGCTTTGCTCCTGCTCCTTGCCGGTCCAATCTTCTTCATGACTCCACCCATGATGCTACAATGCCTCTCACGCCTTTTTCCCTTATGGGAATTTGGTCCTCAAGAAAAAAAAAGAACATTTCCCTATTCCTGGTATCCTACAATAGCAGCCAGAGATTATGTAACATACAAAAGGGTTTCTTTGCAGACAAAAAAATTGTGATGTATATTTGCCTTTTGCATGGGAAGTTAGAATACCACTGCCAGAGTTGACTCAGCCATGGTTCATAAATTACCAGCAGGATGTGTAGGGACCACTATGGCAAGACTGCTCTCACATTATGCTTTAAGGAAGTGGATCACAGGGGCGGAACTGGTGATGTGGTTGTTTCCCTTGCCAGTGTTACTATGTAAAGTATGAATTGACCCTTCGTGGAACAACCTGGGAAAAGAAACAGACCATTTCTTTCTGCCTTGTGGGGGGGGACGGGACTTGAAATGTTAATGTGGGGCAGTTATGAGCACTTAGAGACGGCATTCTACTAAATTAGCAAATGGTGGTTAATTTAGAAATTAAGTGATCTAGCAGCTAGAAAAAGAATAAATCAGCTCGTCCAAATCAGTCCTTAATTCTACTATATTAGCAAATGATTGTTGTTTTTCATTGCCCGTGGTTAATTTAGAAATGAAGAGATTTAGCAGCTAGAAAAAGAATAAATCAGCTCGTCCAAATCAGAGGTTGTCAGACAGAAAACGTCAGCATAGGGCTCACTTGTTTTTATTTTAAATCCGGTTATGTTCCAACTATATGGAACACAACAATTAGGGAGAAACCACGTTCAAATGGAAATTGAAAGCTTTTTGAGATTTGCGTCTGGATAATTTCAGAGTAAGGTATACTTTGTCATTTGATGGTGATAGTACAAGAGTGATGGGATTGTGGCTCTTCAGGATTACGTGTTTTTACTTTCCCCACATGCCCACACACTTCCTCTAGGTTGTGTTTTGGACTTGATGCTTCCTGCAATGGTTTGTTTGAATAAAGGAAGTTTGCACAATGTAACATTATGGGCAAGAAGAACTAAATGTTGAAGCATCTGTATATGGGTTGACCTTCATATTGTGGTACTGATAATGTAGCTGCTATGGCTCATTTTGCCCTTTGCAGTTGTTATGAATGTTCACCGCTTAGAAGTTCATTGCTTTACATTCTAGTAGATGTGGATGTTTCTATGGTTCTTTATGAATCAGCCTTTGATTCTGAGCATCAAAAATGTTGTGGACTATGTGTTTTCTTTACTTCATATATTTCAGTAGACTTTGAAGTCAGGGGCAAACTATATCCATGAAAAGGACACTGGTTTACTCTCACTCTCCCATTACAGAATATAAAGCAACAGAAAGTATTGTCAAAAATCACTGTATAAAAGTGGTAAACAGTCAGTATGGTATAGCAAGTTGCATATTGAACTGTGACTCTGAAGACCTCTTGGCCACTGAAACCCAATGGCTAATTTTAGGCAAGTCTTAGCGTCTCCAGGCCCGTCCAGACAGTACCTTTATTGTGATATCTACCACAATAAAAGAGGGGCTGTCCAGACAACGTTCTGGATAGTCCTGAATTAATTTGCTACAAACCAAGAAATTCCTGCTTTGTAGTGAAGTAATTAGATAGTAGATGTATTCCACGCAGAGGCAGCCCTAGGTAATTTTCAATGGTAAGCAAACAGTATTCCCTCCCCCCCCCCCCAACCAATCACGGATATATGTTTTCTGTTCATCGTGGGAGTTCTGTGTGCCATATTTGGTTCAATTCCATCTTTGGTGGAGTTCAGAATGCTCTTTGATTGTGGGTGAACTATACATCCCAGTAACTACAACTCACATGTGTCAAGGTCTATTTTCCCCCAAGAGTGCCTCAAGAGCGCCCCTGGGTAAAATCAACTATACTGCAAATGCTTACTTTGCGTAATGGGTTGAGCCGCCCCTGATTCCGCGCCTTCCAAAAAGGTGCAGAATACATCCACTATCTAATTAATTCACTACAAACCCACTATTACCCACTATTAAACCCACGATTTCCAGTATCTGGACTATAGTCCAGACATAATTCCCACAGTTTACCGGGCTAAATAAGCCCAGTAAACTGTGGGAATACACCCCCCTCCCCTGAAGCCCCCAGACTCCTTAGAAAAGTAATGCAAACTTACCCGGCCTCCTTTACAGGCTTTGGCCAGCTTTCCTGGCACATAGAAATGACACGGCAGGAGAGTAGGGGAGGGGAGGAGGGAGGAAAATCATCCCCCCCCCCCCGGCGCGTCATTTCTATGCACCGGGAGAGCTGGCCAAAGCCTGTAATGGAGGCCAGGCAAGTTTTCATTACTTTTCTAAGAGGTTTAGGGGCTATGGGGGAGGGCCTCCAGATGTTCTCCTGGGTTAGTCCTGGGAGAACAACTGGACACCCACCCCAGAAAGCATGTGCTTTCTGGGGTAAGTTTGGACAGGTCCCCAGGAAAACCTGTATTTTTAAAACACGGATTCTCCTTGGATAAAGGCCCTTCTGGATCCACCTTCAGCTTTGCAGGAAGCCACGGCAAGGCCTTACTGAAGAAATCTGGTCAAGAAAATGTCATAAGTTCCTCTTAGGGCTGTCAGAAGTCAAGGAACAACCTGAAGGTACACAACAAAAGTGGTAAATAATAACGGCAGATAATTGGAATAGTTCATGCCAGCTTTATGTACCCAAGAGAGCTACCAGCAATGGATAAAACATCATATAAATAATTGATTGCTTGAGACTCAAGCACAACTGGAAAATACTGATCATTTATTTATCCTTGGGCAAACAAGGAGCTTTATGATACTAAAATCACAATTGGGAAGATATTTTTTGCCATTCTGAGAAGGCAAAGTTATTTGTCATTGTAAGATGTACTGATATACAAAAAAAGGCTTCAAAAGTAAACCAAGATTTGTGACAAATGCCTGAAACATTTCATTCGACAAGCAGCTATTCGCATTTAAGATGTTGTAATGGGGTTTAGAGGCTGTCTTGTAAAAAAAAGGAATTCAAAATCATTATTTTTGATAGGTTGAAGAGGACGAAGAGTTAATCCAAATTGTTCTGTACTTGATGTTCCTCTTGTTATTGTCAGAGGAGGACAGCTTTGTCTGATAAAATTCCTTCAAGACAATGAGAACCAGCCTGTACAGCTTTTCTCTTGCTTCTGTTTCTAGGGCACTCACTGTAATGAAGGGTAATTGAAAAAGTCTTATCTGTTTGTCTCTCCAAGTTTCCATCTCTTTTTATATTATTACAGATGGCTTTAAAAGAAAATGAGGTTGGTTCAAGGAGGAAAGTCTACAGTGGCTCCTTCTTATGATGGCTATATAACCCCCAGGCTCAGAGGCAGGTCTGCATGGTGCCAATTAAATACCCTCCAAATGTCCCTGTTTGGCAGGGATAATCCCAATTAATTCTCTTTTGTGCCACATTTTCACCTGTTTTTTAAATGTTCCACATTTCTTTTGCCTTCTCCAGCTTTCCTTCTTTGTACTCAGTTTATTTAAATGACTGCAAACTGAGTATTTTGCTCTCGGTTAACTCAACAGGGAGGAAAAAAGTGAAATTCTTTTTCATAAATAACGCTTTCTGCCTTAGCCACACTCTGCTGTTGCTTAGCCATAGATGTCCAAATTTTCATATGTGAAATGTGGAGGGCACACAATTAGTACCAAGTAATTAGAAGCTGCCCTGTTTGGAGGATATCTAAAGGTAGCTGTTTGACCACCATTGGAAAGAGAATGTTAACTTGTTGACCTCATTCAACAGTGGTCTTCTTAGATTGTGCAAGGTGAATGGAGGGACTCATTTGGCCTCCAAGAGATGGAACCAGAGGCAGCCCTAGGTAATTTTCAATGGTAAGCAAATAGTATTTTGGTGCCCCCCCCCCCCAACTAATCACTGATACATATTTTCTGTTCATCATGGGAGTTCTGTGTGCCATATTTGGTTCAATTCCATCATTGGTGGAGTTCAGAATGCTCTTTGATTGTAGGTGAACTATACATCCCAGTAACTACAACTCGCATATGTCAAGGTCTATTTTCCCCAAGAGCACCTCAAGAGCACCCCTGGGCAATATCAACTATACTGCAAATGCTTACTTTGCGTAATGGGTTGAGCGGCCCCTGCTCACGACCTTCCCAATGGTTATGTTACCTAAGGCTTTGGGAGTCGCACTACAACATTTGGAGGACTGCAATATTCCCACTCTGGTTGAAGTCAAACATGACCCCCCTTCCCATAAAAGATATTAACTTATAGTTTTGCTAAGGATAAGGACACCAGACTGGATAATAAGGGTTAAGCCTTGGTCACTTTGCCAAGACACTAACAACACAAGGACCCTTCCCATGTTAGATATTGTGTACATTAATCAAGGTTTTATGCCCTGTGTTTCATATATAGCAGAAGGTAGCACATTTATTACTGAGAAACCACCTCCCTTTACACTTATGTACTCTCTTGAACTTATGTGGGACTCTGGTGGGTGGGATAAGTGGGTATGTTTTCTATATGATAATTTCTATATTTCTATATTTCTCCCGGTGGCGCAGTGGGTTAAAGCACTGAGCTGCTGAGCTTGTTGATCGAAAGGTTGCAGGTTCGATTCCGGGGAGTGGCGTGAGCTTCCGCTGTCAGCCCTAGCTTCTGCCAACCTAGCAGTTCGAAAACATGCAAATGTGAGTAGATCAATAGGTACCGCTCCGGCGGGAAGGTAACGGCGCTCCATGCAGTCATGCCGGCCACATGACCTTGGAGGTGTCTACGGACAATGCTGGCTCTTCGGCTTAGAAATGGAGATGAGCACCACACCCCAGAGTCAGACATGACTGGACTTAATGTCAGGGGACTACCTTTACCTTTACCTTTTATATTTCTCAGTGTGTATCTGACCTTGATCAGTGGAGAGGTGGGAAATCTCTGGGAGCTCCATACCTTCTACCAGAGCTATTCATAGGTCCAAGAGTTACAACTGATTGAACATATGTTCTTTGGAATATGTGCAATTGGTCCCATTTTTCCAGCACTGAAATTCCCTGTTCCCATTTGCTTGTCTTGACCAAAAGTGGTGCCCACACCTTCACACCTGAACTGTAAAATACAGACACAGCTCTGTTAAATTCATGTGGCACCATAAAGCAACAATGTAGACATTGAGTCCCTTTGGGGTGAGAAGAGTGGGGTAGAAATATAGTAAATTAATACATTTGTACTATAAGGTCTACCTTGATGAATGGAGACACCCACAAGGCAAAAATTAGATTGCTGAATGTGAATCCATTGATCTCAGCAAGAGGGACTATGGACAGCAACCTATCTCTGGCTCTGAATCCTGCCTCCTTAAATGGGGAGCAATTGTACATTTAAAGTGTTGACAACATTCTGGTGTATGTGGATATTTGATTCTACCCATGTTTACTTTTGCTTGACCGTAGTAGAGAATCACTGTAATTGACAAAACCACACTGGGTGTAAATGAAGACTAAGTTCTGTCCTGTTCTTGTTTATTTTACAGAACTGGATGAGTTCCCCAAGAAGGAAAAAATCCAACTACTATGAGTAAATCTTAAAAACCTACGTTTAAGAACTGAACTCCTTCACCTTGACTTTCAAAACAAAACAAAACATTGCCTTGACTTCTTTTCAATAACTGAAGACATTGATAAAATTAGTAGCCTTTAACATTAGTAGTGTTTCACTAGCTTTTCAACTAGGTGTGAAAACAAGGTTTAAAAGAGAATAAGGGGGTTATGCTGATTCTGGAGAAATGTGTGACACCTTTTAATATGTTTATTAGTTAGTTAATATTGATAGAATCATAGAATCAAAGAGTTGGAAGAGACCTCATGGGCCATCCAGTCCAACTCCCCGCCAAGAAGCAGGAAAATTGCATTCAAAGCACCCCTGATAGATGGCCATCCAGCTTCTGTTTAAAAGCCTCCAAAGAAGGAGCCTCCACCACACTCCAGGGCGGAGAGTTCCACTGCTGAACGGCTCTCACAGTCAGGAAGCTCTTCCTCATGAGCAGATGGAATCTCCTCTCTTGTAGTTTGAAGCCATTGTTCTGCATCCTAGTCTCCAGGGCAGCAGAAAACAAGCTTGCTCCCTCCTCCCTATGACTTCCTCTCACGTATTTATACATGGCTATCATGTCTCCTCTCTACCTTCTCTTCTTCAGGCTAAACATGCCCAGCTCTTTAAGCCACTCCTCATAGGGCTTGTTCTCCAGACCCTTGATCATTTTAGTCATCCTCCTCTGGACACATTCCAGCTTGTCAACATCTCCCTTCAATTGTGGTGCCCAGAATTAGACACAGTATTCCAGGTGTGGTCTAACCAAGGTAGAATAGAGGGGTAGCATGACTTCCCTGGATCTAGACACTACACTCCTATTGATGCAGGCCAAAATCCCATTGATTTTTTTTTTTTTGCTGCCACATCACATTGTTGGTTCATGTTTAACTTGTTGTCTATGAGTTGTCCATGCCTTTTTATCATCATTATCAACATGTAGTATAGTGATGTTTTTTTATTGTGTCAGAAGCGACTTAAGAACATACTGCAAGTTGCTTCTGGTGTGAGAGAATTGGCCATCTACAGAGAAATTGCCCAGGTGTTACCATCCTATGAGAGGCTTCTCTCATGTTCCTGCAAGCTAGAGCTGACAGATGGGAGCTCACCCTGTCTCACAGATTCGAACTAGCAGCCTTCAGGTCAGCAACCCAACCTTTAGGTCAGCAGTCCAACTGGCACAAGTGTTTAACCTATTGTGCCACCGCGGCTTTAACAGTGATGGTAAAAATGGCTTTCTAGATGTAATCTGTGCTGTTTCCATAATCAGCTTTGCTGAGGCAGAAATTGCTGATGGAAGCTTCAATCAATAAATTCTGGAGAATCGTGTGTTTCCGTCCCTGATGAAGATAGAGCTAAGCAGACACTTCAGTAACTTGATAAACCAAAACTGATGTCACAAGCTAACATTGATTCTTATTACAGGTCAACACAATTTGTGGCACAGATATTTACACAGTTGAACTCAAGCTATAAAGTTTTGGGATTGGAATTTTCAAAACAGGAATCCTGTTATTAGTATCTTGGATTACTTGTGCCTTTTCATATTCCTACATGCCTGCTAGGCAACACGTCACATTAAATCAGGCGGGGGGAGGGGGGGAGGTGACACAAATCTCCAGATGTTCTTGGGATGCAATACTCCAGTGGTTCTCAACCTGGGGTCCCCAGATATTTCTGGCCTACAACTCCCATAAATCCCAGCCAGTTTACCAGCTGTTAGGATTTCTGGGAGTTGAAGGCCAAAAACATCTGGGGACTCCAGGTTGAGAACCACTGCAATACTCAGAACTCATCATTGGATATGATGCCTTTGTCTGTTGGAATTTGCAGTCCAACATTATTTAGAGGGCGGTGTGATTTCAACCCATGCATTGAAGCATGAGGGCCGTGGTGGTACAGCGGGCTAAACCACTAAGCTGCAGAACTTGAAAGGTTGGTAGTTCAAATCTGAGGGGTGGGGTGAGTTCCTACTGTTAGCCCCAGCTTCTACCAACTGTACCAGTTCAAAAACATGCAAATGTGAGTAGATCAATAGGTACCGCTTCAGTGGGAAGGTAATGATGCTCCATGCAGTCATGCCAGCCACATGACCTAGGAGGTGTCTATGGACAATGTCGACTCTTCAGCTTAGAAATGGAGATGAGCACCCAGGCCCGTAGCCAGGATTTCGTTTCGGGGGGAGGGGGGGGGCTGAATTTTTTTCAGGGGGGGGTTGGGAGGGGGACTGAGTTTCAGGGGGGCTGAGTCTGAGTGAAAGAGGGTCTAGCCTAGCAAACCTTTTGTATCATTACCCCAATACCCCCATGCATATGGGATATATTGAGTATGGTGATCAGATCATGATATGAATAAACATAACAGTTTAAATAATGCACCAGTAAGGCCATTGCGCGAACCACCATGAGAATTTCGGGGGGGGGGGCTAAAGCCCCTCAAGCCCCCCCCCCCAGCTACATGCCTGTGAGCACCACTCTCCAGAGTTGGACTCGACTAGACTTAATGTCAAGGGGAAACCTTTATCTTTACTACCTTTACTTTAGTCACATCTTCCTCCACTTACTCAAAAAAGCTTACTCTGAATTTAGATGTGTGTGTATATGAATGCACTGGGTTCAGCTATTTGTTGTTCCTTCCTGTGGTTCCAATCTGAATTATCTCCCCTGCAACTTCTGCCATTTGCATTGCCAAAAAAGGATCTGATGAAATTACTAGACCCTGCTGCTCCGTCTTAGCTTGCCAATCCAGCCTCAATGCTCACATGCTTATGATTGAATATGAGAAAGAAATATAGCTTTTGGATAAGCTGAGATTGATGGGAAAAACTGTAGAATTCTGTTTAGACTCATTCAAGATCATGAAACTTTTGGTTCTTTGGATGTTAATCAACACCTTCCATAATCTCTTAGTATTGGCATTGCAAGCAGGGACTGGTAATTATTGGAGTCCAGGAGTATCTGAAGATATTTCCCCACCTATGGATTAAGCCAGGGTCCTCAAACTAAGGCTCAGGGGCTGGATATGGCCCTCCAAGGTCAACCTAAGTCTGAAACGACTCAAAAGCACACAACAACAACAACAACAACAACAACAACAACAACAACAAGGCTATCTCATCAGCCAAAAGCAGGCCCACACTTCCCATTGAAATACTCATAAGTTTATATTTGTTAAAATTGTTCTTCATTTTAATTATTGTATTGTTTTTGTTTTTTGCACTACAAATAAGATATGTGCAGTGTGCGTAGGAATTCATTCATTTTTTTTTCAAATTATAATCCGGCCCTCCAACAGATTGAGCGACTGTGATCTGGCCCTCTGTTTAAAAAGTTTGAGGACCCCTGGATTAAGCAGTGGTTCCCAACCTGTGGTCCTCCAGGTGTTTTGGACTTCAGATCCCACAATTCCTAACAGCTGGGATTTCTGAAGGAACAAAGGTTGGAAACCACTGGATTAGAGAAATCCACATGAAAACTAGATTTATAGGAAGTGCTATGGGTGTGGGCAGTCTTAACTAAATGGTGACTGTTCTTGAAAAATTAGTTACCTCAGACTCTAAATAGGAACTCAGCAGGAACCACATCTTTGCTGTGCTCACTTCCTGGAAAAAAATGCTGTCTGCCTGCCTTCTTAGGTCTAGACAGCCATAATATCTTACCTCTTTAGCCATACTGGGGGGTATAACCAGACTGTAGGGTTATTTCCAAGGGATGTGGTGTACTGAGCCATTGCTAGGGATACTTAAGTCAGACTTTATTTGTCAACCTGCATTTGTTGTTGGAATATAAAACCTTCATTGGCCAGGATATACAGTACTAGCTTCTGTTTTCTGCTTCCTCGAAATTGTATCCACATCTCTTCCGGTCCAAATGGAAAGGTGCTCTTTGTTGCCACGTCCCATGCACAAGACACACAGACAAGAGTAGAAATGAACAGAAAAAACTTTACTCTTAATAGCAGAGATGAAACACAAAATTTGCAATGTTGCATGCAAAAAACAAACACTGCAAGAAACTTACATAGTTTCTTAGAGGGATCCACTCACCTCTGCAGGAGTCTACCATGTACCATGCAGCTGTGGACAAGTCTACATAGGGACCACCAAACACAGTGCCCAGACACGCATCAAGGAACATGAAAGGCACTGCAAACTACTCCAACCAGAGAAATCAGCCATAGCAGAGCACCTGATGAACCAACCTGGACACAGCATATTATTTGAGAACACAGAAGTGCTGGACCACTCTCACAACCACCATGTCAGACTACACAGAGAAGCCATTGAAATCCACAAGCATGTGGACAATTTCAACAGAAAGGAAGAAACCATGAAAATGAACAAAATCTGGCTACCAGTATTAAAAAAACTCAAAAATTATAGCAGCAAAACAACAGAGGGGAAACAAACAGGCACATGAAATCACTCTCAACAAAAGATTCCCCCCAGGCGCTTCCAAGCCATTGAATGCAAATCAAGGTGATCAGCTGAAACATTCACAGCTAGCCCCAGCAAAGTCCTTTGTCTCACCCTGGTCATTCCACAGATATATAAACCCATTTTTCCTACTTCCGACAGACCTCATTACCTCTGAGGATGCTTGCCATAGATGCAGGCGAAACGTCAGGAGAAACATTGCCTCCAGAACATGGCCATATAGTCCGGAAAAACCTACAACAACCCAACTTACATAGTCTTTGTAAGTAACACAAAATAAGGCATCTTCATCTTAAGTCAAATGAGCAAGCAAAACATAAACCTTGAGCAAACAGCTATTCCACCATAGCCTCCTTTGCTGTTGTTCATTCGTTCAGTCGTTTCCGACTCTTCGTGACCTCATGGACCAACCCTACACCAGAGCTCCCTGTCAGCCATCACCACCCCCAGTTCCTTCAAGGTCAATCCAGTCACTTCAAGGATGCCATCCATCCATCTTGCCCTTGGTTGGCCCCTCTTCCTTTTTCCTTCCATTTTCCCCAGCATCATTCTCTTCTCAAAGCTTTCCTTTCTTCTCATGATGTGGCCAAAGTACTTCATCTTGGCCTCTACTAACCTTCCCTCCAATGAGCAGTCAGGCTTTATTTCCTGAAGTATGGAATGGTTGGATCTTCTGGCGGTCCAAAGCACTCTCAGAACTTTCCTCCAGCACCACAGTTCAAAATCCTCCTTTAGAGCAGCATAACGGCTTCTCTCCAACCTGCTACTCAGACCAGAGCCTTTGAGCATAGATCAGAGAAAAAGCTCTCCAGAACTGTATTCTAAAAACCCATACAGTTATACCCTATCGCAGTGGTTCTCAACCTGGGGTCCCCAGATGTTTTTGGCCGTCAACTCCCAGAAATCCTAACAGCTGGTAAACTGGCTGGGATTTCTGGGAGTTGTAGGCCAAAACACCTGGGGACCCACGGGTTGAGAACTACTGCCCTATCGGGTATGGTCCAAGATTGCTGGTTGGCCTACATTACCAGCTGCATCTAATAATTACCATCATAAGGTTTTTCTTCAACACACACACACAGTTGATCCTGCTACAACTTACTGTAACACTCTTTAGGGCCAAATTACATTTGACACCAAAGAGCCATGACTGGCTATCTTGATAGGTCATTTTGTAGTAAAAATAATTGTATGCACATGGAAAGGTGATTGGATTAGGCCAGTGTTAATTGCCCTATCCCAGTCACCTCTCTCACAAAGCTACTATTAGCAGGGGGAAGGAGACATACAAACCCTCATTCATGTGCTGTCGGTTTTCTCTCTCTGCAGTTGTAACTTCCACCCAGTTCCATTATTTTTCACCATGTTCATGTCAACTTTTCTCTTATTTGTTGTAGAGTGCCTTCAAGTCATTTCCAACTTATGGCGATCTGAAGGCAAACTATCACAAAGTTTCCTTGGCAAGGGGTTTTCCCCATTTGCCTTCCTGTGAGATAATGTGACTTCTGACTTGCCTAAAATCACCCAGTGGGTTTCTATGGCCGAGCAGGGATTTAAACACTGGTCTCCAGAGTCAAAGGACCCTTCCACACACCTGAATAAAATCCCACATTGTCTGCTTTGAACTGGTCTCCAATAACCCAGCTCAAAGCAGACAGTGTGGGATTTTCTGCCTTGATATTCTGGGATATATGGTTGTGTGGAAGGGCCCATAGTCTGGATGGGAAGATTTTATTTCACATGTCTTTGATCATTTAAAAATTTAACCTTCCTGTGCATCACCTTATTCTCATTTACACCCAAAAGAGCTTTCAGCCTCTTACATAAAAGCTACTGCTTGTTTTGAGGGAGGATTTCATATAGAACTGATTTTTCAAGGGTGTGAAGTGTCATCTAAATGTATCCTAGAAGAACACTTCTATTTCACTCAAGCTGTTTACTATGTGGATATGTTGTAGATGCTCAAGAAAATATTTTCTAAATTAAGATCTGTATATATGTATCATCAAGACTATTGACTTCCAGCAGCCCCATGAATTTTATATTTATTTATTTGTTTATTTATTTAACTATCTTTCTATACCACCCTTCTCAGCCCGAGGGCGACTAAAGGTGGTTTACAAAACAGCATAATTCACTGCCACAATAATATAAAAACAGCTAAAAGCATATAACATACATAAAATTCTATAAACAGTAAAATCAATAAAAGCATAAATCCTCCGCATCTCAATACCAAAATCGTTATCCGATCACAATTGTCCAGTCGTTCCAAGGTCAAGAAGTTATCTGCTACACTGTATTTGAGAAAGCCTGCTCACAAAGCCAGGCTTTGACTTTTTTTTGAAATATTAAGAGGTTGGGGGCCGATCTAATGTCCCTAGGGAGGGTGTTCCACAGCTGAGGGGCCACCCCTGAGAAGGCCCTATCACTCGTCCCCGCCAACCAAACCTGTGAAGAAGGCGAGACCGAGAGACCTGGTTTCATACACACAATTATTAAAAACCATGCACATATATGCAAATACAAGTATTCAAAAATCCAAAATCCAAAACACTTTCGAGAAGAAATACACAACCTGTATCTGTTGGTATTGTAAGATTTGCCAGCCTTTAAGAACTGATCTGGAATTCAATTGCTTCAAATCTAAGTCGAAACCATTAAAAACAACAATCTCCATTTCCTCCCAATATTATCACAATGTTATTCCAGAGACGGGCTTAGTAATTCCCTGTTTTCAGCATGCCTTGTTTTTTTTACACACACTTCATCTCCATTACAGATGTAAGAGGAAGAAAACACTCAAGATTATGTTAACCAGACAGTCTACCTCCTACACTGATGTCTAAAGGAAAACCTCATCTAGCCCTCCAGCTATGAGGTAACGCTTCCCAGTTTGGCACCTAATGTATTTAGACATGCAGGACAACGGTGTGTTTTTGAAACACGTGTTTCTACCATTGATAGATAAAGTGTGTCTATGATATTTTATTGATACAAATAAACCACAGGTAAAAAAGAACACTGAATGCAGACCCTCTGTTATTTTGCCTTGCTACACTGTGCCTTGTTAAAAGCAGTCTCCCCCTAGTTTGGTGTCAGTACTTGCAGTAGGCAAGATAGGAGAAAATAATCTAAAGCAGCAGACAAGAGAGGGGTGAATGGAAGTATGTGTGTCCTTTCCAATCCATACTTCTGCTTATATGAGAAAGAGAGATCAAATTCTGCAGTTGCCTAAAGCAGCAACTGTTAGATTTGTATGGGCGAGGTAGCAATGGCAACATTATGTGTTCCCTTCTATTAAAGCGCAGAATAATGTATTCCAAGTTGTTTCCCCTAACCCCCCCCCCCAAAACCCCTAGCTTACTAGAGAGTAACTAGAGCTAAAGAGAGTATGAAATACCAGTCCAGTTGATGATCAAAGTTGGGTATGCCATCTTGTTTTTTCCCTTAGGCAGCAAACACTCTGTTAATTCCTCTCCATTAAATGTTAACAGTATTTGTAATAACTTGGTTCTATTTTAGGAAATCATAGGTACCGCTCTGGTGGGAAGGTAATGGCGCTCCATGCAGTCATGCCGGCCATATGACCTTGGAGGCGTCTACAGACAACGCCGGTTCTTTGGCTTAGAAATAGAGATGAGCACCACCTTCCAGAGTTGGGCACTGTGATGAAGTGTACATTTTTATCTACAGTTATGTATTGTTATAGATATGTTTTTGTAAGGGTAAGTATATAGTATTGCATAATATTGGAGGATGGTAGCCAGCTTAACTCGCTTTGAGCTGAGTTGCTATGGAGATAGGGGCAGAGCCAACTGCCACTTGGCAGAGCAGCCATTTTAAAGCAGTCAGTCTGTGGTCGGTGAACTGCAGAAGTGGCTGGTTCTGTCGTGTGTGGAGAACCAGTGAGGTATCCTGTAGTTAAAGATCTACAGGGGAAGGCTGATTCTTTGGCTTTGAGCCAATATAGTTTAGGTAAGTCGAGTGACTTATTTATATTAAAAGTAATGGTTGTGAAAAAAAGAGGGGAAGCCCTAATAAGCATTTTTATTGTAACAGAACCATCATAAAGAAAGAACAAGCGTGTGCCTGAAACAATCTGTTAAAGAAAGAAACATCTTTTTAAAGGAACTAAGTTTGAGATCTGTTTATCAGAAGAATTAGACCTCCTAAGAGTTATTTAAGAACTGTTATGAATGTAACCTTTGAAGAACTGTACCTCTAAGAGAAAGGAAACTTTGAAACCATCAAGCTTCTGTACCTCAATAAACTTGTTACAGTTTCTTTTTAAAGTCAAGCCTATGTTACCATTCCTTTCCAAGTCAAGTCACGCTACATACTGAAGAAAAACCAAAGCAACATTACAAGCTATTGGTTGTGTCATCAATATAATAAGCCTTCACAAAGAGGTGGCTCCTTTTAGCAACTCCCTACATATTGGTAGCAGTTATATTTATACATCCTTACAATTTGCAAATTGGTGGCCAAGTAGCAGTAATATACGGGCTCCTTCACAGGCACGACTAGACTTAATGTCAATGGGAGACCTTTACCTTTTATTTCTTGCAATAACTGTATTCCTTGTTTTGTTTCGTTTTGTCATTTCTTCTTTTGCTATTGAATGTTCCTTTGGAGGAAAAACACATCAGCAGGACTGGTAAGAATCACATGATACATGAAAGGCTAATTAAAAATAACTACAAAGAAATTCTTATTGTTGTTGTGTGCCTTTAAACATATTCCCAACATATGGCAAATGTAGGACAGGGTTTTCTTGGCACAATTTGTTCAGAAGGCTTTCCTCTCAGGGAGTGTGATTTCAGTAAGATCATCTAATGGGCTTCATGGTTAAGTAATGATTTGAACCCTGACTTCCAGAGTCATAGGACCCTGTCATATTGATGAGGTCCAGTGTCATGATTCACCAGCCTCCATGGCAAATTGGGATGGCAGCAGAGCAGTGCTGGTGCCCCGCCTGTCAGCTGACACTTTCCCATCCCACGTGGGAAAGCGTCGCCACTCTGCCAAAGACCAGTTGTTCCTAATGGAATACAGAGCAGGTTCTGTGTTGGTGGCGGCAGCGTCCCACCACACTGCCAGCACCCCATTTCACCCACAGAGCCCCACTGGAAGTTGCCCTATGTCATATGATGGGTGGTGTGGGGTTCCATGGGTGAACATGCAGAAGTGTCCTAGGATGCTTCTTCCACCCCATGTAATGAGGCAGATAGTCCAATGTTTGAACGAATACACCCCACTGACCCCATCAATATAGCAATGGACTAATCACTTGAATATAATTTCAATTTTATGTGTTTTATTAGCAGACACACATAAATCATTACATGTAAATATAGTTATTGTAACTCATTACTCCTGAGATCTGAGTAAAATGACCATATGGTCATATTGTTCCTAATCCTATCCTTCATGGCAAAATAGCATATTTGGAACTCTGTTGTCCTCCAATGACTCACATCATAACTTAATGAGCAACACCATTTCCCATTATATTAACTGCAAAATTGGCATAGTGTCTTCTTCCAACAACTTTTGCTCCATTTAAAAACCTCTTTTGTCATTACTAGTGTCCTCAATAGGGGAATATATTTGACTCTGGACAGGTCATTATAAACACTTACATGGAAATTTTCCCCAAAGATCTCCAAAAATTTCAATTGTTAAGATGTAACTTGTCAACATACTTGACAAGTTACCTCTTAACAAAATTTCCAAGCTGTAAAAAGACTGAGAATTTGGAATGTATTTTTCTAAAGGGACACAAATGAGCACGTTATTGTTATTTGCTCTGAAGTGTGTGGTCTTACATTTATCTGGTTTGTTTGTTCAGCTATTTCAAGGCCCAATTGTCCATTTATGATAGCTGAAATCTTATTGTCTATTTCAATGCACACACAGCCATTGGTCACATAGCAAATTAGAGTAAGCCAAATGAAAGATGATAAGGAAAAAAATAATGCTTACTGAATTATTGGAATGTCCCTGATTAAACATGCCATTTTGGACCTAAGCATAATTTTAGGCCTGACCCCAAAATTTGGGATTACAGCATTACTTTCTGTTTGCCTCCCACATGTTATCATATAATTAGGATTAGGACTAATCTTTACACAGACTTTGTGTGGATGCTTGAGGCCAAACCAGACATAGAGGCAATGCAGGCAATGGCTTATGGCCAGGTATGGGTCACATATACACTTCTCTTGTTGGATCTCCACCCTAACCATCCCCTCCATGTCACTGTTGTCACTGTCTACAACACAGATCTCACCTGTTCACCACCATCTGTGATGGTGTTGGCTGAGGCTATGGGATGAGGAAGGACGAGGAGAGGAGTAATCACACTTTTCTTCCCCACTTCTCATAGTGTATTGCCACCCAGACCAACATCACTACAGATGACAGTAGACAGGTAGAATCCATATTGTGGCTGGAGACCAATATAATATAGAGGGTGGGAAATGGAAAGTGAGAAACTGTTGGAACCAGCTCAACTGTTCAGATGGACCCAAAGTTGGGGGAATAGTCTGAATTCTGGGTCAGAAATTGAACTATCCCCCAAGAGATTTTGATTAATGTGAGGCCTTACCCCTTGTTAACCCAGATGAGCTCCATGCAGCATTTGGCTACCATGGAGCTGACCTGACCCCACACTGACCTAAGTGATTAGTGCAGATGTATCCTAAGCAATCAAAATTCTCTGGATACCCGAGGTAATCTTGTAAATAGCTTGTATTGGTTTTAACATAAATTACTGCAATTTTAAAAGTTATTTGCATTGTTTACAAATAATTTTATTTGATGTTTTATTTAGAAGGATCTAAAATAAAACATTTAGAAAAACATCAGCCAAAAGGCAACTGGATTAAACACTTGGACTAAGAAAATTTAAGCCTACAAAAAAGTTATTTGCTTGGTGCTGAAAGACCTGCATTATAGATGTCAAATAGATCTCTTTTGGCAGGTTATTCCATTACCATACTGCCACAGTTTATTGCAAAATGTTGAAATGGCTGAAATTGTATTATTTACTGCAATGTATCAGCCTTTCAGAAACATTTCTCCAAAAGTGGCTAAATCTATTGCCAATCACTCAATCAATCAATTGCCAAAGAGGATTAATGTGAGAAAATATATTACGATCAGCTCTTTACATGAGCACATTTGAATTTTTCAAATGTGATTATTCACGGATTTGATTAAAAAATGTATTCTCTATTAATCTTTAGATCCTCCAGTGCAACTCTAAAATCAGTGTCCATCACATATTTTCCATAAAGTCATGCTGGGGAACTTAAAGGCCCTAGAGAAGTGTTCTCTCAAGTAAAGAAAAGCAGTCTTTATATTCATGGTTTTTCCATTTAATCATAGTTCTATGCTTTAACCACGGTGAATGTGGACAATATATGTATAATAAATAACTGCATTTTGGCGAATGCTGACTATTACATAAATGGTGTTCCCCCACCTATTGCGGGTGTTACGTTCCAGGACCACCCACAATAAGTGAAAATCCGTGAAGTAGGGATGCTATATATGTAATTCCCGAAGTGTCGAGTGGCACGCTGCCTTGCTGAGCCCCTGATCCTCAGCAGAGATTGGGATGGATACACTTGCCGTCTCTCTCTCTTTCTGTCTCTCTCTTTTTCCTGGGATGGTGGTGGTGGTGTAAAGCATGCGGGGCAACGGGAGCAGCGGTGGCGCCCAAGGTGCTGCCCAAGGTCCCTCCTTCCAGCAAGAAGTGTCCCCCTTAGGTGGCCACCACCTTGGCCACCATCCTCATCTCCACTATCATGGTCGATGTGCTGGGCAAGCTGCTAGTCATCCTTGCCTTCTACAGGAACAAGATGCTGAGGTACACTGTTGGGGAGCCACTGGAGGAAGGAAATGAAGGAAGAAAGGAAAAGAAGGAAAGGATGGGCGGAGAGGGAGCCCCATTTCTAAGTGACTCACCTCCCTTCTTGGGAGGGCAATCCACCCACTCCTCTCTCCCCCTTCCCCCCCCCCATGCTCTTTCTCACTCACTCAATCTCTTCGACTTCTCTTTCTTCTCCTCTTTTCCCCTCCCTTCCTCCCTCCCTTCCCCCTGCCCTTGCACACCACAAATCCCACTTGCTCTTCCTCACGTGCCTGGCTCCCCCTCCCCTCCTCATGCAGGCTTTCTTCGCCTTCCGGTGGCTGCGCCGGGAAGCATGGTGTTGGAGGGGATGATTTTAACCAACCACAACCACCAAATCCGCGTGGGGGTCCTTACAGGTAACGGGTATACAGTGTTCCCTTTCTACTTGTATATTTTAAATTCATATTTTTTTAAAAAACCGCAAAACAACGAGTCTGTGAAAAGCGAACTGCGAAGAAGCGAGGGAACACTGTAAATGCTATCAATCTCCAAAAAATAATAGAATTTTTTGACAATAAAAAAATTCACTCCTCTGCAGGAGTCTACCATATACCATGCAGCTGTGGACAAGTTTACATCAGGACCACCAAACTTAGCATTGCCCAAACATGAATCAAGGGACATGAAAGGCACTACAGACTACTTTAACCTGAGAAGTCAATAATAGCAGAGCACCTGATAAACCAGCCTGGAAACAGTATATTATCTGAGAACACAGAAATGCTGGACCAGTCCAACAACTACCATGTCAGACTACAGACTACCATATACCATGCAGCTGTGGACAAGTTTACATCAGGACCACCAAACTTAGCATTGCCCAAACATGAATCAAGGGACATGAAAGGCACTACAGACTACTTCAACCTGAGAAGTCAATAATAGCAGAGCACCTGATAAACCAGCCTGGAAACAGCCTGGAAACTGTGTTATCTGAGAACACAGAAATGCTGGACCAGTCCAACAACTACCATGTCAGACTACACAGAGAGGCCACTGAAATTCACAAGCATGTGGACCAGTGGTTCTCAACTTGGGGTCCCCAGATGTTTTTGGCCTACAACTCCCAGAAATCCCAGCCAACTGACCAGCTGTTAGGATTTCTGGGAGTTGAAGGCCAAAAACATCTGGGGACCCCATGAGAACCACTGATGTGGACAGTTTCAACAGGAACGAGAAAACTATGAAAATGAACAAAATCTGGCCAGCAGTATTAAAAACACTCTAAAATCAGGAGAGTAAGTAAAGAACAACACTAAAAAAACAGGGGAATTCCAGACAAGAATCAATCAGGGCTAGCTAACACCTCCCAATAAAGAATCCCCCAGGCAGCAATCAGCCAGACTTTGAAGCTACCAGGTCATTCAATGGTAATCAAGGTGGCCAGTTGCAACATTCACACAGGCCTCAATCAGACGAGAGTTCTTACTCCGACCCTGGGCATCCCACAGATATATAAATCTCACTTGTCTAGTTTCCAACAGACCTCACAACCTCTGAGGATGCCTGCCATAGATGTGGGTGAAATGTTAGGAGAGAATGCTTCTGGAGCATGGCCATATAGCCCGGAAAACTCACAGTAACCTCAAATTTTTAAAAATTATTACATTCATCTTATGCATTCTAAACCCGGATCCAGATCAGTCATTCTTGACTGTTATAGGCTATATAATATTGTGAATGCAGGTGGGAACACTGAGGCGATTGGCATTTACCTGGAATTATCAGGAAATATCCAAGTGTTCAGATCCATCAGATTTGAGATATTCAGTAAAACAGGGAGAAGAAACCATTGAGGTAGCAGCTGCACAGGAAATTTGCTTATGGTGGAGATAAAGAGCAAAGTAACTATTTCTGTATGTAGATGACTTAAAGAGATTAAGATGTTAATAAGGTCATCTTTATGAACCTGGCATATTGGATTGCACTGTGGTGTTTCTCATGGAGGCACATATTAAAATGTGCTCTGACAAATTGCTGAAATTATGATTCAGCTTGCTTGGCTTGCTTCAACCAGTGTAGGGAAAACGCCAATTGAATTTCTTGCAAGATTCTTCTACTGTGGACATACGAATACATCCCCACGGTATTTGTATTATGTCACAATGAGGTAGGTAGCACTGGGCCAATGTTTGTCTAGAAGTATTAACTGCTGTGTTTTGAATGTCTTTTCTATTGCAAAGCTATTTTAGCAGCAGGGAGAAAGCTTCTGAGTCCCCTCAGGGGAAGAGGGCGGCATAGAAATAAAGATTTATTTATTTATTTGGCACAAAAACACAGTGTGTCACAGCAAACGAGATATATATGCTTGATTTCATATCACAAAATCGCAAGTCGAACACTTCCCAAGCGTCTAGGACTGTGTGATGTATTTTCGAATGATGCGCGCAGATCCAAGTAAGGTGACCTTTTGCAGTTGACAGATCGTGATTTTGTCAATGTTTATTGTTTCCAAATGCCGGCTGAGATCTTTTGGCATGGCACCCAGTGTGCCGATGACCACTGGGACCACCTGTACTGGTTTATGCCAGAGCCTTTGCAGTTCAATTTTGAGGTCCTGATAACGGCTGAGTTTTTCCTGTTGCTTTTCCTCAATGCGACTGTCACCTGGTATGGTGACATCAATAATCCAAACTTTTTTTTCTTTTCCACAACCGTGATGTCTTGTGTATTGTGTTCCAAAACTTTGTCAGTCTGGATTCGAAAGTCCCACAGTATTTTTGCGTGTTCATTTTCCACTACCTTTGCAGGTTTATGATCCCACCAGTTCTTTACTACTGTTAGGTGGTACTTGTGTCATAAGTTCCAATTTGGAATTTATAAAATTTATAAAATTGTTTATAAAATTGTTTATAAAATTGTTTATAAAATTGTTATATATTCCATTGGAAATTCTTAGGCAAAGAATATTTAGAAACAGGTTTGCCCGTTTCTCTCTCTGAAAGGCAGTCTTCAGCACGTGATATTCATTGTCAGTGTCCCATCCAAGTACTAATCAGTTTTGATCCTGCTTAGTTTCCAAAACCAGACAGGATGTGATGCCTTTAGAATACTTAGTTGCAGGGAATCAATACATGGTGTGTGATAAAAAGCCTCTGTTTTGTTTCAGACCACAAGAGATACATCTGAACCTCCTGATGAATCCTTACACAACAAGTTGAATTTGTCTGGTGTCCTTTTCTACAAGGCTGGCCACTTTGAGGTCGAAGAAATAATGTTTCCCAGGAGACTGAAATAGTTTTTGAACTTTTAAATACAGTGGTCTGGAGTTGCTTCCAGGACCATCACCTAATGGATAACAACATCCATGGATGTTCAAGTATTATGACATGCAGTGGCATAGTAAAATCATCATTGTGTCCCTTATATAAACTATCAAAATCTATGATTACTTTTTTGGTATTTGGGAGGGGGCAATCTGTGGAATATTGAATTTGTGGATTTGGAATCCATGGATATGGAGGGATTTTGTGAGAATGGCCTGGTTGCCTTCTGCAATACATATTAGTCTATTGCTATCAGATGATTTTGACAGGAATCCAAAGAACCATTTGGGCACTCCAAAACATGCCCGTTATGTATACCAAGGTTGATAATGAGGACTGTGTTAGCTGTATATGTATTTACCTTGGTTTTGGTTTGTTACAGGCAGGTTCCAGCAACCAAAATAAACATTAGAAGTTAAAAATATCATTATACTTTCTAAAACATTATAACAAGTTGGAAAACTACTAAACGTTCGGAAACTTTTTGGAAACTGCAATTAGTCCAACGGGCGGCAGCTAGACTACTCACTGGAGCGTCATACAGGGAGCATACCACCCCCCTTATGTCAGCACCACTGGTTGCTGATTCCATTCCGAGCACAATTCAAAGTGCTGGTTTTGACCTATAAAACCCTATACAGCTTTGGTCCAGCATACCTGTCTGAACATATCTCCTTCTACGTCCCACCTCAGAGTTTAAGATCTTCTGGGGAGGCCTTGCTCTCGGCCCCGCCTCTGTTTCAAACACGCTTGGTGGGGATGAGAGACAGGACCTTCTCAGTAGTGGCCCTCTGCTTGTGGAATTCACTCCCCGAGGAAATTAGGTCATCATCATCCATCCTCACCTTTAGAAAGAAGGTAAAAACGTGGATGTGGGACCAGGCCTTCAGGTAATTAGGCAGAAATGACAATGTTGACAATGGCTTGGAAATGGATTATGGATAAGTCAAATGGAGTATTCAATCACAGAATTTGGCTAGATAATGGCCACCAGGCTAGTAATCGTTTAGTAGATTGTAAGTATATTGTTTTAATGTTTTTAAGTATTATAATTATTGGTTATTTGTATTTTATTATGTGAAATTGAATTGTTGCTGACTGGAAGCCACCCTTAGTCCCCCCCAGGGGGTTGAGAAGGGTGGGGTACAAATGTTCAAAATAAATAAACAAATCTATATAAATAAAAATGTAATGTTCATTTGTGGGATTAACAGAACTCAAAAACCACTGGACGAATTGACACCAAATTTGGACACAAGACACCTAACAACCCAGTGTATGTCCTTCACTCAAAAAATTGATTTTGTCATTTGGGAGTTGTAGTTGCTGGGATTTATAGTTCACCTATAATCAAAGAGCATTCTGAACCCCACCGACAATGGAATTGAACCAAACTTGGCACACAGTTTTCCCATGATGAACAGAAAGTACTGTTTTCAGTGTCCTTTGGTTTTGGAGTTGTAGTTCACCTACATCCAGAGATCACTCTAGACACAAACAAAGATGGATCTGGACCAAACTCTACACGAATACTCCATATGCCCAAATGTGAACACTGGTGGAGTTTGGGGAAAATAGAATCTTGACATTTGGGAGTTGTAGTTACTGGGATTTATAGTTCACCTACAATCACAGAGCATTCTGAACCCCACCAATGATAGAATTGGGCCAAACCTCCCACACATAACCCCCATGTAGGCCACAGCAACACGTGGCAGGGGACGACTAGTAAATAACTAAAAGTAACAAATAATATAGAAAAACAGTACAGCACAATTCTGCAAGGTCAGTCCCTTGAGTGGGACAATTTTCAAAGGCCTGCTGAAACTAATACATAAGTAATCTTCACTTGCCAACAGAAAGTCAGCAAGGTAACCTCTCTCAGTAGGAAGTTTCAGTAGCTGAGGTCAACCATAAGAAGGCCTTCTCCTATACTCCCACCAGATATACCTGTGAGGCTGGTGGAACAAGGAAAAAAGTCATTGCAGAGAATCCATAAACACAGGATTTCCATGGGATCTGCTTCAGACCACTGTATGAGCTACACCCATAAGTGCAGGGAGGAACTGCTAAGCAGTGCAGCAGGGAAGCCTTCAGATGGTGAGAAACATCAACCTGCTCCCACATACCCTTGTGGATCACACAAGCCTAGCTAGCCAAACAAGTTTGAAAGGTTGGTTACCATTATAAAGCACATTCCTAATTAACATTTGATCCTACCCCTTATTAATTTGGGAGTTCAAAAGGCTTTAGTATGTCTCACTCATTAAATCTGCCTATGGCAATTGGATACCTTTGTTTGCAGACTTGAGTTTCTGTGATCTTCCATAATCCTGACTTGAAGGGATGTCTTAACTCAGGGAAAAAAAAACACATTGATTGTGGAAGAAGGTACAAAACATGCCTTTTCATCTTGCGACTTAGCAAGCCACTGATTGAGAAATAGTGGCTCCTGAAAAGCAAGAAAAGCCTGATATAGGTTAGGTCAGTGGTTCTCAACCTTCCCCTCATGTTGTGGTGACCCCCAATCATAAAATTATTTTGTTGTTACTTCACAACCGTAATTTTGCTACTGTTACGAATCATAATGTAAATATCCTATATGCAGGATGTAGTTTCATTGACTGGACCAAATTTGGCACAAATACCCAATATGCCCACATTTGAATACTGGTGGGGGGTTTTTGGGGGTGGGGGGGGGGGGTGTTGATTTTGTTATTTGGGAGTTGTAGTTGCTGAGATTTCAAGTTCATCTACAATCAAAAAACATTCTGAACTCAACCAACAATGGAATTGAACCAAACTTGGCATACAGAACTCCCTTGACCAACAGAAAATACTGGAAGGGTTTGGTAGGCATTGACCTTGGGAGTTGTAGCTTACCTACATCCAGAGAACACTGTGTACTCAAACAATGATGAATCTGGACCAAACTTGGCACCAATACTCAATATGCCCAAATATGAGCACTGGTGGAGTTTAGGGAAAATAGACCATTACATTTGGGAGTTGTAGTTTCTGGGATTTATAGTTTTTCTACAATCCAAGAGCATTCTGAACCCCACCAGTGATTGAATTGGGCCAAACTTCCCACATAGAACCCCCATGACCAACAGAAAGTGCTGTGTATTGTCAAAGGCTTTCATGGCCGGAATCACTGGGTTGTTGTAGGTTTTTTCGGGCTATATGGCCATGGTCTAGAGGCATTCTCTCCTGACGTTTCGCCTGCATCTATGGCAAGCATCCTCAGAGGTAGTGAGGTCTGTTGGAACTAGGGAAAAGGGTTTATATATCTGTGGAATGACCAGGGTGGGACAAAGGACTCTTGTCTGCTGGAGCTAGGTGTGAATGTTTCAGCTGACCACCTTGATTAGCATATAATGGCCTAGCAGTGCCTGGAGCAAACTTTTGTTGAGAGGTGATGAGATGTCCTTGTTTGTTTCCTCTCTGTTGTTTCCTCTCTGTCCTCTAGATCAAGAATGCCTCTAGATCATGACCATATAGCCCAAAAAAACCTACAACAAGCCAGAAAATGCTGTGTTTTTTGATGGTCTTTGACAACCCCTTTGACATCCCCCTCATGGCCCCCCCCAGGGGTCCTGACCCCCAGGTTGAGCACCACTGGGTTAGGTAGAGTTGTTTACAATCTGCCCCCTCCTGTTTTTCTTGTAATAGTTGAACAGTTATTTTGGGGGCTATCTGGGCTATGTAAAACATGAAAACAGTTTTGCAATTCCCATTATACATACTCTTTCCATTCCAAAATTATTAATGCCTGCTTACACAGTGATTTTGACTTTCATTATGTTGTGTTCAGCTGAAAATGCAAAAATCATTTCTTAATTCTGTACACAACTTCTCTGGCTTCCATTGAAATTCTTCAGATGTTTGGCTTGAGCTGTACCCTTGGCATTTGCTTCAGATTTCACTTTAGGCAAACAGACTTAGAGGTAAACTTGTTTGTACTCATAGTGAAACAGTGTATGACCTCTGACAACATGTTATTGCGATAGTTGTTCTAAGACTTGGAATGGGGAGAGGGGGAGAGGATGGTTGTCATGCTGTCTGGGGCTGAATTTACACTGCCCTATATACCAGGATTGTCCCAGATATTTGCTTTGAATTGGATTATATGAGTCTACACTGCCAGATTATAGGAGTCTTCTGCCAACCTAGCAGTTCAAAAACATGCAAATGTGAGTAGATCAATAGGTGCCACTCTGGCGGGAAGGTAACAGCGCTATATGCAGTCATGCTGGCCACATGACCTTGGAGGTGTCTACGGACAACACCGGCTCTTCAGCTTAGAAATGGAGATGAGCACCAACCCCCAGAGTTAGACATGACTGGACTTAATGTCAGGGGAAAACATTTACCTTTACCTTACACTGCCAGATAATCTGAGATAAACAGATAATCAGGGATTAGATCCTGCGATACAGGGCAGTGTAGATCCAACCTGAATCCCTTTCCCTGCCACAAATTTGGTAGGAGTAAGAATATAAGTGAACACTCATGTATCACAAAAGAGCCAGCATAAAATATAAATTTTGGTTACTTAACACAACATTAAACATTTAAAACAGCCACCGCAATAAATATGTTCTTATAAAAGATGACCATAGATTCATTTCAAAGCAGCCTGGAAGAAACAAGTCTTTAAGAACTCTTATACTTACAAGGAAAGTACTAAAACAATTCATTTACTTGTCTCCTGTGTTGGCACAATAATGAATTGAACGAGATTGTCTTACAAGAATTTAAGAAAGAATCGGTGCATTCTCTTAACTCCCATCATTAGCCTTTATTCTTCTGAAGATTTATTTAGCCGCTTGGCTCAAAGCTTTTACATCCTTATATACCTGGGGTGGTTTCTTAAAATATATTATTGAAATTTTAAATTTAGTAGTTTGTTTCATGTTTCTTACAACATGTGCCAGATTTAGGACAAACGAGACCCTATGCTAGTTAAGTTGGAAGACCCCTTACTTGGGCCTTGAAGGAGAAAGGTCTGGTATGTCTACACTACCTCCTTTGTGGCATACTCCATAGACTATCTATTTATCTATCTATCTATCTATCTATCTATCTATCTATCTATTTATTTATTTTTTACTGTATTTGTATACCGCCTTTCTCAGCCTATCGGCAACTCAAGGCAGCTTCCAACAAAACAATACACATAATATCATAAAACAAGTTAAAACATTAAAACATTAAAACAGTATAAAACAATAATAACAACATTAGCATCTCCTTGTTATCAAGCATTGTCTAATTCCATCGTCAAGTCATTAAATTTCCTATGTCGTTTACTCTGCATTTGTGAACACTTGCTCAAACAACCATGTTTTAACTTGCCTCCGAAATGTTAGTAGGGAGGGAGCCGATCTAATCTCCCTACGGAAGGGTGTTCCATAGCCAAGGGGCTACCACTGAGAAGGCCCTGTCTCTCATCTCCACCAGACGTACTTGTGTCGAAGATGGGACCCAGACCACAGCCTCCCCAGATGATCTCAGGGTCCTTGATGGTTCGTAAGGGGAGATGCATTCGGACAGGTAAGTTGGGCCAGAACCGTTTAGGGCTTTAAAGGCCAAAGCCAGCACTTTGAATTGGGGCCGGTAGCAAACCGGCAGCCAGTGGAGCTGGCGCAACAAGGAGGTTGTATGCTCCCTGAGGGCCACTCCTGTTAGCAACCTGGCTGCCATTCGTTGGACTAGTTGAAGCTTCCGGACCGTCTTCAAAGGCAACCCCACGTAGAGCGCTTTGCAGTAGTCTATACGGGGATGTAACCAGAGCGTGGACTACCATGGCCAAGTTAGACTTTCCAAGGTATGGGCGCAGCTGGCGCACAAGTTTTAGCTGTGCAAATGCTCCCCTGGTCACCGCCAAAACCTGGGGTTCCAGGCTCAGCGATGAATCCAGGATCACACCCAAGCTGAGAACCTGCGTCTTCAGGGGGAGTGTAACCCCATCCAACACAGGCTGTAACCCTATGCCCGGTTCGGCCTTACGACTAACCAGGAGTACCTCAGTCTTGTCTTGATTCATTATTAACTCTACCATTACATCTGAAAACATTCCAAAACACAATGCCTTCAAATTTTGAATTGCACTACATAAGCAAAATCAATTGCAAGAAAATTTTGGCAGGAAGATGGGGTCCCTGGCCAACGGGGCCCTCTGCTTAAGCACACATAAGCAAAATGCTAAATCTGGCACCAGGCCCGCAGCCAGGATTTCGATTCGGGGGGGGGGGGGCTGAGTTTCGGGGGGGGGGGCTGAGGCTGAGTGAAAGAGGGTCTACCCTAGCAAACCTTTTGTATCATTACCCCAATACCCCCATGCATATGGGATATATTGAGCATGGTGATCAGATCATGATATGAATAAACATAACAGTTTAAATAATGCACCAGTAAGGCCTTTTCGCGAACCACCATGAGAATTTCGGGGGGGGGGGGCGGAAGCCCCTCAAGCCCCCCCCCCCCCCCCCCCCCCCCCCCCCGGCTACATGCCTGTCTGGCACTATTTGCGACCCCTACATTATAAAAAAAACCAGTCTTGATATAAATGCAAGATAGCAGTTTCAGCAATAAAGTTATCCATTGAATTGTGCTGAAGGACCTATGGAAATGTTCTGTTATCAATATCCACTGAAAGGTGGCCATAGAGTCACATCGGAAGACCTAGGAATTTCTAGAGAAAACATATTCCTCAAATATATGAATAATTATACCTGTAAAGGTAAACTGGCTAACATCGAGGAGCAACTGAAATCTTTCAACAAGCCTTTTGGAGAAGACTCAATTAGCATAGTGAGTTATGCTGTCTGTATATGGTGGAAGTTTTAGGCTGTTATCTAAAACTATACCCCCTGAAGGATTTATAATTTGCAAAGAGCTCCCCAATTATAAATATATAACAGCGCTCCATGCAGTCATGCCGGCCACATGACCTAGGAGGTGTCTACAGAGAATGCCGGCTCTTCGGCTTAGAAATGGAGATGAGCACCATACCCCAGAGTCGGACACAACTGGACTTAATGACAGCGGAAAACCTTTACCTTTACACACTCTCTCTCTCTCTCTCTCTCTATATATATATATTTCTTAACTTCTTCAGATATTTGTTGATATGCATCAGCAGAGATCAGGAGTGAACTGGCAGCAGCTGCTTCCCCTCAAATACTTTGTTTTAACCCTTTATTAAAATGTATCTTTCTATTTTAACACTCTGCCTACATTGTATCTTTACATATATTGCGTATATCCCTATGTATATAAAGTGTGTATGGTTCTTATTGGAGCTCCCGGGTGGCACAGTGGGTTAAAACACTGAGCTGCTGAGCTTGTTGACCGAAAGGTCACAGGTTCGAATCCGGGAAGCGGCGTGAGCTTCTGCTATTAGCCTCAGCCCCTGCCAACCTAGCAGTTTGAAAACATGCAAATGTGAGTAGATCAATAGGTACTGCTCCGGCGGGAAGATAATGGCGCTCCATGCAATCATGCTGACGACATGACCTTGGAGGTGTCTATGGGCAATGTCGGCTCTTCAGCTTAGAAATGGAGATGAGCACCACACCCCAGAGTCCGACATGACTGGACTTAATGTCAGGGGATAACTTTTACCCTTAGTGCTATTAAAGGTAAAGGTAATGTTTTTCCCCTGACATGAAGTCTAGTCGTGTCCGACTCTGGGGTGTGGTGCTCATCTCCATTTCTAAACCGAACAGCTGGTGCTGCCTGTAGACACCTCCAAGGTCATGTGGCCGGCATGGCTGCATGGAGCGCCGTTATCTCCCCATCGGAGTGGTACCTATTGATCTACTCACATTTGCATGTTTTCGAACTGCTAGGTTGACAGAAGCTGGGACTAACAGCGGGAGCTCACCCTGCTCCCCAGATTCGAACCTGTGACCTTTTGGTCAACAAGCTCAGCAGCTCAGCGCTTTAACCCACTGCGCCCCGGGGGCTCCACTAGTGCTATTACATATGAAAATAGTATTCCGGAAACCACACAACACTCTAATATTAGTATTTGCTTATTGGCAACTGATGTAGTCCACTGACTTAAAAAGGACTAGACACCATTCATTTTTCTATGATCAAGCCATTGTACGTGACCTCTCTCTCTCTCTCTGCATTGACCCATTTTTAAAAAAATTGAAAGCCAAGCCGAAAGGATTAAAACCCAAATTCCCTCATTCTGTTGGGAAACACACACGTTTTTCCAGGGCTTAAGGCTCCCCCTCCTTAAATATATTCATTCCTCAGATAAGACCTTCAGCTTCCAATGCAGAGAGGATTACAAGACAACCTTATCTCTATTACGACAAACCAAGTCTGGAACATGAGCTAATCGCAGCACACAAATGTAAATATCGGTTGTATTCTGGTTTTGCAATTGTCCTTGCCTTTGAGCGCCACATAGATAATTTAATTGTGTTTATCACCTTTTTATAGTGGAAAAAGAAGACCCTAATCTCCTTGCACGTAAGCTCCTCCGCACCATTTCTGCAAGGCAGAAATGATTGAATCAGGTACAAAATTGAATCAGGTAAAAGAATGAATCAACTGGCAAATAGATTCTGTTTATCGTCATTTTGAATCCCATGCTCAAGAAGTTTGATGGTGCCTTTTGGGTACCAAATATGTGTTTTCTGAGATTATTGGGGTGTTTGTCCATTGAGTTTCCCCCGCAAATGCTCCCATCCCTGGCTTTATTTTTATTTTTAAGTCCGATAAGTAAATAAACATTAAAACTTTGAGGTAATATAAGCTGGTTACCGTGGGCAGTTGATTTCAGATGTTACGAAAGTGTGGCAAATTGTTAGGTTTTATTCACAGGAAGGGAGAAGAGAGAGCCTTTGAGTTTTCAGAGGGAACGTGAAGTTTGGAAAGCTGTTTCCTCCACCTCCCACAAGATCAAGTAGTGCCCTTAAAAATGTGAAGTATGAATACAACTCTGTTTGAAAATATATATGTCAGGAGGAAGATCAAACTGTCTGCCTGCTGAAAGCACTATCAGTGGCAGGTCTCTGGATGGTTGGAAGGTGGAAAGTGCCATAGGATCACTAGGATTTAAAGAACTCACCGTAATACTATACCTGGGCTTTGTGCTTAGTGGCTGTGAAATCATTTGAGCCAGATCTGTGTGAAGTTTAAGGCATCATTCATTGAACTGAATCTATCTTGCAATATCCCACTGTTTAATTTCTCAAATGACAAGCTTGAATAGTTGTCCTCTAATTCTTTGCTCAAATCTCAAATTTAAAAAGCCGGTATGGTAATCTTATGGCCATTTATTTATTTACTATATTTGTATACCGCTCTTCTCAGCCCTTGGGCGACTCAGAGCGGTTAACAACAGCAGAATTCAATGCTCAAAAACATCATAAAACAATTAAAAACAATTTAAACAGTTGCATGCAGTTAATATAAATCAATAAAACATCTCATTCGCGACTCATAGTTAAGATTGAAATCCAGTCTCATCATCCAATTGTTCCATATTCCTATATTCATTACACTGTCTATTCAAATGCCTGCTCGAACAACCAGGTCTTCACTTTCCTCCGAAATGTCAACAGGGAGGGGTCCGATCTAATATCTGTAGGAAGGACATTCCACAGCCGAGGGGCCACCACTGACAAGGCCCTGTTTCTCGTCCCCGCCAAACGTACTTGTGATGCAGGCGGGACTGAGAGCAGGGCCTCCCCAGATAATCTTAATGTCCTAGCTGATTCATAGGAGGAGATGCATTCGGACAGGTAATTTGGGCCAGAACCATTTAGGGCTTTATAGGCTAAAGTTGTGACCTTTTGTAAAGGCGCTCAAGACTTGGCTGTTTGGCTGTGCATTTGGGTAATCGGATCAAATTTTGCCATAGTCACTGCTGCATGTTTTTATGTTGAATGTTTTTATGTTAAATGTTTTTATATTGAATGTTTTATATTGTGTATAAGCTATTTTAAATTGTAAGTCGCTCGGAGCACCTTGGTGGAGAGCGACTAATTAAGAAATAAAGTGATGATGATGATGATGATGATGATGATGATGATGATGATGATAAAGCCAGCACTTTGAATTGTGCCCGGTAGCACAATTTAGATGTTCGAGGACTGCCCCTTCCAGCATTTTTCACTATGCTGACTAATGAGGCTGAGAATTGTAGTCCTATAACATATAGGAGGTTGCATGATTTATACTATGTCTATAAAGACCCCCCCCACCACCACCACCACCACCACCACACACACACAGGTAAAAGTTTCCCCTTGACATAAAGCCTAGTCGAGTCCAACTCTGGAGGGTAGAGCTCATCTCCATTTCTAAGCCAAAGAGCTGGTGTTGTCCATAGATGCCTCCTAGATCATGTGGCCAGCATAACTGCATGGAGTGCCATTACTTTTCCGCTGAAGCGGTATCTATTGATCTACTCACATTTGCATTTTTTCAAAGTGCTAGGTTGGCAGATGCTGGGGCTAACAGCTGGAGCTCACCCTGTCCCATGGATTTGAACCGCTGACTTTTTGGTCACCAAGTTCTGCAGCTTAGCAGTTTAACTCACTGCACCACCATGGCCCTATATTTATAATTTCACTCTCACTCTGGAACCCTATAGAAGCTGACCTAGGAAAAGGTTTGGCTTAATTCTGACTGCAGGTTATATTGCATTGTTTTGTTTACTCAGTCATGTATGAGAAGATTGTCTCTATAAAGGTGGAATCATGTGGCCCTCTATGTTACTGGATTGCAACTCCCAGCATCCCCCCCCTGCCCAGCTATGCTGACTGTTGGGAGTTGTTATCCAACAAGAGAGCTGTATTGTGCCCATCTTTGTTTTTCATGTTTAATGGCATCTTCTACCTTGTTTATGTTTGGGTTGGGCATGAATTCTGGACCTGATACAGGTTGGACAGGTGGAAATATGAGGACACATCACCTGTATCTTTAACAGTTGTAAATTGTGGGACTTTCAAGCCTCACCTGCTAACATTATCTCCTCTTCACAACTGTTAAAGGTACAGACTGAATAATAATATCTGGAAAAGGTAAATAAAAAGAATTCAACTGCAATGCATCTTTCATACTAATCCTGGAACTTTGCTCCTTTCCCTTAGATGTTCCTTTGCATTTCCAGAGATGGCATGGGCAAACTTCGGCCCTCCATGTGTTTTGGACTTCAACTCCCACAACTGCTAAAAGCCTACCTGCTGTCAGGAAGTGTGGGAGTTGAAGTCCAAAACATCTGGAGGGCTGAAGTTTGCCCACGCCTGTTCTAGAGCCTGCAATGAGATAGAATTTGAAAACATCTCTCCTATTTTTCAGTCCTTCCCATAATAAGATTGGAGAGAAATGCCACAGAGGTTTTACTCAGCTGCAGAAACACTCTTAGAACTGGATTGTGATAATTTATTTGGAAAGGGAAAACAAATTTCCTACTTGGGAATTATCTCAATTGGTGTGGACAATGAGGACCCCACTGTTATAGCTGACTGTGGACAAATGACGAATTCCCCTTCTTTCCTTCCATTTTTCATGGGTTGGACTGGGATTACCCTGGATCAGGATTAAGCCTTCCAGGTTTGAGGTGCTGTTCTTCTGTTGTCTAGAATCACAGGCTTGTCCAGTCCAATCTTCTGCCATGCAAGAGTAAGCCAAGCACTCCTGACAGATGGCCATCCAAGGGCCCTTCTAAACAGGGCCCAAAAGGCGGGCTGTGTTGGACTTTTACCTGAGGCATCCATAGAATCATAGAGTTGGAAGAGAGCTCATGGGCCAACCCCCTGCCAGCAGGAAAATTGCATTCAAAGCACCCCTGACAGATTGCCATCCAGCCTCTGTTTAAAAGTCTGCAAAGACGGAACCTCCAACACATTCCGAGGCAGAGAGTTCCACTGCTGAACAGCTCTCACAGTCAGGAAGTTCTTCCAAATGTTCAGATGGATTCTCCTTTCTTGTAGTTTGAAGCCATTGTTCTGCGTTCTAGTCTACAGGGCAGCAGAAAACAAGTTCACTCCCTCCTCCCTATGACTTTCTCTCACATATTTATACATGGCTATGTCTCCTCTCAGCTTTCTCTTCTTCAGGCTAAACATGCCCAGCTCTTTAAGCCGCTCCTCATAGGGCTTGTTCTTTAGACCCTTGATCATTTTAGTTGCCCTCTTCTGGACACATTCTAGTTTGTCAACATCTCCCTTCAATTATGGTGCCCAGAATTGGACACAATATTCCAGATGTGGTCTAACCAAGAAAGACTAGAGGAGTACCATGACTGCCCTGGATCTAGACACTATACTCCGGTTGATGCCATCCAAAATCCTATTGGCATTTTTTGCCACCGCATCACATTGTTGGCTCATGTTTAACTTGTTGTCCACGAGGACACCAAGATCTTTTCCCACTCAGCCTGCTCTCGAGCCATGTGTCCCCCATTCTGAATCCATATGAAACCTCGGGTAAAAGAGGAATAATTTGAGAGAAAGCAGGTAAACCCTGGTTTGTCCTGAATTATTTAGATACCCTATTTGATCTAGGCATTTCTTGAAGGCCCGGGTCTAAAGGAGTTTGGACAAACCAGCTTCTGCTTGAAAATTACTAAAGAAGGAAGCTCTACCACACTTGGAGGTAGCATATTCCATTTCAGAATAGCTCATACTGGCAAGAAAGTCTTCCTAATGTTTACGTGGATTCTCTTTTCCTACTATTTGAATCCATTGCTCCAGTTCTAGCAGAAAAGAAGCTTGCCCCTCCTCAATATGACCTCATTTCAAATATTTAAACATGGCTCTCTGATCACCTTTTCACCTTTTCTTCTCTAGTCCAAGGATATCCAAGTCCCTAAGCTGCTCCTCATAGGGTTTGGCTTCCAGACCTTTGAACATTTTAGTCACTCTTCTCTGTGACACGTTCCCGCCTGTCAATATCCTTTTTGAAGTGTGCATAGAACTAGACACAGGATTCTGGGTGATGCCTGAATAGAGCAGTACTATCACTTCCCTGGATTGAGACACTATGCTCCTTAATGCCTGTGAGGGTTGAATGAAAAGTAATGCCTCCACCTTCGTTACTTGGGTTTGGATGAGAATATTTTACTAAATCAAATGCAGAAATAATCGTTAGAATGTGCTCTTTAACTACCACTATTCTCTTTTCCACATAATCACCAGACAATTGGATACATTTCTGCCAACAATGAACAAGTTTTCTGAAGCCGTCACAAAATAAGTCGACACTCTGTTTTTGCAACCAACGTCTTACAGTTCTCTCATCCTGGGTACCCATCATGCACAGATCTTCTGATAGCCAATCAAAGCAATGATGTGACCCACACGTTCTTGTAAAATGCCTATTGTGCTTGAAATTTCTCTCTGAGTGATACGACAATCATCCTGAATCAGTCAACCTTTTGTTTGTGAAATTTGGTGGTTGCTGTCACAGGATGTCCAACTCTTTGTCACACAAGTCAGATGTTCCCACCTCAACATCTTTAAACTTACTTGCCCAATGACGCACAGTACTCACATCAACACAATCACCATAAACAGCTTGCATTCTCTGATGAATCTCCTTTGGGGTGACACTTCCTGCTGTCAAGAATTAAATGACTGCATATTGCTTAAGTCGCATTGACCAACCATCTGCGCAGGGTTCCATACTTTACATTTTAACAACACAACCGTTCAATGCTAAGGCTTCCTGCCAAAATGGAGCTGTAGAGGAGAGTCTACTGAACAAGCTAGTACCTGCAGCATACCAGTACTACCATCTGTTGAGGAGTTATGCAGGTGGAGGCATTACTTTTCATTCAACCCTCATAGATGCAGCCTAGAATTGCTCTGAGTTTTTCTTTTAGCTGTTGCATCACAATAAGGAGCATAGCTTACCAAACTGTGTGTCATGACATGTTAGTGTGTCAGTTGTGATGTATAGGTAGTATTGTGTGAATCCTCCGAGTGTGTGTGAAATAAGTAATAAATCATATATTTTAAATATATAATTTCCAATATTGTTTCTAAGTGGCTTAATTGTCCAGATCTAGGAGATGGGAAAATGCCTTGGGAAAACAAAGGCATGAGACACCAGGAACAAAAGATGTTGATCCCTTCAATCAAGTCTTGGGTTTGAAATAAAGTCTACAAACGTACATATCTTTCAGCTCCTAGAGAAAGAGGGCATCTTCAAGGCCAGGTTGATTGCTGCCTGGGGGAATCCTTTGTTGGGAAGTGTTAGCTGGCCCTGATTGTTCATGACTGGAATACTGGCCCACCCTGGGGTGCCTCTCCCTTGGTCTGGCATGGTCTTCCAGAGAGAGAGGGCATCTTCAAGGCCAGGCTGATTCCTGCCTGGGGGAATCCTTTGTTGGGAGGTATTAGTTGGCCTTATTGTTTCATGTCTGCAATAGTGGGGGCCCCTGGGATGTCTCTCCCTTGTTCTGGCCTTGTCTTCCTGAGGGAGAGGGCATCTGCAAGGCCAAGCTGATTCCTGCCTGGGGGAATCCTTTGTTGGGAGGTATTGGCTGGCCCTGATTTTTTCATATCTGGATTGTTTCACGTCTGGATTTTTTCATGTGTTCAACAACAGTGGGGTTGGGTTAGGGTTAGTGGGTTCCCTGGGGTGCCTCTCCCTTGGCCTGGCATTGTCTTCCAGAGGGAGAGAGCATCTTCAAGGGCAGGATGATGCCTGCCTGGGGGAATCCTTTGTTGTGAGGTATTAGCTAGCCCTGATTGTTTCATGTCTGGAATAGTGGGGTTCCCTGGTGTGCCTCTCCCTTGCCCTGGCCTTGTCTTCCAGAGGGAGAGGGCATCTTCAAGGCCAGGCTAATTCTTGCCTGGAGGAATCCTTTGTTGGGAGGTATTAGCTGGCTCTGATTGTTTCATGTCTGTAATAGTGGGGTTCCCTGGTGTGCCTCTCCCTTGCCCTGGCCTTATCTTCCACAGGGAGAGGGCATCTTCACGGCCAGGCTGATTCCTTCCTGGGGGAATCCTTTGTTGGGAGGTATTAACTGGCCCAGATTGTTTCATAGCTGGAATAGTGGGTTTCTCTGGGGTGACTCTCCCTTGGCCTGGCCTTGTCTTCCAGAGGGAGAGGGCACCTTCAAGGTTAGGATGATGCATGCCTGGGGGAATCCTTTGTTCGGAGGTATTAGCTGGCTTTGATTATTGCATGTCTGGAATAGTAGGGTTCCCTGGGGTGCCTCTCCCTTGGCCTGACCTTGTCTTCCTGGCTTTATCTCACCTTCAAGGCCAGACTGATTCCTGCCTGGGGGAATCCTTTGTTGGGAGGTATTAGCTGGCCCAGATTGTTTCATGACTGGAATAGTGGGGTTCCCAGGTGTGCTTCTCCCTTGGTCTGGCCTTGTCTTCTGGGGCGGGGGATCTTCAAGGCCAGGTTGATTCCTGCCTGGGGGATCCTTTGTTGGGAGGTGTTAGCCTCTCCCCTTGTTGTGGCTTTGGCCCAGGCTCCCAAGGGGAGAGAGAGGGGGGGTATCTTCAAGGCCAGGCTGATTCCTGCCTGGGGGAATCTGTTGTTGGGAGGTATTAGCTAGCTTTGATTATTTCATGGCTGGAATAGTGGGGCTCCTTGGGGTGCCTCTCCCTTGGTCTAATGTCTTCCAGGGGGAGAGGGCACCTTCAAGGCCAGGCTGATTCCTTCCTGGGGGACGTGGTCCTTTGTTTGGAGGTATTAGCTGGCACAGATTGTTTCATGGCTAGAATAGTGGGGCTTCCTGGGTTGCTTCTCCTCTTGTTGTGGCTTTGGCCTAGGCTTTCAGGGGGAGAGAGATGGGGGCATCTTGAAGGCCAGGCTGATTATTTCCTGGGGGGGTCCTTTGTTGGGAGGTGTTAGCTGGCCTTGATTGTTTCATGGCTGGAACAGTGGGGCTTCCTGGGTTGCCTCCCCCCTTGTGGCCTTGACTTCCAGAGGGAGAGGGCACCTTCAAGGCCAGGCTGATTCCTTCCTGGGGGGGTCCTTTGTTGGAAGTTGTTAGCTGTTTCATGGGTGGAATAGTAGGGTTCCCAGGTGTGCTTCTCCCTTGGTCTGGCCTTGTCTTCTGGGGGGGGGGGATCTTCAAGGCCAGGTTGATTCCTGCCTGGGGGATCCTTTGTTGGGAGGTATTAGCTGGACCTGCTTGTTTCATAGCTGGAACAGTGGGGCTCCCTGGGGTGCCTCTCCCTTGTTCTGGCCTTGTCTTCCAGAGGAAGATGGCATCTTCAAGGCCAAGCTGATTCCTGCCTGGGGGAATCCTTTGTTGGGAGGTGTTAGCTGGCCCTGATTGTTTCATGGCTGGAATAGTGGGGTTCCCTGGGGTGCACCTCCCTTGGCTTGGCCTCGTCTTCCAGGGGGAGAAGGCACCTTCAAGGCCAGGCTGATTCCTTCCTGGGGGGATCTTTTGTTGGAAGGTGTTAGCTGGTCCTGATTGTTTCACATCTGGATTGTTTCACATCTGGAGTGGGGGGTATTGTGTTCAACAACAGTGGGGTTGTCTTAGGGTTAGGGTAAATGTTGTTGACTGGGGTGCCTCTCCCTTGGCCTGGCATTGTGTTCCAGAGGGAGAGAACATCTTCAAGGCCATGCTTATTCCTGCCTGGGGGAATCCTTTGTTGGGAGGTATTAGCTGGCTTTGATTATTTCATGGCTGGAATAGTGGGGCCCCCTGGGGTGCATCTCCCTTGTTCTGGCCTTGTCTTCCAGAAGAAGAGGGCATCTTCAAGGCCAGGCTGATTGCTTCCTGGTGGGCTCCTTTGTTGGAAGGTGTTAGCTGGCCTTGATTGTTTCATGTCTGGAATAATGGAGCTGCCTGGGCTGCTTCTCCCCTTCTTGTGGCCTTGGCCTTGGCTTCCAAGGGTAGAGAGAGGGGGGCATCTTGAAGGCCAGGCAGATTCCTTCCTGGGGAAATCCTTTGTTGGGAGACTGGCCCTGCTTGTTTAATGGCTGTAATAGTGAGGTTCCCTGGGGCGCCTCTCCTTTGGCCTGGCCTTGCCTTCCATAGGGAGATGTCACCAAGGCCATGCTGATTCCTGCCTGGGGGAATCCTTTGTTGAGAGGTATTAGCTGGCCTGGCTGGAATAGTGGGGTTCCCAGGTGTGCCTCTCCCTTGGCTTAGCCTTGCCTTCCAGGGGGAGAGGGCACCTTCAAGGCCAGCTGATTCCTTCCTGGGGGGATCCTTTGTTGGAAGGTGTTAGCTGTTTCATGGGTGGAATAGTGGGGTTCCCTGGGCTGCCTCTCCCTTGAATCAGCCTTGTCTTCCAGAGGGGGAAGGCACCTTCAAGGCCAGGCTGATTCCTTCCTGGGGGGATCCTTTGTTGGAAGGTGTTAGCTGTTTCATGGCTGGAATAGTGGGGTTCACTGGGTGCCTCTCCCTTGGCTTAGCCTTGCCTTCCAGGGGGAGAGGGCACCTTCAAGGCCAGGCTGATTCCTGCCTGGGGGGATCCTTTGTTGGAAGGTGTTAGCTGTTTCATGGCTGGAATAGTGGGGTTCCCTGGGGTGCTTCTCCCTTGGCTTAGCCTTGCCTTCCAGGGAGAGAGGGCACCTTCAAGGCCATGCTGATTCCTTCCTGGGGGAATCCTTTGTTGGGAGGTATTAGCTGGCTTTGATTATTTCATGTCTGGAATAGTGGGGCTCCCTGGGTTGCCTCTCCCTTGGCTTAGCCTTGCCTTCCAGGGGGAGAGGGCATCTTCAAGGCCACGCTGATTCCTGCCTGGCCTTGAAGGTCAGGATTCCTGGCATGCCTCTCCTTTGGACTGGGCATGTCTTCCAGAGGGAAAGGGCACCTTCAAAGCCAGGCTGATTCCTGCCTGGGGGAATCCTTTCTTGGGTGGTGTTAGCTGGCCTGGCTGGAATAGTGGGGTTCCCAGGTGTGCCTCTCCCTTGGCTTAGCCTTGCCTTCCAGGGGGAGAGGTCACCTTCAAGGCCAGGCTGATTCCTGCCTGGGGAAATCCTTTGTTGGGAGGTGTTAGCCTCTCCCCTTGTTGTGGCCTTGGCCTAGACTCCCAGAGGGAGGGGGGGGGGGCGTCTTCAAGGCCAGGCTGATTCCTGCCTGGGAGAAAACTTTGTTGGGAGGTATTAGCTGGCCCTGCTTGTTTCATAGCTGGAACAGTGGGGCTCCCTGGGGTGCCTCTCCCTCATTCTGGCCTTGTCTTCCAGAGGGGGAGAGCATATTCAAGGCCGACTGATTCCTGCCTGGGGGAATCCTTTGTTGGGAGGCTTCCTGGGTTGCTTCTCCCCTTGTTGTGGCCTTGCCCTAGGCTTCCAGGGGGAGAGAGATGGGGGCATCTTGAAGGCCAGGCTGGTTACTTCCTGGGGGAATCCTTTGTTGGGAGGTATTAGCTGGCCCAGATTGTTTCATGGCTGGAATAGTGGGGTTCCCTGGGGTGCCTCTCCCTTGGCCTGGCCTTGCCTTCCAGGGGGAGAGGGCACCTTCAAGGCCAGGCTGATTCCTTCCGGGGGGGGGGGGATCCTTTGTTAGGTGTTAGCTGTTTCATGGGTGGGATAGTGGGGTTCACTGGGGTCCCTCTCCCTTGGCTTAGCCTTGCCTTCCAAGGGGAGAGGGCACCTTCAAAGACAGGTGATTACTTCCTGGGGGGATCCTTTGTTGGAAGGTGTTAGCTGGCCCAGATTGTTTCATATCTCGAATAGTGGGGTTCCCTGGGGTGCCTCTTCCTTGGCTTAGCCTTGTCTTCCAGAGGGAGAAGGCACCTTCAAGGCCAGGCTAATTCCTTCCTGGGGGGAACCTTTGTTGGAAGGTGTTAGCTGGTTCTGATTGTTTCACGTCTGGATTGTTTCATGTCTGGAGTGGGGGGTATTGTGTTCAACAACAGTGTGGTTGATTTAGGGTTAGGGTTAGTGTGGGGTTTCCTGGGGTGCCTCTCCCTTGGCCTGGCATTGTCTTCCAGAGGGAGAGAGCATCTTCAAGGCCAGGCTTATTCCTGCCTGGGGGAATCCTTTGTTGGGAGGTATTAGCTGGCTTTGATAATTTCATTGCTGGAATAGTGGGGGCCCCTGGCATGCCTCTTCCTTCTTCTGGCCTTGCCTTCCAGAGGAAGAGGGCATCTTCAAGGCCAGGCTGATTCCTTCCTGGGGATCCTTTGTTGGAAGGTGTTAGCTGGCCCTGATTGTTTCATGGCTGGAATAGTGGGGCCTCTCCCCTTGTTGTGGCCTTGGCTTCCACAGGGAGGGAGGGAGGGAGGAAGAGAGGGCAGCCTGCAGCTAGAGGTTGCTGCTGCTGCTCCTGCGCCGAGGCCTCCTCATCGGGGGCAACGGGGAGCCCCTCTTTCCCCTTCCAGGGAGGCAGGCAGAGCAGAGAAGTCAGAGAAGATCCTCCCTCGCATCCCGGGAGGAGGAAGGAAGGAGGAGGAGGAGGGGACGGAAAAGCAGGCGGATCCGCGCCGGTGCCGTGCGGTTTGTTTGCTCTGCTCCCCCGCTTGCCCCCCTTCGGGCGTAGGTGGGGCTTTTGTCCCCATTTGGAGGGGAAAAGGATGCCCCCAGCCGCCGGGGATGGTGCCGGGTCCCCTCCTCTTTCTGCCCGCGGGCCTTTTGCGCGTGGGAGGAGGGCGGCCGCGATGGACTTGGGCTCGGGGAGGCCTCCTCGCTAAAGGCAGCCGCCACAGAAGAGGAGCTCGCGCTGCTGCCGCTGCTACTGCCTCTCCAGAGCCTGACGCCGCCGCGTGCTAAATAAAGCCGGGACTGGTCGGCTTCCTCGCCTCTCTTTCTCTCTCTCTCTGCGGCAGATGTGCCTGGCCTCGCGCGCAGCAGCAGCAATCACAAGGGACTATGGTGAAATTCCCGGCGCTCACCAACTACTGGCCCTTGATCCGCTTCTTGGTCCCTTTGGGCATCACCAACATCGCCATCGACTTCGGCGAGCAGGTGAGGCAAGGAAGAGGCAAAACTATACATAGTTCTAATACAAGCAGCCATTAGAGAAAGAGAGGGAGGAAGGAGAAGGGTCTAGGCATCATTCTCTCTGTTTCTCCCTTGTTCTCTCAGTTTACAGGGTTAGTAGATATGCATTGAAGTGCAGTGCTTCCATTGTGCAGGAGGGTTATGTAATGGGAACTCCATCAAGTCCTTCTACACCAAACAGGATGATGATATATCCCTTCCTTGGTGTCTCCAGGTGGAGATGCTTTCCTACCAGAATTGTTCTCATTGCAACTGTAATTACTGTAAAGCTTTCTTTCTGGAATTACTCCTAAAGCTTTCTTGCTACTGTGGAGGTGACCAGGATGGGCGGCACACATCCAAAACAATGTAATAATAATCATAATTTATTTATTTGATCAGTCATATGACCATTTCGAAAAACAAGGCAAAAAGGTGATGTTAATTTATTGGGTTGCTGTGAGTTTTCCAGGCTGCGTTACTATGTTCCGGAAGCATTCTCTCCTGACGTTTTGCCTACATCTATAGCAGGCATCTTCTGAGGTTGTGAGGTCTGTTAGGAACTAGACAAGTACAGTTTAGTTTTGATGCAGAACTGAATCCTGAGTTGCTATGAGTTTTCTGGGATGTATAGCCATGTTCTGGAAGCATTCTCTCCTGATGTTTTGCCCACATCTATGGCAGGCATCCTCAGAGGTTGTGAGATCTGTTGGAAATTAGGCAAGTACAGTTTAGTTTCGACACAGAACTGAATCCTGGGTTGTTGTAGGTTTTTCAGGCTGCATGGCCATGTTCCAGAAACATTCTCTCCTGATGTTTCGCCTACATCTATGACAGGCATCCTCAGAGGTTGTGGGGTCTGTTGGATACTAGGCGGTTTAGTTTCGAGACAGATCTGAACCCTGGGTTGCTATGAGTTTTCTGGGATGTATGGCCATGCTCTGAAAGCATTCTCTCCTGATGTTTCACCCACATCTGGCAGGCATCCTCAGAGGTTGTGAGGTCTGTTGGAAACTAGGCAAGTGCAGTTTAGTTTCAACATAGTTTTGAACCCTGGGTTGCTGTGATTTTTCCAGGCTGTATGGCTGTGTTCTGGAAGCATTCTCTCCTGACATTTTGCCCACATCTATGACAGGCATCCTGAGAGGTTGTGAGGGTGGTTGGAAATTAGGCAAGTGCGGTTTAGTTTCGACACAGATCTGATCCTGTGTTGCTATGAGTTTTCCAGGCTCTATGGCCTTGTTCCGGAAGCATTATCTCCTGATGTTTCGCCTACATCTATGGTAGGATCCTCTGAGATTGTGAGGTCTGTTGGAAACTAGGCAAGTGCAGTCTAGTTTCCACACAGATCTGAACTCTGGGTTGCTATGGGTTTTCTGGGATGTATGGCCATGCTCTGAAAGCATTCTCTCCTGATGTTTTGCCCACATTTATGACAGGCATCCTCAGAGGTTGTGGAGGCTGTTAGAAACTAGGCAAGTGGGGTTTACATATTTGCGGAATGTCCAGGGTGGGAGAAATAACTCTTGTCTGCTGGAGGCAAGTGTGAATGTTGCCATTGGCCGCCTTGATTAACATTGAATGGCCTTGCAGCTTCAAAGTCTGGCTGCTTCATACCTAAGGGATGTTAATTAACAATATTAATTTACTGGGTTGCTGTGAGTTTTCCAGCCTGTATGGTCATGTTCTGGAAGCATTCTCTCCTGACGTTTTGCCCACATCTATGGCAAGCATTCTCAGAAGTTGTGAGGTCTGTTGGAAACTAGGCAAGTGTGGTTTAGTTTCCACACAGATCTGAACCCTGGGTTGCTATGAGTTTTCCGGGCTCTTTGGCTGTGTTTCAGAAGCATTCTCTCCTGACGTTTCACCCACATCTATGGCAGGCATCTTCAGAGGTTCTGAGGTCTGTTGGAAACTAGGCAAGTGGGGTTTATATATCTGTGCAATGTCCAGTGGGGGAGAAAGAACTCTTGTCTGCTTGAGGCAAGTGTGAATGTTGCCATTGGCCACCTTGATTAACATTGAATGGCATTGGAGCTTCAAAACTTGGTTGCTTCCTGCCTGGGGATGCTTTGTTGGGAGGTTAGCTGGCCCCGATTGATTCTTGTCTGGAATTCGCCTGATTTTTTTTAGTGTTGCTCTTTATTTACTGTCCTGATTTTAGAGTTTTTATAACACCAGTAGCCAGATTTTTAATACTGGTAGACATCCCACAGATATATAAACTCCCTTTGCCTAGTTTCCAGTAGACTTCTCAACCTCTGAGGATGCTTGCCACAGATGTAGGTGAAACGTCAAGAGAGAATGCTTCTGGAGCATGGCCATACAGCCCAGAAAACTTATGATTCTGGCCATTACAGCCTTCAACAATACAGTATTAATTTAATTACAGGAGAGTGAGGCCTACAGATTTCAAGCAGGATTTCCTCCCACATAAGTATCACAGGCCACTCTTGAGATTGATTGCCTGCTTCTCCCGTTCCTAGCAGCCCATTGCGGTGGTGGGGACTGGTCGTCCAAAACTTTCTGAACCCTAAACTTGTATGTCTTTCCTTACTCCTGCCCGTATCTGCCTCCTTCTCCCAATATGCCACCAAAAAGCATGTGCTGAGCTGCCAACGAGCAGCAGAGGGAAGCTGTCAGTCCCTGCATTTCTTGGGTGTCAGCTCTCTTGTCCTTGGATGACTGAAAACGCTGCGTCATGGCATTGGGGGAGGAGGGGGGGGAGTCAGGGTGACAGAGGGATCCTGCTTTGACATGCCTGCACCTACTCAGAAGAGCAAGGCCTTCTTTGTTATAGTTTCTTCTTGGCACTGGCTTTTATAGAATACAGCTGCGAGTCCTGATATCATTAACAATACTCTTAACTCTTACCTTTGAGTTGGAACAAGTGCGATCTTGCAGGTTTAATGGTTGGGTATGTGCATGGTTGGAAGCCCTGGTGGCACAGCGGATTAAACCACTGAGTTGTTGAACTTGCTGATTGAAAGGTCGGCAGTTCGAATCCAGGGAGCAGGATGAGCTCCTGCTGTTAGGCCCAGCTTCTGCCAACCTAGCCGTTCAAAACATGCAAATGTGAGTAGATCAATAGGTACTGCTTCTGTGGAAAGGTAACAGCGCTCCAGCTAGAGTAATTTGTAATACTTCTGGAGGGGCCCTGCTCTCAGTCCCACCATCTTCGCAATCGCGTTTGGTGGGAACGAGGGACAGGGCCTTCTCGCTGGTGGCCCCTCGGCTCTGGAACTCTCTCCCATTGGAGATTAGAACTGCTCCTTCCCTCCTGACCTTTAGAAAGTTGGTGAAAACCTGGCTTTGGAATCTGGCATTTGATGAGTGAGACAATGGCTTTTGACCACACGGACAGATGGGATGAATAGTGATTTTTATGCTAACAACTTGGCTTTATGTAATTATATGATAGTACTTTAATGTGTTTATATTAGTGTATTATTGATGTGATGTTTTAAAACTATTGTGTATGAACCCCTTGTTGCAAACCGGCCTGAGTCCCTCGTTGGAGGTGAGAAGACCGGCATATAAAACTTCTAAATAATAAATAAATAAATAAATAATAACTGAAATGCTGTAAATGCTCCCGCTCATCCCTCTTTAGAGCCTCCCAGTGGTTTGATATTTCCTATTAGCTGCCTCCCTCTTTTAGACTCATACCCTGCATTTTAAACTGTAAGTTTAGTTTGTTTTTTAATCTGTCTCTTACATAACATGTTTTAATCTGCTTTTTTTATCTAACCTACTTGGGAACTGCGATTCCCTTCCTTGGGCACCTGGGCCCCATTCTATAGTGTGCTACTCATAGACCGTAATAAATCACTGATTGAACAGCGCTCCATTCAGTTATGCTGGCCACATGACCAAGGAGGTGTCTATGGACAACACTGGCTCTTCGGTTTAGAAATGGAGATGAGCACCCCCCCTCCCCCCCCCAGAGTCGGACACAATTAGACTTAATGTCATGGGGAAACCTTTACCTTTTTCATGTGCACAGAGCCTTAGCAGTCCCAAACTAGACTGAATATGAATCCTTGAACCCTAGGAGGTTGTTGTTGTTGTTGTTGTTGTTATTATTATTATCTGTCAGAAATATTGTAAACAGTCAAGCACTGAGAAAGACAAAAATGATTACATGCAGTCCTATACATACTTACTTTGGAGTAAGTAACACTTCAAACAAAGGGGGTACTTCAGTGTATCTATTGTACACAGCCATACAACCCAGAATATCAAGTTGGAATAATCCGCTCTCCATGCAGTCTCCATGCAATATTGGTGCTCCAATCAGTCATGCCGGCCACATGACCTTGGAGGTGTCTATGGACAATGCCAGCTTTTTGACTTAGAAATGGAGATGAACCCCAACCCACAGAGTCAGATTCGACTGGACTTAATGTCAGGGGAAAACCTTTACCTTTTATCGGCTTTGAACTGGGTTATTGGAAGTCTCTTCCACACAGCTGAATAAAATCCCACATGTTCTGCTTTGAAATGGAATATATGACAGTGTGGACAGTGTGACAGTGACAGATATTGTGGGATTTTCTGCCTTGATATTCTGGGATATATGGCTGTGTGGAAGGGCACTGCCATATATCCCAATTCAAACCAGATAATATGGGATTTTATTCAGCTCAAATGCACTTTCATATTGATTTAGGATGGTCTGCGCACCCTCATCTTTCTTTGAAAACCCTATCCTAGTTCATGCCCAGCATTATTTTAAATTTTAATTATTACATTTGGCCGGGCCATAGGTTTTTAAATGCTTGTATGTTATTGTTTATTGCTTATTGTGCATTTTTTTTGTTTTTGAGCTTTATTTTAACTGTTTTGTATTGATTATTTGTTATCGCCTTCGTTTATTGATGTACTGTGGGCTTGGCCTCATGTAAGCCGCATCGAGTCCCTTGGGGAGATGGTGGCGGGGTACAAATAAACCGCAATGAGTCGCCATTAGGCTGAGAATTGCGGTATATAAGCGAAGTAAATAAATAAATAAAGTATTATTATTATTATTATTATTATTATTATTATTATTATTAGAGCTGTGTGGAAGGGCCCTAAGACTCTTCTTTCATTTTTAAGCATGTCTCTTCATAGTGTTTATCCTTTAAAGCCCCTTGATGTTGACATTATTGAACTTTAGATGTGTTTGTATTGCTGAGCTGCAGAGGGTTTAGCTGAATTGGGTAGGGCAACACAACTAACCAGACAAAATGCTTATTAGTTTTTGTGTGTATGTTAAGTCTGACTTTGAGCCCTTCCAGACAGGCCCTGTGTCCCAGGATCTGATCCCAAGTTTTCTGTTTATCCCAGATTATCTGGCAGTGTGGACTCATATAATATAATCCAGTTTAAAGCAAAAAACCTGGGATCAGATCTTGGGATATAGGGCCTGTCTGGAAGGGCTCTCCACTTGGCTATAGCAACTTCTGCGGAGTTTATTGCCAAGCACAAAATAACATAAGCAGTTGATGCAGTTTGGGCCTACTCAAGAGCTGGTTGGTTTCACAAAATGAATGAATGGATAACGAATAAAAACAACCCCTAGAAGGCATTTGTTTTAGAAGTGTTATAGTAGAATACTTAGGTTTCCTGTCATGTTGTGCATCTGCTCCTCCCCTTCCAAGAATCTGAGAGCGGTTCAGTCAAACACATAACCTTTGGTTCAACTTTGTCCTACCAATATTCCTGCTTCAGAGTCGTCACTACTGTAACTTCTGTAACACCAGCAGTGCAGTCTTATGCAGATCAACTAAAAAGAAGCTGCACTGATTTTACCGGGACATACTTTTATGTAAATGAATGTAGGGTTTCACCTGCAATCTCTTGATACAAATTAGAACCATCTTACTTTTAAAAAGATGCATGAAAAATGCTGAAGACCAGGCATGACTATGAAGTGATAGAGTGATGAGAATCTTAAGTATTTTCAGCAGAGGAAAAGTATTTGACATTAGTATAATGTATACTTGACCATTCTTTGTTTACATGCCCCAAATATAAGATATGGATGAAATACAGGAATTCCATTTTTTGCAATGTTCTCAATGGCAAGAGAGTTATCAAATTCCATACCTCCTGAACAACTCCGGGCCCTTCCACACAACCATATAACCCAGTCTATCAAGGCAGAAAATCCCATAATATCTGTTTAGAACTGGGTTATCTGAGTCCATACTGCCATATACTGTATTCCAGTTCAAAGCAGAAAATGTGGGATTTTATTCGCCTGTGTGAAAAGGGCCTCCGATGCATTATTTTACGAGACGGTTGCTACAACTCCCACTTTGATGAGTCAGTCCCTTCAAACCCCTACAATAGGTTGAGTTAGCCAGTTGAAGTCCAAAATATCTGGGGACCCACATGTTGAGAACCACTGCTTCACAGGTTCCCCAGCTCTGCTTTAGGGAGAAAATGCTCATAAGTAATATATACTCATAAATAATATATATATTTACTGGAATGTGCTTGTGATTCAGTGTTTGTTTCTTTAACTTGTTATTCCCTAGAGGACAGTTGTCAGATCTCAGTTGAACAATGGGTTACATTCTATTATATGCTTGTCAAGAAAATAAGAGAAATATGTGTCATCTGTACCAGTTCAGTCTCCCCTCCCTCTGCAAATCTTCAAAGCCCAGCTGAGTGAGGTCTGTCTGGAGTTTTCCCTTCCTTCTACTCATCTGAATGGTGCTAGGAACAAATGAAGAATGCTCTTCTTCAGCTGTTCTTCAGAACTTTACTGAACTGAACAGTGGAATAGGAAAAGTCTAATAAACTGGGAAAAATCCTGTATGCCCCAAAGGCAATGGTTTATTTTTTTTATTGAGATCCAGAATAAGAAGATGATAAAAACAAAAAACTACCTCTGCACTGATCTGTGTATATTTACTCACTGTGGATTGTAGGTGTAGGGTGTTTTTCCAGTTGGCATTAGTCTTTGAACATCAACTACTCCTGAGTAAACAGGACTAGCTTCATTGTGGTGTCATGGCTTTCTTGTGATGTCATGGCCATGTTGCCATAATGAAACTGTTTCATATCTATTCACTTTAAAACTGCTCTCTTCATTTGGGTTGTGCCACTTTCTCAAGAAGATAGATCTCAAGAAGGCCTTCTGGAATGGATTCAACAGTGGCTGAAATGTTAGTATTTGGAGCACAACTGGAGTAAATGTGAAGTCTCGGAAATACTGATGATTTATGTCTAGTGCAAGGCCACAAACATTTTTAGGTAAGGAAAACAAGCTTGCTTCATCAGCATTTCCGTTATACTGAAATGAAAGTGAAGAAGTAGACATAGATAAGTAAGACGAAATAAAGAACTGGAGAAGCTGATAACAAGGGGTGGGTAGTTGGAAAGTATGATGAATGGAGCAAGGATTCAACTAGCTGTCCTGACAAACCATATGAAAATCTGTCAAATTTCGAGGCTGTGTCCTCCTGGCCTATTTGTTGTACTAAGGACAATTGCTGACAATAGTAGTATGTGACTTTATGTGGTCAAAACAGCAATTTGATAGATTTTCAAGTGATGGTAGTTTTGCTAGTGGTCTGGGTTCGTCCAAATACTACTTGCAGTTTCCTCAAGACCTCAGGTCATTTGGCTGCATTATGAGCTGGGCTTTCTGCAGAGCCTAGAAAAATAACTTTCTAGACTGTACTTCTCAGAATTCACTAACTAGCAGTTCTGTTTTTTATTCTTCTGACCAATGTATCCAGAATTCTATATATGTGTGTATTACTCCACTCCTATATAGTTAGTAGTATGAAGTGTTATGCCTCAGTGTAGTATGCGGCCCAATCATATACATGCTCACCCAAGAGAAAGTTCCCCTGAGTTGATAGGGCTTGTTTTCAATACGGTATGTAGAGGATTGATGCCCCTGAGTATGTATGTGCATGCCTGTACAAGTGTCTTGATTTGTGCCTGTACATATGTGCTGTTTACTAGCAAATTCCTTAACATTTTCACTCAAGAGGTAAGTTCCACTGTGTTAGTACAACTTACTGGAAGGAATGTGGGCTTAGGGTTGCAGCCTGGATCCCAAAGAAACCATATGAAGGAGCACAGCTGATGGGAAAGAAAGTCCTCTGTTCAATAGTGCCTCTTACTAGGCTTGTGCACTGATTCAGAGTGGTTGGTTCCCTTTGGCCAATCCGGCTTGTTTGGCTTGGCCGGATGGCCATAATGGCAAGGGCCCAGCTGTCACCTTTTTTGTCCATTACGGACCATGTGGCAGCTGATCATGGCTCCTCCCCCCATTCGTCATCACGCGGTGGCCTGCTTGCACAGGGTTTCCCTGTGAGCTCTGCCTGTTGGGCCAATCAGAATAGAAGAACGCAGTGACATGTCTTATGCAATCTGTGTCTGCTTCCTTAATCATGTTGCTGAACTTACTTACTTAGGTGATCCCTCGTCCGAGTAGGATTGTCTTCCAAGATCGGTGTACTGGCAGTGGGTCCGTAGGTGACTATGGAGCCCTATTCTTGATCTGCATGTTCTCCTGCAGTGAGGGCATCGGTTTCTAGGAGGAAGGTGGTCCCCGTCGGGGTTGGCTTGATGTGCCTTCTTCTTGGCACATTTCTCTCTTTTGCCCTCCATTCATGCCTCTTCAAATTCTACAGCACTGCTGGTCACAGCTGGCCTCCAGCTGGAGCGCTCAAGGGCAAGGGCTTCCCAGTTCTCTGTGTCTATGCCAGAGATTTTAAATCTCTTTTCCTGTCCAGCAGCATTCCGGTTTCCGTTCTTGAATTCGGAGTAAAGCAACTGCTTTGGGATATGGTGGTCAGGCATCCAGAGTGTGTGTCTGGTCCAGCAGAGTTGGTGGCAGAGGACCATTGCTTCAATACTGGTGGTCTTTGCTTCTTCCAGCATGCTGACATTTGTCTGCTTGTCTTCCCAAGAGATTTGCAGGATTTTTCAGAGGCAATGCTGATGGAATCTTTCTAGGAGTTGCATGTGACATCTGTAGATAGTCCACGTCTCGCAGGCGTATAGCAGGTTTGGGAGGACAATAGCTTTATAAACAAGCACCTTGGTATCCCTGCGGATGTCCCGGTCCTCAAAAACACTGTGCTTCATTCGGAAAAATGCTGCACTCGCAGAGCTCAGGCGGTGTTGTATTTCAGTGTCAATGTTGACTTTTGTGCTGCTGAAACTCAGGCTTCCTTGAAGGAAAAAAGAAAAGAACCCCAGGAATGAAAACGGTAGCCTCATAAGTTTCCCATTGCCTCCAATGGGCCAGATCTATCCATATTTTTGGGTACAGACTGAAAACGGCTATCCAGCTACCTGCCCGTTTTTGGGAGGTGCACAAAAACAGATACAGGGGTCTACCAGAATCCAGCCTGTAGAAACAGATTGAGGCTCAGCTGAAATGCACAAGCCTACCTCTTACTGTAATGACCTAGAACAGGGTAGGCAAAGTGTGGTTCTTCAGATGTTTTTGAACTCTAATTTCCAGCGGTCCTCACCATCAGCCATGCTGGCTAGAGCTAGTGGGAGTTGTAATGCAACAGTATCTGCTGACCTACACTTAACCCACTGTAGGGTTTTTGGATTGGACTGTGAGATGTCCTGTAGCAGAAGCCTCCTTGTAAATATTTCTCCAAGTCCCTTAGATGAGTTAGAAGCAAAAAACAAAACAAACAAACAACCAAAACTGTGCATTTGTTGTTGTTTTTATTCTCATCCTAAAAATTAGCTGCAGTTTCATTTGGTAACTTAGAAAGATTTTATAGATTGATCATGTTGTTTTTGGCCCTCCCACACCTAATTTATTGGAGGAAATGTTTGAGTGTTCCTCCTCGTGGTAGATTGATAGGATGTGAGAGTAATAGGACAGATTCCTCTGTATACTACACGACACAAGGCTGCAATTAGAATCTTAATACATCATGGGGATAATGGAGTATTAACGCGGCTTTTTCCATCATGCTATTAGGAGCGACTTGGCAGAGGCGTAATTTAGCAGCCACCTACAAAACATCTCCTGTGCTCTGTGCAGATTCTTTTAATCCAGGTTCTGATGTACTGTGAGTGTACTTGCATTATGTCATGTTAGAAATAATATAACATATGTGCCAACCCAGCGGCTCTCTCCAAGAGGCAAATTTCCATCTCTGCACAATTAATTTGGCCATTGTTTATTTATAGACAGCCGCTGGCCAGGATTGTGTCAGTCTTTATACATATTTGCATAGGGATAGGTAGAGAAATCAGTATGGAATCGCAGAGGAGATTGTGAGCAAAGATTTGGTGGATTAGACCAATCTTATCTAGCACTCTCTTTCTGCAGTAGCCAATTCCATATCTGGGGAGACCCACAAGCAGGATCCACAATCTTAGAATGGAAGAAATACGATAGCTGCCAGCCAGAAAGATGTTGGTTTGATTATGACTTAAGGTCAGTTGACGAGCCTTTTATGCGTCTCCCTTAGAGCTCAGGAAAGATTTTTCTTTGTCGCTTGAAATAATAAGGTAACAAATTTTGCAGTTTTCCATTGCAATCCTCCAAGGAATTATGAGTTTCTTGTCATTTTATCCTTTGAAATAGAGAAATGGAACTTTTTGTTAATGTCCAACTAGGTCACTCGATTACATTTCCTTTGGCACGCTTGTACTTGCTCAACTGTAAGGTTACGTTTTGTTGCTGTGTCTTCTGATAAGGTTGTTGGGGCACGTGGTTAGAAAGAAAGCACACAACTGAAATTAGGCCATGGATGGAAAACAAGATCACTGTGTGCACTCTAAACTAAGCTGAGGCACGGTGAGCATTACAAACGGGCCCAGTTCATGATGAGCTGCCTTTTTTCCTCATGTTTTTCTGGGTTAGCTTCCATTGTCATTTTTCTCAAAACCATACTGGAACCCCTTGGTGCCCAGAAGTCTACTTGCAGCCCTTTCCTCTGTAAACCTAATCTGTTGTTGCTATCTTTTAGCCATCACTGTATTCTTTTGAACTCTTGTCTAGCATTACTAGCCTGGGCCAATATTTGATATGGATAAATTGATAATGTATCACAGTTATAGGAACACAACCTATGTTATTGAGTATGGGTGTTCATGGACACATGGCCGGCTTACATAGCCTTTTAAAAAAGAATGCAACAGTTTTTAAAAGTTTTGGTATGTCAAAAGCTGTTAGCCATGTTGGGTAAATAGAACTTCATTAATGAGAAGCAGTTTTCCTTCTTGTAGTGGAGCTAGACAACATAAAGAGGAGCCTGGAAGCATTAGTTTGACAAATATTTAGGTTGTTTTGGCCTACAACTCACAGAAATCCTAGCCAGTTTACCAGCTGTTAGGATTTCTGGGAGTTGAAGGCCAAAACATCTGGGGAACCACTGTCCTAGCAAATGTTTGGAGGCCAAAAAAAAAAAAGTTCTCCAGGAATCACAAAAAAGGGTTCTGGGGGGCATTGGTGATTCAAAAAACACATTCCCCCCCAACCTAAATATTTACCAAACTATTGCTTCCAGGCTCCTCTTTATTTTGTTTCTGATGCTCAGGCTAACAGAAAGTCTACTTTTGAATTACCCTATATGCCTCTGTATGAGTCTAGAAAATTAGTCAAAAAAATAACATCCAAAATGACGTGGGTCAATGTGAATCCTGTACTATAACTCCTATTTAAAAAAGGAATCATCTCCTTCTATGAATACAGTGGCAAAAGGCAAAATCTGTCTCAGGAGAACTTAAAGGAAGCATCAGCTACCTCTATGTTACACTGTATTTCTGCTTCTAGCTTTTGAATGCCTGAGAGGGGAAATGTTGGTGGTAGCTTGTTCCCTGACGTGGCATTGGTGATCCCCCGTCTCCGCGGAATGATCCTCAACTTATCCACTGGTCATATCAAAAATCCATAATTTTGACCTCAAAGCCTGCTCCCAAGTTGTACATGAGCTCAACCTATACAAGAGTATATTCAGTGCCCGTTGTAAGAAAGCACTTACTGGACCTTGCCCCCCCCCCCCAAAAGGTGGGGAAGAACGTGGTGGTGGTGGTGGGGGGGGGAGAGTGAATTATCATGGGGGATGACATGTGGTTGTAGGAAATGGGGCAGGGGAAGGATGCCTTTTCTACTTTAGCATTTAAGGTTTGGGAAATCTGTTCTGGAAGAGACTTTCTCAGTTTTGGAAAAGGTTTATTAGGTATGATTATTTTAAATATATGTGCTATAGTGGTTTTGAATGCTTATATTGTCTTGTTAATTTTATGTTTATGCTCTTTTCTTTGTATGTATTGATGATGTTACTTGGAAACCAGTCTGAGTCCCCTCGGGGAGATAGAGCGGTATATAAATAAAGTGTTGTTGTTGTTGTTGTTGTATGATTAGTGTTAGTTGGTCTACAAATATCCAATGGGACCTGGGTTCTATAGTGGAAGACTAATGTAGGTGCCATCTTCTTGCTCATTGTGAGAACAGAGATGTTGCACTATGTCTTAAAGCAGAGATCCCCAAACTAAGGCCCACGGGCCGAATGTGGCCCTCCAAGGTAATTTACCCATCCCTGTCATAAACTTTAGACTTAGGGTAGCCCTAAGATTGAGATGACTTGAAGGCACACAAGAACAACAATCCTAATTAACTTGACTATCTCATCAGCCAAAAGCAGACCCCACACTTCCTGTTGAAATCCTATTCAATTTATGTCGGTTAAAATGGTTCTTCATTTCAAATATGGTATTGCTCTTTCATTTTTTTACATTACAAATAAGATATGTGCAGTGTGTATAGGAATTCATTCATTCTTTTCAAACTATAGTCTCACTCCCCAACAGTCTGGGACAGTGGTTCCCAACCTTTGGTCCTCCAGGTGTTTTGGACTTCAACTCCCAGCAATCCTAGCCAGCTTGCCAACTGGTAGGAACTGTGGGAGTGAAAGTCCAAAACACCCGGAGGACCAAAAGTTGGGAACTACTGGTCTTTGGGATCATGAACCGATCCTCAGCTTAAAAAGTTTGAGGATCCCTGTCTTAAAGGAACAAAGTTGAAATTAAAACTCCATGTGGGTATATGTGCATTGGGATGTGATGCCATGGGAAAATCTTTACCTAAAGAATGGGAGAACACAGATCCACTTCTCAATTCCTTTGGGGTTGTAATTTAACATCATATTTAGTTTAGACTGATTCAAAAGATATGCCATGGTGCTGGACAGAGCACTGCTTTTTGCTCCATAGGCCAAATGTACAAATTAGAACAGTTTTGTACTTTTTATGGTGGACTTTTTCTTGGCAACCAGAGTTTTTACACCTAACAGTTATGGCAAATACTATAATAAAAGTAATAATTCCCTAGTTTTGTTGGTAATTGTTACAATTTTGGACTGGGAATTGAAAGACACTACTGGAAACAGCCTAATACTATGTTTCAGACTGTGGATTGAGTTAGATATTGGATTGGCAAATACATGGAGCCAATCTCATAGCTGTTCAGATAATTGAAAGACTAGGCTCGGGGACTTAGAAGAGAAAGATGCTTGGCGAGATATCGATTCATGTTTGCATACTTGGTTCCTCTTTGCAAATTCCCCTTCCAGATTGCTTTATCTTCAGCAAGGGTCCGTATGGTATAGTGCTTTGAATAGGCTAGGGCACTGGGAGCACGGGGGTTCAAATGCCTGACTCAGTCATTGAAACCCACTGGGTCACCTTGAACAAGTCACATTCCCTGAGGGCCCTTCCATTCAGTCATATAACCTAGAATATCAAGGCAGAAAATCCCACAAGATCTGCTGTGAACTGGGTTATCTGAGTCCACACTGGCATATATCCCAATTCAAAGCAGATAATGTGGGATTTTATTCATCTCTATGAAAGAGGCCTAAGTCAGATGAAAGCAATGGCAAAATCCCTTTGAACAAATGTTGTCAATAAAATTTATTTATTTATTTATTTATTTATTTACCTTACTTATATACCGCTGTTCTCAGCCCGAAGGCGACTCACAGCGGTTCACAACAAATGCGAACAGCAAAAATTCAGTGCTACAGTATAAAAACAGTTAACAACCTAACACATTACACAATTAATAAACAGTTACTACAATACCCATTCATTGTCGTCTCGTAATCAAAAACATGTTCCAGATTCGTCATCCATTGTTCCATTCCAGTGTTCATTAACCAATCATTGCACTAATTATTCGAATGCCTGCTCAAACAGCCAGGTCTTCACTTTTTTGCGGAATACCATTAGAGATGGTGCTAGTCTAATGTCCGTAGGAAGGGCGTTCCACAGCCGAGGAGCCACCACCGAGAAGGCCCTATCTCTCGTCCTCGCCAGCCATGCTTGAGAAGCAGGTGGGATCGAGAGCAGGGCCTCCCTGGAAGATCTCAAAGTCCTGGTGGGTTCATAGGCAGAGATGCGGTCGGATAGAACCGTTTAAAACCCTGTGATAGGTCTGCCTTAGGCTTGCCAGAAGTCACAAATGACTTAAAGGTACACAACAAGCAACTGACTTGTGGCTTTGGTGCTTGGTCAGAGTAGGGATGGGAGAGCCCTCAAACCCTTTGCTCAGGTGATCCTTATAAGGAAAATTAACACTTGGAGAAGTCTATGAGTATGAACATTTCTCATTTTAATTTGTATTTTGTTTCCATATCCTGCCAACATTCTCTCCCTGTTCAAGTTCTTTGTCAGATGTTGAGGCCCTCCTCAAGTGTGAAATTTATACTTCGGTGTGCATGAATGTTCAATTTAATATATGCACTATTATGCATTTCCTCCATGGTTTAAAGTTTGTATGGATGTTTCAAGTATAGAGGAAGAAAATTTTAATTCTTGTCTTTTCATCCTAGCAATGAGAATTGAATGATTTGTTGGCATCTTATTGTCACAGACTTAAATTTGCTTAAATTTGTGATAAACCTCAGTTGACATAATTTGCAAAGCTCCAGCCCTGTATCTTGTTGTCTTTCAAGTCTTCCACTTTGTCAACCTTCTAATAGAAATAAAAAGGTAAAGGGTTCCTCTTGACATTAAGTATAGTCGTGTCTGACTCTGGGGGATGGTGCTCATCTCCATTTCTAACCCAAAGAGCCGATGTTGTCCGTAGACACCTCAAGGTCATGTGGCCAGCATGACTGCATGGAGCGCCATTACCTTCCCGTCAAAGCGGTACCTATGATTTACTCACATTTTCATATTTTTAAACTGTTAGATTGGCAGAAGCTGGGACTAACAGCAGGAGCTCCCCCTGCTCCCGGGATTTGAACTGGGAGCAGCTACGCTACCAGTGGGTTCCTACAATAGAAATACTAGACTAGAAATCCCCCCTCCTCAAAATCCCTGGCATGCAATTCTCTCCTCAAGGTGCCTGTATGAAGAGGAGATGCTATGAATAAAACAATTGTATTGCCAGCAGCTGCTAGTATAGCATTCTGTTTCTGATACAAGACAACACTGTTAATATCGGCAATTTCCAATAGTCCACAGATCACATACATAGTATGTGACGGAGCATTAACGTTTTAACTGTTGTCTAGACATCTTGTTTCATAAAGTGACTTGCAGGACTAATGCTCTTCCATGCTATGCGACCAGTCACACACAGTCTGTTAAGGCAGAAATTGTGTCAGTTTTTCCATCGCATCGAAGGATGTGTGCAGGACCAGAGTATCTGTAGGAGGAAGAACATCTTAGTTGTCCCATCTGCTATCCTGCTCAAGCTTCATGTCATATGTTCCTGAACCATGTGACATCTTGTTGTGATGTCATTTTGTAGTAAGTAGGTCTGCATATTTTTCCTAATTTTGTTCTGGAAGGAAAAGTGTCTATGACTAATTTAGCAATTACTAATTTTAGCAATGTTCTTCCTCCTACAAGAAACCTTTTTCAAACTTTGCAGAGTTGGAATATTATTTGAAGATCAGGACTTACTCTGAGCAAATTTCACATGTGTTTTTCTTTCCTGAGGGAAATAACATTTTCTGTGCAGGAACGTTATTTTCCATGGAGAAAATGCTGCTGTAATGTTTGTGTGTACAAAAAGGCATCCTCTGTGTAGGGAAATGCTATTTTCTGTGGAGTCTTCACTGCCTCATGGAATCAGAGTTGGAAGAGACCTCATGGGCCATCCAGTCCAACCCCCTGCCAAGAAGCAGGGAAATTTCATTCAAAGTACCCCTGACAGATGGCCATCCAACCTCTGCTTAAAAACCTCCAAAGAAGGAGCCTCCACCACACTCCAGGGCAGAGAGTTCCACTGCTGAACAGCTCCCACAGTCAGGAAGTTCTTCCAAATGTTCAGATGGAATGTCCTTTCCTGAATTTGAAGCCATTGTCCCATGTCCTAGTCTCTAAGGCAGCAGAAAACAAGCTTCCCCCCTCCTCCCTATTACTTCCTCTCACATACATGGCCATCATGTCTCCTCTCAGCCTTCTCTTCTTCAAGCTCAACATGACCAGCTCTTAAGCCACTCCTCATAGGACAGTGGTTCTCAACCTGTGGGTCCCCAGGTGTTTTGGCCTACAACTCCCAGAAATCCCAGCCAGTTTACCAGCTGTTAGGATTTCTGGGAGTTGAAGGCCAAAACATCTGGGGACCCACAGGTTGAGAACCACTGTCATAGGACTTGTTCTCCAAACCCTTGATCATTTTAGTTGCCCTCCTCTGGACACATTCTAGCTTGTCAATGTCTCTCTTCAATTGTGGTGCCCAGAATTGGACACAATATTCCAGGTGTGGTCTAACCAAGGTTTGCACAGAGTAAGTCTCCAACTACAGATCTTCTTATCAGTGCAACATTTTTCTTGTCAAGGTAGCTTACATTTTCCATTTTCAAGTATTTTATTAAACCCTCCAGCAAGGGTCCTCAAACTTTTTAAACAGAGGGCCAGGTCACAGTCCTTCAAACTGTTGGAGGGCCGGATTAAAATTTGAAAAAAGCATGAATGAATTCCTATGCACACTGCACATACCTTATTTGTAGTACAAAAAACAATACAATAATTAAAATGAAGAACAATTTTAACAAATATAAACTTATTAGTGTTTCAATGGGAAGTGTGGGCCTGCTTTTGGCTAATTAGATATGGTTGTTGTTGTTGTTGTTGTGTGCTTCCAAGTCATTTCAGACTTAGGTTGACCCTGAGCAAGGGCCGGGTAAATGACCTTGGAGGGCCATATTCGGCTCTCGGTCTTAGTTTGAGAACCCCTGCCCTACAACATGGCATTAAGCATTGATGATAAAATGGACTACTTTTGCTAATGGAGGAAATCCATTGCATCTCATTGAAGCAAGGTATATTTTGCACTTGAGTGGCAGCCATGTCTAATCCTTACCTCTTTTTTGTTATTATAATCCAGTTGAAGATTGGGATTTCACCATTGCATTGAGCTTCTGATCTTGGATCGAGTAGTTTACTCCCTTGGAGACACTTAATTTCCCCTTGAGATGGATAATATTCTGATCAGATTAGTTCAGGGGCTTAATATGGACTGTGTGGTTCTGTTTCAGACAGTAAAGAACGGGTAAAGTTGTGGAGTATGGAAAGCCTTGGATTATTGAACGCATTTCAACCAAGCATTCTTCTATCTATCCTGGAACAGTGTCACTGGAGGGAATGCAAAGACATGCTGACTAAGTCTAAATTTATTTGCATAAGAAGAACTCCTGCTGAATCAGACAAAAGCACTGTTTTAGCATTCTGGTGCCCATGGTAACCTTCCCCTTGCCTTTAGGAAGCCTACATGTAAGAAGGGAAAATGATTACCCAGTATTCAGTAGCATACCCTTTCTTAACCAGAGCTTGGACAAGTTATTTCTTTTGACTATAACTCCAGGAATCCTGCAAATAGCATAATTATGGTGGTTGGAGATTTAGAGGAGTTCTGCCCTTCAAAACTAAGCTTTTTTATGCTCTGTGCTGAGCAAAACAGCCTTTCCAGACTGACTCTGAACTATCAATAATAATAATAATAATAATAATAATAATAATAATAATAATAATAATAATCTTTATACCCCACCATCTCCCCAATGGGGACTCAGAGCGGCTTACATGGTGCCAAGCCCGGACAACATATTGCAACAAGATAAAACCAAAACAAAAACAATAAACAACACCATCAAATTACATCAAGAAAAAAATTAAACACAGTCATAAAATAACATTCCAATAAGCACAGTCACAAAAACAATGGGCGGGCCACGTGTACAGTATAAAAACGATTCAAAGACTAATGAGATAAAAAAATAGGAGCAAGTTATCTGCAGGGAATTCATAAAAACACACATAGTTGTGAAGCTAAACTTCCCATTTGGAGGGCATGCATTCCAGTGGGAAAAACATTGAGGGATGCAATGGTATCATATTGTGCACCCACTCACCAATGGCGCAGTGGAAGAGCCAGGTTTTAAGGTTCTTTTTGAACGTTTCTAGAGAAGGGGCTTTCCTGATCTCTTCAGGTAATGAGTTCCAAAGTCAGGGAGCCACAGAGGAGAAGGCTCTCTCCCTTGTGCCCACAAGATGAGCTTGTGAGATTGGTAGCTCTGTCTGGCTCCCTAATGTAGATTTAGCCATGCATTCTGTTGCATTCTAGAACAGGAAAAAGCCCTCTGACTTTAAACACCACACAATTGAGTAGGAAAACAATCCTTTTATTGAAGATAATTAAAAAGCAGTAAAGTAAAAAAGCACTTTAAAGAAATAGGTAAATCCAATTAGCTAAGAAGATAAGTAGGAACAAAGTAGTCCAGGGAAAATAGTCCAGGAAAGTCCATGAAAGTAAAGTCTAATAAAATCCAAGAAACCAGGAAACTGGAATCCAAGGCATGGATATAAAATCATAGAATCCAAGAATCATGAAGCAAAAGGCACTTAAACATGAATCTTCCATGAAACAAGGACAAGATCTTGACTTTATTCCAAACAATGCTTCATCTGACTACATATTCTGTACTTGGGACTTCTATCTCCTCATTAGTTATGTCCCAAGCTCTCAGAAATTGGTTTTGCTTTACTTTGGAATCTCTTATCTTTTTATCTCGGAGCCTGGCAGAACGCTGAAGCCATTGTTCGGCTTTTCTGTTTTGACTAATCTCCTTCTGTCTATCTATTTGCTCATTAATTTCTGCAGCGGGTGCCGAGCTGTTTTCAAGCTCCATATTATGGGGATTCTCTGGTAGCAATTCAGGGAGCACATCATCATCCCACACCCCTCAGGGACATTCTCATGAAAAACTACACTTTGAACAAGGATCTCCTGGTCATTCTCTGCATCAATATCATTGACCAAACCATTGCCATCTTGAAACTCATTGACATCGCTCCCCACATCCAAAACACCCTGATCCTGAAACACAATCAAAGGCTGAGCTCCAACACACTCTCACTCCTCATCACTTTTCTGTGGCAGCGCCACACACCCACTTTTTCCTCGCAAGTAATTAAAATGTTATTTCCAACACTAGGTGTAAAACAGCTGGTCCTCCAAGGCATCTCTGTTGTAAATCTTCCCATATAATGCTATTTTTCAGAGGATAAATGGAGATATGGTATAAACAACTGGATTTTGGACTGCAAACAGGTAGCTCAGTTCGCAGATTACTTACACGTGTAGCCTTTACATATGTAATACCTCACCATGCTTGTTTATCTCCAGAATTTTAGTTGCTGTTGGAGCTGTATGGATAAGGAAAGCCGTGAGGGAGAAAGCAGCTGCTGGCTTTGTCCTCACAGCTGGCAGAATCTCTGCTGGGTTGCTGAAGTCCCAATGCACTCCGCCTCTTTTCTAGATGAATTTTATCTTCTAAAATCATCTGTGGCATAACAGGTTGTTTCAACAGCATGGAGTCTTTTTGATCTTTGGCCTTTCTTTCAGCTCTTAAAACCAAGGGTATTGAGGCTAGCCCCTTTGTTATTTATAACTCTGAATAGCTGCCAATTAAAAAATAAACATTTAGCAGAAAGGAAAGTAACATGGGAGGGGAATGCTGTTTTTAGAGCTGAAAGAGAGAACATTGCTTAAATTATCTGGGAGAGAAATCTCCCTCCTCCCCCCAATGCTGTATTGATTTAGTTTTCATCATGTTGAAGATAGGGAAGAAAAATAAATAAGCCAGTACTTAAAAGGGAGAAGATACTGCAGGGTGTCGAATAGCAGGCGATGGCATTAGTGAAAAATTTGCCTATTATATTGTGGCTTTGCAAAATGGTCAAAAGTGCATCCATGGCTTTATATATTAACTACATCCAATAGTCCATTCTTAAATTAGAATGCAAAATTGTAAAAGAATGGTGAGGCATGGTCTGCTGTTCCAAAATGCAATTTCTCTTCAGCAATTTCTCATTTCTGCTATTTTATGAACTTGGTTTCCTGTTATTCTGTCTGAACAGCTGTGCAAACCAGTAGCTTAATACAGTGGTTCCCAACCTGTGGTTCGTTGACCTCCAGTGATCATAGAATCATAGAGTTGGAAGAGACCTCATGGGCCATCCAGTCCAACCCCCTGCCAAGAAGCAGGAATATTGCATTCAAAGCATCCTGACAGATGGCCATCCAGCCTCTGTTTAAAAGCTTCCAAAGATGGAGCCTCCACCACACTCCGGGGCAGAGAAATCCACTGCTGAATGGCTCTCACAGTCATGTTCAGATGGAATCTCCTTTCTTGTAGTTTGAAGCCATTGTTCTGTGTCCTAGTCTCCAGGGCAGCAGAAAACAAGCTTGCTCCCTCCTCCCTGTGACTTCCTCTCACATATTTATACATGGCTATCATGTCTCCTCTCAGCCTTCTCTTCTTCAGGCTAAACATGCCCAGCTCCTTAAGCCGCTCCTCATAGGGCTTGTTCTCCAGACCCTTGATCATTTTAGTCCCTCCTCTGGACACATTCCAGCTTGTCAATATCTCTCTTTAATTGTGGTGCCCAGAATTGGACACAATATTCCAGGTGTGGTCTAACCAAAGCAGAATAGAGGGGTAGCATTACTTCCCTAGATCTAGACACTATGCCCCTATTGATGCAGGCCAAAATCCCATTGGCTTTTTTTTTTGTCACCACATCACATTGTTGGCTCATGTTTAACTTGTCCACAACTCCAAGATCTTTTTCACACGTACTGCTCTTGAGCCAGATGTCCCCCATTCTGTATCTTTGCATTTCGTTTTTTCTGCCTAAGTAGAGTATCTTGCACTTGTCCCTGTTGAACTATTTTAGTTCTTGGTCCGCAGTCTTACTGTTACTACACCATTGCAATGAGAGCAACTGGTCTCATGAAACCCTCTTATAGTGCCGAGGTAACTGGGAAGTCAGGAGGGGAGAATCTATCCCTGAAAGGTGTGACAACAAGCCTTTCAAGACTGCTGCTTCTCCTCCTCCCTCCCGCTGAGCGGAGTTGTGGCATCTAGAAACCAGGGCGCCTTGGTGTCTTCGGTTTTAGGCCTGTCCTGGGGTTATTTGGAGTGCTGATTCAGAAAATTTATTGGATAGATCACATCAGCTCTAGATTATTAAATATGGTTTTCTATGTGTGAGCAGATGGCAACTACTGGGTGGAATATGTTCTGTATCAGAAACTAGAGCCGATGTAGTCTATCTAATTTTCTGAGTCAGCACCCCAAGTAACCAAACTGAATCTAAAGCTGACCAAAAACCGATTCATAACCCTCTTGGTACTAAAATTGGAGACTGGTTCCTGGTCAAAAAAAGTTGGAAGCCACTGCTTTAATGCATGCAGTTGACTTGAAGCCGTGGGATTTTCTCTTTCACCTCCTATTGTCTGGCTAAACTTCAGGCCTCTCCTGCCCTGGCTCTCAAGAGCGTGTCCTTAAATGAATGAATCATGACTTCATAGATAATATCCTCCAGAGACTTGCATTTTCTGTCTGCGCTTTTATTTTTGGAAGCTTTCTTTCCAGCCATTAAAGCATGACGACTTTTCTACATTTAGTGTCTTGGTTGTTTTTACAGAGGCTTGTGAGATGTTGACAATGGACCACGGGTTAGGCTCGAGTCCAGCAATTGTAACGTGCTCTTTAAAAAGACCATTAAGGCAAGGTTGTCCAGTTTCGCACATGGTTCTTCCTCAGCAACACCGCTGCAGGGAGGTCACTTCCAAGCACTTAGTTGACATTTGTAGGTTATTGTGGCTTTCCAAACAGTAGAGACTTTTCTTAGAATCTGTTGTCATTTATGTGTTCTGGTAAAGAGCTATCATATCTTATGTATGGGATGGGTGGAGAAATAGGAAATATGAATGAGGAAAAGAAAACGTTCGGCCACAGTTTGTCCTAGTATTTTAAGACATATTTGTACTTCCATTTGAAAGTTGGGTTGCAAACTAGTTTAATTACTGTTTTTAACAAAAACAAACAGACAAAACAGAGAATTTGCAAGCTTGGTAGTTGATTAAATGTCTTTTGACCAGTATCTGGCCACTTGGAGTGCCTCTGGTGTTGCTGCAAGGAAGGTCCTCCATTGTGCATGTGGCAGGGCTCAGGTTGCATTGCAGCAGGTGGTCAGTGGTTTGCTCTTCTCCACACTCGCATGTCGTGGATTCCACTTTGTAGCCCCATTTCTTAAGATTGGCTCTGCATCTCGTGGTGCCAGAGCGCAGTCTGTTCAGCGCCTTCCAAGTTGCCCACTTTTCTGTGTGCCCAGGGGGGAGTCTCTCATTTGGTATCAGCCATTGATAGAGGTTCTGGGTTCTGTTGCAAGTGGCTGTTTTGACCCTTAGACTTTCACCACAGTATAGCTCCTAAGGTTCAATAGTTGGGATTTGTCATTGCAAAGAATTCTGAAAACTGGGTTCAATTTGAAATGTGGGCTTTCCCTTAAAGCTGAAGTATCGGTGTTTCAAGGATAATTACATAATCTGGAGTGAAATGAATCATTTGCTCTGTGGAATATTAATTAACAAATGATGGTCTTGTAGATGGGACCTGTTCCTAGGAAGATGAACAGTTAGCCTTTATGGTAGGGGTGGGAAAGCGCATGGAAGGTATAAAGGGGTAATAATAATACAATACATAAGAATACACTTTATTTATATTCCACTCTATCTTCCTGAGGGGACTTAGAGCAGATTACAGTATACGCCAGGAGTCCTCAAACCAAGGCCCTAGGGCCGGATACAGCCCTCCAAAGTCATTGACCCGGCCCTCGTTCAGGGTCAACCTAAGTCTGAAATGACTTGAAAGCACACAACAACAACAATCCTATCTCATCAGCCAAAAGCAGACCCACACTTTCCATTGACATACTAGTAAGTTTATATTTGTTAAAATTGTTCTTCATTTTAATTGTATTGTTTTAAAGTGTTTTGCACTACAAATAAGATACGTGCAGTGTGCATAGGAATTCATTCATGTTTTTCTCCAAATTATAATCCAGCTTTCCAACAGTTTGAGGGACTTTGACCTAGCCCTCTGTTTTAAAAGTTTGAGGACCCTGGTATACGCATATATAGGAAAACATTCAATGCCTTTTATACGGAGGACAATGACATACAATATGCAAACAAAGGCAAGGTTTCCCTTTCCATTTCTGGCTTCTGGAGGCTGTGCTCAACTCTGAACATGAGGAGGAGCTCTTGTTCCATTTTCCATACCAAAGAGCCTGTTGTCTGTAGGCTCTCCTGGTTGTGTTTGCCGGCATGGCTGCATGGGCGCCTTTTACTTTCCCACCGAGGTGGTATCTATTGATCTACTCATATTACGTGTTTTTGAACTGCTAGATTGGCAGAAGCTAGGGCTGACAGCCAGGGGCTCACTCTGACCCACAGCTTTGAACTTCCAACCTTCGGTCAGCAAGTTTTTCTGCAGCTAGCATTTTAACCCACTGTGCTACCGTGGCCCCTTCTCCCTTCCCCCATATCTTCAAATTAAAGCAGAAGAAACCTGCTGATTCCACTGATCTTTGTGTCAGCTGTTCTCCGGAAAAATTATGCTAGGAAGGAAAGTTAGGGGGAAATTGTGTTCTCCTCTTCTAGGCTTACAAACTCATCAGCAGCAGTAAAAAATAATTGTATGATTATTAATCTCTCACCAAATGATGCAGTGAACTCAGGTCTTACAGCATGAAAAAGGTTTTGATAATATCATAGCAGCAACTATGATATTATTTCTCTGATTCTCTCTGAATTACCTGCAATTGAAGAAGTTTGTTTTCTAAACAATATAAGCTGTCTTGGTTTTAATCCATTTGGGCCTTGCTTTGTGAAACACCTGTTCCTTGCCAAGATGAAAATTGCTAGAAAATATTTGAGATCAACATAGCTATTTGGATTTGACACTTTATTTAAAATGACTATAACAAGTGAATTGACTCTGTGATGATAGTTCCAATTTAATTGCTAGTCCTTGCTGAAAGAGACTTTCAAAGTATAGGGATATGAACTTGTGTTATGTCTGTGGTCGGAAATAAGAAGTATGCACAGGAAGAAAAGGAACATCTTTGGGGGTGTAGAAGTAATGGAGGGTACATTAAATAATAATATTATAATAATAACTGTGCTGGTACGGCTGTACCAGGAGCTCCAACTCTATTTGCTTTGTATTAAATGTTTGCTTGCAGTCCAAGGTTTCAGGGACTTTGCAGAAAGGTGGCTTCCTTTGGTTGAAGTCATAGGGCAAGTCACCTGTCCATCATCGTTAAGTTTTGGTTCCGCCCCTTGTTCAGGGCAATTGGGAAGGGAAGGAAGCCATTTTTAGTTAGTCTCAGCAAGGAAAGCTAATGTACAGGACGTATGCAAGCTTCCCCTGTACAAAAACTTCAACCCTTAAAACTTTCCGGGGGAGAACAGTCTTAAGAGCATCCAAAGATTTCCAAAGATTTCCAGGGAAACAGCCCTAAAGCTTTGAGGAATTTCAGAGGATAAACAGTTTGGAAGACCAAAGAACTCCAGCTGGAGAATCTACTATCCTTTACTGGTAGGTCCACTTGGTGCTCGAGACGCAGATCGACCCGGTAGTGGAGCCCACATCAGTAAGGATTAGATTACAGTCAGCCTGGGAGAAGTTAAAAAGGGATTTTCCTTAAAGTAAAGTAACAGTTACTGAAGACAATTGCCTGTCCTTTGTGGACAAGATTAGGAAGCCACCAGTTGCATAAAGCCTGGAAGCATTTGTTTAACTTTATTGAAGACAAGAAAAGTTTTTGTTTGATTGTTCATTAATAAAGGACTTTGTTATACTTCACAAGCCATCTAAAGACCATTTGTGGTGGAAGATCCCTGAGAGCTTCTCTTCGGGGGGCCCTGGCTTCCCGCTGGGCTCAAGTTGCACGTTCTAATTTAAAGACAATTCTTTACAGGCCCAGTGCGCGACAGAACAATAACACTTTATTTATATTCTGCCCTTCTCTCCGAGGGGACTCAGAGTGGATTACAGCATATAAACAGACATAAACAAAAATTCATTTTCTTGTTGCAGTGAAATACAATGAAACAGATAAAGGCACAGGCTTCTTCTTTCATTTCTGGCTCTGGAGGCGGTGCTCATCTTTGGCTCTGGGGGAGGTGCTCTTCTCCATTTCCAAGCCGAGAAGCCTGCGTTGTCCATAGACACCTCCTCGTTGTGTGGCCGCCATAACTGCTTGGAGTGTCTTTTTGACTTTTTCTCGCCTATTGATCTACTCACATTTGCATATTTTCAAACTGCTAGGTTGGCAGGAGCTAGAGCTAACAGCAGGAGCTCAGCCCGTCATTCAGATTCAAACTGCCAACCTTCAGGTCAGCAGTTCAGCAGCACAAGGATTTAACCCATTGCACCACGACGGCCTCTCATATACTGTGTCATTGTCTGGAAAAGTCCATTCAGTAGTATTGCACTTGACATTGGAATTGTTTCAAAGATGGCAGCCTAATTCCAAAGAGCTGCTACTTAGTTTCATGCAGTTCAGTATAGCAATTTCTATTGTTCTTTGGCCTTCCAGGTATTCAGGACTTTAACTCCCAGAACTCCTAATAATTTTACATGCTTTTATTAGGAGTTTTGGGAGCTGAAAGTTGTGCGAGTTGTGCAAATCTACTTCAGAGCATATTGCAGTACTACGGACAAGTGGCATGCCCGCAATATAAAAAACATGGTCTAGGTCTAACCTTAAGATACATGTAGCCCCATAAGGAATAAGTGATTCACCAAGAAACGGTCTGATTATTTGTATTTTGCTCCAGCAGCAAATGCGGATTCTTTCTAAGAAGAAAAGATGTTAATAAAATGCTGCTGAGTATTTTCGGTCACTCTCAATAGCAGGACTGGAAGTTCAAATAGCATTGTCCTCTTCAAAATGACCCACCAACACTTCTGCAGTTTCTGAATGGCCTATTAATGGTATCACTACTATCTGCAAAAGCTATTGCTGTCTGCTAAAATAAATATGTGAAGCTTGAGGGCCTCTACAGCCAGTTAAGGTGTGAAACGGATAAAAGAGGGCTGTACAGGACTTTAGGGTGGTTCTTGATCCCTACAAGAAAGCAATGAAAAGGAAAAATACAGGTGCTTTCTCGTGTCACATTCAGAGTTTCTGTGTCTAGAAAATAATTGAAAGACAGTCGATATAGAGTGCATTGCAGTAATCAATGCCTTAACAGGGCAGAGACCCTAAGGGCTTTTGAACTTATATCTTAGCAAAAGAAAAGAAAAGAACTGCCTTGCATTTTCAATAATAACCGTTCCATCTCGTCTTCTAGCTATTATGTCTTTTTGGGTGAAATAAATAGTCTGATGGCTCTATCAGGGTTACTTTTGCAGAAAATAAGTCTCTGGTTGAGTGTTTCGCTATCAATTCATCTATTCAGTTAATTTTGGCAGGAAGATGGGTCTGTCCCCTATTATGGCTATGACTGTGACAGGTAGAGCACCAGCACATGGGTACACCTGTCAGGACGTTGTTTATTTGAATGCTAAATATCCTTCCCAATAAAGACATAATTATATATCTTTACAGTCCTCTCACAGTCATGAAGTTCTTCCTCATGTTCAGATGGAATCTACAAGAAAGGAGATTCCATCTGAACAGGAGGAAGAACTTCCTGACTGTGAGAGCTGTTCATCAGTGGAACTCTCTGCCCCGGAGTGTGGTGGAGGCTCCTTCTTTGGAAGCTTTTAAACAGAGGCTGGATGGCCATCTGTCAGGGGTGATTTGAATGCAATATTCCTGCTTCTTGGCAGGTTGGACTGGATGGCCCATTAGGTCTCTTCCAACTTTTTGATTCTATGATCTATGATTCTATGATCAACTGTCTACATTTGCAGGTTTAACTTTTAGAGGATTCATTATTCACAGGTGTGAATAACATTTCATTATTCATAGATTTGAGTTTTGAGGAATCTTTAGATCCTCCAGTGTGACTCTACAGCCAACTTCCTCTGAAAGTTGACCATAGATTTGTACCAGAAAATTTAGAGATTTCTAAAGAAGACATCCCTGCATCATCCAGGATAACTCTATGGTCAATATTCCATGGAAGTTGACCATAGAGTCACATTGGGAGATCTAGAACTTACTTTATTTAAACCCCCCCCCCCCCCACACACACACTTTTAGGGCTGGGGGTCCCATGCCCCTCATCCTAACCAATGTGGAAAGCTGACTATTGATTCATTTGTTCCACAAGATTATTATTATTAACTTGATTTATACCCTGCCTTTCCCCATGTGGGAACTCAACATTGCCAGGAATCCCACACTTTAGTCCAGATTAATGCTGCCAATACAAAAGATAAAAAATACAATCAAATAGTACAGTGTGGAAAAAGGGTAATATATAAAAAGGAAGTAATTCATTAGATAGTCACGTTTGTTGAGTGTTCCCAACATGACCGAGAGACCTAAAATGATCAAAGGTCTAGAGAACAAGCCCCATGAGGAGCTGCTCAAATAGCTGGGCATGTTTAGCCTCCAGAAGAGAAGGCTGAGGGGAGACATGATGGCCATGTATCAAGATGTGAGGGGATATCCTAGGGAGGAGGGAACAAGCTTGTTTTCTGCTGCCTTGGAGATGAGGACTCAGAACAATGGCTTCAAAGTCTACAGGAAAGGAGATTCCACTTGAACATAAGGAAGAACTTCCTAACTCTGAGAGTTGTTCAGCAGTGGAACTCTCTGCCATGAAGTGTGGTGGAAGCTCCTTCTTTTAAACAGAGACTGGATGGCCATCTGTCAGGGGGTGCTTTGAATGCGATTGTCCTGCTTCTTGGCAGAAAGGGGTTGGACTGGATGGCCCACGAGGTCTCTTCCAACTCTATAATTCTATTATTCTGTCTGATTAGGTGGTAAAGTCCATTTCCTATTGGGCTCTTCATTTCGTTTGAACTCGATTGTTTAACTGAGTTTATTAGAAGTACTTTGTCCATTTATAGCCTTATTTACACAGCAGTTCCTTTTAGCAGACATTACACTTTGCAAAGTTTCCTATGTGATTCATACCACCTGCTGCATCCTTATGACAACAGTGTTAACTATAGTACTAGGGAGATCTTAGCTGAGTTACGGAAATGTTTGCAACCCAATTAAGGCAGTGCAGTTCTTAATTAGGCTACTGTATTTCTTGAGTCGCTCCTCCTTTTCAACCACAATGTAATTACACTATAAAACAATGCTGATCACACCTTTTTCTTGATGCTTTTCCCGATCCCATTTTTTAAATGTGTTGTGGAAGAGAATCCCAAAGGAGTGTTTCTCTGCAAGCTGGAAGGCAATTTCTGAAGGGCAGCCGTCTTGGCCCTCTCCCACTGTGGGTCATATTTAATATTTATCGTATCAGAAGCAAACGAATGTATTTGGGAAAACACAAAGTTTAAAAACTTGGCATTCTATTAAATGTCCTTTGACCAGTAGCTGGCCTCTGGTATTGCTATAAGAAGCTCCTCCATTGAGTATGTTGCAGGACTCAGACTGCATTGTAACAGGTGGTCTGTGGTTTACTCTTCTCCACACTCACATGTCGTGGACTCCACTTTGTAGCCCCATTTCTTAAAGTTGGCTCTGCATCTTGTGGTGCCAGAACAAAGTCTGTTCAGGACCTTCCAAGTTGTCCAGTCTTCTGTGTGGCCAGAAAGGAATCCCTCATTTGGTATTAGCCATGGATTGAGGTGCTGGGCTTTAGCCTGCCACTTTTGGACTCTTGCTTGCTGAGGTGTTCCAGTGAGTACCTCTGTAGATCTTAGAAAACTATTTCTTGATTTAAGGCATTGGCATGCTGGCTGATATCTGAACAGAGGTGGGTCTTGAAGCCATAGATGATGGAAACCAAGGCTCACACTTTTACGCAGTCTTGTTTAATTCATGTTTTTATGGGATATCCTCTGTGGACCGAAATCATAGAATCCAGAATCACAGGCTTGTCCAGTCCAATCTCCTGCCATGCAATAATAAGAACATCACTCCTGACAGATGTCCATCCAAGGGTCCTTCCAGACAGGGCCCAAAAGGCGGGCTCCGTTGGACTTTTACCTGAGACATCCATAGAATCATAGAGTTGGAAGAGACTTCGTGGGCCCTCCAGTTCAACCCCTTGCCAAGAAGCAGGAAATTGTATAGTGGGAAATAATTTTGGACTAAGGCATACTTGCGTTGTTGCAAATTATGTTTGCCTAGAAATTGTAACATTACTTTTTTGGATTCACAACACTCAGAACCCCCCAGATAGCATGCATTATGGATTTATGGGAGTTATATTCCAAAAATAATACAAGTTTTCAAAGATCTGTCATTGTTGAAGTAAGCAAGCATATACATGCCATGTAATTCTTTTAAAAGTGCCTCTGAACACTAGCCATCCCCTGCCATGCGTTGCTGTGGTCCAGTCTGTGTATATGTGTTTTGTGTGTGTATATATGTGTGTATATATTTGTGTATATGTGTATATATGTGTGTTTGTGTATATATGTGGGTTTGCGCATGCGTTGCAATGTATTTTTTTTTGCTTTTTTGGCTTTTTAAGTTTCTTCTGCTGTGTTTTTTAAAGTTTTTAAGAGTGATGGTCACTTGTTGGCTTGATAGATGTATTGTTTCCAAAGTTAGTGTCAATTCGTCCAGTGGTTTTTGAGTTATGTTAATCCCACAAACGAACATTACATTTTTATTTATATAGATCATTTTGTACCAAATGCTGGTGTTAATTTTCTCCTCCTTGTCTGCTTACTTACCTAGAAAGAACAACACATAGTTATAGGAGTTTCATATCAGTTTTAACTGTCCTGGCTACATCCTATGGAATCCTATAGCTGCCAGGAAATTCTAAATACTCTATCCAACTACAAATCCCAGGATCCCATAAGATGAAAACATGCCAGATTAAATGTTTGCCTATCTTTGTATGTTGTAATCCACTCTGAGTCCCCTCGGGGAGATAGAGCATAATAATAATAATAATAATAATAATAATAATAATAATAATAATGGCGGAGCCCCCGGTGGCACAGTGGGTTAAACCGCTGAGCTGCTGAGCTTGTTGACCGAAAGGTAGCAGGTTCAAATCCGGGGAGCAGCGTGAGCTTCCACTGTCAGCCCCAGCTTCTACCAACTGAGCAGTTCGAAAACATGCAAATGTGAGTAGATCAATAGGTACCGCTCCGGCGGGAAGGTAACAGCGCTCCATGGAGTCATGCCGGCCACATGACCTTGGAGGTGTCTACGGGGAATGCCTGCTCTTCGGCTTAGAAATGGAGATGAGCACCACACCCCAGAGTTGGACACGACTGGACTTCATATCAGGGGAAAACATTTACCTTTACCCTAATAATAATGGCAAATAAAATGGCATCAAATTTCTATTATGTAGTGTGGCTACACTCCTGGTTCCCACTGTTGCCTCTGTCTTCAGCTGCAAAACAACAAACTTATCAGGTCATTTAGAGGCTTCTTTTTCAAGCAGTGCCTGCAGGACATTTTGCTTCCCAGCAGGAGGAAGGGATAACCGGTAAGCCAGCAAACAAGGACAAGACTGACTTGTCACTTTGGCACCTAATTTCCTTTCTTGATGGAGACAGAGATTGTATCAAAACAGGCTTCATAGTATGTTCCAGCATCCCAAAATGCCATGTTCATGCATCTCTACTTGAGTGGGTGATAACAAAGAGTGGGGAATGTAAACAATTCAAGAGAAAGAATTGTTGGGTGGCAAGCACTGAGAAATACAAGAATAATCATACTGAAAATTGGCAAATGTTCTTGAACATATATTTACTACAGGACACGAATACCAAGACAATTGACTTTGTTTTGATTCTCCGACTTGAAGAACAGCAATCAAGCAACCATCCAAAAAGAGGTTTAGCATCTTAATTTAACTCTCTAGGCTTGCTCAATTTATAAACCAACCAGCCAAGCACAGTCTATCAGTCGTACTTGATGGTTCGTCAAACATTTATTTCTCTTTCTTCTCCAGTTGTTTATTATGAGGGGTATTTTTTAAGTAAGGTCTGTTTGAACATAAGTACACAACGAAAGTTTATTTCAAAAAAGTAAATTTATTTTCAGAAAGTACATACTTCACTCTATTTTTTGACATAGTTGCCAAGTTTGTTCAAACACTTATCATACCTCTGAACCAATTTTTAAATACCCTCTTCATAAAAACTTGCCTCCACCAAAAGCCACCAAATCGTCTGTAATCAAAGAAGGGCGACTGGAACGGTCCTCATCATGGACGTTGTCACGGCCATCTTTGAATTGTCGTACCCACTTACGCACTTTGCTTTCACTCATAACAGTATCACCGTACACTTCACAAATCTGTCGATGAATTTCTGCAGCAGGCAGGTTCCTTGCTGACAAAAACCGTATCACTGAGCGAAACTCACATGCGGAGGGTGAGTTGATAGTCTTAAACATTTTTAAAGCACAGAACAGAACCGTACAGGTTAGCTACAGAGCGGAAACTGAGCACAGTTGTTCCCGAGGCATGCCGGTACACGACGCATGCGCTCGTTGCGGTATGCGCGTGAACTACTAGTGTCTATAACAAAACGGACCTTACTTAAAAAATACCCCTCGTATTTGCAAAAACACAGTGGGCCTTGAATACATGTGATGTGCTTAGTTGGTAATCTGTTCAGGTCTAAAGTCGTGGAAAAAAATTTCACTGCTAAAAAAAAGTTGCACCAATTTTTGATCGTACTTTACATTATAACAACGAATGGGTTTCCAGTAACTATTATGCTTCTCAGAACTACAGATTGTTCTCTCACCCAGAGCTATGGAGGCTGCCTCATTCATTCAGCTGGGCTCCTCTCCCTGCTGATGCTTAGACAGATAAACAAGTGGATTGCTGTTCCTTTGTAGGAAAGAATGAGTGGGAACAGAGGCAAGGGAAAATGGCAGAGATAGCCAAAAATATGTGATAGCTATTTTCCCCCTGTAACAAGGAGAGAGAATTTTAAAAAATTGCCGAAATACAGATTGAAAAGGGATATACAAAGAATAATACCCTGGAATCATATATCTCATGCAAGCTTATCTGTTCGGGATCACATGCTAACAGGTTTCAACGTTTGCTTTTGTCAATGGCTGCTGGTCCTGACCTAGAAAAATCCTACACGTGAAATGTGTGTGTGTTTTTTAAAACTCTTAATTCATTTATGCCGCTTGGTTTCCTGCTAGGTATTATTACCAAAATGACAAGAGAAAAATGATAGGATTTTCTGAGAAGATAACTGGATTTTTAAACAGAGCACATCACGTAGATATGATATGACTGGATTTTTGCAAAGCATTTGGTGCAGTTCTACAGATGGAATTATTTTCTTTCCTACTGGAAGAACACACACACACACACAAGTTTTCCACTGCCATGCATTGCTCTGGCCCAGGCTATGTATATGGTTTTTGTGTGTGTGTGTATATGTGTATATATGTGTGTTTGCGTACATATATGTGGTTTTGCGCATGTGTTGTAATGTATTTTTTGCAATGTGTTTTTTTTACTTGTTAAGTCTCTTCTGCTGTGTTTTTAAGTGTTTTTATGAGTGATGGTCACTTGTTGGCCTGATACGTGTATTGTGTCCAAATTTGGTGTTAATTCGTCCAGTGGTTTTTAAGTTATGTTAATCCCACAAACAAACATTACATTTTTATTTATACTAGCCATTCCTTGCCATGGGTTGCTGTGGCCCAGTCTGTGTATATGTTCTTTGCGTGTATATATGTGTGTATATATATTTATGTATATGTATGTATATGTGCGTATACACACACACACACACAGATATGCACACATATATACACACAAAGAATGGTTTTGCTCATGGTTTTGCTCATGTATTGTAATGTATTTTTTTTATTTTTGGGTTTTTAAGTCTCCTCTGCTGTGTTTTCCCGTATTTTTATGAGTGATGGTTACTTGTTGGCTTGATAGGTGTATTGGTGTCAATTAGTCCAGTGTTTTTTGAGTTATGTTAATCCCACAAATGAAGACCAGCCCATGCCAGAGCTCTCTGTTAGCCTTCACCACTCCCCAGCTCCTTCAAGGTCAAACCAGTCACTTCATCCATCTACCTTGCATTTGGTCGACCCCTCTTCCTTTTTCCTTCGATTTTCCCCAGCATCATTGTCTTCTTTAATACGTAGCCAAAGTACTTAATCTTTGCCTCTAATATCCTTCCCTCCAAAGAGCAGTTGTGCTTTATTTCCTGAAGTATGGACTGGTTGGATCTTCTCGCGGTCCAAGGCACTCTCAGAATTTGCCTCCAACACCACAATTTAAAAGCATCTATCATCATTCACTCAATCTTCCTTATGGTCTGTAGGTTACTATGGGGAATACCATTGCTTTAATTATTTTATTTATAATATAATACATATATGAGCAGCTTTAAAATGGTTAATATGTTATAAGATGGTTGAAATGTTCAATAAGGAGAAGAATTTCATTAGACTTCCTGAAAAGCAGACCCATTCTAGCTGAATGGAAGTAACTAGTGGAGTTCCTTAAAAGTATTTTATTAAGCCATATTATAATTGGTTTTTGATTGAAAATAGATCACAAGTGAACTATAGTGTGTGACTTGCTATTCTTGTGGCCACACCCTCTGCTGTGCTGTTGTGTGCGTGCTAACATGTGAGGTCCTTACGTGCTTCATCTCGAGTTGTCCTTCAATTAAGAGTTTTAGTGTTGCCCATCTTTCCATGGCCCTGCAAAGCATAGTAGCTGTAGTCAGGGGCGGCTCAATCCATTACGCAAAGTAAGCCTTTGCAGTATAGTTGATTTTGCCCAGGGGTGCTCTTGAGGCGCTCTTGAGGGAAAATAGACCTTGACATATGCGAGTTGTAGTTATTGGGATGTATAGTTCACCTACAATCAAAGAGCATTCTGAACTCCACCAATGATGGAATTGAACCAAATATGGCACACAGAATTCCCACGACGAACAGAAAATATATATCAGTGATACATATATATCACTGTTTGCTTACCGTTGAAAATTACCTAGGGTCGCCTCTGGCTGTAGTCAACTATGGTATGTTGTCGTTATAAAGAGCTCATGTCATCTAAGCCAGCTATTGCCTGCCCTAAAATCGTTTCATTTCACTGCTTGCCTGAGTTTCTTCAGTACTGAACCATAGCAGTAAAAGACAACCAGCGGGTATCCCTACTGCTGATAAAAATCTCTTAGTACTAAATTAGATGTGATACACGTTTCACAAATGCAAGTAAATGTGCTATATTTACTTTTAAATGTAATGTATTTTTTGTAAATGTAAATAACAGTCACAGACAAATCTTAGCACTTTCTGAACTGTGGTAGCAGGAGGGGTCATTTGACTGAGGTTGCCTCTGTGAAGCTTCTGTTTACATTGCAAAATAACGTCATACTGTATTCTGTATTCTGGCTTGGCTCTCAGTTTGGTATAGCAGTTGATGAAATCCGCTATGGCTTTGCCTCAAACTATTGTTAGATATTCTACTTATATGTACATTTTTGCACTTCTCCTGATGTATTGTTTGTAAAAGTTTCTTTTCTTTTAGGGTTTCTGGTTGGCTACACATGACATTTTAAGAACAAAGTGATATTTAATAGTAAGCTTGCTAAATTAATAACAGTAGGGTTGGTGTATTATTGGCATGGAAGTGCTACTGTTGGAGAAAGTTACTTTTTGAGATCAAAGCTCCCAGAATCTCGCAGCCAGTATGGGTACTGAATTTTTTAAATTAAAAAATACATTTCTAGGAACCACAAAAATAATAGTAGTGTTTCATGAAGAAATGTTTCCATTTTTAGCATTCAATGAATATTGAGGATTCAAGACTTGTGAATTTCATCAAAGATGCCCCAATGCAAAAAGAAATAGGTCTGTATTTACATAATGCATCGCATGTCTTTGTACAGGTGAAAAACCTCTCCATTTAGCCTTTTCTAAAAAAAAACAAAAGATTTGACCTTCCTGAAATAATTTCAAATCCTCAATGAGAACAGAACATGCAATACTCCAATTACTTTTCTCAATAGTATTTTTTCCTATCAAGAGATAGGCGGGGAAGGTGCTGTGTCCACCACTGAATTGGAGAGGAAACCCTTTCACTGGAAAGGAGGACAAGATCAAAGAAGTGGAAAAAGAAAAGATACCTTGCAATCGGAGACAAGTCACTAAGGCAAGCAGCTCAATGCTTTAACAGGGTTTGGATTTGCGTTTTTTAAAAGGCTCTATAGTCATCACATTTCCAGCCTTTTCAGAACAAAGGCTTTATTATGTAGGATGCAGAATAGAGTGAAAGCATGCAGAATATGCCAGCAAGTAAGATTTCTGATCACACAAAAGAAGAGACAAAGGCAAGATGAAGACAGGACAAGTCTCTGTAGTTTTGTTCTTCTAACACGAGTTACATTGCAAATTAAGGAGGTATAATTTTATAACTCACACCTGGACCAACTACCAAGTCTCTGTGTTGTTGTTTATTACATGTTTTTTGTGTGGTGTTGTTTATTAGTTTAGTCGCTTCCAACCCTTCATGACCTCATGGACCAGCCCATGCCAGAGCTCCCTGTTGGCCATGGCCACCCCCAGTTCCTTCAAAGTCAAGCCAGTCACTTCAAGGATACCATCCATCCACCTTGAACTTGGTCCGCCCCTCTTCTTTTTTCCTTCCATTTCCCCCACCATCATTGTCTTCTCCAAACTTGCCTATCTTCTCATTATGTGGTCAAAGTACTTAATCTTTGCCTCTAATATCCTTCCCTCCAGTGAGCAGTCGGGCTTTATTTCCTGGAGTATGGACTGGTTTGATCTTGCAGTCTGAGGCACTCTTAGAATTTTTCTCCAGCACCACAGGTCAAAAGCATCTATCTTCCTTTGCTCAGCCTTTCTTTTGGTCCAGCTCTCACATCCATAGGTTACTGCGAGGAATACCATTGCTTTAACTATGCAGATCTTCATCGCCAGTCTGATGTCTCTACTCTTCACTATTTTATCAATATTGGTCATTGCTCTCCTCCCAAGAAGTAAAGGCCTTCTAATTTCCTGGCTGCAGTCTGCATCAGCAGTAATCTTTGCACCTAGAAATACAAAGCCTGTCACTGCCTCCACATTTTCTCCCTCTATTTGCCAGTTATCAATCAATCTGGTTGCCATAATCTTGATTTTTTTTTATTTAACTGCAACCAGCTTTTGTTTCTTTCACCTTGGTAATAAAGCTCCTCAGCTCCTCCTCACTTTCGGTCATCAAAGTGGTATCATCTACATATCTAAGGTTGTTAATGTTTCTGTATGAGAGAGAAACATTTCGTTGAAATAGTAGTGGACAAAAGAGACTGCTTCACACATAGCCTCAGTATGTGTAGGGGAACAGTAAAAGTAGCAGTTCAGTGGACCCCCCAAACCTGGGTCAATGTATCCATGGGTGAATGTAAATATTATGCCTTAATTCTTATAAAAAATAAACCATTCCCTTTTTTGAATGGAGTGGCAAAAGACCAGAACTTAATCCATCTTGAAAGAACCTAAAAGAAGAATACCTCTATTCTCTTTAGCGTAGTTCCAATTCTGGCCTTTTAAATGCTTGGGTGTGGAAAAATAGCAGTGGAGGCCAGTGGTGGCTGGTCTCCTGAGGTCAAACTAGCTCTTTCTCCTCTCAACAGAATGGCCTTCAACTTTTCCATGGTTATATCAAAATCCATAATTTTGGTCTCTAAACCTACCCTTGACTTCTCTGTGAGGTGGATTTATAAAGGAATATATACAGATGTTTTTCAGGAAAACTAGTGCAGAGGCCAAGATACTCTTGATTCCTTATGATTAGGCATTGTGCTTGTGTAAGTAATTCAGTATCTCCTTGTGCAGTGGGTTTACTGATACAGATTTCTGTCACAACCAGTGGAGATCTTGAGGACTATTTGTGAATGCCTAGAGAGGATAGGACATTAGGTTAGTTATCTGGTAATGCCTGGGTTAGGTATTTTGGAATAATAAGTATTAGAAGTAGGCATTGATTGGTTTTGGATTTTCAGAATAATGGCATTATATATGGCACTCTAGATGTAAGATACACGTGGTTTTGGGATGTGAATGGGTTATAGTTCTCATCATCCTTGTTCACTCCCCCCCCCCCCCCACAACCCTTACCAGTATTTTCAGTTGGCCATGATGGATAAGGAAAGCCTAGAGAAAACAATTATGCTGGGGAAAGTGGAAGGCAAAAGGAAGAGGGGCCGACCAAGGGCAAGATGGATGGATGGCATCCTTGAAGTGACTGGACTGACCTTGAGGGAGCTGGGGGTGGTAACGGCCGACAGGGAGCTCTGGCGTGGGCTGGTCCATGAGGTCACGAAGAGTCGGAGACGACTGAACGAATGAACAACAACAACATGATGGATATGTCTTCCAAGTTTTGTCCAGATCCAGGTTCACAGTGGTCTCTGGATATAGTAGTATTTAAAGTTGGTCATGATGGGTATATGTGCCAAACTTGGTCTAGAGTCATCATTGGTGGAAGTCACAGGGCTTTGTGGATACATAGATAATTCTAGTGTGTAATCGGGGTGTGTCAGTGAGTACTGCATTTCTGCAGATAATGGCTGTGTGAAAAAGTCCAGCCTCTGATTGCGGCAGTCCTTGGATCAGCCATGTAGCTGTCTTATTAAAATCAGCTAACACCTGCTTTTTCCATTACAAAGAGGTAATTTGTGAGGACCGGTGACGAAAAGCATACGATTATGACATCAGAGCCAGATAGTGTAATTAAGCTGTGATTACAATTTGGATAGAGCAGAGGACAAGCTCCTATTGTCTTGTCAAGAAATGAGGACTATCATCCAGTGTAATTCCAGACTTTGAAAAAATTTCTTTGCTTTCAGGAGTGGAGTATTAAGCATACTGGAATAAATGAGACTTTGAAGTGTTTATGTTTGGTTTCATCGTGCCCTGTGTTTGATATCGCCAAAGAGTTATGCCGCTGATATGAGCAATATGAAAAACAAAGTTAGTCTAGTCAGAGTTATTAACCGACAATGAACAAACGTAAAGCATTGTGAAAACAAATCACATCACTTCATGAATGTTTATAAAGGAAGATTATATAATAGTTATGCAGGGCGATCAGCGTAACTCATGTTTTTCAAACATTCTTGGCCAAGAGGCACCCTGCTAATGTTGATGGACAAACTCTAGTATACATCTTGCCTAGAGTAGACCTTTTTTAAAAGAGGGATTATTCATCACTACTAATATGAGTCCCACTGATTCCTACAGATCTACTCTAAATAGGAGAAACAATGGATTTATTTTCTCAAAGTGTTTCCAGTAAACTATAGTTATTGCTCCACATTTGTGGTTATGAATTTTCTGGATTCAATTATTTACAGGTTTGACTGAAATGTCCTTTCTAGGAATCTCTATGTCTTCCAGTGTGACTGTATGACCAGATTCCTCTAGGTCTCTCTAGGTCAGTGGTTCTCAACCTGGGGTCCCCAGATATTTTTTGCCTACAACTCCCAGAAATCCCAGTCAGTTTACCAGCTGTTAGGATTTCTGGGAGTTGAAGACCAAAAACATCTGGGGACCACAGGTTGAGAACCACTGCTCTAGGTCCTCCAGTGTTATTCTGTGGTCAGTTTCCAGCAGAGGTCAACCGCAGAGTCATGATGAAAGGCCTAGAAATTCCTAGAGAGGAGTTCTCTCATGTTAAAAAAAGCAACATCTGTATTTGTTGTCTTTCAATTTCATGTGGAACCTGTACACTTACCTCCAGCAAACATGGAGGATGAACTGTATTTTCATTGAAAAGGGATTTTTTTCCGTGTCAGGACTGACTTGCAAGTTGCTTCTGGTGTGAGAGAATTGGCCATCTGCAAGGACGTTGCCCAGGGGACACCTGGATGTTTTGATGTTTTACTATCCTTGTGGGAGGCTTCTCTCATGCCCTGCATGGGGAGCTGACAAAAGGAGCTCATCCACGCTCTCCCCAAATTCGAACCTGCAACCTTCAGTCCTGGCGGCACAAGGGTTTAACCCATTGCGCCACTGGGTGAAAGAGGATTCACATGGTAGGAAAATACAGTCCAATAGTATCTAGAAGAAAATAGATTTGAGAATAGCTTCTGAAAGAAAAACATAAGAAGAGCAAGGGACAGAGACAGACGAAGACATGAAGATACATCGAGATGTGCAGAAAGGCTTCTGGATTATCTTTGATGCAATATATCAGTAAAACACATATTAAAATTTGTGAGCATTTGGACACAGCTGACTTTTCAATTACTGGATGGCACAGCCCAGCAATTTTGTTCTTAGTGTCTTGATTTTAGGTCTTTTCCTGAGGTTATTTGGGGCACTGATTCAGAAAATTGCTTTGGATAGACTGCATCAATTCTAGTTTCTTAGATATGGTTATCATGATTTTTTATGGGTGAGCAGATGAAGAATGGCCATATGTTTTGTATCTCAAAAGTTAGAGCTGATAGGGGAAAGCTGGTGCCATTTTTGGAATCAACAGGTCAGATATATACAGAAACAGATCAAACCTTTGAGGCAACAAAAGTTTGGTCAGTGTAATAATTGAAGTTTTCTTGTGAGACTCTGACTCAGACTACCTTTTTTGTGGCCAAAGGGGCAGGATAAGTTGCTTCTCCTGGAAGTCTTCAGGAGCAATTTTTTAAAAATAATAATAACTTTTAAAACAGGTTGCAGCATTCCTTGAATTCTTTAGCATAAAACTTCTGTTTTTCAAACCAGAAATTGACTTCTGGGAATTCTCAGCTCTCCTTTTTTTATTAACAGTGCAGGTCTGGAGGATCCTGGAACAATAGTTTGATCCCTAGACCTGTCAGAATTGCTTCCCCTTGCTATTTCATATTGTTCAGAATTGTAAATTAACTTACTGGCATTCATGTAAGGAATGTTTTTTGTGTACTCTTTCATCCTTCACTGACCCATGTCCTAAAAAGCTGCTCAATAGGTTTAGGGCTCCTCTAGAGCATTTGGGATGGATGTTGCAGGGGAAGAGAGAGAGATAGCTGATTGGGTTGTTGTAAGTTTTTTGGGGCTATATGGCCATGTTCTAGAGGCATTCTCTCCTGACATTTRGCCTGCATCTATGGCAAGCATCCTCAGAGGTAGAAAGGTAACTTACCTCTGAGGATGCTTGCCATAGATGCAGGCGAAACATCAGGAGAGAATGCCTCTAGAACAGTGGTTCTCAACCTTCCTAATGCCGTGACCCCTTGATACAGTTCCTCYTGTTGTGGTGAACCCCAACCATAAAATTATTTTCATTGTTACTTCATCAATGTAATTTTGCTACTGTTATGAATTGTAATGTAAATATCCGATATGCAGGATGTATTTTCATTCACTGGACTAAATTTGGCACAAATAACCAATATGCCCAAATTTGAATACTAATGGGGATGGGGGGAGGGACTGGTTTTATCATTTGAGAGTTGTACTTGCTGGGATTTATAGTTCATCTACAATCAAAGAACATTCTGATCTCCACCAATGATGGAACTGAACCAATCTTGGCACACAGGACTCCCATGACCATCGGAAAATACTAGCAGGGTTTGGTGGGCATGGATCTTGGGTTTGGGAGTTGTAGTTCATCTACATCTGTGGACTCAAACAATGATGGATCAGGACCAAATTTGGCATAAATATTCAATATGCTCAAATGTGAAGACTAGTGGAATTTGGGGGAAATAGATCTTGGCATTTGGGAGTTGTAGTTGCTGGGATTTATAGTTCACCTACAATCAAAGAGCATTCTGAACCCCACCAACAATAGAATTGGACCTATCTTTCCACATGAAACCCAGATGACCAAGAGAAAATACTGTGTTTTCTGATGGTCTTCGGCGACCCCTCGGACAACCTCTCATGACCCCCTCAGGGGTCCCGACCCCTAGGTTGAGAAACACTGCTCTAGAACATGGCCATATAGCCCGAAAAAACCTACAACAACCCAGTGATTCTGGCCATGAAAGCCTTCGACAATAGATAGCTGATTGTTAAATGTCCATGTTGTATCATTAAATGCTGCATTTTCAGTTGCAGCCTATTTTGCAACAAGAGGAGTCATATCCACAGACAAATCATTTCTTTGTATGGCTAGGCAAGTAATAACTAAGTAATTAATTAGACATTTTAAAAATAAGACCAGCCATAGTTACAAAGCAGCTAATTTTGCATAGATATCCTGATGTTGATATCCTTCAAGGGCCTGGAATACATATTTTGCAGTTTACTGGCCACCCGTTTAATTTTTTTTAGATATCCATAATCTCAGAGTCTCTGTTGAAAACAAGTACTGCCATTGAAGATGATGTAGAAGTAACACTAATATGCTCTGGCATTTTTTATGCTGCATGAGTTAAGTTCAAGTCTGATATTCCAACAGAGCAGATGTGCCAATGAAAAAGAAGTTTGGTGATGATTACTATTACTGTTAATCATTAAATTGCTTATATAATTTAAGTGCTTTATCGCCCATTCTGGGCTATTAAATTTGACAAGCCCTGCTTGTCTAGTGAACCTACTGGAAATGATAGGCTGACGTCAATGTGAGCACAAAAAGAAACAAGCCTGTTTTACTTCGTCAGATGGTATGAACATAGCAGATATCTAGAAGAGTGTGCTTAATGTTTCCAAAAGAGCAGCTGAAAGAGGCCACTATCACAAGTTTATCGCTTGCTTATTTCACAGAATCATAGAGTTGGTAGAGACCTCGTGGGCCTTCCAATCCAACCCCCTCCCAAGAAGTAGGAAAATCACATTCAATTTGGGGAAGTGCATCAGGATGAACAATTTTCACTTTGGAGGCACAAAGATGTACCATTGATTAATGGTCTTTTTATCTATATCTAGATTCTGGAGTCTTGGAAATTCCTACCCATATATTATTTCTAGCATATTTAAGCACATTTTGTTCCATCTCTATCATTTACAATTAATTACACATTCTCTGTGTAATAAAATAAAATTCACAGAGGAGAGATGCCTTTATTGGCCAATGAAAATGCACAAAACAGTCACGCAAGCTTTTGAAACTTCACTGGTTTCTTCAACTAGAATTTTTTTTTATCATATGGAAGAAGAAAAGTGACAATGTTGAAGTCAAAGGCCTACATTATGTATCAGATATTGGTCTTTTGTGGATTTTGTTTTATTTTACTACTAGCCGTCCCCAGCCATGCGTTGCTGTGGCCCACTCTGTGTATATGTGTTTTGTGTGTGTGTATAGGTGGTTTTGCACATATTTTTATTTTTTGGCTTTTTAAGTCTCTTCCGCAGTGTTTTCTAGTGTTTTTATGAGTGATGGTCACTTGTTGGCCTAATAGGTGTATTGTGTCCAAATTTGATGTCAGTTCGTCCAGTGGTTTTTGAGTTATGTTAATCCCACAAACGAACATTACATTTTTATTTATATAGATATGGTCAATACAGCCACCTCTGAATATGTTCTTTGTGTATTATTGGAAAGTTGCTGATATTGAAAGTTAAACATAGTACTGTATTTCTGTGATTTTGAGACATTCCCCCCCCCCCCCCATGTAAACATATCTAAAAGCTAGATGCATATTAGAATTGCTTTTGCTTGTGGTGTTACTGAAATTTGGGTGCATCTTACAATCGATGGTGTCTTAAAATTGAAGGAATGTGGTAAATGGATTTCATTATATGATCTTCTGGTGTATTTGCTAAAATTCATTGATATTTTGTGACCTTTTAAAAATCGTATTTATTGAACTTTTCCCCAATAATCTTTCATCTCCCCAGTATATCATTTGGTTATCCAAAATAAGACTAGCCGTGTCTCTTTTGCATTGCAACTCTTGTAATGCAAACACATATATTTGTTGGACTTAATTCTGTAAGTTAAAAACAGGGAAGAAAACAAAAGTGTCGTAGGGCTTACAAGCACTCTTGTAAATTAACTGCATTTCAGTTTTAATTTGGACTCTGATAGCCTTTAAAAGACTATATTGCAACCCTGCTTTGAATTTAAATGTTACTGAATGTTGATATGCTGGTGTATGATTGATGTGGGTTTGATGGCGAGGATGATGTAATCAGAGAGATTTAAGAAATCCCTTGCATTATGTACACACCTGTATACTATAAATTAAATAACTGGACAGAGGCAAAAAAAAAAAGTATGACTATGGTAAAGGTAAAGGTTTCCCCTTGATATTAAGTCTAGTCATGCCCAACTCTGTGGGTTGGTGCTCATCTCTAGTTCTAAGCCGAAGAACCGGCATTGTCCATAGATGCCTCCACAGTCATGTGTCTAGCATGACTGCATGGAGCACTGTTATCTTCCCGCCGGAGTGGTACCTATTGATCTACTAACATTTACATGTTTTCGAAATGCTAGGTTGGCAGAAGCTGTGGTTGTCAGCGGGAGCTCATCCCACGCCCGGATTCGAACCAGTGATCTTTCGGTCAGCAGGTTCTGCAGCTCAGCAGTTTAACCCACTACACATAATATTTATATAGAAAAATTTCACAACTGCAATTTTGTTACTGTTAGGAATCATCATGTAAATAACTGATATGTAAGATGTATTTTAATTCAGTGGATCAAATTTGGCACAAATACCCGATACGCCAACATTTGAATACTGGTGGAGTGGGGTGAGGGGACTGATTTTGTCATTTGGGAGTTGTAGTTGGTAGGATTTATAGTTCACCTAAAATCAAAGAGCATTCTGAACTCCACCAGGAATGGAATTGAACCAAATTTGGCACACAGAACTCCCATGCCCAACAGAAAACATTGGAAGGGTTTGGTGGGCATTGATCTTGAGTTTTGGAGTTGCAGTTCACCTACATCCAGAGAGCACTGTGGACTCAAACAATAATAGATCTGGACCAAACTTCACACGAATACTCAATATGCCCAAATGTGAACACTGGTGGAGTTTGGGGAAATTAAAGCTTTGCATTTGGGAGTTGTAGTTGCTGAGATTTGTAGTTCACCTACAATCAAAGAGTCCCTTGAATCCCACCAACGATAGAATTGATCCAAACTTCCAACCCCCATGACCAACAGAATGTACTGGAGGGATTTGGGATGAATTGACAGTGATTTAGGGGAGATGTAGTTCACCTTCCACCTTTCTGATGGGTCTTTGGCGACCCCTCTGACACCCCCTTGTGAACACCCCCCCAGGGGTCCCAACCCCCAGATTGAGAAACGCTGCTCTAGCCATTTGCGGCACTCCATCTAAACTTGAAATCAGCTCCTGTTGTCTTGTGTTTGTTGTTCTAAATCAGGCAACAGGATTCCCACCCCTGTTTTGAACACATTTGCTGTATTGAAGAGAAATACAAAGACGATTGGACTCAGCATCACAAAACATATTGTGGAAGCAAGAGCTCAGATGAAGACAAATAGGGAGACCATGCCTGATAAACAACCCATAAATTTCAGATGGATTTGTATAGAACAGCAAAAAGAGAACCTAATGGTGTCTTTGTAGTCCTAAAATAGTGATATACTAGGGGAAAAGGGTGTTGAAACTCTCTATGTTACTACAAACCCAAATAATTCTGTAGGGTTACTTTTCCCCAATGGATCACAGCTACAAGAAATACATTTGTGGTATTGCTGTAGTACAGAACATTTGAAACTACTTTCTTTTAAAGGTACGGAAAACTTAAGTGTCTCATCTTGGGTTAACATCTTCACACTCGATAACTGCAGGAAAGCACATACCTTGATCTGATGTCATTGCCTTGAGTATTTTCCACAGCCCTCCCCTTTTATATTACAGGTATTAACTGTTGCTGATGGAGCCAGGCTGATACACATGGGGACAAAGGGTGCTTTTTATCTCAATACGCTCAGACATGCTTCATATTCTCCTGTGTATCCAAACAACTCTTGTTACCTCTGGGTCTCCAGGGCTTTCTAGAGAGCTGATACTCAGAATAAATCATGGAAAACAAGCGGCCCAGTGGCCCATAAACTAGGTTTTAGTTCATGAAATGTAATTACTTCTGAGTGATTATTAAATGAACAGTGGTTTAGAGTAATCTACTACATTATGTAATAAAGGGCTAAAAAAGATGAAGGCAATCATAATCTGCCAGATTTTAAGGTTTCAGACTTAGTGGTGGAATGTTGCAGATGAGGATCTGTTGTGTCAACACAACACCTCATCCTTAATATATTAAGAGCTGCTTCGACATTATTCTTTTGCATTTGTAAACCTGTTTTTCCCCTCTGCTGCTTCAGATTTCACTTGTCTTAACATAGAAAAATCTGTTAAAATGAAAATAACAGAAGATCCACTTGGAGCCTTTGGATGGTTCTAAGAAATCTGTCAAGAAGCACATGTAGGAAAAACAAAATTGCATGTAAGCAGTATGACTGAGACAAGGACCCTATCACACTGGATCAATTTGAAATCCAGTTGCTGCCTCCTGCAGAATTCTGGGGTTTGTAGTTTAAAGAGGGACCTTTAAACTCCTCAACCAGACAGTCCTGGGGCTCACTAAACTACAAATTCCAGAATTCTGCAGGTGGCAGCACCTGGATTTAAAGTGGAACCATCTTCTAGTGCAGCCATTCCCAACCTTTTTTTGACCATGGACAACTTTGACCAGGGACCACTTTGACAAGGTCGTGTTGGTACTCTCTAACATTAGTACCAAAAGGTTTATGAATCCGTTTTTGATCAACTTTAGATTTGGTTTGGTTATCTGGGGTGCTGATTCAGAAAATTCCATTGGATAGACCACATCAGCTCTAGTTTCTGAACAAATGCCATCCAAAAGTTTCTAACTGCTCGCCAGAGAAAATCATATTTAATAGGCCTCGGCACTATAAGAGGGTTTTGTGAGACCAGTTACTCTCGTTGCAACTCTGTAGTAATGGTGAGGCTGTGGAACATATTTTAGCTCTTGCGGACCACAGGTTGGGACCACTGCTCTAGTGTGGTGAGGTCTTTGTTTTGTGCACACTGTACAGTATAGCCTCTGCTATGTAGTGCATTGGTGGCGACCATGTGGATCCCTGGATTTTACTGCACTCACTTCTCATTAGCTATAGGCAATATGAGAAGTGTTCAGGAATGATAAAGATTGTAGTTCAACAACATGTGGAGGGCTGCAGGTTCAAGAGGTGGGTGTTTATTTGTTTTGTTGTAGTCTCATTTGTAAATGTTAAATCCTAGGGGGCAGGAAAGAAAAAACAATTGCTTCTAGTTTAACTGGCCATACCTTTTCTCAAAACAGGAGAGCAGTTAATTCTTGTTTCACTTTCCTTTCTTCCACATCCTCTCTATGATACTACTAATGTAAGCATCTGAGAGCAAGTGATTTAGTAAAATATGTGTGAATGAAAGAAACCCCAAGATAGTTGTTAAAGAAACTAACAGTACCGTTCTTCTTTTTCCTAAGGCTTCTGGCATTTTAGGTGAATGGGCATATGGTTATTACCTTTCCTCTTCTATTGAAATTAAATTATTCTATCTGAGGAGAAACTTTTGAGGAGTATGTGGCTGCTGAGACAGCATAATTTTCCCAGTACAGGGGTTACATTGTCATGGGTGTTCTAGTTATGGTATAAGAAGTATACCATAAAAAGTAGTTTCCATCAAGAGAGAAAGCTCGCTGGTTATAAAGATGGATTTTGCTTCCATTCTGTCACTATTGTGCATCTCAAAAAATACCGGTATACAGTGTTCCTCACTTATTGCGGGAATTCCATTCCAGGATCACCCGCGATAAGTGAAAATCCGCAAAGTAGGAATGCCATATTAATTTATACATCATGTAATATATTTTATATATTCTTTTTTTATCCGCGCTTTCTTACCTGCCTCCTGGCCCATTTCAAGGGTGCCTGCCTGCCTCCCTGGCCTCCGCAGAGCCTCCGGAGCCACACAGGTAGCAGCAGGCCAGGGAGGTAGGCCTTTCCCACTGCACCTCAGGCCTCTGGGGTCCCTGGCCTCCACTGGATGTAAATATTTTATATTTTTAGTAATATTTTATTAATATTTTCAAAAACCCGTGAAACAGCGAGTCCACTAAAAGCGAACCGCGGAGTAGCGATGGAACACTGTACACTGGCATAATTGAGTGTTATGTTGTAAGTCACCAAATGGATTCTAGCTATGAACTTCTACATGTTTTTAGTGTCTGATGACCTTTGTGTTCTGTTGTTCTTTAGTTTAAATGTTGGTTGTTTTCACAATTCTCTCCTTGTTGATGCTTTCAACCATTTGAGCCTTTAATCTTTTTCCAATATGGTTGCCTTTGCTGAACAAGCAAAGCTCTTCTGTAGTTCTCACAAGTGATCCTTCACATCAGGTACAGAATAGCAATGCACACATTCAAACACTTTTACTCCTGCCACTCAGTGCTACTATTCCTCCCCTCCTACCAAAACCATCATATCCTTAGGCATAAAAATAGGTATTCCTCCCACAACCCTCAAGTGACGTTGTTGCAATACCACTTCCTCTCTTCCTTAGGAGGTTATTGTATTTTATTTGGCTAGCTTCTTTACCAAGACATTCTGCAGCAGAGAAGGTCATATTTATCTTTGTTGTACTATGGATCCCAGCAGATATTTTCACAAAAAAGCAGAGTTTCTATGGCTTAACTGAATTCATGTTACGTAGAAACCGATTAGACGAGTCGCACATGCTGCAGGCTTGTTCTTTGAGCATTACGCCTGCTTGCAATCCACATTGTGAGAATAATAGAAAGGAATGGAAAATCCAGGTAACGGATATCGTTCTATCTATTGCTATGTTGGCCACAAGAAGCATGAACCATTTCTCACGTAACACTTTGTACTCCAGTGCAGATACCTGAGCACAAAACATATGAATAGTACCTGGATGGTATCTTTTCCTTTGAAAATATTTCCAATTATTGGGAAAGCGTTGAGTTTCTGCTGTTTGGATGGGACAAGCAGTACCTTTGAACTTCTTACATTGTAAAGCCATCTCTCTCACAATGGAGAGACGGGCTCCGTGCCAGCCCTAGATAGAGCTGGAATAACTCTATCAGCCCATCACTGTCCATCTACATTATTAGTGTAGTTCAAGCAGTGGTCATCTGACTCACTATAAAGCAATGTTCTAGGTTTCTTTGTTCGACAAAGTTCATTCGTTTCTCTATTTCAAAAGGGAACATACTCCCTTTCTATCCATGATAGACCACTTCAGCCTAATAAATAGAAACAGAGAGATTCTCTTGTTGAAACCAAATGGAAATTAACATCAGATGGTATACTACCTATTCAAGCAATCTTTTTGTTGTAACAGTTACTTAAGTCCCAAGATAGTTTTTGTTTTAGTTAAGGAGGCTGATGACAATCAACAGACTTTGAAAAGTAACTATTTTTAGACTACAAAATTTGCCCAGTTAGAATAACCCTTCTGTTACTTGAAAGCCTGTCAAAACAAGCAAAAATATAAATTACTGCTTTTTTGGGTGTCTGAAAAGACAGAGGGTTTTTGGAGCGTTAGGAAGTTGGTCCTTAGTCCTGCACTGCATCCTTGTCCCTGTAACTTCTAGGCTTGTGAATTTTGGGTTAATCCCTATCCATTTCTGCTTGCCTGATACTGGAAACCCCCCATATCCATTTTCTTGCACCTCCCGAACGTGGGTGCACTGCTGATTAGGTGTTTTTGTTCCCCACCTGAAAAAAATGGATATTTTTGACCCAGTAGCGCCAATGGGGAACTTACTAGGCTCCCCTGAAACCCTTTCCTTCAAGGGAGCCTAGGTGTTAGAAACAAGGTTAAGGAAGCACCCTATCCAGCTCATTATGGGGACGACTTCCCACAGACTCTCCTTCCATACCCTTCATTAAGACCTGGATTACAAAAAAGCTTCAGAGTTAGTATACCACTCTGATTGTAGAGGATACTGGGTTTAATGTTTCTTAAAGCTCTTCCTACCCTAGAAGAGAGGTAGGCATGCACGCTTTCTATCCCAGCACCAGTAGCATGCCACACAGCTTTAAGGAGACCCAAGGAAGGAAGAATTATGCTGGGGAAAGTGGAAGGTAAAAAGAAGAGGGGCCGACCAAGGGCAAGATGGATGGATAGCATCCTTGAAGTGACTGGAATGACCTTGAAGGAGCTGGGGGTGGTGACGGCCGACAGGGAGCTCTGGTGTGGGCTGGTCCATGTGGTCACGAAGAGTCGGAGCCGACTGAACGAATGAACAACAACAAAAAGGAAGGAAGAGTGATGATCTGGAGCTCAGTAGAGCTATCCTCCCTGGACTACCTTAAAAATCCCCTCTCTTGCCTGCAGTCTCTTTTCTGCATGGAATTTTGCTTCCTTAAATCTGTTCCTACTTTCTACTCTAGAAGAGAGGTAGGCTTCTCTTTTTGTTTTCTGGGCTTACTATTATTAATAATTATGATTATCTTTTATATTTTATTATTATTAATAATTATTGTTATCTCAGCTGTCCTGAGTCCCTCTGCGGAGGTCTTGAGATAGGACAGGATATAAAAGCCCTAAATTAATACATACATAAATAATAGAAGTATTTTCTGGAGGAGAGGAAGGGAAGGAGAAAAAAAAGCCAAAAGGGTGACTCTCCAAGCCCCCAAATGCGCACGCACCCCACCCACCATCTCTCAGGTCCCCAACTCCCAGTCAGTCCAATTAAATAAAAAGAATCAGGAAAATAAAGGGAAATCTAAAAGATTCAACTGTGATGCTGAATAGGAGAGGAGGAACCATGATCAGCTGTCACGTGATCCCTTTTCAGATGGGAATCTGTGATGGATGGCCCCTTGCCATTTCGAGCACCGGTATGAAACGAGTAAGCCGAATGGCCGAAGGTACTGGCTAAAACCGGATCCATGCACAACTCTAGAATCTTCTTGCTTTGTTTGAACAGATCAGCAGGATTCCCAAATCAGCCATGGAAACTCACTGGGTGACTTTCATCAAATGACACACTCTCAGCCCCAAAAACCAAATGAAAGGTTCACCTTAAGATCACTGTAAGTCAGAAACTTCTTGAAGGAAGATAACAACAAATGGTTAATCGGGATCTTCCTGAACAAAGTCCAACACCCAAAAACTATTACACTGGATTTTGTTTTATTTACCACTAGCTGTCCTCTGCCACACGTTGCTGTGGCCCAGTCTGTGTATATGTGCTTTGTGTGTGTATATATATGTGTGTATATATTTGTGTATATGTCTATATATGTGTGTTTGTGTATATATGTGGTTTTGTGCATGTGTTGTAATTTTTTTGGTTTTTTTTGTAGTATAATCTTTATTAAGTTTTCAGTTTACATTTAAAATGCAAGATATGTAGCCGTAGCTACTAGAATATGTGCAATGTGATATCCGACGAAGACCCCGAAAGAGAAATTGTGTTGCATAGGAAGGAAAAGATAATAGAGAAGAAAGAGAAGAAGAAGAAGGGGGAAAAAAAGGAAAGTAAGGCTAGAAAAATAGATATAAAGCCCAAAGCCTGTTTAAAAACCAGAGTAATAGATGTTGTCAACTTCCTGGGGTCATCTTGAGGTCTGCTCTCCCTTCTTCCTTCCCTTCCTCTTCTTTCTCATTTCTCCTCAACTTCTTTCTTCTTTTCTTCCTTCTCTACTTTTCTTCCTTAATTAGATCAGAATCTTCTTATTATTATTTTTGGTTTTTAAAGTCTGTTCTGCTGTGTTTTTCAGTGTTTTTATAAGTGATGGTCACTCGTTGGCCTGATATGTGTATTGTGTCCAAATTTGGTGCCAATTCATCCAGTGGTTTTCGAGTTATGTTAATCCCACAAACAAACACTACATTTTTATTTATATAGATTAACTAATGACTGAAGCCTTGATTAGCAGTGCAGAATATGTGACAGCATCAGTTCTCATTAGCCTCAGCTGGTTGCTCACAGAAAATGTCTAATCTGTTCCATGGCCACTAAATAATTTCTGAAGCCTAGTGTCATATTTTTAAAGTAAGATGCATATTCAAAGACTCTTTCTGGGCTTTAACAAGGGCAACAGCAGAGCAAAAGGCAAAGGAGGACTATTATAGATGTATTCTGCAATAAAACAAGGGAGGAGACTTTGATCTTTGAAATGTTTTGCTTGGTTGGTAGTGAACATTGTGGCATTCCTAAGCCTTCTTGTAGGAATTATGGGAATTCTGTCTGTCACTGGCTTTGGCCATGCCTGTTTAGCTGTGAGGTCACTGCCTTCTGTCTTCATCATAATCACTCAGATAAAATCTGATAATTCTGAAAAATCACTTGGCAAAGATGTTCTTTCACTCTGTCACTTCAGATAGGTATTGATTCTTCATGCATACAGGTATGTTGAAGCAAAGCCACTTGCACTAGAAAATGCATTTGATACCATGTATTGTCAAAAGCTTTCATGGCTGGAATCACTGGGTTCTTGTAGGCATTTCGAGCTATATGGCCATGTTCTAGAGGCATTCTCTCCTGACGTTTCGCCTTCATCTATGGCAAGCATCCTCAGAGGTTGCGAGGTCTGAGACCTCACAACCTCTGAGGATGCTTGCCATAGATGCAGGTGAAACATCAGGAGAGAATGCCTCTAGAACATGGCCAGAAAGCCTGAAAAACCTACAACAACCCACTGTATTTGATACTTTCTGAATTGTAATTTTTTTGTGGACAAGCAGAGCATTATTTAGGGGGCCACAGTGGAACAGCAGGTTAAACTACTCAGTTGCAGAACCTGCTGATCAGAAGGTCACTGGTTCGAATCCACAGAATGGGGTGAGCTCCCATCATTAGTCCCAGCTTCTACCAACCTAGCAGTTCGAAAACATGCAAATGTGAGTAGATAGGTACCTCTTCAGCAGCGTTCCATACAGTCTTGCCAGCCACATGACATGACTTAGGAGGTGTCTACAGACAATGCCAGCTCTTTGACTGAAATCGAGATGAGCACCCCACCCCACCAGAGTTGGACACAACTAGACTTAATGTCAAGGGGAAACCTTTATCTTTACCTAGAGCATTATTTGTCGCCATAACAGCAAATTAAAAAAAAGAAAGGGAAGAACATAAGACAAATGAAAATAATATTATAATAATTAGGGATCATGTTGTTGTTGTTCATTCGTTCAGTCATCTCCGACTCTTCGTGACCTCATGGACCAGCCCATGCCAGAGCTCCCTGTCGGCCGTCACCACCCCCAGCTCCTTCAAGGTCATTCCAGTCACTTCAAGGATGCCATCCATCCATCTTGCCCTTGGTCGGCCCCTCTTCCTTTTACCTTCCACTTTCCCCAGCATAATTGTCTGAGGTTGAATATTCAAGATATAGGGAATTAATGAGAAATGAAGAGTAAAGAATGGAATAGAAAGGGCACAGTTTAGGTTTCTCCGTGATAAAAAGTCTTCTGATTTCCCCCCCTAAAGCCTTCATTTAAGTTTCTTAAAGCTAGAACATTTAAGGTGTACCACCTTCTCAACCCTCTCCCTGTCCTGATATAATATCAAGTGATCATCTTGTGACCTGCTGTTAGTCACAGCATCTAGCACCAGAGTTTCCATTCCTGAGTCTTAAAATTGATGATGTCCTAAGTAATTTCTAGCTTCCTTCTCCCTGACATAAATCATTGAGCCAACACAGTATTAACCTCTGCCCTGACTTTTTTTTAAAGAAATCCCTTCGCTAGTGACTCTCTGAGTCTTCTGGTTTTTACACACATTCCCATCAACTCCCCCTTCTTCTGGGCATCAGCTTGCTCCTTAATAGCAGGGCAGAGTTCATTTAAGGTAGCTGTGTACAGTCCTATCTTTGATTCATGAATTAATCCTGGAATTGATGGTTTTACAGCCAATCTATCAAGTGGAGGGTGAAGTTTGTTACAGAAGAAATTAGCATGAAGTCATGGATGTGACTTGACTTATGGATGTCAGATGTGCACTAGCTGTGTATTTCTGAATCTCTCTCCAAAAAGGGATATGTGCTGTGGCAGGGGTTGCATGAATTGTCATTTGAGATCCATGATTTAAATTGCTTGCTCTCTGTGTTTTTTCCTTCCACAGAAAAAAACATTCATGTTCTATATAAGTACACGTTTTAACCCTCCTTCTTTGGGGAGATAATTTCTGTTGAAATAAACCTTCTCGAGATTAGTCAGATCTAAATTTGACTTCTTCCTCTCTATAGCTGCAAGCCAATTGATTAATCATGGATTTCCCATAATTCATTTATTTTAGACCTAGCTAAGGTTATGAACCTATGTTTGGGCTGTTACCCTTTGTATAGGCCAGTGGTTCTCAACCATTTTTTGACTAGGGACCACTTGACCAGGGACCACTCTCCAACATTAGTACTATTTATTTATTTATTTTATTTCGCGCACTACTACCCCGCCCTTCTTAACCCCCGAGGGGGGACTCAGGACGGCTTACAAAAGGCACAATTCGATGCCAACAAACAGATAATAAAATAAACATGTATCAACAGCAGTTACAAAACAATTAAAAACAATCCAATTATACATCACAATTATTAAAAACCCATCTAATATTCAACGTTCGCCAAGCTCAGAATCCATAGTTCATTCCATATTGTCAAATTCTATCAATTCTGGTCGTCATTGTCCTTTGTCTATCCACCAGATTACCCAAAGGCCTGGTCCCATATCCATGTTTTCAATTTCCTTCTAAAAGAGAGGAGGGATGTCGATGACCTAATTTCCCCAGGAAGCGAATTCCACAGGTGAGGGGCCATCACCGAGAAGGCCCTGCTCCTCATCCCCACCAACCTCACTTGTGATAGAGGTGGGGCCGAGAGAAGGGCCTCTCCAGAAGATCTTAAACTCCAAGGCGGGATGTAGAAGGAGATACATTCGGACAGGTACGCTGGGCCGGAGCTGTATAGGGTTTTGTAGGTCAGAACTTTGAATTGTGCTCGGAACGGTACTAAAAGGGTTACAAATCAATTTTTGGTCAACTTTAGATTCAGTTCGGTTATTTAGGGTGCCGATTCAGAAAATTGCATTGGATATACCACATCAGCTCTAGTTTCTGATACAGAACACATGATATCCAGTAGTCACCATCTGCTTGCCCACAGAAAACCATACTATAAGAGGGTTTTATGAGACCAGTCGCTCTCGTTGCAATGGTGTAGTAACAGTGAGGCCGTCGACCATATTTTAGTTCTTGTTGACCACTGGTGGCCCATGAACCACAGGTTGGGAACCACTGGCATAGACTGTAGCATTTTACACTGCAGATGGGAATTCACACGAAAAGGATGCATGCACATCCTAATGATATCTAACTTTCTATAGACAGATATTTATTGATTGATGATCTTGTGGATTTTATGGGGGAACAATTAAATCTGCAGTATTATTTATTATTTCTTTATTTACTATATTTATAGCCCTCCTTTCTCAGCCATATGGTGACTCAAGACGAGTTACAGATTGGCACAATTCGATGTCAGGCATTCATAAAAGTACCATTAAAACAATCAACATTACAATATAAAACATAAATAAAAACCGTTAAAGCATATAAGCATCGGTGTCATCTTGTTAAAAATCTTATCCAGTAACATCGTCTGGCCATTCCATGTTCATCATTCATAGTTCCGTGTTATTTATTCCACTGCATTCTCAAAAACTTGCTCAAAGAACCAGGTCTTTACTTATTTTTTGGAAAGTCAGGGGGGGCAATCTAATATCCCTGGGGAGGGAGTTCCATAGCCAGTGAGCCACCACTGAGAAGGCCCTGTCCTTCGTCTTTGCCAATCACACTTGCGAGGCAGGCAGGATCAAGAGCAGGGCCTCCCCATATGATCTTAAGCGCCTAGATGGTACATAGTATGACATATGAAATGATAAAGATCAGTGTTTTACCATCTTATTGAGTACTAGTTTGGGTGTTTTTTTTAGCAGGATTCCTTCTTTTGTTTAAGAACACATGGGCCTCTAGCTAGAAATTATTACATGTAAGACTGTTGTGGGTTTGGGAAGGGCACAACTTTGTTCATCAACACAGTTTGCAGTTTAACAAGTTTAACATAGGGTGTGGAACAGCCTGGCTCTAAATTAGACCAGGAAAAGACCCAATCCATATTTCAGTAATTGGTTTCCCAAATAGCAAAATATTGCATTTCTTCATAATGAAATCCCCAAAACTCTTATCCAACCCAAACAATATTACTGGACCAATATTGATATGCCTCCTTCGTCCAGTGTCAGTGGTTTAGCGGCAGTAACAAATGAGGATAGATGTCCACTGCATTGTGCCCAAACTGGAGAAGCATATCTGAGTGATGGCCGACCATGCTGAGAAAAATTATTTTTAAAACAAGCAAGAACTAGGTTTTAGTCTTCCTTATGCTTTCTTCATAAGCACCTTGTGTAGGAGAGGTGATTGATTTTTTTTATTAAAAAGTTATTTCTAGCTTTGTGTAGGCATTATTCCATCCATCCTATCTTGTTTATATTTTGCTTCATTGCATTGCTGTACTGCTAATCCCTTCTTCACACTTGTACCCGAAGTGGCCTTAAAATAACACACATACCTCTGATTTGAAAGGACAGGGGGAGAATATGAGTAAAAACGAAAGGGGGCCATTTTACATGAATGTTGGCAGGATGAAACAAAAAATAACTGTCTGTTCTGTAACCCAACAAGGACCCATCTTTTTTTCTATCTCTCATTTGTGCCGTTTAGTATTTTAGAACATATGACTGTTTCACTCAAGTCTCACAGCCCTTGGTTCTTCATCCTACATGTGGAGCAGAGGCATGCATATCTTAAGATCTAGTGGGAAATTTTAGGGTTCCAACCTCTCACTCAGGAATTCCTAGTAGAGGTATATTTGTGGAATCAAAATCTAACAAGGGCTGTTGACACAATCGCTCCCAAACATCCTCTCTGACCCAGGACAAAACAGGCTCCCTAGTATAAAGAGACCCTCAGGAAAATGAAATGGGAAGGATTATGGTTAGAGTGCAGATGGCAGAAAACTCAACTTTTATGCAACAAGACATGGTACAGAGGGCACCTTTGCTCCTATAAGGTGGCAATACTTGCAGCGAAGATAGCTTTCCCGTCTTCAAGCATTGCGCCTGCAGATTCACATCCAGCTGAATTGTTCAGAGTGGTAAAAGGCTTAACCCAGGTACCCTCCCCTCCAAACCTTTTGCTAGAACCTTCAGTAGCTCACTGTGATGCTTTGCAGATAAAATCTCCAGCATAAGAGCTGACTTAAATGCTGTCATTGAAATAGAGGCTAACAACGAGGTGTCCAGCAACTCTGTAAGTGGGGTTACATTGGATCAGTTTCAATCGATCTAAAATATAACAAATTATTAATGCATCTCTAAGGGAGGGAAACTTTCCATCCTGTTTAAAAGAAGCAGTAGTTAGACCCTGGGGGTGGCTAGACAACAAATTACCACAAAAGCTACTGAAGGAAAGCTCTTGATGTGCATCAGTGATCTGTAATTTGTGTAAATGCAATCTGGGCCTCAAACCGATTCCAGAATGTCTTGCATATTCATCATTTTCTTCAATACCAGTTTGAAATGGCACTAAATGGTTAGTGTAGATGGCCCACAGGCAAAAAGCACCTCCAAGCATGTATCATACTGTTTTTGATTGATGGCATTGGATTGTTGCCAACACTGTGAACCTCCCTGAGTCCCCTTCGGGTCTGAGAAAAACGGTATATAAATACTGCAAATAAATAAATAAATAAATAAGCACTTCTGATTATGTCAATTAAAACTTTTTTAAAGATGTACACTTGGCTTTCCACTTTTGTGCATCAAACTTTTGCGAATTTGGTTATTTGCTGATTTTATTAATAGGACCTCTTTAAGAATCTCCAGGTTCTCCGGTTCAGCTCTATGGTCAACCATGCTGAAAGATCTAGTTTCCTAAAGGAGCAGTTCTCTAATAATGGTCAACTTCTGCCAGATATTGAACATCGAATCATAATAAGAGACCTAGAAATTTCTATAGGAGTGGTTTCTCGGATTTAAAAAATAGTGCATTTTTAATCAAGGTTTTTCTACTTTTGCAGGGGTCATACATTGCTAATTATCCAAGGATTTAATGGGCTAACTGTACATCTGAAACTGTACATTTTGTTTCTGTGATTAGAGGAAGGAAAGAAGGAACAGTTTTAGATACTGTGTTCAGATATTTTATTTATTTATTTATTTTGAGCACTTCTACCCCGCCCTTATCAACGCCCTAGGGGAGACTCAGGGCGGCTTCCAGCCGGCACATATTTGATGCCTACAATTCAATACAATAAATAACATAACAACAATAAACATGAATAGTTAAAATATTAAATTAATACAATAAAATCTCATAAAGGTCAGCCTGGTGGCCATCGTTTCGCAGGTACATGAGTCCATTCAGCATATCATAATCCGTTTCCAAAGCTTTTAGTCATCATTGTCCTTATCAGTCTGCCTGATTACCCAAAGGATTGGAGCCCCCGGTGGCGCAGTGGGTTAAACCCCTCTGCTGGCAGGACTGAAGACCGACAGGTCGCAGGTTCAAATGTGGGGAGAGGCGGATGAGCTCCCTCTATCAGTTCCAGCTCCTCATGCGGGGACATGAGAGAAGCCTCCCAGAAGGATGATAAAAACATCAAATCATCTGGGCGTCCCCTGGGCAACGTCTTTGCAGATGGCCAATTCTCTCAGTCGTTCCTGACACGGCAAAAAAAACAAACAAACCCCAAAGGCTTGGTCCCATATCCATGTTTTTAATTTTCTTCTAAAAGAGAAGAGGGATGGCGATGATCTAATTTCCCCGGGGAGTGAATTCCACAGACGGGGGGCCACCACCGAGAAGGCCCTGTCCCTCATCCCCGCCAGTCTCGTTTGTGACAAATTATTATTATTATTATTATTATTATTATTATTATTATTATAACTTTATTTGTACCCCGCTAGCATCTCCCGAGGGATTCGATGCGGCTTACACAGGCCGAAGCCCCAAAACACAATACAACAATACAATACCTAAAGCAAATTAAAAACAGTTAAGCAGAAAAACAATAACAGTAACAATACAACAAGACACTATTAAAACTGGGCCGGCCAGAGTAGGGGTACAGGATTAAAAGTGCTGATGTGGCGGGAGGAATGTAGGATTATAAAGTAAGTGCAGTGTGCAGTGATCTTGGTTCTACTAAAGTGCTTCTAGGATTTGGTGCTGGAGGTTCCTAATCTGAAAAGGCACATCGGAACAGCCAGGTTTTCAAATTCTTTCTGAAGACTGCCAATGTAGGGGCCTGTCTGAGATCTTTCGGGAGGGCGTTCCAAAGTCGGGGACCACCACAGAAAAGGCCCTGTCTCGCGTCCCCACCAAGCGAGCTTGCGACGCGGGCGGGATCACGAGCAGGGCCTCTCCAGATGACCGGAGTGAGCGTGTGGGTTCATAGACAGCGATACGGTCATGTAGGTACGGTCACAAAGGCGGGGTCAAGAGCAGGGCCCCTCCAGAAGATCTTAAATTCCTAGGTGGGACGTAGAAGGAGATACATTCGGACAGGTACGCTGGGCTGGAGTCGTATAGGGTTTTATAGATCAAGACCAGATATGAATTCCTCTTATGCCAGAGCGCTTGATATTAATAAAAAATGTAGGGATCCTGATTCACATATCTGTGATCTGCTTCTTTTGGCCTCATATCTCACATTGCAAGACTTCCATTAGATAAGAATGAAATGCAGCAGGTGGGTAGAAAAAGGAGCAGTTATATCATTTAGTCCTTTTTCTGCCATCATCTTGCAAGTTAGACATTTCCTCAAATGAAATATGATTTGTAATAGTTTCTTAAGTTGGCTGTGCTCCATATGAATCCTGCCCAATGGGGATATCAGGCAACATATCGTAGAAATGAAAAGGATAAATGATACATTCAGCTATCTCTCCAGCTCCATCAGTGGTGTTTTTCTTGGTGCTCAAGGCAGACAGTGCCAAAAGTAGCAGAAGAACAAGAGCTTTGATGACTCTTAAAATTCTTCAGTGCTCCGGAAAAGAAACAACCAGGGATGTGTCACGTTTCATATTGGAATATCAGCACCATTTCTATGGGGATGGGGGTGAGTGGGAGAGAAGGATGCCTTGAGAAACGCATTTGCAGTATCTGCTGCTGAGAACCATTGTTCATATGGCAGAAACAGGGTTCTCCTTTAGACTTCCTGTTGCTATAGAGACACGGAGCAAGGAGAAGTGACGGAGGGCAAATTAAGACTGTGGTTTAAGGCGGCAGCACTTCAGACATGAAGCACAAGACAGATTGCGTGCTAAAAGCTTCAGGCAGAACAATATTTATTTCCTGACTAGCTAAGGCCTTTTAAAAATAAATCAACAAAGAAGTCTTAAAACATTTTAAATGATCAAGATTGCAACAGGGAAAGCAGATAAAAGTGGTTTATAGTTTACCTATAGCTAGTGGATTTTATTTACTTTATTTCTTGTTAGAAAATTGATTCTTGTTGTGAGCCTTCCAAGCAATTTGCAACTTATAGTGACTAGTTATTTTGGGAAGGAGAGTGTGTGAATCAGCCAAGGTTTTCCAGTGGATTTCCATTGCGAAGTTGGGAACAGAACCCTGGACTCCAGAATTGTTATCCAACATTCAAACCACTACACTACACTTACCTTTTCTCATTAAATTTATGAAAAATGTTGTTTAAAGTGGAAATGCTGGACCACACCAACAACCACCATGTCAGACTACACAGAGAAGCCATTGAAATCCACAAGCATGTGGACAATTTCAACAGAAAGGAAGAGACCATGAAAATGAACAAAATCTGGCTACCAGTATTAAAAAACTCTAAAATTACAACAGCAAAACAGCAGAGAGGAAACAACCAGGCACATCTTAACACCTCTCAACAAGAGATTTTCCCAGGCTCAGGCAGGCCTTCAAATGCTAATGAAGGTGGTCAGTTGAAACATTCACACCTAGCTCGAGCAGAGAAGAGCTCTTTGCCCCACTCCAGCCATTCCACAGATATATAAACCCATTGTCCTAATTCCAACAGACCTCACTACCTCTGAGGATGCTTGCCATGGATGCAGGCGAAACGTCAGGAGAAATGCCTTTAGAACATGGCCCTATAGCCCAAAAAAACCCACAAGAACCTAGTGATTCCAGCCATGAAAGCCTTCGACAATACATTGTTTAAAGTGTTTACTGCTAGAAGCTTATAAGCAATAAACCATTTCAAATATAAAAGAGAAAATTGGATCCTGGCAGGATATAACACTATGTAACAAAATTGAAATTTCTGTTCCTGGTTTGAAAGTGTTATTTCCTGTTTAATTGTGTGGTATATAAACTTATTAGTATTTCAATGGGAACTGTGGGCCTGCTTTTGGCTGATGAGATAGGATTGTTGTTGTTGATGTGTGCTTTCAAGTCATTTCAGACTTAGGTTGACCCTGAGCGAGGGCCGGGTAAATGACCTTGGAGGGCCGTATTCGGCCCTCGGGCCTTAGTTTGAGGACCCCTGGTTTAGACTCTAGAAAATATTCATTGAAAAACTGTAGCAAAATATGTTGCAGGATAGAAACAAAGTGTGTGATAGAAACAAAATGTGTTGTCCCATAGAAACAAAGTTTTTGCAGTTCGAGAAACCTTTTCCATGTTATTATGATTGAACCAATTAGGAAATGACATTTCTCATTGAACCAATTAGCAAATGACCCAGGAACAACAAAAATTGTGTTATTAGTAAAGGTAAAGTTTGTCCCCTGACATTAAGTCCAGTCGTGTCCAACTCTGTGGATTGGTGCTCATTTCCATTTCTAAGCCGAAGAGCTGGTGTTGTCCATAGACACCTCCAAGGTCATGTGGCCAGCATGACTGCATGGCATGCTGTTACCTTCCCGCTGGAGTGGTACCTATTGATCTACTCACATTAGCATGTTTTCGAACTGCTAGGTTGGCAGAAGCTGGGGCTGACAGCAGAAGCTCACTCTGCTCCCCAGATTCGAACCTGTGACCTTTTGGTCAACAAACTCTTGCTAGGTTGGCAAAAGCTGGGGCTAACGATGGGAACTCACCCTGCTCTGCAGATTCAAACTGCTGACCTTACAGTCAGCAAGTTCTGCAGCTCAGCAGTTTAACTTGCTGTGCCACCATGGCCTAGGCATGATACCAGCCTTTCTTAAATTACACTATTTAACACAATTTTTGGAGCCCCGGTGGCACGCTAGGTTTAAACCACTGAGCTGTAGAACTTGGTCAGCAATTCGAATCTGCAGAGCAGGGTGAGTTCCTGTTGTTAGCCCCAGCTTATGCCAACCTAGCAGTTCAAAAACATGCAAATAAGTTAATATAATTATTTTTATTTTTTTTATCCCACCTCCATCTCCCCAAAGGGACCCAGGGCAGCTTACATGGAGACAAACCTGACCAACATAGTTGAAATGTAACACAATGAAAGTAAATAAGACATAATCATAAAATAATATAAAACAAACAACAACAGAACACAGTATGAAAACAGTCATTGAGCAAACAACCAATGGTCTGACTAATAAACAGTTTCTGGGCTCGGGTGGGTGGGCTTGTGCAAATCAATTATGAGGACAGGATTGATGGATAAAGTGCAAAAGCCAGATGATAAAATTAGGAATGGAGGGAAATATGAAATAGAGGATTTTGCCTCTGGGTAAGGAGTAAAATGCAAGATCTAGATTTTGGGTCAAATGTGAGTAGATCAATAGGTACCGCTTCGATGGGAAGGTAACGGCACTCCATGCAGTCATGCTTGCCACATGAGCTAGAAGGTGTCTACGGACAACACCATCTCTTCAGCTTAGAAATGGAGATGAGCACTGCCTCCCAGAGTCGGACACAACTAGACTTAATGTCAAGGGAAAACCTTTACCTTAATATCATGCCATTCCCCATTATTGTGGAAATCATGCTTTCCCCCAAATACTTTCTATAAAGATGTTACACATTTCTTTATTTCTGAATTTTTCTCACATGTTATCTACTAATGTATAGTAGAGGGACACCTACATATATTTCATTAGAGAGATGGGAATAAATTATTTGAAATGAATCCTGTCACCTTGCGGCTATCTCAGTTCTATTTCTAGCCTCCACTGAGGACTTTGCCAATTTAGCTCAGAGCTTTTGGGGTGCGACTGCAAATGTGGCAACCTTTAATGTTATATTTTTGGAATAATCCACTAACAAGACAGAGATAACTGCCGACTGTTACCATGCTGCCCTTTCTTCCAAAAGGGCTCCCAGAAGATTGTTTCTAGGGTCATTATACAAAGGGCAATGTAACAAATAGTGTATTGAATCTTTTCTTCCCCCAACCCACAAATACAAAGTTGTTGTGCATTTGGGATCCCTATATCTTCCCTCTAGCCAGCCCGATGGCATTGTTTGGAAGCGCAGGGTTGTAAATGCTGTTCTAAGGGTTATAGGCGTTAAATCTTGAAGATATTGTTGACAATCTTGGTCACTCTTTAGTAGAGGATATCAAGTTGTGAAACCCTACTGTTTACCAGTCCACAAGTTGTCAGATGCATCCCTCTCAAAGATTTTATCTCTAATCACTTTCTTGCCCAACTGCATTAGGGTTGTTGTTGACCCATCAAAAATACTGATGGAGCAGGGCAAACCAATATTGAGCCCAACCTCCCCACTTATATTGCTCCATCAGGCATTGTTTTGTAATGCTCCCATCTCAATTTCCAGAAGTCTCTTCCCATATGAGATGTTAAACTTTCCTCACTTAAAGCATTCTGGCCTTAAATCAGGGAAGATCCAATTCAAGCCTTAACAAGGCAGCTGGTGTCCTGGGAGAAGGGCTAAAAGAGCTCTTACAAACTTATTCTGGATACATTCAACCTGCTCTTGGTTGGCATCGGTGAGGGACACTTAATGTATTTCTTGGTCCTCATATAACTCAATTTGCTTTTCCTCTATTTCATAACAATCTCCTTTGGAGTCTACTTCCAGTAGGAGCACCATCAGAAGTAAATATATAGAGCTATCAGTAGTCATAATAGAGGACTCTGCAACATGTAGGCATCCCCAAATTATTAGGTCAAGCAATTTATTAGGTGAGAATTAAGCTATGGCTGAATCTCTTGGTTGAGCTTGAAGGCACTGAGTTCAGATGACATGCTTCAATGGGATGCATAATAGAAGTTCTTGATACAGATTTGCTCTTCTGGGATCTATTCGAGATCACATTTCTGCTGATCCCTTGCTCTAAAACTAATCCCTCATTTTTCTGCGAAATAAGACCAGAAGTATTTTTACGGTAGCTTTCGTGTAGTCTGACACATACATCTTTACATGAAGCAAAGCCAAAACCACTTTGATTCATAACTTTGTCCTACTGAAAGCTTCATCCCAATGAAAGACTCTTACAAGGAAGCATCTTTTCCGTCTGGGTTGAGTTGGCATAAACAACAGAAAAATACACGTGCCTGCTTTCGTCTAGAGGAACTGAAGCATTTTACCCAGTAAAAAAAAAATTAAAATTAGAAAACACATTAATGTACCACAAAAGCCTCAGAACAAATTCTTATTTAACTCCACCTTCGTGTTGGTGGCAAAACATCCTGGCCACACAAACCAAGAGAGCATCCTTTGTGGAAAACTTGGCTTCAGTGATGATTACTCATCAGTCCAAACAAAATGATTGATGCTGTTTTTCAGTTTAAGTCTCCACTCTTTCCATCTTCAAGAAAGTGGCTTACTTTACTGTGATTGCTTGGCAGATTCAAACAGTATAAAATTTGAAAGTACTGTAACTGTCAGGCCTAAATTCCATTGTTAATCTCAACTACAAAAGACCTACTGAATCAGTGTGAATCATTGAAGCGTTGATCTATCAGTCAAGTGTTGGTTGGATGTGTAGAAGGGCTCCTTACAGCTCATGTGTCATACCAGGAGGTTTTCCAGATACCATGCTGTTTCTGGATCATGTAGAAGATACACCGTCAGTCCTCAGAGAGTTTTCCTCCAGGAACTTTTTTTTTTTTTGCTGTCCCTGGGTGAATAGAACATGTAAGCTTCCAAGTCTCAGTGCCAGCACTTGCCTTCTTGTCTTGCTCCAAATGGCATGATGTAGGTCCAACACAAATACAGCTTACACTAAGTTAGAGAGCCTTGGTACTTAGTAGGGATGGGTGGGAATGGATGCCCCAATTTTAAAACCACCCCATTTAGAAAAATAAAACTTTTCTTCAGTGCTGCTTATCTGGGATTTGTTTTCCCATCTTTCATCCGGTGCCCAGGTAATTCTAGCCCAAATCAATTGACAATGCCTGTGGGGGGACAAAAAAGTCTTAACCTAGCATCTAAATAACAGAAAAGATTCCATTGTATTTCCCTGGAGAACATTTTCCACAGGCTCTGTAGCATAGTTCAAAGTGACCTTGCTTTGATTACCAGTTGTCTCATGTAATGTGATGGCATAGTGAAAGAAGGGATTCCAATTGCCCTCATGGTAAGATTGGTGGCTAAATTACTTGAGGATTCTTGCACCCATAATGAAAAGCTGATTTGAGAAAGTAATCATGAAGCATCAGTTGAAGCAAACTGAGAGTGTATAAACAAACAAAAGATGTTCAATTGGTTCCATATCATCAGATCCTGTAATTTTTCCTGGAGCCAATCTCCACTGGATACCAATAGCCAATAATCTTACTTTAGGCCAGGGGTCCTCAAACTAAGGCCCGAGGGCCGGATACAGCCCTCCAAGGTCATTTACCCAGCCCTCGCTCAGGGTCAACCTAAGTCTGAAATGACTTGAAAGCACACAACAACAACAACAACAACAACAACAACAACCCTATCTCATCAGCTAAAAGCAGGCCCACACTTCCCATTGAAATACTAATAAGTTTATATTTGTTAAATTGTTCTTCATTTTAATTATTGTGTTGTTTTTAAGTGGGTTTTTTTGCACTACAAATAAGATATGTGCAGTGTGCATAGGAATTCATTCATTTTTTTTCAAATTATAATCCGGCCCTCCAACAGTTTGAGGGACTGTGATCTGGCCCTCCGTTTAGAAAGTTTGAGGACCCCAGCTCTAGGCTATGACAATGGAATTGGTTCTATGGAATTCTATTGACTATTTATTTATTTCGGATATTTCTGTATTGTCTCTTAACCTACAAGGGCTTTTGAGGCAACGAATAAGTAAAAACCAGTTTAAACAATACAAAGATAAAAGCATAGGCAGAACTTGGAAACATTAAATTATGTCAATCTAATTTCAATTTATGGTTGTACCTAGAATGGACCCATTGGTTCCATCAAACATATATTAATATTGATTAATCCAAATACTCATTAATCCATCTAGTTTGAACTAGCAACTGCATTTAGTCCTTGGTTTTCAACTTCCTGAGTTCTTCTACCATAATGGCTACAGGCTATGAATGAAAGCATCTAGGATTTGAAGTCTGTAATGCAATTTTTGCAAGCTGTGATCGTAGCTTTATACAGGTTGCATATAACTTGTCTAGAAATATAAAATGCTTCAGAATTGTCCAAAATGGTGGCTCAACTAGCTGTACTTATTTTCCTGATGGTTCAATGGATACATAATTTGTTTCATGCACAAAACTATTTTAAAAATTGTATATAAAATTACCTTCAGGCTGTGTTGATAAGGAGCATGTGAAACAGAAATGAATTCCGTATTTAGATTTGACTCCAGTCTCCAAATGTATCACAATGGATGTGTAAATATTCCAAAATCACAAAAAAATCCTAAATAATAATAAAAAAGAATCTGGATAAGGGACACTCAACTTTTACTTGCTGGTTGTCACCACAGATATAATCAGGGTCTAAAAAGGAAGTGATAATTGAGGGACATGGTGTTCTAGGAAATGCAGATGGGTTTAATTAAGTTAAGTCTCTTCATCCAAAAGTAACCTAGACAGATTTTGAAAACATTTCTACACCTGTTCCGAGGCCACATTTTATCAAGTAATAGAACACAGAGCACTTTTTCGAACTCCCACATTCCCGTATCAACCTTCAAAGAAGGACACAAGTTGCAAATATGTGTCTTCAACGTTTATAGGTAGCATTTCCACCATTTATACTGTAATCAGCTGGAGGAAAATACTACTTATATAGAAGAAGCCAGAATTGATAATGGATTACAGGCAATCCCCAAGTTGCAAACATTCAACTTGCAAATGACTCATAGTTAGGAACGGGGGTGAGATAACAGGAAGTGAGAGACATCTTTCCCTAGGAAGGGAAGTTCACTCCTGAAAGAGTTATCATGGGGAAAGGGGGTCTCCACTGAAGCTTTCTCGCCAATCCTTGTTTCCACAACAAGCCAGTTATTTTGAAATCCAATGATCACAGGGACAGAAAGTGACGTGAAATCTTCTGAACAGGGGCACAGACAGCAAAAGAAATACCACAGGGGTATTAACCTTTCCCTGTGCTACCCAGAGCGCATGCACACATGTGTGTATGTGTATCTATATCTATCTGGAGTTACACTTAAAAAGTACCCGTTCCAGCTTATGAACAAATTCAGCTTAAGAACAAAACTACAGAACCTATTTGGTTCGCAACTTGGGGACTGCCTGTACTTGAAACATAGCTTGCATTTTCAGCTTTCCTTAGTTACAGGCACTTAAGCTTTACAAGCATTAAGCACATGCTCAATTGTGGGACTTAGAGAACCAGTGTGATGTTATGGCTTGAGTGTTGGACTATGACACTGGAGATCAGGGTTTGAATCCCCATTCTGCCATGGAAATCCAATGGATAACCTTAGGGAAATCACACTTGTTCACCCTCAGAAGGAAACAAAGGCAAACTCTCCTCTGAAAAAATCTTGCCAAGAAAATATGTGGCTATAAGGTTACCATAAGTCAGAAATGCGTCCAATAGTCTCGAGGTACTTTCTTCATAGGCTAGTTAAAGGAACTGTCAAAATGACCTCTTTTACTTGTATACAGGGGCGGCTCAACCCATTACGCAAAGTAAGCATTTGCAGTATAGTTATTTTTACCCAGGGGCGCTCTTGGGGGAGAATAGACCGTGACATATGCAAGTTGTAGTTACTGGGATGTATAGTTCACCTACAATCAAAGAGCATTCTGAACTCCACCAATGATGGAATTGAACCAAATATGCCCACACACATCCCACGATGGCGTGCGAAGGATAGTACGTCAGTGATTGGTGTGAGGGGGCTCGTCGGCACCACAGCACTGGTTGGGCTGTGATAGATAGAAAGGCTCATACTGCCTCTGCTTGTATGGACATGTAAGAGATGGTCATACACCAGCTACGCAAGCAACTTGGACACTCGAGTCGCCGACGCCGTTTTGCGTGTTGACGTACTACGGAGTCGGGTAGTGTTTCGTGACAGCACCCCGTTGTTTTGGCTGCCGTCGGTGATCGTGATGTGGGTAGTATGGGCGTGGAGGAGATAATTTGACGTGTGGTAGGTGATGATTACGCGATGCGGTTCCACCTACTACCTGAGGTGGCGGTGAATCAGATTGCCCAGTTCTGGTGTCAATGTATTACTATTCTGTGTTGGTGTAAAGCATTTATTGTAGTTCAACTGTGGCAGACAAACTAGCTGCCGATATTTTTCACAACTCAGAGGAGTGACTTTGTTGGCAGAAAGTTCCAATTTGGGTTAATCTCAAATAAGAAAAGAAGTTCCTTTTTGCTGACTGCCTGTCTGGCAGTGCTTGGAGTCATAGTTTAATTTGTCCTGAAATACCGCCAGAAACCCCTTTCTGAGCCTGTGGTTGTTTTCCTGCTAAGTAGATTGTCCAACTGTTTCTTTCAGCCTCTTATCTTGACAGCTGTTGCACTACTAATGCTTCCTCTCTTCCTCTCTGTGTATCTTCAGCTATATTTAATTTTATGGAGGAGTCGCAGTAATTACTTGGTAGTCTTTAGGACCTTGGGAGTATATGATCCTGCAGACAGACCATTCCCCTTCACATGGAAACTCTGCCTCCCACAGTGTAGGAGCTGGTGATGTCATTGTGTAAGCAGAAGCTGGCTCGATGATTCACAAAGTGTTATGGGAAAGACTCATTGTGCATGCTGCCGAAGTGTTATTATTGTAATATTGCTGTTGTTTTTGGGCGACTAAAATTTATTATTTATTTATTTATTTCATCTACTTATACCCCACCCTTCTCACCCCGGGGGGGACTCAGGCGGCTTACAAAGGAGGCACAATTAGATGCCCAAATCACACAACAAACAATACAAAATATAACAGTTCAACAATTAAAATGAAACATCAATACCTATTAAAATCATAAAAACTATCTCATGTCAGAGTCCATATATCAGAGTCCATATATCCATTCCATTCCATTGTCCTTGTCTATCGATAGGTCCTTTGATCAGTTGTCAGCATGGCCAAAAGCTTGGTCCCACATCCAGGTCTTTAGTTTTTTCCTAAACGCTAGAAGGGAAGTCGTCGATCTGATCTCCCCGGGGAGTGAGTTCCACAGGTGGGGGGCCACCACTGAGAAGGCCCTGCTCCTCGTCCCCGCCAGCCTCACTTGTGCCACTGGCGGGGTCGAGAGCAGGGCCTCCCCAGAAGATCTTAAACTTCGAGGTGGGATGTAGAGGGAGATCTGTTCGGACAAATACACTGGGCCGGAACCGTATAGGGTTTTGTAGGTCAAAACCAGCACTTTGAATTGTGCTCGGAATTGGATCGGCAGCCAGTGGAGCTGACGCAACAGGGGGGTGGTGTGCTCCCTGTACGCCGCTCCGGTGAGCAATCTGGCTGCTTCTCGCTGGACTAGTTGAAGTTTCCGAGCAGTCTTCAAAGGCAACCCCACGTAGAGTGCGTTGCAGTAATCCAACCGGGATGTGACAAGAGCGTGGACCACCGTGGCCAGATCCGACTTCCCAAGGTACGGGCGCAGCTGGCGCACAAGTTTTAATTGTGCGAAAGCTCTCCCGGCCACCGCTGAGACCTGGGGTTCCAGGCTCAGCGATGAGTCCAGGATCACTCCCAAGCTGCGAACCTGCGTCTTCAGGGGGAGTGTAACCCCGTCTAACACAGGCTGTAACCCTATACCCTGTTCGGCCTTCGACTGACCAGTAGGACCTCTGTCTTGTCTGGATTCAATTTCAATTTGTTAGCTCTCATCCAGTCCGATACAGCAGCTAAACACCGGTTCAAGGTCTGGACAGCCTCCTTGGTGACAGGTGAGAAGGAGTGACAGATTTGGACGTCATCTGCATAGAGATAGCATCTTAGTCCAAAACTCCGAATGATCTCTCCCAGCGGCTTCATGTAGATGTTAAATAACATCGGGGACAAGATAGAACCCTGTGGGACTCCACACAACAACGGTTGTGGGGCCGAACAGGTGTCACCCAGTAACACCTTCTGGGTCCGTCCCTCAAGGAAGGATCGAAGCCACCGCAGAGCAGTGCCTCCGAGCCCCATATCCATGAGGCCCCAGAAGGATACCGTGATCGACGGTATCGAAGGCCGCTGAGAGGTCCAGCAGAACTAACAGGGACACACTCCCCCTGTCCAGCTCCCTGCGAAGATCATCTACCAAGGCGACCAAGGCTGTCTCAGTTCCATGTCCCGGCCTAAAGCCAGACTGTGCCGGGTCTAGATAATCAGTGTCTACCAGAAACCCCTGGAGTTGTGTTGCCACCACACGTTCCATGACCTTGCCCAAGTAGGGGAGATTGGAAACAGGCCGATAGTTGTCAAATTGAGTGGGATCCAGTGATGGTTTCTTCAACAGCGGTTTTATAATAGCTTGTTTTAAGCTCGCTGGAAATTTTCCTTCCTGTAAGGAGGCATTAACCATCACCTTCACCCACTCTGCCAAACCCCCTCTGGCTTCCTTGATCAGTCAGGAAGGGCAGGGGTCTAGGATGCATGTGGTGGGTCGCACCTCATGCATATACTTTTTAAGTATAGTAAGGATAAAACTTACTATACTTAAAAACAACATGTAATGCACAATTCCCCCCATCCAGCAAAGCGGCATAATTTATTATCCAAGGTCCTGTACTTAAAATTCGACTACTCCCATCCCATCACTGCTTGAAACTAGAGACATATCTCAATTTGGCCCATAAAAAATGGTAAGATGGGTGCCAGAGACACTATTCCATAATTAGGGTTATTTTTCAGTGTGTAGTGCCTCAGGCTTTTAACTGATTTAGTTCATATCCTCTTGTCTCCAAAGCAGAGACATACACATTTCCCTTAGGATGCCTTCAGACATGATGTTTTTTCCTGCATGGATCTTAGTTCCGCATGCATTGTATGTCTTCTGTCATATGTGATAAAAAGTGTGTTTTATATGTACATGCTCCATATAATAGTGAAATGAAGCTCATGTCGGCATAGTGCCAAGTATCCCTTTTCAAAAAGAAAAAGGGTCTCGTTTTTGAGGAAGCGAGAATTGGGGAGGGGGGGAAGGTGAGGGCAGTTTGCGCAAATGGGGAGGGTTTCATGTGCAGCTGAAGAGAAAAATGTGCGGCGGATAGAATTTATTATGTTTATTTATTTATTTCCAACATTTCTACGCCATCTTTCTCAACCCCCGAAGGAGGACTCAGGGTGGCTTACAATGGCAGCAGTTCGATGCTGACAACATATAAAATACATATAACAACATTATGCAAAGAGATAAAATATTGAATTAAAATACATTAAAACATTATTATTATTTGTTGTATTTCCAAATCCAGATCTGATTTAGTGATTGACAATTCAGTCCCTTTGAGCTTCTGTCAGCCACTGGCCTTCCTGCCAGGCTGGGCCTCTCTTCTTGGAGCTCCTTCCCCACTTCTCCCCTCTCAGCACAGTGACCCAGTTGGGTTGTTGTCCCAAGAAGGGAGGAGAGGAAGGCGTAATTGGTAGAAGCCCTGCAAAAGGCTTATTTCAGCTGCTTTCCTTCCAACACAGCAACTCACGTAGGTTGCTGTGCCTAGAGGGGAGGAAGTGTGTGACTGGTGGAAGCCCTGCAAAGGGCTTCTATCAGTCACACACCTTAGGCCAGGCCTCCCCTCTCGACATAGCAACTGGCTGCAGCTGGGTCACTATGTCGAGAGGGGAGAGGAGGAGAGGAGGACGTGTGGCTGGTAGAAGTCCTGCAAACCCAGCTGGGTCACTGTGCCATGAGGAGAGGAGGCATGCAGGGCTTCTATCAGCTGCACATCTTCCCACCAGGCCAGGCCTCTCTTGTTGGCACAGCAACCAGGTCTTTGTGCTGAGAAGAGAAGAGAGGGATGTCCCACTTGGACTCTTTTACCTCCCCTGTCCTTCCAGCATAAGACTGCTGTGATGGGCCATTGTGGCCTTATGTGGAAAGGAGGGAGGAAGAGGAGGTCTGGAGGAAACCCCCTGCAGGGTTGCATATGGCCTACGGGCCTTAGCTTGCTCATCCTTGCTATAGCTTGAACGTTTGCAGACACCGTCCGTAGTCAGATACATCTTTACCTGTGAAAACATATGCTAGGAATTGATTCTTTCTGTTTAGTCTCAGAGTGTCACGTTGCCAGGGCTCTGCCATTATTTAGGTAGAGATTAACCAAACACATACCCAGTTTGTATCAAGCAATTTAATTAAAACAGCACTTACTTTCTGGATGTTTTAATAGTCCAAAATATAAAACATAAAGATTGCACTCAGCCACAGAATATAAAATAAAAACAGCAAACACTGTTGCAGGTTCAAGATACCTCTGTAGTCAAAAGGTCCAGTCCAGTGGTCAAACGCTGAGAGTTCAGTAAACAAGTCCAGGGATCAAGAGTCCACACCATAGTCAAAAGCCAGTCCAAAGATTCAAGGTTCCAGGATTCCAAAGATTCGGGAGACAGGTCAGGACACTGAAAACCCAGAAACCTGGGAAAAAAACCAGCAGCATCTACCACCAAGATAAAACAAATGCTTTTCTTCCAAGGATGAGTCCCAAGGCTAGCTCCTTATATCCAGAAACACCCAGATGCAACCTTTCTCTTGCGTACCTCCACCCTTAATTGCTTCCCCCCACAAACTCTTACTTACAGATTACTCAACCCTTTAGAACGAAGACTTACATTATCCCCCCAACACCAACTGCTAGGCCTACCACCACCAAGCACCATCAACTGCAGAACACGACACAGAGGTGTTTCTCTGTTTCTTTATGTGGTTCTCTCTTTGCACACTAGATGAAAATAATATATTTTATTTCTGAGTATATTTATGATGTTGGCATACTTATGTTACAATTAAAGTGCACACCTGTTTATAAAAGGTGGATTAGCAGAAAAGAAAAATGGGAAGAACTTTATCTTTAGAAGAACTGTAAACAGCCATGATACATATTCATAACAAATAGAGAGTGATCTAAAACACATTAGTAGATTTGTGTATTTGTGTCTTCAAGTTGCCTGCTGACTTATGACAACCCCATGAAGTTCATAAAGTTTTCTTAGGCAAAGAAAACTCAGTATACATCTCCTGTTATCGGAAAAGGGAGCTATGTAATTAAGACCTTTCCCTTCCCTTCAAGAGTTTCATCCAAAGGGCTTGCCGCATTTCAGCCACTTGTGGTGTAGGCGTCAAGACCTCAGAAACCAAAAAAGAGAGGAGGAAGGCATAACCATAGTGTGGAGAAAGACAGGCAGATAAACATCTATAAAAAGAAAGCGTGGAGTCTATTGGTTTGACGAAAAAAACAGAAAAAATTAAACGGTAAAAACTTCAGCATTTTGTACTCTTTGACCCTGTTGTTTTGTGGGAACAGATTAGTGTTGGAAAGAGGTAAACAGTGTGTTTGTAGGGCATCCAGTATTTGCTGAGAGAAAAAAATCCTTCCGACCGAGATACTGACCTTTTGTATCAAAACACTAAAAAGCAGGGCAAAAAGTCAGGCATTATATCAAACTTCATTTTCTGTGTGAATTGTGATGATTGAAAGAGAGTGAATAGAGTAATGGAGTGCCGAAAACTCTCCTGCTGCCTGGAAAGAAAGAAGGCTATTTTCCGGTGGAAGAGTTTTCTAAGTTTTTAGTTTGTAAAATTCTGAAATTTGAACATTTTTCACTGCCATTAATGTTGGTGTTGTTTTTATTACTCAATTGCAAATGTTTGTCTGTTTGTTATGTGGGTAACAAATGTGATGCATTAGGCTGTAATTTAAGTATCAATTCCAGGAACCCACTCACCGAGTTCAAAGACACTCACAGAATACTGGAACCACTGTTTGCTGAAAGAACCCGTCATGCATCCCACTGGTTTGGTGATATTCCATGATGCTTTGTAGTAGTGTCTAGAAAATAAGTAATTCATAAGGCCGAGGAACCGGAACATTTGTCAGTAATTCTTAACAGTAATTTTTGGCTATGTTTTTTCCACCTCACCTTTTCTGTCTGTTTCTAACCATGGAGAAATAATAATGATAAAAGTGATGCTTTGGTTTGAAAGGAAATAAATGAAATTGTAAAAAGCTAAACTTTTTTTCTTATGCAGTGATTAGAAATCACTGGGACCAGCCTACCTACGTGACTGCATTTCCATCTACGAACCCACACGTTCACTTCGGTCATCTGGAGAGGCCCTGCTCGTGATCCCACCGGCGTCGCAAGCGCGCTTGGTGGGGACGCGGGACAGGGCCTTTTCCGTGGTGGCCCCCCGACTCTGGAACACCCTCCCCAAAGACCTTAGACAGGCCCCTACATTGGCTGTCTTCAGAAAGAACTTGAAGACCTGGCTTTTCCGATGCGCCTTCCCAGATTAGGAAATCTCCACTACCAAGTCCCATAAGCACTTTATCAGAACCAATGATTGCTGCACATCGCACATCGCACTTGCCCTAGAAGCCCTATATACACCTCCTGTCACATCAGCACTTTTAATCTTTGTACCCATTCTCTGGCCCGGCCCAGTTTTATTGTGTTTTAGTGTATTGTGCCTGTTGTTTATTTTGCTTTATTCTGTTTTTAATTGTTTGATTTGCTTAGATTGTATTGTTATGTTGTGTGTTGAGGCCTCGGCCTGTGTAAGCCGCATCGAATCCTTCGGGAGATGCTAGCGGGGTACAAATAAAGTTTAATAATAATAATAATAATAATAATAATAATAATAAAATAAAAATACTCAAGATACTCATGGTATAGCTCTTTGATGAGAGAGTTGTCTATTTCCAGTACTTGATAAGTGTCCTAAACAGATGACTGAATGTTCAAGATATGCCGTCACAAGTGCACCAGAATGATTGTGTTGCCTTGAGTAAAGGTGAACGGAAATACAAGATTGGGTCAATGAGTAGAATTTGGTGTGATATGCAATAAATTTGCAAGAGTTTCTGATAGATGGTTGTTTAATAAGCAACAATAAAACACCTCACAACTTTTGAGGATGCCTGCCATAGATGCAGGCGAAACGCCAGGAGAGAATGCTTCTAGAACATGGCTATATAGCCCAAAAAGCCTACAACAACCCAACAACAAAATTACCAAAAATAACCTAACTTCTAAATGAAGTCTAAAATCATAGAATCCTAGAGTTGGAAGAGACCTCCTGGTCCATCCAGTTGAGCCCCCTGCCCAAGAAGCAGGACAATCGCATTCAAAACACCCCCAACAGATGGCCATCCAGCCTCTTGTTTAAAAGCCTCGATAGAAGGAGCGTCCACCACAATTCAGGGTAGAGAGTTCCACTGCTGAACAGCTCTCACAGTTAGGAAGTTCTTCCTAATGTTCAGGTGGAATCTCCTTTCCTGTAGTTTGAAGCAATTGCTCCTGAAATAAAGAAATTTGTTTCAAATCAAATTCCCAGTTACAATTACATTCTTTAAATCAGAGCAGGCCCTGCTGTATTATGTAACATATATCTTGACCATTAGATTGAATTGAAGCACTTTACTTACCTTGGGAGTATTAGAAGCCCTGGTTCTAATTATCGGCCTGGTAAGAGATCAGTATTGCTCCTTCAGAAAGGGGCAACACCATCAGTTCCACCCATTTTATGTTGAATTGTCCTTCCTGTAGATCAGGGGTCCTCAAACCTTTTAAATAGAGGGCCAGGTCACGGTTCCTCAAACTGTTGGAGGGCCGGATTACAATTTGAAAAAAACCATGAATGAATTCCTATGTACACTGCACATATCGTATTTGTAGTGCAAAACCCACTTTAAAACAATACAATAATTAAAATGAAGAACAATTTTAACAAATATAAGTTTATTAGTATTTCAATGGGAAGTGTGGGCCTGCTTTTGGCTGATGAGATAGGATTGTTGTTGTTGTTGTTGTGTGCTTTCGAGTCATTACAGACTCAGGTTGACCCTGAGCGAGGGCCGGGTAAATGATCTTGGAGGGCCGCATCCGGCCCCCGGGCCTTGGTTTGAGGACCCCTGCTGTAGATCATTCTTATCAAGGAGAGTATGGTCTCATGGGATCATTATTAGCCTTCAGAAAATGGACTCGGTATTGATTATCACCAATCATTGTTTCCAGAACAAGCCAAATTTTTCAAAATCCAATTGTTACAAGGACAGAAAGTGAGGTAAAATCGTGGTACAGACAGCAAAAACACCACAGTGGTCTTAACCCTTCCCTATGCTATCCAAAGTTTCTAATTATCTGTCTGTCTGTCTATGTATATATTTGGCTGGAGTTATACTTAAAAACATACCAATTCTGACTTACAAATTCAGCTTAAGAACAAACTTACACAACCTTGATCTTGTTCGTAACTTTTGGACTGCCTATTTATCTTTTTGGCTGGAGTTACATTTTAAAATGTGCCTGTTCTGATTGACATACAACTTCATCATCATCATCATCACCACCACCACCATCATCATTATCTTTATGTATACCTTGCCCTACTTCTTCTGAGGTCTCAAGGTGACTAACAGTCCCACACTTCATTGAAGTTTAAAAAGCACAATACAAAAGTTGAAAAAACAATTAAATAGTACAGAGTGGTTAAAATGGATTAAAATATAATAAATACACTTAAAATTGCATTCAAAACTCACAACTTAAGAACAAATCTACAGAACTTGGGGACTGCCTGTATTGCATTTTGGCATCCAGAAAACATAGGACACTTATACCCAGGCCCGTAGCCAGGATTTTGATTCTGGATTGGGGGGGGGGGGAGGCTGAATCTGGGTGAAAGAGGGTCTACCCTAGCAAACCTTTTGTATCGTTACCCCAATATCCCCATCCATATGGGATATATTTATGGTGATCAGATCATGATATGAATAAACATAACAGTTTAAATAATGCCAGTAAGGCCTTCTTCGCGGACCACCATGAGAATTGGGGTGGGGGGGCGGAAGCCCCTATAGCCCCCCCCCCCCCGGCTACATGCCTGCTTGTACCTGATCTTTATGTTGTACATAAAAATACACCTTACAAATCCCAGAAAATCATAGAGCCCTAGCTGTCTACTTTAAAAGAGACCATTCAGCAAAATAAGAATACTGAGTTTGTATGCTGTAAGAAAGATTTGATGTTTGCTCCTCAGCTATTTAGCTATGGCCACTGTTATTTTCTTCGGTGAACCTACGCATCCATCATTCTGCCTGATTAACCAACACAATTATTTATTCCAGAATCAAAATGTTGGCCAGGTTGATGGAGCGGAAATAGTATTTTGTACTTGTGCAAACAGTGCCCCAGATGCTGTTCTCCACAGTCTTGTTTTAAACTCAATTTATCTGTAACCTCTACAGTCCATTTAAGTTCCTGGACATGTCCCAGTGCGATTCTGTGTCTCCCACTGTGACACCAATCCTGTGCAAATGGTTTAATTCACCTGGAATGTATTAATCATGTTTGTATTTGTGCTTGTTTAGCAATTAAATGTTAAGAAAAGAGAGATCCAATTTCAAGGTGTTCTGTTGTGATACACTGCCTTAACAGCATGATAATTAAGAGGTACCACTGCTTTCTCTCTGTAAGCTGTTATTTTTGCCTTCCTGACTCAGGAGCATCAACTTGCTCTGGCCAGACAATTAAAGAGGATCAGAATTACTGCTTGCATCACGTTGGTGACTTATAAATTTATGGGTTAGTGACTGGAGGCATGTTTATCTGACGCATCCAGCACCATGACAAGGCAAATTTAACTATGCCACATTGAGCCAGTAACATGGTTTGCATATGATCATACCTATGGCATTGTCTTAAATGAAGTCAAACCACTAATCCAATGAGTTCAATATTGTCTACTCTTGTCTGGAATGTTTTAGGAGAAGGGTTTTTTTTAATTTCTATCCCATTACCAGAAAAGCTTTTAACTAGAGGTGTCAGGGGCTGAACCTTTGTCATTGTGCATGAATACTATGCTATGGCCCACTGTATTGCAGACCATTATAGAAAGTGGAAATATAGCCAGCCTTCTGTATCCACAGTTTTGATAGCCACGGATTCATCTATCCATGCCCTGAAAATATTTTTTAAATATCCAAAAAACAAATCTTGATTTTGCTATTTGACATATTTTACTACATCTTTGTGTATACTAGAACATTCACAGATGTTGTTATCCATGAGGGTCCTAGAACCAAAACCCAACAGATACCAAAGGCCCACTAAACTTACCGCATCCCATGGTGAGTAGTATTGATGTGAAAGTTGCCAGAATCTTTCCTTAACACCCTTGGATGTAAGAGCTCTAGCACCATATTTACTCACCATATTTACTATGTTAACCTTTTTTGCCTAAATTACATTGCCAAAATTGAGGTACATTAGATTTGATGGTGCATTAGAATCAAGCATATCAACCCAACTGCATGAAAAGGCCGGAAGTAACCCATGGCCCCAGAAGTCAGCCAGAGAGTTGTGTATGTATGTGTGTGTGTTTGTGGGTTTTGGTGGGGGGGGGGGGTGACAGGAGACTGTTCCCAGTGATGGTAACAGCTTCATGGCTCTGTGGCTTCTCCCTGGAGGCTTCTCCCTGGAGGAGAAGGAGCACTTGGCTGGTGACCCAGTTGTTCCCGCTACTTAGACATGGATCCTGCCTCTTGGTGACCTTTGGGGTTTCTCACTCATCCACCGCAGGCTCAGTCTCATGTGGCTCCCAACTGGCCTCCAACAAAGCCTTCAAAATATCTGCCTTGGTTTTGAAGGCTTTATGAATGAGGCCAGTTGGAATCTGCCAGACCAAGAGGCATGACTTCCCAAATGGCTTTGTTTATGTGCTTGCCTCCCTGACATACCATGACTGCACTGTTGGGTGCATTACATTCCAGTGTAAATCCATTTTTTGTAATGTCCACCTTCAAAACTTAAGTGTGCATTACATTTAATGCTGTGTTATACTTCAGTAAATATGGTAATTCAATAGGTAATTTCTCAGAGTAAAGTCAGATGGTCAGATACGTTTACAATTGCAAAACATTCTCTGTTTTCCTGAGCAAGAGCCCTATCCTTTTGTGCCGTGGTTATCAACTGTGGGCCCCCAGTTGTTTTGTCCTTCAACTCCCAGAAATCCTAACAGCTGGTCAACTGGCTGGGATTTCTGGGAATTGTAGACCAAAACACCTGGGGACCTACAGGTTAAGAACTACTTCTTTTGTGTGAGATGAAGTTTTAGCTGGAAATGTGGCAATCAAGAACGTAGAGCTCTCCATGTGAAATTTTAATTGTAAAGTGTTGTATATTGTGTAGCTGTTTCTACTGTGAGAAGAAGGGTGTATGCATAATCATGGGCCTCACATAGCCCGACATATTTACTGAGGTGCAGTTGGAGGGTGATGAAGACCCTGGTGGCGCAATGGGTTAAACCCTTGTGCCAGCAGGACTGCTGACGGAAAGGTCAGTGGTTCGAATCCAGGGAGCAGGGTGAGCTCCCATCTGTCAGCTCCAGCTGCTCACACAGGGGCATGAGAGAAGCCTCCCACAGGATGGTAAAACATCCAGGCATCCTCTGAGAAAGGTCCGTGCAGACGGCCAGTTCTCTCACATCAGAAGCTGATTGCAGTTTCTCAATCTCTCCTGATACAAAAAAAGTTGGAGGGTGCGACTTTATATCCTTAGCTGAAACTGTTGCTTGAATAAAGTTTGGAAACTAAGGAACTGACAATATGTCATTATGGCATTTTGCACTACACAGTTATTATATGTCCTTATGGGACTTGCAACTACACAGTGACTGAGAATGAATTCCTGGTAAAACATGGATTGGGAGCTTGCATTTAACACACACACACAGTATGCGTATTGTGTTGCACAGTGCTACACTGGCTACCTTCTGAAACTTACTAACCATTTTTTGCTGGTGTAATTTTGCCAATCTTCCAACACTATCGAGGGAAACACTGAGCAGCTTTCCCTGTACTATGAGACTGGGAATAGGGGCTGTGAACTGGAGTGTCAGTCAGATGGTGGCTTCCATATTCCTCTCATTTTGAATTGACATACCAACAAAGTCGAGATTTAATATGGTTGAAGCTGGAATGTAAATCATCCTAATCTATTTTGTTCCCACATTCGAGAACAGAAAATTATGGTCATTTTCTCTTCACTCTTGATGAACACAAATCTTTCTCCACAGTATTCTTTTCATATTCAAATATCTCTAAAGTGTTGTGGAGGAATTACTCTGTGGGGGAAAAACACCATTTGGAAGCCAGAAAAAGTGGTTCTGTATTTTTAAAAATCCTCTGCAGAACAATTCCTTCACATTTAGAAATGTTTCAATATCAGGAGAAAATGCACAACATTTTCATTGAGCTGTTATTCTTTCCAACAGGTGGAAATAACCAAGCTGTAGAGATTTCCAGCAATGTCTCCCTTTGAAAATACCCTATTTAGTTGAATCTAGTGTTGACCCTTTTTGGCTAAATTTCCTTACCAAAATTAGGTTGCATAGTAGATTCATATCACACGGTAATCTTAGTGCTGAGCCAAAGCAAAAGGGGAAACTGCTTTAGGAACAACTGGAGCAACTCCTATTTGAGGAACATTATCTCTAATTTACTATATTTACTTGAATCTAGTGCTCACCTTTTTTGGGCTAAATTACCTTCCCAAAATTAGGGTGCACATTAGATTCACGTGCACATGATAATCTTCGTGCTGAGCCAATGCAAAAGGGGAAGCACCTGGAGCTCCTATTTGAGGGACGTCATCACTAAGTTAATTGCCATGGCTCAATTACATAATTAACAATCACAAAACTTCATAACATACTTTCTTTCACCAATATACATCTCTACTCTGATTCCATGTAACTCTAAAATACGAATGTATGTACGAAAACAAGATGAGTCCACAGCAGGCACTCTGCTGGCTGTTGTATTGGATCACACATCGGACACTTCCCAAGTGTCTAGGACGATGTGATGTATTGGCGAATAATGCGTGTAGATCCAAGTAGGGTGGCTTTTTGCATCTGGCAGGTGATAATTTTGTCAGCACCAATTGTGTTTAAGTGTAGGCCAGTGTCTTTAGGCACTGCACCCAGTGTGCCAATCACCACTGGGACCACCTTGACTGGCTTGTGCCAGAGTCTTTGCAATTATTATTATTATTATTATTATTAATTATTATTATTAATTATTATTATTATTATTATTATTATTATTATTATTATTATTATTATTATGTTAGTAACCTCTCAGGTACTATCCTCCTTTTGAAAGGCAAGTGTAAAATATGAAAAACCACCAATTACTTAGGAAGTTTAAGAGAGTGGTGTTAAGAAAATCCTAGAGATTAAACAGAATTGACTTTAATAATTTGTAGAATGATCTGTCATGGTAAAAATATTTCCAAAAAGATTATATAAACATCTGAGACATATTACTACTGAAGCGAAGAAATTTCCTGTTAAGTGTCTGGTGCTGCGATGAAATCCCCTTCACCATACACACACACCTCCTGTACTGTTCAAAGGCCTCCAAGTTGAAGAAGAGTATGACACAAACAAGGACTGTCGTGCTTAACACTGCTCCCAGAGAATGAGCAGAAAGCCTTAGTCCCTGTCCTCACTTTCATTCTGAAACTGCACAATGTTGGCATGCAGAAAGGTGTGTGTGTGTGTGTGTGTGTGTGTGTATATTTAATGACAACATTCTATCCAGAATTTGGTTTGCAATTCAATAGAAGTTATCACGCTAGCCCTGCCAGCAAAAGAAAAAGCAACCCGTGGCTTTCCAGAAAAGAGTTTCTCACCCACCTGGCTGTCCAACTTTGTAGCTTTAGGTAGAACAGTAAACATTGCTTCTCAGACTGAACACTGGAATTGTCGAATGGGTGGAAAATTCCATATATGGCATTCAATTGTGACTTCCTCATTGGTAAAGCCAATAATGAGGAATGATAGGAGATGCAATCCTGGAGGATAGCACATTCCCTAGTCCTGTTGCAATTCTTGAATGTGAGAAGCATGTTGAAAATTGAGGATGTAATGCACTTTAATTTTATGTCCAGTCTCGATAAAATAATAAAGAGTAGAGACATCAGACTGGCAACAAAGATCAGCCTAGTCAAAGCCATGGTATTCCCTGTGGTAACCTACGGATGTGAGAGCTGGACCTTAGGGAAGGCTGAGCGAAGGAAGATCAATGCTTTTGAGCTGTGGTGTTGGAGGAAAGTGCTGAGAGTGCCTTGGACTGTGAGAAGATCTAACCAGTCCATCCTCCAGGAAATAAAGCCCGACTGCTCATTGGAGGGAAGGATACTAGAGACAAAGTTGAAGTACTTTGGCCACATCATGAGGAGACAGCAAAGCCTAGAGAAGACAATTATGCTGGGGAAAGTGGAAGGCAAAAGGAAGAGGGGCCGACCAAGGACAAGATGGATGGATGGCATCCTTGAAGTGACTGGACTGACCTTGAAGGAGCTGGGGGTGGTGACGGCCGACAGGGAGCTCTGGCGTGGGCTGGTCCATGGGGTCACGAAGAGTCGGAGACGACTGAACGAATGAACAACAATGCACTTTAAACAAGGCCTTAACAGTATTAATGCCTTTGCTGATGTTTAACTTTATTTTTAATCATTGGGATGAAGGACAGTGTAGTACCAGGTTCCCTTAGTAATCATTGTAATAATGGAAAAACAGCAGTGTTTTGATAAACGTTTCCCTGAGTGGTATTCAAATTAGTTTTTTATCAATTTATTACAGACATATGGTTATTGATCAAAGCACCTTAGAGATAATAAAATAACGTTTTATTATTCTTATGGTATTTATTATTTGTCTAGCAAACTGTCGATTGTTGCTAATGTTTAGATGTCATGCTGCTGAATAAAAGAACAAATTGCTTTGTGTTATAATACAGAATCCACTCAAGCTATTTACTTTTAGCTGCAGACATCACATTGATGGATAGACCATCTGTTGCCATGCATCAGTTTTAATTTATGATCTCCTAAGAGCTTTCCTAAGAACCATTATTTCTGAGTACTCTTTGTCTCACCATTGAGGTCAGTGTACAAGAGGTCAACATGTAACTGATGGAGAGCTGTGTTGGCAGAACATTTGAGCCATTGGAGGTTCTCATTGGCCCTATTTCTGCAGTACATGATCCTCCATGTTTACAAGTTTGACTTTTGCAGATTTGATTATCCATGAATTTGATAAAATGTTCTCTCTAGGAACCTCTAAATCACTGGTTCTCAACCTGGGGTCCACAGATGTTTTTGGCCTTCAGCTCCCAGAAATCCTAACAGCTGGTAAACTGGGTGGGATTTCTGGGAGTTGCAGGCCAAAAACATCTGGGAACCCCAGGTTCAGAACCACTGCTCTAAATCCTCCAGTGGAACTCTGTAGACATCTTCAAGTCACGCTGGAGTACCTAGAGATTTCTGGAAAGGACACTTCTCTAGGAATCTCTCGGTCCTCCTGTGTAATTCTATCCAGTGGAAGTTGACCATAGAGTTGTGCTGGAGGATCTAGAAATGCCTAAATAAATGTTCTCTCAATTAAAACAACAGCAATTTCTTTATTTGTGTTTTTTTTTCATGGGGGCCTGTGCTCCTCACCCCAGTTAATCTGGAGGGATGACTGTAGTGATGCCACTGGGCGAAAAATGAGAAGTTTTTGTGACTGAGCACCAGAAGGTGGCAGATGTTTCTATACAAGAAGCTGGGGCTGGACCAGGTTACCTGAATAGAGAGAATTTGGTCGCAGTTCCTGGAAAGATCCTTCTTTGTTCTGGAGTCACCACAATATGTCATATGAATGCAGAACGGGAAGCCTAGTTCCAAAGTAGACATAACTAACTATGGCATTGTAGTCTTCCAAATTGTCTCTGTGGCCTTGGGCTAATCATTATCTCTTAGCCAAATGGCTTTCACAGAGTTCTTAGAAGGATAAAATACTACTCAGGCAGGCCAGTGCATTTCCTCTTTGAAGTAAATCCTATTATGTTTTATGGAGCTTGTTTTTAGGTAAGAATTGCAGGCTCATTTGAGGCAATGGGGATAATGTATAATTGTAAACTAGTTGTAAACAAACAATGTTTCCTACTAACACCCTGTATGCATTTTCATAGGAACAGTATCTAATTTGTTATTCAGTGTAAATTATTGGTTTGTGCCTTGCAGCTCCCTTATTTATTTGCTATCAAAAATAAAAACAATTTTAACATTTGAGGATATACATATGCAAAATAATTTTAATGTTTTGAGAATATATATATATATATATATATATATATATATATATGAGAGGGATGAGGAGCGTACAAAAGTGGATATAGAATTTGAGCAATAAAAGAGAAATAATAAAAAGAAAAACTTTTCTAATCTAAAACAGAAGGATAGAAAAGTGAGTATAGAGTGTTTTGACAAAAAGGAGATAAAAATTGAGAAAGGTTCCAGCCCAGCGTATCTGTCCGAACGCATCTCCTTCTACGTCCCGCCTCGGAGTTTAAGATCTTCTGGGGAGGCACTGCTCTCGGCCCCACCTCTATCACAAGTGAGATTGGTGGGGACGAGGAGCAGGGCCTTCTCGGTGGTGGCCCCTCACCTGTGGAACTCACTCCCTGGGGAAATTAGGTCATCGACATCCCTCCTCTCTTTTAGAAGGAAACTAAAAACATGGATTTGGGACCAGGCCTTCGGGTAATCTGGTGGACAAGCGACGACTAGAATTGATGGATTGGACAATGTGGAATTTGAATTTACGGATTCTGAGCTGATAAACGTTGAGCACTAGATGGTTTTAGGGATTGTGATGTATAATGGATTGTTTTAATTGTTTTAATTACTGTTTATATGTTTTATTTTTACTTTGTTGTTGTGCCGGCATCGAATTGTGCCTTTTTGTAAGCCGCCCTGAGTCCCCCCTCGGGGGTTGAGAAGGGCAGGGTAGAAGTGCGAGCAATAAATAAATAAAGGGAAAATGGAAAGGCCTCATTAATGCTTCCTACCCTGTCTCTGCTGTTCTCTTCATAATCAAAAAATATCTTCCTTTGTCATAAAAACTATGGAAGATTAATTTTCCAGGATCCCATCGGGCATCCTGTTATTCTTGTCAATGACTTCTCTATTTTTGCTTTTCTTGTTATTCCTACATCTCTGTACTACTAATTTCCACTTGGTGCTGTAGAAAACTCATTATTTTCATTTTATTTTCTTCTTTTAAATAGTCAATAAAAGGCTGCCATACTTCTTCAAATTTGGAAGGGTCTTGTGATTGTATAAGCCTTGTAAATGTGACCGTCTCATTACAGTATTAGGTTTCGTCTTCAAGTTTGGGAGGGTCTGGTGACTGCATAATTGAGATCAATTTATCAATCTCTGCCAAATCCATATTTTTTGTAATCCATAAATCTTGAGTGGGAATTTCTTTTTATTTTTTGTAATTGCAAATATGAAAAGCTCTTCTTCTTTTGTTTGGAGGGTTTAGTCCATTTATAGTTACTGAAAGTATCCTCAGAGTCCTTCATCTTGAAATAGTAGATGATCATCCAATTCTTCTTCATCATGTGGCCTGCCACTGTAATAGGATGACATCTTTATCTAGCGTCTATTGAAGTTTCCACCTTCTCCTGCCTTCTCAGATTCTGAGTTACTCCTTTGACCTCTGATTTTGCCTCTGGATTTAGGTCTTTTCTGAACCTCTCATAGAAATCCTGGCCTTTGTAACTGATGTTAAACTTTGTCCTTTCTACAGTATCACGAATCTGTAGCCTTTCTTCTTAAGTTTATCTGTCAGGAAGTAATCTCTTCTCTTCTTTATTGTCTGAGATGGAAGTTTTCTTAATTCTGCGATCCTGGTATTTCCTATATCAATTGGAGCTTTGGTGTGGGCTTGCAAAACTTGGTCTCATACTTTCTTGTGAATAACACAACCATATCTCTTGGAAATGTATTCCTTGTTGCACTTTGGGACCTAAAGGTGCTGTAAATTTGAGTCTCAACCATTTGCTCTAGTCTGCCAAGGATTCCAGCCACAACTTCCATTATTGCCATATCGTGTTCCTGTAAAGATTCCGGTTTTCCTCTGAACCTCAAAGAGTTTTCTTTTTGCGCATAGTCTAATCTTTGGGGTTGTATTGAATCTCTTTAGAAATCCATTTGCATCTTATTTTCTGCCTCTTATTTTTTATTTTCAGTTTTTTGCTGTTCTTCCTGCTTCAAAATACCACTCACTGTGTCTGCCATCTGTTGCATATTTTTCTTCATATCTTGTTGCCCAATCTGTAAATAATCTTCAGGCTCTTGTAAATCCTTGCCTCCATATTTTTCATTCCATCTGCCATGCACATTAATTGGGTCAAGGTTTCCCCTGTTAGATGTTCTTCTTGTAGAAGAGACCTTTTCCTGGAAGGTTCTTTCTGGTCTTTCTGATCTCTTATTCTTGGTCTTGTTGACTTACAGTCCTTTGTGTAATAATAAAAAAACAACAACCCTGGAGGTCTAATTTTTGAAGATTGGTTTTAGAGCTTCCTTTTGCCACTTTCACTTTTAGTATGCTGTTGCTTACAGTCCTTTTAGTTGTTTCCCTACTTTCTGTATTTCAAATTGTATCTCAAGCTCTATAGTTTTATCTCTCTGGTTCATCCCTATGGTCACTTCCTGTCTTATTGGCCATTTGGACTCAATCCAGAGGCTCCATGAGGTCCAAGAATGTTATGACGTCCAAAAATGTTATTGAATTCTTAGGCATGTTAAACAATTTTAATTCTCACAGATCTTATAGCATAATCATAACAAATTAATTTGGTTTCACCCTTTAGAATTGGTTTCACCAGATTGTTTCATCAGTATAGAAAATTATTGAAGAATATGTTGCCAGAGGTTTTCATGGCTGGAATCACTTGGTTGCTGTGAGTTTTCCGGGTTGCATGGCTATGTTCCAGAAGCATCTCCTGTTTCGCCCATATCTATGGTAGGCATCCTCAGAGGCTGAGAGGGTCTGACCCCCTCAACCTCTGAGGAAGCCTGCCATAGATATGGGTGAAACATCAGGAGAGAATGCTTCTGGAACATGGCCATACAGCCTGGAAAACTCACAGCAACCTATTGAAGAATAGCTTGCCTAATCAGATTTTAAAGTACTTTTTAAATCTCTACAATTTCCAATCGAGGAAAAAAATGAAGTTTACCTCTCAGACATGTCTTCGATGATGAAGTTAGTAAACCTCCAGCATATTTAAGGGCATATTTTCATTTTTTTCAGCCCTGTGTTAATATGCTTTTGTCTATGCTTGCTTACATCGTTGAGGTACACAATGTCTCTCCCTCCTCTCTCCCCTTCTCCTCTCTCGGTGGGGAAAGTGAGATCCTTTGAGTCTTGAAGGGTTTGCATGTGTCCTTTTTCTTTCTGAAACTGTTTTTGTCAACTCAATTTGGTTGATAAATCCGAGGAATGTCCCAATCTTCAACCTGCTCACTCAGGCACTGTTTACAACTCTACTTCTTCACCGGAAGTAGAGGATTTGTTTTAATACTGTCTTAAACCTGCATTTCTCTAGGGGCAGCAGGAGGCTGCAAAGGTCATATTAACATAAAGCTAATGTATCAAATATTAATATCAGAATTTATACGGATGATATAAACTCTGAGTCTGGTCATTTTAATCAAACATTTTAAAAGTTCATTTCCATTCCCAGTCATTTTGCCACTGAAAAAATTAGTGCCATTATCTGATGTTTGCTTATCGAAACCAGTGGTACAACATCCTTTAGCAAAGCAGAATAATATTTTTGGATCAACCTGTACTCATGGAGACTGAAAAAATTACAGAGGGGGTGGAAGAGGTTTCATTTCCTGTTTAGTTTATCGACCAAGACTGCTGAAAGAAATGAGACTGGCAGATTGTAAACATTGATTTCATAAACCCAGCAAACACACACATCAGTATATCACGTTAAATGAATTGTTCTATTTGGTGTGTGATTTGTAATTAAATTGATATTTTTTCTTGGTTACTATGGATTTTTTTTTTTGTAAATTATTTGTTGCACCTTCAGTTAGTTTCTGACATATGGTGACCTCAACGTGAACATATCATGGGATTTTCGTGGTGAGGTTTGTCCTGAAGGGGATTGCCATTGCCTTCCTTCAAGACAAAGAGAATTATTATTGGGTTGTTGTGGGTTTTGCAAGCTATATGGCCATGTTCTAGAAGCATTCTCTCCTGACGTTTCGCCTGCATCCATGGCAAGCATCCTCAGAGGTTGTGAGGTCTCACACCCTCTGAGGATGCTTGCCATAGATGCAGGCGAAACGTCAGGAGAGAATGCTTCTAGAACATGGCCATATAGCTTGCAAAACCCACAACAACCCAGTGATTCCAGCCATGAAAGCCTTTGACAATAGAATTATTATTGTTTACAAAAGTGAAATTGGGGCAGAAATAATAATAAGAGAGCATTCAATTACCTAGACTTGAATCTATCCATAACACTCAATTATAACAGTATGATTCCACTTTAGCTGTCACGGCTCCATCCTGTGGGATCCTAGGATTTATAGTTTGGTGAGATATTCAGGAATTTTGGAGAACTCTAGTTCAACTACCAATTCCAGGATTTACGCTTATACCAGTGGTTCTCAACCTGGTGTCCCCAGATGTTTTTGGCCTTCAACTCCCAGAAATCCTGACAGCTGGTAAACTGGCTGGGAATTCTGGGAGTTGTATGCCAAAAACATCTGGGGACCCCATGTTGAGAACCACTGGCTTATACCAATCCATTGATTCATCCAGTTTAATATTATCCAAACCCTCTCTGGGATTTTGGGTTTCTGAACTCTGCCTGAAGGTGCCAGAAACTGACTTTTCATATCCACAGCATATGTCCTACCACAGATTAAAATAGGAGTGAATTAGCCCCTTGGCTTTTGTAGGACATACCCCACTTTGTTCAGATAGCATCTATTCTCTGCGGAGAAGAAATAGTATGTCCTGTGTTCTTCAGTCTGACACCACCATTTAAATTTTGTTTGTTTGTTGTTGTGTGTCTTCAAGTTATTTTTGACCTATAGTGACTCTAAGGTGAACCTACTACATGGCTTTCTTATTAAGGTGATGATGATAATAATAATAATAACTTTATTTATATACCACTCCATCTCCCCGAGGGGACACAGAGCGTCATCAGTACATACAGAGTAAACATCATCAATACATACACAGTAAACAACATAAACCTAAGATTAACAAAACAATATAAGCATAAAATTGTAAGATTTTATTAGAAGGTTTGCAATTGGCTTTCATCGAGACTGATTCAGTGTGACTTTCCCAAGGCCACACACTGGGTTTTATGGCCCAGCAAGAATTCAAACCCTGGTATCCAGAGTTGTAGTCTTACACTCAAACTACTACATCATGTCTTTCAAATATATGCAGGTGAGAACATAATTCAAAGCAAGAGAACAAGCAAAAGTTTAAAGGGTATTTTATTGTGCATCTCTGCCCTGAGTGTATTTTGATACATTTGAAGTTCGGATCTTCTGAAAATGATTGATTGTGTTTATACTAGGTTTGGGAGACGGAGAGCCACAAGATTGATTCATGTGGTAATGGTTGTGAAACATGGTTTCACAATCATCTTGTGGTTCCACGGCCTCTCACTTCTAACAAAACTTCTTTGTACTACTACTTGTACTTTCCCTCTTTCTCTGCATTAGCTAAACAAAAAGCAAGCTCTGTGGAAGATTTTAGGGAAAACACTGGGGTTTTAGCTGTGACTCAGAGGGGAAAATCTCTCTCTCAGCACAGGTTAATAACAACTTAGGGGCAGGATATATTACAGAGTGAGTTAAAGAGATAGGTTAATTATTTTTGCAGCCCAAGAAGGGGTTAGAACGGTTGTGTTCAGTCATAAATATTTCATAGCTGGTGAATTGGAAATGAGACTTCTCTGGTAACATTTGCGTTGAATGTATCTTATAGAAAGGGTTTTCAGTGGGATACTTATCTCAGAAGGCTTGGCTATAAGGGTTTTAGTTGGGATTGGACTGAGTCATATTTTATCTGTCCTAGTTGTCTCATACTCTAATGCTTTTGGCCATTTACACTGACTTTGGGTGCATTTACACTGTAGAATTCATGCGGTTTGACACTGCTTTAATTACCATAGCTCAGAGCTATGACGCATCTTCCCTTATGAACTATCTAGGATTTTAAGATCGTCCGGGGAGGCCCTGCTCTCAATCCCACTTGCGTCACAAACACGTTTGGTGGGGACGAGAGACAGGGCCTTCTCAGTGGTGACCCCCCTGCTATGGAACACCCTTCCTGGGGACATTAGATTGGCCCCCTTCCTCTTAACATTTTGGAAAAGAGTCAAGACTTGGTTGTTTGAGCAAGCATTTGAAAATGCAAAGTAAAAGTCATAGGAATTGGAATGACTGGACGGCGTGATGGGACAATGTTTTTTATTAATCTATGTTTTAATATTCTTGTTATGGTATTATATTATGTGTTAATGTTTTTAAATGTTTTATGGTGCTTTGGGGCATTGAATCGTTGCCATTGTAAAGCACCCTGAGTCGCCTGAGGGCTGAGAAGGGTGGTATACAAATACAGTAAATAAATAAATATGGGATTTGTAGTTTGATGAGGCACAAGCTCTCCTTGGTGAAAAAGGCTAAAGGCCATGTAAGCCTACAACTCTCAGGATTCCATATTATTAAACCATAACAGTTAAAGTGACATCAAGCTGCATTAATTCCACAGTATAGATCAGTGGTTCTCAACCAGGGGTCCCCAGATGTTTATGGCCTACAACTCCCAGAAATCTTAGCCAGTTTACCAGCTGTTAGGATTTCTGGGAGTTGAAGGCCAAAAACATCTGGGGACCCCAGGTTGAGAACCACTGGTATAGATCAATGGTTCCCAACCTTTAGTCCTCCAAGTTCTTTGGACTTTGGCTCCCACAATTCCCAACAGCTGGTAAGATGGCTGGGATTTCTGGGAGCTGTAGTCCAAAACACCTGAAGGATCCAAGGTTGGGAACCACTGGTGTAGATACACCCAAATATGAATCCCTTGCATATTTAAACATAAGGAAGCTTTATTGCATTTAATGGGATTTACGGTATGTAAATGTACCTAGGACTGCAGACTAAACTGTTCAGTGCTAAAACATAAGTTTACAGTGGGTGCTAGTAGGTTATTAACATACTTTTGAAATGTTGATTTCCAGGTTAATAATTTGTATTTTGTTTGCAGTTCTGTATTTTTTTCTATACTGTGATGATTGTTGATCCTTTGATGTCTTACTCAGACTGAATGCAGTATAAGACTGGAGAAAGCATCATTTGTTCAGTTCCAAGGTGCTTTGAGATGTTTGTCTGAGGAAGGTCATGAGCCAGATGAGTCAGATTTACAGGGCCAGCACTGAAAATTGCATCATTTTAAAGGCTCAATTTAAAATAGATTCAGTTGCTAAAATGCAAAGAAATGTTGTCATTCTGTAGCATAACCTGTGATTACTTTATCATCATACATATGATAATTTTCTTGACACATTACAAATTGAACAGTGCCTCTTCTAAAAATAATTTCAGAAAGCAAGGCTGAGGTGGTGATGCCTTTGGAATTCCTAAGCGCAAACCTGTCAAAGTGCTGATAAGAATAGCTAGACTCTGTGTGGTAGAACTGCCCATTCTGAGATGATAAGGAATTCCAGTGGAATTGGCGTGATTTAGTCATACAGTAGAGTCTCGCTTATCCAACCTTTGCTCATCCAACGTTCTGTGTTATCCACCGCAGTCTGTCTCCTGCCCCGATCCACAGCTGTTTCAATACATTGCAAGGTTTTGGTGCTAAATTCATAAATACAGTAATTACTACATAACATTACCGTGTATTGAACTGCTTTTTCTGTTGATTTGTTGTAAAACATGATGTGCTTTATTTATAACTTCATAATGTAATTTGATGTTTAATAGGCTTTTCATTAATCCCTCCTTTTTATCCAACATTATCCAATGTTCTGCTGGCCCGTTTATGTTAGATAAGCGAGACTCTACTGTATTTACAATAGATCTTCTGAAATCAATGAGATGCATGAATTGTGACTAATTCAAGTCCCATTGATTTCACTTGTTGTTGTTCATTCATCCAGTCGTTTCCAACTCTTTGTGACCTCATGGACCAGCCCACGCCAGAGCTCCCTGTTGGCCGTCAACACCCCCAGCTCCTTCAAAGTCAATCCAGTCACTTCAAGGATTCCATCCATCCATCTTGCCCTTGATCGGCCCCTCTTCCTTTTTCCTTCCATTTTCCCCAGCATCATTGTCTTCTCTAAGCTCTCCTTTCTTCTCATTATGTGGCCAAAGTACTTCATCTTGGCCTCTACTATCCTTCCCTCCAATGAGCAGTCGGGCTTTATTTCCTGAAGTATGGACTGGTTGGATCTTTTCATGGTCCAAGGTGCTCTCAGAACTTTCCTCCAGCACCACAGTTCAAAAGCATCTATCTTCCTTCGCTCAGCCTTTCCTATGGTCAAGCTCTCACATCCGTAGGTGACTATGGGGAATACCATTGCTTTAACTATGCGGATCTTCGTTGCCAGTTTGAGCACTTCACTATTTTATCGAGATTTGATTTATCAAGATATTGATTTCACTGGGTCCACTTTAAGCGTGACTTGGGGTGCACCTACTTTGTAGAATCAATACAGTTAATACATACTGTTTTAACCACCTTGGTTCAATGCTTTAGAATCATGGGAGTTGTAGTTTGGCAAGACACTAGCGTGCTTTATCAAATAAAGAAAAGAGCATCTAAAACTACAACTTTTATGATTCCATAAGATAAGCCAGGGGTCCACAAACTTTTTAAACAGAGGGCAGGTCACGGTCCCTCAAACTGTCGGAAGGCCAGATTATAATTTGAAAATAACATGAATGAATTCCTATGCACAACGCACATATCTTATTTGTAGTGCACAAAACACTTAAATGAAATACAATAATTAAAATGAAGAACAATTTTAACAAATCTAAACTATTCGTATTTCAATGGGAAGTGTGGGCCTGCTTTTGGCTGATGAGATAGGTTGATTCTGAGCGAGGGCCGGGTAAGTGACCTTGGAGGACCGTATCTGGCCCCCGGGCCTTAGTTTGAGGACCTCTGTGATAAGCCATGATAGTTAAACTGATATCAAACTGCATTAATTATGCAGTGTAGATGCATCCTAAGATTGGATACAACTTGCTAAATGGGATCCTGCAGGTGGAACTAAAATTTACAAAAGTATTGTAAAGAGGTAAATATTGTTTTTCCTTAAGATGGAAAGTCAGAACAATGTTGCACATTCCTTCACAGAAAGAGGCTATTAGGATTGTTTATGTGGAAATCATTGTTCCTAGATAATTTAATAAGGAGCAATTTAAAATCTACTTAGGAGCAATTTAAAACAAAACACGCAGGAAGCTATGACTATAGTCAAGTGCTCGTTCTAATCATGGTGTTTCATTTGCTTGTAAATATGCACTAAGGCTGAAATCCCAAAGAGAATGGATCTAGTCCGACTCAGTAGGGTTTACTTTTTAGGAAACACGTAAAGGATATGCAATGTAATGAGGGTGTTGTTTTCAAGAATGCCTTGTAAAGTTATTTAAAATTGTATTGAATGTCATTGTTTACTAGCAAAAGTTTAATAATTCTGATAAGTTAGGCCATTGTGCCTAACACGTAAACTAATTTGGCGGATTGTTGTTATTGCTGTTATACAAACTACAAGTCAATGTTTTGGCTTATCCATCGCACCAGATAATTTTTTTTGCCTACCGAGCCATATTCAGTCTCCTTGCAGGGTATCTTCAAGTCATTCTTGACTTAATCAATGCATTACAAGATTTTCTTGGCAAGATTTGCCCAGAGGAGGTTTGTCTTTGCCTTCTTTTGAGGCTAAAGGAATGTCTCACGCAGTGGGTTTCCATTGTTGAGTAGAGATCCAAAGTCCTAGTCCAATGCTAAAACCATACATCATGCTGGATCTCTAATCTAGCCTACCCACCATATAATATGGCTAGGTAGGTGATTGACACACAAAGATATGGATTTTTCAGTTTCCAGACAGATGTCAAAATTAGAGGTTCATCTGTTGAAGTACAATATATGGCTGCTGTGTCCAGCCTTTGGTCCTACAGTGTTTGGGACTGCAATTCACAGAAGCCATGGCCAGCTTGTCCAATGGTCAGGAAATCTGGGAGCTGAAGCCCAAAACACTTAGAGCAATGGTTCCCAACCTTTTTTTTTGATCAGGGATGACTTGACCAGGGACCACTCTCCAACATTAGTACTAAAGGGGTTACGAATCAGTTTTTGGTCAACTTTAAATTTGATTTGGTTATTTGGGGTACCGATTCAGAAAATTGCATTGGATATAACACATTAGCTCTAGTTTCTGTTCCAGAACATATGCCATCCAGTAGCTAACAGCTGCTCGCCCACCATATGTAATAAGCATCAGCACTATAAGAGGGTTTGCAAGACCAATTGCTATCATTGCAACGGTGTAGTAACCGTGAGGCCGTGGACCATATTTTAGTTCTTGTGGACCATTGGTGCTCCACAGACCACAGGTTGGGAACCACTGACCTAGAGGACACCACTATTATATTGACTATGTCCAGTTTGATGTAGATGCAAATTGGGCAGACCGTATCTGTTTTAATAGCCCCTTCTTAGCACATCTCATGATGGGATATTGTTCCATAAGAGAAATACATAGCATATACTTTTCTAAACAGAGTGTTTGCTAACAGGAAGCAATCTGAAGTAATATGTTTTGTCCCTGCAAATGAAATGTCATACATCCTGATCCCAGTTGTTGATTCCCATCCCATTGGTCCACTTTGAACACATGGTGAATCTTGGGCTAGAATATGGGTGGTAGAGTATACAAGGAAGGAAGGAGCACAAACGCCCACCTGATGTTGGCTAGTGTTTTGCTTTTCTGCGCTTCTGGTTTGCTAGTCTCAGTAGCGCTGTGTACCATCCATCTGTTTTGCAAGGCACCTGTTGTGCCCATTTGAGACTTTATTTGATATTCTTTCTGTTTCATGAAAACCACAGGCTAGCCTGTGGGTGTAAATGTACTTGTTTGGAAAAGGTTTTTAAAGTTCAGTAATAGTCTGGAGGTTTAATAAACTTGAGACGTCTGCTAGAAAAAGTATACTGAAGCGTGATGGCTGTTGATAAAAATAGTTCTAAAATTACAGGAGGTGGTGTCATGCTAGACTAGCAGAGAATTTTAGAGCTGTCAAACATACTCTGGATTCTTGATAAAATATGCATGAAAGGGAAAATGTATTCTGTGAGAAATTGCTTTATTTCCTCACACTTTAGAAGTCTTCCGTGGTACTACCTATATCTCTAGGATCACGGAGAGCCTCGAGCAGATAATAATAATAATAATAATAATAATAATAATAATAATAATAATAATAGTTTGGATTGTGGAAAAGAAAAAAGTTTGGATTATTGATGTTGCCATACTGGGTGACAGTCACATTGAGGAAAAACAACAGGAAAAACTCAGCCATTATCAGGACCTCAAAATCGAACTGCAAAGGCTCTGGCATAAACCAGTATAGGTGGTCCCAGTGGTCATGGCACATTTGGTGCCATGCTAAAAGATCTCAGCCAGCATTTGGAAACAATAAACATTGACAAAATCACGATCTGTCAACTGCAAAAGGCCACCTTACTTGGATCTGCATGCATCATTCGAAAATACGTCACACAGTTTGGAAGTGTTCAACTTGTGATTTTGTGATATGAAATCCAGCATATAGATCTCGTTTGCTGTGACATACTGAGTTTTTGTGTCAGAACAACAACAACAACTTTATTTTTATATCCCGCCCTTCCACATTTGTGGGTTTCTGTTTTGCCAGTCTGAAATATCTATATATATAAAAATGCTCTGTGCATAATGAGTACCTTAAAAACAAAAGAACCAATGAACGAAATCACACCAAATTTGGCAACAAAACATCTCACAACACAAAGAGTGACCATCACTCAAAAAATTATGATTTTGTCATTTGGGAGTTGTAGTTGCTGGGATTTATAGTTCACCTACAATCAAAGAGCATTCTGAACTCCACCAACGATAGAATTGAACAAAACTTGGCACACAGAACTCCCATGACCAACAGAAAATACTGGAAGGGTTTGGTCGGCATTGACCTTGAGTTTGGGAGTTATAGTTCACCTACCTCCAGAGAGCACTGTGGACTCAAACAATGATGGATCTGGACCAAACCTGGCATGAATACTCAATATGCCCAAATGTGAACACAGATGGCATTTGGGGGAAATAGACCTTGAAATTTGGGAGTTGTAGTCACTGGGATTCAAGTTCACCTACAATCAAAGAGCATTCTGAACCCCACAAACGACAGAAATGGGGCAAACTTCCCACACAGAACCCCCATGACCAACAAAAAATACTTAAGGCCATCCAGTCCAACTCTCTTCACCAGGGCAAGAAAATGTAATCAAAGCCCTCCTGACAAAGAGCCATCCAGCCATAGATATAGATAGATAGATATGATTTACACACACACAGATATAGTATCCTAGATTTGAAATGGACCCTTAAAGAAGAATGATATGTTGCATATTCCAGAGTAGGCAAACCAGATCCTCTCCACATCAACACTGACAAAGAAACAATAAGAAATACTGTTTACCCACAAGCATCAAGACATTACATAGATTAGAAACCAACACTTTCTCATTACTTTGTTTTTCATATCAAACAGACTGGGCCACAGCAACGTGTGGCAGGGGACCGCTAGTAACACTATAAAATAACATCAAAACAAAACCATATAGAAACATATCAGCATAAAACACAACATCATTACCATACAGTACCATACAGAACGATAAAAGTGCTGAGTTCAGAGCGCACTGGGTTTGTGCAAATTCCTAGATAGAGCTAAGAGAAAAGTGCAAAATTCAGAAGGCAGGGTTGGGAGGATAATATAGACTGATGAGAATATGCCCAAAAATAGCAAAGAGCTATGGCAAAACAAACAGAACAAAATAGTGTACGGTGAGATGGGGAGGCAAATGGGAAAAGAGGCAGTGGTTTGTATTTTGTGCACAGTAGCTCATTGAGCTGCTTGAATGTGAAATTCTGAACACAAAATGCTTTATTGCCAAGAAGAGTAGGGGGGTTCACTCATTATAAGTTGGAAATACACTTATGGAGTTTTAGACTTAGGTCTAAATGTGTACAGTGCTAACATCACAAGGATGTTTGTGGAAGCATTTCCAGTTCAGAACAAAGAGTACCTGAATTCTGCTTCCCACATTGGCCAACTGGAAGTTTCTAGAGATCCCACAAGTTAGAACCATCTCCTGTTATTGTGGCTCAGGAAGAGTTGTTTGGAGGCATATTTATATACAAAATACAATTAGTCAATCAGTCGGTACAATTAGATCCAGTCATCTTGACAAAGGAATGCAACCAGCATATTACACATTAGCTCTTTGCTGCTATCCATTGTCTTGTGTCTTTTAGATTGTAAATCTAAAGACAACCACTGTGCAGGAATACTGATTTTGTAAGACTTTCTGATAACCTTTTTGTTTTGGTTGAAAAATGGGACAACATTTTGTTTAAATAGATAAATACTGGTTTGAAACTCCAGGAGCTGTATAACCAACATGACCTCTAGCTAGCATTTGACTGTTCTCTGCTCAGTGGCAAACCTGAGCTTAATGACACCCAATGTGGAACTGACCATGCTAGCTGAAAGATTCTGGGAGCTGTCATATAGAAAAGTTACTCTACCATGCTCTACTTCCTGTTCCTCATATCGTTGATCTTTGGTGGAAGGAGTTAAGTTTTTCAGAATTTTGTGTTATACTGGATTAAGGTTCCTCAGTTTCAGTTTCTCATATCACAATCTATATAAATGTATTGTGGAAGGCTTTCATGGCCAGAATCACTGGGTTGTTGTAGGTTTTTCGGGCTGTATGGCCATGATCTAGAAGTATTCTTTCCTGATGTTTTGCCTACATCTGTGGCAAACATCCTCAGAAGTTGTGAGGATGCTCTGAGAATGCTTGCCACAGATACAGGTGAAACATCAGGAGAGAATGCTTTTAGAACATGGTCATACAGCCCGAAAAACCTACAACAACCTAATCTATATAAATCTTGTTTTAGGTATATAGGGAGCTCCCAGTGGCACAATGGGTTAAAGTGCTGAGCTGCTGAACTTGATGACTGAAAGGTCGCAGGTTCGAATCTGGGGAGCGGGGTAACGTCCCGCTGTTAGCCCCAGCTTCTGCCAATCTAGCAGTTCGAAAACATGCAAATGTAAGTAGATCAATAGGTACCACTGTGGTGGGAAGGTAAAGGCGCTTCATGCAATCATACCGGCCACATGACTTTGGAGGTGTCTATGGACAATGGATGGCATCCTTGAGGTGACTGGATTGACCTTGAAGGAGCTGGGGGTGGTGATGGCCTACAGGGAGCTATGGCATGGGCTGGTCCATGAGGTCACGAAGAGTCGGAAATGACTGAACGAATGAACAACAACAACACAGACAACACTGGCTCTTCGGCTTAGAAATAGAGATGAGCCCCAACCTCCAGAGTTGGACATGACTGGACTTAATGTCAGGGCAAAATCTTTACCTTTAGGTATATAGAGAAAAAGTTACTCTTGAGTTCTGTAGCACTTGTGTTTAAAGGATATTCTTCAAACTCACTCACTACATTAGGATAATATCTTATTTTTGGCAGTAGCAAAGGAAGATGTTTGCCACATTAATTTTTCCTGGCACAGACTTTCTCTGACTTGCTTGTTGGCTCCCTGGGCATTCTTCCCAGACAATAATAGCATAGTTTTAAAAAAAGCTGTATCATCAATTTGACTTTGTGACACCTAATCTGGGTCTCAAAAAGTATTTTTTAATGTTAAGGTATGTAGAAAAATGACAGAGCAGAAAGGCAAGACATTGGAACTGTAAACTTCTGTTGGTTTAATCCAGCATTTCCCAATCTCGTGACCCCAAAAATACTACTGGATTTCATCTCCCAGAAAGCATGTCCTGGAGTCAGGGATTCTGGGAATCATAGTCCAAAACCTGGGAGGGTTCATAGTTGAGAACCACTTGTTTTAATTAATTGAAGAATCAGCTAAAGTGGAGACCAGTATTAAGAAACAAGGTTGTGATGTAGTCTAAAAAGAGCTGGAGCATGATTTTTTAGTTCTGGACTAAAGCCAGGAAGAAGTTACCTAAATGTTCTGTCCAGTTCACTGACCAGTCATAGGTCCATCACTCTTTTCTTAGCATAACATACCTCAGGATAAAATGGAGAAGTAGGGACATGGCTGTTTAGAAAATGAAAATGACACAAAAATGTTTCTGATACAGATAATAGAGAATGAAAAACAAAATTAAGATGTTAAGAATGGACACATTTGGACTTGAGAATAACTACTTACCATGAGCACATTTCTTGGAGAAGAGACAAGCTGAATGGTCAACAAACGACAGATGTGGGGGTCTGTGGTCTGTGATCTGCTCATGTGTGCAGTGGGAATAATTGGGTAATGCTCACTAATGCATTTCCTTGTTCATGGTAGACCATGTTTCCCAAGAATTTTGGCTTACTATGATATTTAAATCCAGGCAGTGAGAGAGACCTTTTAATGCATTAAATGTAAGTTATCTTATACTTCCTATTTTGCTAAGATTTCAGCTACTGCAGCATTTCTCATGATAGTACAACAAGCCTCATCTTCTGTCATTCAGCCAAGCCAATTTGAAGAAGGGTAAGGATTCTGGAGTGAAGAGTAGTGAAGAATAGAGACGTCACACTGGCAACAAAGATCCGCATAGTTAAAGCTATGTATTCCCCGTAGTAACCTACAGGTGTGAGAGCTGGACCATATGGAAGGCTGAGCAAAGAAAGATAGATGCTTTTGAACTATGGTGTTGGAGGAAAGTTCTGGGAGTGCCTTGGACCGCGAGAAGATCCAATCAGTTCATACTTCAGGAAATAAAGCCTGACTGCTCACTGGAGGGAAGGCTATTAGAGGCCAAGATTAAGTATTTTGGCCACATAATGAGAAGACAGGAAAGCTTAGAGAAGACAATGATGCTAGGGAAAATGGAAGGAAAAAGGAAGAGGGGCCAACCAAGGGCAAGATGGATGGATGTTATCCTTGAAGCGACTAGCTTGACCTTGAAGGAGCTAGGGGTGGTGATGGCCAACAAGGAGCTCTGGCATGGGCTGGTCCATGAGGTCACGAAGAGTCGGAAGTGACTGAACAAATGAACAACAACAAGGATTCTGGAGTGCCAGCCAACCCGGACTGTGAGATACTGTCTGTTCCAGGCCTCCCCAGCCCTTACCAAGGAAGGTGAAAGAGCATAGAATGAGGAACTTGGTGACAGCGAAACCAACTGTAGGAACCTCCAAACATTGACGTATTTATTTTGAACATCTATTGGAGCAAAGGCTCCAATGGATATACTGTGACACAAGGGGTTTTTGCTTGGCTCCTCCAGGCATAGTCAGGCTCTGGATCACACACTACACCTTCTGTATTGACTGTAGTGTATTGAACTGCTAGAACTGCTGCTGCCACCACTGCCTTTCCCTCTTCCTCTTATAGGTTAGGTACAGGAAGCATGTTTATGTTTGCAGGAGGGCATGGCACAATGGCTGAAGGATGCCATGACAACTATTAAATGGCTCCCTAGGAACACAGGTACTAGCTATATGAATTAAACCAGACTGATTGACTCCCTTTACTAGCTTCAAGTTGCTTCTTCTTGGTGTGAGTCGAAATGTGTCTTCAGATCGCTTATAGAGTCATAGTGACCTATGCATTTCATAGGGTTTTCTTAAGCAAATTATACTCAGAGATTATTTTGCCCAGTTTCTGCTTCAGAAATATAATTAACACAATATTCATTGGTGCAGTATCCTTGCCAAGAAAACTAAATGGACCGGTACAACCAGAGATATGTCGATATGCCATTGGAAGATGGGACTCCCAGGTCGGAAGATGGCCAAAATGCTACTGGGGAGGAGCAGAGGATAAGTTCAACTAGCCCCAGATGTGATGACGCAGCTAGCTCAAAGCCGAAAGGCAGGCTAGCGGCCGACGGTACTGGAGGTGAACGACGAATCCTATGCTCTAAAGATCAACACACCATAGGAACCTGGAATGTAAGATCTATGAGCCAGGGCAAATTGGATGTTGTTATTGGTGAGATGTCAAGACTAAAGATAGACATTCTGGGGGTCAGCGAACTGAAATTGACTGGAATGGGCCACTTCACATCAGATGACCACCAGATCTACTACTGCGGACAAGAGGAACATCGAAGAAATGGAGTAGCCTTCATAATTAATAAGAAATTCGCTAAAGCGGTGCTTGGATACAACCCAAAAAATGACAGAGTGATCTCAATTCGAGTGCAAGGAAAGCCTTTCAACATTACAGTGATCCAAATATACGCCCCAACCACAGCTGCTGAAGAAGCAGAAGTAGATCAGTTCTATGAGGATCTGCAGGAACTACTGGATAATACACCAAAAAGAGACATTATTTTCATTACAGGAGACTGAAATGCCAAGGTGGGAAGTCAAATGACAACTGGGATCACAGGCAAGCATGGTCTGGGAGAACAAAATGAAGCGGGACGCAGGCTGATAGAATTTTGCCAGGAAAACTCGCTGTGTATAACAAACACTCTCTTCCAACAACCTAAAAGACGGCTTTACACATGGACTTCACCAGATGGTCAGCACCGAAATCAGATTGACTACATCCTTTGCAGCCAAAGGTGGCGGACATCCATCCAGTCGGTGAAAACAAGACCTGGGGCTGACTGTAGCTCAGATCACGAACTTCTTATTGCTCAATTTAAAATAAAACTAAAGAGATCAGGGAAAATACACAGACCAGTTAGATATGATCTCACTAACATTCCTAGCGAATATACAGTGGAAGTGAAGAACAGATTTGAAGGACTAGATTTAGTAAACAGAGTCCCAGAAGAATTATGGACAGAAGTCCGCGACATTGTTCAGGAGGCGGCAACAAAGTACGTTCCAAAGAAAAAGAAAACCAAGAAGGCAAAATGGTTGTCTGCTGAGACACTGGAAGTAGCCCAAGAAAGGAGGAAAGCAAAAGGAAACAGTGATAGTAAGGGGAGATATGCCCAGTTAAATGCGCAATTCCAGAGGTTAGCTAGAAGAGATAAGGAACTATTTTTAAATAAGCAATGCATGGAAGTGGAAGAAGACAACAGAATAGGAAGGACAAGAGACCTCTTCCAGAAAATTAGAAACATTGGAGGTAAATTTCAGGCAAAAATTGGTATGATAAGAAACAAAGATGGCAGGGACCTAACAGAAGCTGAAGAGATCAAGAGAAGGTGGCGAGACTATACAGAAGATCTGTATAGGAAGGATAATAATATCGAGGATAGCTTTGATGGTGTGGTGAATGAATTAGAACCAGACATCCTGAGGAGTGAGGTTGAATGGGCCTTAAGAAGCATTGCTAACAACAAGGCAGCAGGAGACGACGGGATCCCAGCTGAACTGTTTAAAATCTTAAAAGATGATGCTGTCAAGGTGATGCATGCCATTTGCCAGCAAATATGGAAAACACAAGAATGGCCATCAGACTGGAAAAATCAACTTATATCCCCATACCAAAAAAGGGAAATGCGAAGACTGCTCCAACTTCCGTACAGTGGCCCTTATTTCTCATGCCAGTAAGGTAATGCTCAAGATCCTGCAAGGAAGACTCCAGCAATACATGGAGCGAGAGTTGCCAGATGTTCAAGCTGGGTTTAGAAAAGGCAGAGGAACAGAGACCAGATTGCCAATATCCCGATGCTGGATAATGGAGAAAGGCAGGGAGTTTCAGAAAAACATCTACTTCTGCTTCATTGACTATTCTAAAGCCTTTGACTGTGTGGATCATAATAAATTGTGGCAAGTTCTTGGTGGTATGGGCATACCAAGTCACCTTATCTCTCTCCTGAGGAATCTGTATAAGGACCAAGTAGCAATAGTCAGAACTGACCACGGAACAACAGACTGGTTCAAGATTGGGAAAGGCGTACGGCAAGGCTGCATCCTCTCACCCAACCTTTTTAACTTGTATGCAGAACACATCATGCGATGTGCAGGGCTGGATGAATGCAAAGCTGGGGTGAAAATTGCTGGAAGAAACATTAACAACCTCAGATATGCAGATGACACCACCCTGATGGCCGAAAGCGAGGAGGAGCTGAGGAGCCTTCTAATCAAGGTGAAAGAAGAAAGCGCAAAAGCCGGGTTGCAGCTAAATGTAAAAAAAACCAAGATTATGGCAACAAGAATGATTGACAACTGGAAAATAGAGGGAGAAACTGTGGAGGCTGTGACAGACTTTGTATTTCTAGGTGCAAAGATTACTGCAGATGCAGACTGTGGCCAGGAAATCAGAAGACGCTTACTTCTTGGGAGGAGAGCAATGTCCAGTCTCGATAAAATAGTGAAGAGTAGAGACATCAGACTGGCAACAAAGATCCGCCTAGTCAAAGCCATGGTCTTCCCTGTAGTCACCTACGGATGTGAGAGCTGGACCTTAGGGAAGGCTGAGCGAAGGAAGATCGATGCTTTTGAGCTGTGGTGTTGGAGGAAAGTGCTGAGAGTGCCTTGGACTGCGAGAAGATCCAACCAGTCCATCCTCCAGGAAATAAAGCCCGACTGCTCACTGGAGGGAAGGATACTAGAGACAAAGTTGAAGTACTTTGGCCACATCATGAGGAGACAGGCAAAGCCTAGAGAAGACAATTATGCTGGGGAAAGTGGAAGGCAAAAGGAAGAGGGGCCGACCAAGGGCAAGATGGATGGATGGCATCCTTGAAGTGACTGGACTGACCTTGAGGGAGCTGGGGGTGGTAACGGCCGGCAGGGAGCTCTGGCGTGGGCTGGTCCATGAGGTCACGAAGAGTCGGAGACGACTGAACGAATGAACAACAACCCTGCTTAGTTTCCATGTTCAGGTGGGATCTGGAATGTTAGGGTATGTAGGCCCTACTGATCTAAAATAGCTCTTCTCAAAGATGTATTTGAACTTTTGTTTTCAGAGATATGTGGTTGTAATTCATAACTACCCGTAAAAGAATCAGTGCCAAAATGAATATCTTTGAGTCATCTTGGTTGTATCTTGAAAAGGAAGTTAAGGGAGAGAAGAGATGAGGGATCTCGCAGCAACTTTGAGATGAATTGATTATATTCATGCATGATCTTTGGTGGACTTTGATTGATTTCATCAGATGTATGAGGAATTAGTTGCATCAGTTTGTGAAGTATTTTATCCACTTCTCATCATAAATGCAATCCATTTATGTTTCAATCTTGGGTCAGGAAGCCTTGGCTGCAATATCTGTTCGGGCTAATTTGATCTGAGTTTTCAGTATGGCAAGAAAGGGGGAGACAAACAAAATAAACAGAGTGAAATGAGGATTGCTACTTGGAATATCTAGGCTTTAAGATTAATGAGACAGAATCTGAACTTTCCCATTGTTTGTGTCATTTTGGATCCTGGAAGTGAGCGTTAAAACCTTTTGTATTCTCTCTGTGTGAGTATATATGTATGTGCACTCAAAATCTTTCTAAGGTCATATGCCAGCATTGCTGCTGAAATTGCTTTATATTGCTTTGTCAGCATATTTCATATCAGTGCCTTTCTCTAGACAGCCTCTATTATCTCCTCCAAATGTATTAAGTATGTAGCATTCTCTGTGCTGCAGATGTTCCTTGTATCTTATCTAAGTACTCTCTTTATCAGCAGTTCCCAAGGTTATACACTGGCGATCACTGTTTTGTTTCAGCAAAAGAAGTCCCTTTGACATACAAGCAGTTTTCATAGCTTCCTTAGAGGTTGCATAGGGTTGAATGTTTATTTTGCTGCTCTCTCTTCATTTCATTTCATGTGTGCTGTAGGATTTGCAAAACCCAGTGGTGCCTTAGGGTCTGGCGAGGCCAGATGGGTAAACTATCAGACTGCCAGGTGGCCTTCAAGTTTAATCCAGGTGGGAGAAGGCACTTCCCAAGGTATTAAAATTTGGGAGGAACCCTGATTTACAGTCTGAAAACATACTACTGACCATCTGAAAGTCTCGATTTATTAAACCTTATTTGGCATTAAAAATGGAAAGACCAGGTCAATCAGTCAAAACATTTGGTTTGTCTGGAAGTATTTAATTGAACTAAATATTCATGTTAGTTTTCTGCAGTGGTCACCCACTGGGAAGCTGACGTATTTTTGCATGGTGTGATGGTTTTCACAGTGTCAACCCTTTAGCAATTTATCCAGTCAGCTCTTCCTCCTTACTGGAATAACTAAATTCAGACAGTCTCTCAGAATGAGTGGTTGGAAGAAGATCATAGGAAGAGCCCTGATAGACCAAACCATGTAGACCTACACAGTATTTCCTAGCACCTGGCTAGCCTATTCCAGAAGATTTACAAGCAAGATGTAGACAGGAACTTTACCGTTTAAAAAAAAATTCAGCATCTAGTCTTCAGGGGTACACTGCTTCTACAAATAGAGTTTCTAGCTAATTATCATGACTAATTCTAATATCTAAAGCAGGGGTCCTCAAACTATGGCCCGGGGGCCAAATGTGGCCCTCCAAGGTCATTTACCCGGCCCTTGCTCAGGGTCAAACTAAGTCTGAAACGACTTGAAAGCACACAACAACAACAACAACAACAACAACAACAACAACAACAACAATCCTATCTCATCAGCCAAAAGTAGACCCATACTTTCCATTGAAATACTAATAATTTTATATTTGTTGAAATTGTTCTTCATTTTAATTATTGTATTGTTTTTAAGTGTTTTTTGCACTACAGATATAATATGTATAGTGTGCATAGGAATTCTTTCATATATATTTTTCAAATTATAATCCGGCCCTCCAACAGTTTGAGGATCTGTGACCTGGCCCTCTGTTTGCAAAGTTTGAGGACCCCTGATCTAGAGAAACCTAATGTAATGGTCTGTGTACAAGTGTTTATGCAAGATGAAGCTCAAGTGAATTCTTTTGAGTTTAGCCTTTTGTAAAGTGCTTTCTTCAGTGTGAGTCAGACCTTGCTACTAGATTTATGTAATCACTAGCCATCCCCTGCCACGTATTGCTGTGGCCCACTCTGGTGGTCATGGGGGTTCTGTGTGGGAGGTTTGGCCCAATTCTATCATGGGTGTTGTTCAGAATGCTCTGTGATTGTAGGTGAACTACAAATCCCAGCAACTACAACTCCCAAATGTCAAGATTCTATTTTTCCCAAAATTCACCAGTGTTCACAATTTGGCATATTGAGTATTCGTGTAGAGTTTGGTCCAGATCCATCATTGTTTGAGTCCAAAGTGATCTCTGGATGTAGGTGAACTACAACTCCAAAACCAAAGGACACTGCCCACCAAACCCTTCCAGTATTTTCTATTGCTCATTGGAGAACTGTGTGCCAAGTTTGTTTCAGTTCCATCATTGGTGGGGTTCAGAATGCTCTTTGATTGTAGGTGAAATATAAATCCCATCAACTACAACTCCCAAATCATTTTTTTGAGTGAAGGACATACATTGGGTTGTTAGGTGTCTTGTGTCCAAATTTGGTGTCAATTCGTCCAGTGGTTTTTGAGTTCTGTTAATCCCACCAACGAACATTACATTTTTATTTATATAGATAAGGTCATGTGCCATTTGTGAAAAGAGTTTTTTAAACAACTCATTATTTTCACCCCCTTTTAAAAATAGCTATTTATGTTCATAGTTATTATTTTTAACCCCTTTCCCCACGACACTTTAGCATTTTCTTGTGTAAAAGGTTCTCATATAACTTTTCCTTGCTTTCTTGGAAGTTGATGCTTGCTGCAACTCTATGCTGACAGATATTGGATTCTTCTTCCTTCTCCCTCTCTCTCTTTTTGGAAGGTCAGGGGCAGCCAAAGGTGAAAGCAACAGTGTCATTGCAGCAGGGCTGCTGCAGCCGTTGTATAGTCATGGCCAAATTAACATTTGCTACTTTCTTCCATTGCATCATGAATTCCACCCACCTCCGTACAGTGACACTTCTCCTGCGGGCAAAACATGGTTATTAGAGTATGTCTCCTTCTTGAGCTCATCTGTGCTTGGTTGATTTATGACCTATTCTTAAATCATTCTTTCATTTAAACAATAAAAGACTAAAAGAACTCTATTATACAAATGTGCAGCCAGTGTCAGTTTTGCCATCCTACTGGTATCTTTTCTCTCTGTGTGTGCTTTGATGCTGGATCATATTTCTGACAGGCTGCAAAAATCTGTATGGGTAAATTGTTGGTACAATAAACATAGCTTTGTTAGCAAATGTCAAGAGACAATCTTAGGACATGGAGTGGGGGGGAAATGCTGTCAACCATTTTCTTAGCAAGAAACTATGGCCCTCAGCACACAGACAAAATACTGTAATTGTCAGGGATGAAAAAAATGCTAATTATTTTTACCGAGTTGAATAGGTGGCTAATGCTTTTGTTTTAAGGAGAATAACTTCTGTATCCAAGAGCATTGGCAAAGTGCCTTGGAATATATATATATATATATATATATATATATATATATATATATATATTCTGTCGCGCGCGCTGGTCTTGTAGAGAATTTCCTTTAAAATAGGACGTGCAACCTTTGCCCAGCGGGAAGCCAGGGGGCCCCAAAGAGAAGCTCTCAGGGATTTTCCACCACAAGTGGTCTTTAGATGGCTTGTGAAGTATAACAAAGTCCTTTATTAATGAACAAACGGAAACTTTTCTTGTCTTCAATAAAGCTAAACAAATGCTTCCAGGCTTTTAAGCAACTGGTGGCTTCCTAATCTTATTATTTATTTATTTATTTCGGTTTCTTCTACCCCGCCCTTCTCACCCCGAAGGGGACTCAGGGCGGCTTACAAAAGCAAAGGCACAATTCGATGCCCGCATCACATAACAGTCGTAAAACAAAATAGTATCAATTCACAGTTAAACAACAATTCCTGCATTACAACCATAAAACCAATAAAATCAATAAAACCAATACAAACCCAATTCCTCCTCAAAAACGGTCAGCATTCGCTATCTCATAGTTCCAATTTCAATTCCACATTGTCCGTCCTTAATCTTGTCCATGAAGGACAGGCAATTGTCTTCAGTAACTATTTCTTTACTTTAAGGAAAATCCCTTTATAACTTCTCCCAGGCTGACTGTAATCTAAGCCTTACTGATGTGGGCTCCGCTACCAGGTCGAACTGCATCTCGAGCACCGAGTGGACCTACCAGTAAAGCCTGTAGATTCTCCAGCTGGAGTTCTTTGGTCTTCCAAACTGTTTATCTTCCGAAATTCCTCAAAGCTTTAGGGCTGTTTCCCTGGAAATCTTTGGAGATCTTTGGATGTTCTTAAGACTGTTCTCCCACGGAAAGTCTTAAGGGTTGAAGTTTTTGTACAAGAGAAGCTTGTACACGTCCTCTAAATTAGCTTTCCTTACTGAGACTAACTAAAAATGGCTCCTTTCCCTTCCCAATTGCCCTGAGCAAGGGGTAGAACCAAAACTTAACAATGATGGACAGGTGACTTGTCCTACGACTGCAACCAAAGGAAACCACCTTTCTGCAGAATCCCTGAAACCTTGGACTGCAAGCAAACATTTAATAAAAAGCAAATAAATTTGGAGCTCCTGGTACAGCCGTGCTAGCACAATATATATTTGTGTGTGTGTGTCTGTGTGTGTGTGTTTAGTACAGTGGTTCCCAACCTGTGGTGTGTGGACCACCAGTGGTCCACAAAAATAAAAATATGGTCCAAGGCCTCACTATCACTACTCCATTGCCTCGAAACCACACGGCAATGAGAGCAACTGATCATGCAATAGAGCCGAGGCAACAGGGATGCCAGGAGGGGAGAGGCTGACTACCCACAAAGGATTACTTCTACCACATCAGCTCTAGATTATTAAATACAGTTTTCTGTGGGTCAGCAGGTGGCTACTACTGGATGGTATATGTTTTTTATCAGAAACCAGAGCTGATGTGGTCTATCCAATGCAATTTTCTGAATCAGCACCCCAAATAACCAAACCAAATCTAAAGTTGATCAAAAACTGATTCGTAACCCTTTTGGTACTAATGTTGGAGAGTGGTCCCTGGTCAAAGTGGTCTCTGGTCAAGTGATCCCTGGTCAAGTGGTTCCTGTTCAAAGTGGTCCCTGGTCAAAAAAAGGTTGGGAACCACTGATTTTGTAAATAATAATAATAATAAAGGGCTGAGAATGGCGGTTAACAAATGCATCAAATAAATAAATAATATTTATTTATACCCCACCACCATCTCCCCCAACAGGTACTCAGAGCGGCTGAGAAACCCACTTAATAAGGGAACAGATTATAGTTTTGCTGATTCTAAAGTTTAAAGGGATTAAGTGACTCTACTTTGTGTTCTGACTTTAAAGCCCACAATACAGTTTGCAAAGAAGATTAGGACAGATTTTGCACACTTCAGCAATTAAAACAGATAAAACAGGAGGGAAATCAGCTCTAGAAAGGTGGACAGATGGTGCCTATTAGTCCATGTGAATTTTATACTGAAGAAAACTTTGAATATGTATTTGAAGGGAAGAAAAAAGATGTTCTAATTGTATTTTACTTCAAAAAGCCGTGGTATGACAGCATGATTCTGAATGTCTGTTCATAATATAGACATTGTGCTTCGTTTTGGGGTGAATGAATGCATTTTACATTCCAAATATTTGAGCTGTAACTCAGTAAGACTATAGAAAGGATGGAGTTTGCTAATCTTAGAGTCCAGGATGGAGCTGGGCTGTCCCACTTAGAATCCCACTTAGAATTACAAGCAACTGCTTGTTTAAAGAGATGTTACACACTTCTTCTAGTGTATGTGGTAGTTTCTTCAGTGTTAACCCCATCAGCTCCTGGCAAATACTTCTCATCTAGCCCTATCTGTGTGCAGCTTTTAATAATGTTGCAGGGAGAATATAAGTTGCTGCCACGTGAGCACAAACATACTATTCAAGATGGTATGGATAAGCATGATAAGGAAAATGAAGGTGCCTGTCCAGAAAATAATCTGTGTTTAGATTCTATATCCACAGGACTTGCTTCTATGAGGGAGGTTCTACATTTGTGTGTTGGAATTTTTAACGTATTTAAAAGAACAAGTAGGAAACAATTTATAGGTTAGGCAAATGAAGTTCATAAAGAGGAGAAATTTACCCCAAGCTACATATTAAATTTCTTGGAAGAAAGTTATAATGTCATGCAAACTCAAATCTAGCAGCAATGATATCATATAGGTTGTGCAGTCTCGAGAGCACAACTCTAGGTGTTGTTATACACATTTCTAATGATAATTTGATGGACAGCTAAGTGCTGCCAGCAAATACATGTTGCAGCTATTCTGACATATCTTCCTTAGTGGATTTTCCATCATAACAACAGTCCCAAGGCCAGGACCCCAACGACGTACTCTCAATGAATCTCGCTGTTTTCTATTTAAATCAAGAATCCTCTGCATTCATAACATATCAATATGCTGTGAAAGGCAGCAGCAGACTTGGGAGGGAAGGAACACCTGAAGTTTGTTGAAACTGTTGTATTTTGGAAAGTCGAAGCACTGGGAAAATATGGGAAATTATAAATGGAAGAGGATATTGAGAGATATTGACAAGCTGGAATGTGTCCAGAGGAAGGCGACTAAAATGATCAAGGGTCTGGAGAACAAGCCCTATGAGGAGTGGCTCAAAGAGCTGGACACGTTTAGCCTGCAGAAGAGAAGACTGAGAGGAGACATGATAGCCATGTATAAATATGTAAGGGGAAATCATAGGGAGGAGGGAGCAAGATTGTTGACCACCCTATACTTTTTGTCAGTTTCCACCTACAGTTTGTTTACACCATGCACTTTCCCCTACCCCAAATGAAGCCTAAACCCCACTGCTCCCCCGTCTTGGGCTCCTCTTTTACAAATACACCTCCTTTACTTCCTATCTCACCCAGGGTTTTAACGTTTTAAAATTTTATCTTGCACATTTGGCCCGCCCTCTGTGATTGATTTTATTATGTTATCTTGCATTGTCTATTTTATTTTGTTGCATTATATATTTTGTTGTGTTTAATTTTTTTATTGTTTTGGATTGTATTTTGCTGTATTATTCCTGGGCTCGGCCTCATATTAGCCACCCTGAGTCCCCATTGGGGAGATAGTGGCGGGGTATAAATAAAGTTTATATTATTATTATTATTATTATTATTATTATTATTATTATTATTATTATTATGATGACACAAAAGCTCAGTATGTCACAGAAAATAAGATCTATATGCTGGATTTCGTATGACAAAATCACAAGTTAAACACTTCCCAAGCGTCTAGGACTGTGTGATGTATTATTATTATTATTATTATTATTATTATTATTATTATCTGCTGCCCTGGAGACTAGGACACAGAACAATGGCTTCAAACTACAGGACAGGAGATTCCACCTGAACTTTAGGAAGAACTTTCTGACTGTGAGAACTTTTCTAGCTGTGGAACTCTGTGCCCCGTAGTGTGATGGAGGCTCCTCCTATGGAGGCTTTTAAACAGAGGCTGGATGGCCATCTGTTGGGGGTGCTTTGAACGTGATTGTCCTGCATCCTGGCAGGAGGTTGGACTGGATGGACCATGAGGTCTCTTCTAACTATGATTCTAGGAAAAAAAATAAGAAGATAAACAACTGAATGGTGATAACAGAGCCTTGTGCTACCTCTGTTAACATTCAGCAAAGTATGCTCACATTAAATTAGGGACAAGTGTTGCAAGTGTAACAAATTTCGTGTATAAACATCATTTGGTAGCATGGTGTTCTTTTATTTGGTTTGTTTAAATATTGGTATATATAATGTCTGTTCTTTTCTTTCTTTTCTTTCTCCTTAGGCCTTGAATAGAGGTATCGCAGCTGTTAAGGAAGATGCTGTGGAAATGCTAGCCAGCTATGGGTTGGCCTATTCCCTCATGAAGTTTTTCACAGGTCCAATGAGCGACTTCAAAAATGTGGGACTGGTGTTTGTCAACAGTAAGAGAGATAGGACCAAAGCGGTTTTGTGTATGGTTGTGGCTGGTGCTATAGCTGCCATATTTCACACTTTGATAGGTACGTCTTCTTTTCAAATGTTGATTGAAATTCTTCTCCTTCTCCTTCTCCTTCTCCTTCTTCTCCTTCTTCTCAATGTTGTGGTGGCTGTTTTCTTATGTATATTTTCCAAGTAAGTTTGAAGGAACAGAGAAAGACCTTACAGTTAGATTATTTAATTAGATTTCTACCTATTGATTGAAAATATTGTCAGTTGACTGATGGTACTTCCAGATCTTCATAAGGTGTACAACAGTGATGGCTTCAAGGACTTCTTCTTGGCTGTGTCTCACTATCCAAATCATATATAAACAAGATTGCAGGATTATCAAAGTGACAGATTGACAATTGTAAAGGGTAAGCAGATGGTCACCCAAAAGAGTGAGAAGTTATCAGACCAAATTATTCAGTACTACTCCTTCTTCATCATCTACACGAAATGATGGACATTTTACGAGAAGTGGGAAAATGGAAAGTGACAACTGAAGGTGGTTAGAAAGAACTCAGCTCTGGACAACAAAACATGAGATTAAAATTGTACTGAGCCCAGCTCAGCCTGTATGTAGAAGCCAGCTATCCAGAATGTTATCCTTTTATCTGGTTTGTAGGAGGTAAAAGACACATCTCACTTTTCCCACTGGGAAAATATGGGAAATTTATATTTGCCCAAGACCTTTGGAAGGTCTCAAGTTAGAGAGTGCCCATGCAATCATGCTTGACATAGCCCTCAGCTTCGCTGTAGTAGTGCTTCTTCATGTCAGAATCCCAATCCATAGCAAGGTAGGGTTGGGAATTAAAGGAAAGACTGATGCCCTCATCCTGGCTAGCCATTCGATCATTGGTACCGTTCGAATTGATGTGATGGAGGGTGAAAAGCAACTTTTGTCGCTTTTGCAGCAACCAACATTTGCATTTAACTTTTAGTGCTGATTAGTTTCTTGTATTTTATGAGATGTGTAAGAATTTTTTGACTTCTCAGATGCACCCTAAACATAAACTGATTTTGTGTAAAATTTCTTCTACTTGGGAAAAGGTGTGCTTTACACATACTCAGAGGCAGTTTCAGAAAAACTGAAGGACAGATTATCCATGGAAATTATTGACATTGGTAAAATTATATTGGGGAATTTAAACTCTGTGAGTCTGCTTATAAGCATTGGGATGAGCATGGTTATAAGCATGGTTGAGATGGGGGTAGGACCGAGAGCAGGGCCTCCTCCGCTAACTGCAGTGCACAGGATGGACTATATAAGGAGATGCAATTGGAAAAATAGCATTTTTGTCTGTAATTACTCTCATTTATAGTGGAAGTAAACAAATCGAGAAGCTTCATTTTGTGACTGGCTTATTGTGTTGTCTGCAGTAGGCTGTCTTTCTTCCTTGGTTTATTTCCCTCCAGGTGGGCTATGTTCTCTGCTTGTTGTGGGGGCAGAGGAACAAGCCAGAGAAGGAAGATGTCTTCTGTAGGGTGAGACAGTAAATCAGTTGTGGGGTGAAGCTCTATGGTTTATTTAACTACACCCACTGCAAGTGGGAGCAACTTAGCAGCTTACGCCAGCATGCTGCACGACAAGTCAGCACTGTTGTCATGAAGTCCAGGCTTGTAGTGTCAGGGAATGTTGGGTGGGAGTGTCAAGTGGGTGTATAATAATATTTTTCCAAATAAAAATGAGAAAAATATACTATAAAACAGTACTGGCAGAGGATATATGTGTGTGATATTATATGTACCCAAAAATATTATTTTAACAGTATTTTTTCAAGTATGGTAAGGATATAAGATCAAGCTACACTACGTCACAGCATTTCTAGGCTACTTGATGAATCACATTAGGAGTGAACGTCTCCTAAATTGAAGTTTACCAAACTAGTTGCTATTGCGATGCTGCAGTGGAGGCAAGTTCCTGTGCTGACTTCAGTATCCCCTTGTTTGCTATATGCCTTCAAGCTAATTCCAATTTCTGGTGATCCTATAATAGGGTTTCCTTGGCAAGTTTTATTCAGAGTACTGTATACTTGCCATTTTCTTCCTTTAAGATTGAGAGAGTGACTTGCCTACTGTCGGTCAGTGAGATTCCAAGGCTGAACAGGAATTTGAATCCTTATCTCTCAAATTCTAGCCATGCTGGCTTTCTCCTCCCCTTTACAGTGGTTTCCAATTTTTAGTCCTTCAGATGTTTTGGACTTATTTATTATTTATTTATTTTATTTCGGGTATTTCTGCCCCGCCCTTCTCAACCCTGGGGGGGGGGGGACTCAGGGCGGCTTACAGAGGCACAATTTGATGCCGGCACCAACATAAACAATAAAATAAAGCATGAATAACAGCAATTAAACAATTAAAACATCAATTAAAACATCACATCAATAAAACCATTCTAACGCACAGCGTTCAGCGTTCGCTCAGCGTTCAGCGTTCAACTCCCAAAAAATCCCAGCCATCTTACCAGCTGTTAGGAATTATGGGAATTGAAGTCCAGAATACCTGGAGGACCAAAGGTTGGGAACCACTGTCCTAGAATGATGTGAACATCTACTGTATTATTAAAATGACTATGCAAATGCCTTTTTAAACACATTGGTGAATCCTTACCCTTTTTTATCGATAGTAWCCTCAAGCATAGAAACATAGTAGTTTCTATTATCAGGACCATGGAACTGAGAGAACGTCAGCTCTCACATTTAGTGGATAACTACATTCTGTACCAAGATGCCTTATAATACAGTCCTTTCTGGAGTTTTGTTTGTTTTCCAGGCTGTATGCTTGTGTTCTAGCAGCATTTTCTCCTGATGTTTCACCTGCAATTGTGGCTGGCATCTTCATAGGATCCTCTGAAGATGCCAGCCACAGATGCAGGTGAAATGTCAGGAGAAAATGCTGCTAGAATACAGCTGCTGCTAGAATACAGTCATACAGCCCAGAAACCACACAACATCCCAGTGATTCCAGGCATGAAAGCCTTTGACTTTACAATACAGTCACTTGGTTTACTTAGCAATATATACTATACAGTTAATTATGGTTTATTCCAGGTAGGGGAACCTAGAAGTACATTGAAGCTACACTGTGAGTTTAACAATGTGTTGACATGCCTGGGAACACTATATATATTTCCTCAAATTAGATTAGTTCAAGAAGATTAGCTGATGGCAGTCTTGAGGCTGTGTGACATTTCTGACATTCCAGCTTTTCCTTACGTAAGTATGTAGTCATTGATTTTCAGAATTGCCACCAGGGTTGCCGACACTTGGCTAGAAAATACAACCTTTATCCAGAGTCAGCTGCAGAGATTAGGCAGTAGCAGTCTATACTTAGTTGTTTGATAAGACCTTTAGAACCAAAATAGTATCGTGCTCGAGGAAGATTTCCTTCTCATAGTGAAAGTCACATGGATCGAGTGTAGATTTACTAGGAGCTCATGGTTTTAGATGATAATGGCACAATTTTGGGTGGCTGTGTTTGTGAGCAGTATTTCTAGTTTCCTCTCCCCAAACCATCTGTGATCTGAAGAAGAATGAGGCATTTTAGCCTCTTTGAGTAAGGATATGAAGAGAAGGAAAGGTCCCAAATGTCAAAATCAATCCCCCCACCCCACTAGTATTAAAATGTGGCTGCTGTATCGGGTATTTGTGCCAAATTTGGTTCAGATCCATTGTCATTTGGGTTCACAGTGCTCTCTGAATGTAGGTGAACTACATCTCCCCTAAATTGTTGTCAATTCCTGCCAAACCCCTCCAGTATTTTCTGTTTGTCATGGGGATTCTGTGTGCCAAGTTTGGTCCAGACCTGTCATTTGTGGGGGTCTCAGTGGTCTGTGGAAGTCAGAGCTGAATCAGTTGAAAGTACTGCAAATCCCATCATCAGTTGTCCATGCTCCCTCAAACATAATGTTTTTGTGATCTCTATGCTTTAATTATGTCCAGTTTGTAACAATGAAAATCCATCCTGCATATCAGATATTTCCATTATGATTCATAACAGTAGCAAAATTATAATTATGAAGTAACAACAAAAATAATTTTATGGTTGGGGGTCACCAGAACATGAGGTACTTTATTAAGGGGTCATGCCATTATAAAGGTTGAGAACCACTGTTTTAGAGCTTCAAAATGTGATTTTGGAATACATTGAACCCTCCACATATGCTGGAGTTCAGGGCACAGGACCCCACAAAAGTGGAAAAACGTCTAATAACACCCCCCCCTCCTTATTATTTGCCCAAGAGAGCACTAGGATTCATGGAGGGGACGTACGAGGGTTGACTGAAAAGTAATGCCTCCACCTTTGTAACTCCTCAGCAGATGGCAGTACTGGTATGCAGCAGGTACTGGCTTGTTCAGTAGACTCTCCTCTACAGTTCCATTTCGGCAGGAAGCCTTAGCATTAGACAGTTGTGTTGTTAAAGTGCGAAGTATGGAACCCTGCATAGACAGTCGGTTAATGCGACTTAAGCAACATGCAGTCATTGAATTCTTGACAGCAGAAGGTGTCACCCCAAAGGAGATTTATTTATTTATTTATTTATTTATTTATTTATTTATTTATTTATTTGGGGTGCTTCTACCCCGCCCTTCTCAACCCCCTAGGGGGGGACTCAGGGCGGCTTACAAAAGGCACAATTCGATGCCCAACAGTTCACTTAATACAATATACAAAATACAATATAACGACAACAGTTATAACTAGTTAAAACAATCAAATTAATACAATAGCAGCAATTAAATCATCTTGTGGTCAACGTTCGCCAATTCATAAATCCATAATCCATCTAGCATTGTCATTGTCCTTTCCTACTCTGGTCGTCATTGTCTTTTATCCATCTGCTAGCTTACCCAAAGGCCTGGTCCCATATCCAGGTTTTTAACTTCCTTCTGAAAGAGAGGAGGGATGTTGATGACCTAATTTCCCCAGGGAGTGTATTCCACAGGCGAGGGGCCACCACCGAGAAGGCCCTCTCCCTCGTCCCCACCAGTCTTACTTGTGATAAAGGTGGGGCTGAGAGCAGGGCCTCCCCAGAAGATCTTAAACCCCGAGGTGGGACGTAGAAGGAGATACGTTCGAAAAGGTATGCTGGGCCGGAGCCGTATAGAGAATGCAAGCTGTTTATGGTGATTGTGTTGATGTGAGTAGTGTGCATCGTTGGGCGAGAAAGTTTAAAGATGTTGAGGTGGGAACATTTGACTTGTGTAACAAACAAAGAGTTGGACATCCTGTGACAGCAACCTCTGAGTTTCACAAGCCAAAGGTTGACAGATTGATTCAGGACGATCATCCTCCATACAGTCCAGATTTAGCACCGTCTGACTTCCATCTGTTCCCAATAATGAAAGAAAATCTGCAGGGACATCATTATGCTTCAGATGAAGACGTTGAGACTGTGAGATGCTGGTTGCGGAAACAGAGTGTTGACTTCTTCCGTGACGGCTTCGGAAAACTTGTTCATCATTGGCAGAAATGTATCCAATTGTCTGGTGATTATGTGGAAAAGTGAATAGTCGTAGTTAAAGAGCACATTCTAAGAATTATTTGATTTATTAAAATATTCCCATCCAAACCCAAGTAACGAAGGTGGAGGCAGTACTTTTCATTCAACCCTTGTATAGTGATAATATCTGTAAATAATTAAATCCACAAAAGTCAAGCTCACAAATATAGCAGGCCAATTGGAACTAAATTCTTGTCTGTCCCTGCTACTCAATGAGCTCAAGAGGACATACAGAAAGAATGAGCTATTTAAATTTGTTTTTGAGCATTGCAGGCACCTGGAAGCAGAGGGGAAAAAAAATCTCTCTTGCTGCTTTTGAGTGCCCTCCCAGCATGGCACAGAATGAGTAATTCATGCAGCCTGTGCTGTATTTTGATGGCATGTGGAAACTTCAAAAAAAGGCTTCTTGCTGCTGAAAGTGCCAACATATTCTGGCAGAAAAGCAAATGGCCTTCCTAGTTCCTACTTCTATTAAGTCCGTACATATATCAGAGACTTTGGGTTGGATGAGGCTGCACTTCTTCCCCCGGCACAAAGCCAAGGCCCTCTCGTGCCAACCATAACCGCATTGAGTCGCCGAATTAGGCTGAAAATGCGGTATAAAAATAAAGTAAATAAATAAATAAAATATCTGTGACTTTTAGCATTATATTTTGTCTTTGCATGTTGCATTGCATTTTATGATCTGTATATTCATGAGCTTGGAGAGCAGTGTTTCAGCTGTGAAATTTTCTAATCGTACTTAACAGACTGTCTGATTCAGTCTTTACTGGATCTCATATTGGTTGTCAAGACTAACCAATATTTCATAGGAAAAGGAAATTGCATTTTTTTGTGCTTCTTATGGGAATTTGCCACAGTATCATTTTGGGCTCTGTTATAAATAGGATTGCTATAGTACTTTCTTAGCTCCTGAAATATGCTGGTGTTATCATAAAGAATGTGAGAAATAGCATCATTTAGAAAAATGTGTTTAGCCACAATGGCAACATTATAGTTCTGATTCGGTGATTTTCATATTAAAACCTTGGCTCCAGCCAACTTGAGAGCTACTCAGATGTAAGAAAACTGGGGTTTGGGAGAGTTTTTGCAAAAATGAATGGGGAACAGTGTGTTGTTGAAGGGTTTCATGACTGGGTTCACTGGGTTGCTGTGAATTTTCCGGGCTGTGTGGCCATGTTCCAGAAACATTCTCTCCTGACATTTCACCCACATCCTCAGAGGTTGTGAGGTCTCTTGGAAACTAGGCAAGTGAGGTTTATATATCTGTGGAATGTCTATGAAATTGGCCAGCTAATCAAGGTGGCCAATTCCAACATTCACACTTGCCTCCAACAGACAAGAGTTTTTCCTCCAACCCTGGACATTCCACAGATAGATAGATAGATAGATAGATAGATAGATAGATAGATAGATAGATAGATAGATAGATAGATAGATAGTTTTTTGGTTTTTTTTGTCGTGTCAAGAGCAACCGCTCCTGTTGTGAGAGAATTGGCCGTCTGCAAGGACGTTGCCCAGGGGACGCCTGGATGATTTTTTGATGTTTTATCATCCTTGTGGGAGGCTTCTCTCATGTCCCTGCATGAGGAGCTGGAGCTGATAGAGGGAGCTCATCCGCCTCTCCCCGGATTCAAACCTGCGACCTGTCGGTCTTCAGTCCTGCCGGCACAGGCTTTAACCCACTGCGCCACCGGGGGTTCCGATAGATAATTTACTGTATTTGTATACCGCCCTTCTCATCCCGCACTTGCCTAGTTTCCAACAGACCTCACAACCTCTGAGGATGTCTGCCAAATATGTGGGCAAAATGACAGGAGATAATGCTTCTGGAATATGGCCACACAGTCCAGAAAACTCACAGCAACCCACTGAATGAGTAGCAGTCACTGTGGAGAGAAAAAATGAGCACATCAACAAACCAGAGCTTGGCAGTAAATCAGTGAAAAGTAATTATCCCCCCCCCCCCCGTAGCATTTTAAACAACACTTATAGCTGTTAATTAAAGTATTAAATGCATCAATTAATGTTTCACATTATTTTAATTTGCCAGTTTAGGAAATAAATACCGTTTTTCTTTTTTCAACATTTTAGGTAATTTGAATAGTTTGAAAAATAAAATTTGTTTGTAATGCACCATGAAGAGTTAGCATGACAAATTACTGTTATAATTCTAACTAAAAAGACAAACATGAAATGAGTAATTTCCATATTCTCAGTAACATTAATTAATTAACATAAATGCTACAATTTTTCAGCTTCCCACTTACTAGTATCCTACTAGCAGGGCCATAGCCAGAAAAAAAAATAATCCATGTGTGTGTGTGTGTGTGTGTATGTGTAATTTTTTTTTTAAAGCGAATCATGAAGCATACTTCCATAACACAAAATAATTTAAACAGTATGGTTCATTCTACATTTTATATAGACTTAATTAAATCAATTGTTGGTCTCCTTCATGGGGGGGCTTCAAATTCCTCCCATGCCTTAGGCCAGTGGTTCTCAACCTGGGGTCCCCAGATGTTTTTGGCCTACAACCCAGAAATCCCAGCCAGTTTACCAGCTGTTAGGATTTCTGGGAGTTGAAGGCCAAAAACATCTGGGGACCCCAGGTTGAGAACCACTGCCTTAGGCTTTGCCTGCCAGTTATGGGTGGGTCAACTTGGTTGCTTCCACTATATCAGCTATTGCTGCAAGAAATGACTGTGAATAAATTATCAAAATTTGCTAGTGATTGTGCTTGCAGTTCTGGGGACTTTTTTAATTTGTGCTTCTCATAGACATAACAGGGGGATTTGGTTAACTAGCTAAAATTCATGAGTAAACCAGGTTTTTTTTAACCTAAAAAATTTCGGGGGGGGGGATGGGTTGAACCCTAAACCTTCCCCCCACCCACCCTTGGCTACAGCCCTGCCTACTAGGGAGCAGAATCACTTTGGGAGCCTTTTTGTAAGAAGGAAAGGACAAAAACAAGCTAAAATACTGTAGTGGAAAAGATATGGTGCCCCTTCCAGCCTGTGACATTCCACAGATATATATACTAGGAATTGGCTGTGCGATTATGGCAAAGAATTCCAAGACATTGCCTTGGTCAATTCATTTCACATCCGTCAACATTTCAAAGATGAGAACTGGGACATGCATAGCCAGGCAACATCAGAGTGTGGTCAAAATGGCAAAAGTAATAAATGGGAATGAACAGAACATAGAAGTTTGCTTTTTGAGGGAAGCATAGGAATCACCCCTTCCTCTTCTCCATGCTCAGTGGAGTGCAGTTGACTTTTGCACTTTAAACCCAGCTATAAATTGGGATAGTAGATTAATTGTGACAACCCTATGTCAGGAAAGGTGAACACAATGTGATTTTGCTAGGAAATGATATTGGGGTGGGGGGCAGAGAGGATGAAGCTCATTTTTGTGTGTGCCACCAGGATCCAAAAATGGCCACAATGCTCCCATAATACTATACACTTTCATTTATATTCCACTTTTCTCCTCAGGGGACTCAGAGTGTATTATAGCATTTACATACATAGGCAAACATTCAATTCCTTTACAATCATATACAATGAGATTGTAACATACACAAACAAAGGCAGAGGCTTCTCCTTTCATTTCCAGCTTCTGGAGGCGGTGCTCATCTCTGGCTCTGGAGAGGTGCTTTTTCTCTCTGTTTTCAAGCCGAGGAGCCTGTGTTGTCACCTCCTGGTCGTGTGGCTGGCAGGATTGCTTGGAACATCTCTTTTCCTTTTCCCACCAAAGTGGTACTTATTTACATACTCACATTTGCATGTTTTTGAACTGCTAGGTTGACAGCTAGGACTGACAGATGGGAGTTCACCCTGTCTCACGGATTCAAACTGCCAACCTTCAGGTCGGCAGTTCAGCAGCACAAGGGTTTAACCCATTGTGCTACCGTGGCCCCAGTCTAGGAGCATGGGAGAATCTCTCTGACTTATTTTAGGCCTAAGAGATGCTTTTTGAGGACATTTTGTAGTCAATCAATCAATCATTCCAAAGATTATGGCCATAGGCTTTATCTTTGCAGTGTCCCATGGGGAGCTGTTGTGTTCCTGATACTTGTCCTCCATATGATAAAGATTCCTTGTATTAGTTTGGCAGCAGTTGATGTAATTTAAAACAAGTTACTGTGTGGATAGATCTATATGTATCATTCCTGAGTTGATTGCTTCTAAATAATTTCATCACCAGTGTCATCCATCAGGGCAGTGATATTGATGACAATGATATTGATGCCTCTTTTGATCATAAGGGACCAAATGCATTCATGATATTATTTTGTTATTGCATTCTACAGCATACAGTGATCTGGGGTACTACATTATTAACAAGCTGCATCATGTGGACGACTCGGTGGGAAGTAAAACACGCAAGGCCTTCCTTTATCTTGCAGCCTTCCCATTTATGGATGCCATGGTGAGTCCGTAACTTAGATTATACTCATTGGTTTTGGAGAATTTGGGGGAAAGAGATATATTTCCATTCAAAGAAGCAAAAAACACATTAACATTTGAAGTATCACTATTCAAATGACTACTCGGATCTGAGCTTCATGAACTCTGTAATTAAAGCAGCAAATTATTATTATTATTATTATTATTATTATTATTATTATTATTATTATTATTATTACATACATTTCTATCCTGCCCACAAGGGGACTGAGTTAAACAGGAGTATTTCTCAGTCTCAAAACTTCCTAACAGAGTGTAGTAATGGTACTCTTAACTGATTCTGTGACTCTAACAATCACTATTTTTACCCACAACTTTCCCTTTAACTTAGATGACCCTTTCATTCTTGATCAGTGGTTCCCAAACTTTTATTGACCATGGACCACTTGACCAGCGACCACGCTCCAACATTCGTACCAAAAGAGTTACAAATCGGTTTTTGGTCAACTTTAGATTCAGTTTGGTCATTTGTGGTGCTGATTCAGAAAATTGCATTGAATAGACCACATCAGCTTTAGTTTCTGATACAGAACCTGCATCCAGTAGTCGCCATCTGCTCACCCACAGAAAACCATATTTAATAATCTAGAGCTGATGTGGTAGTAGTAATCTTTCATGGGTAATCAGTCTCTCCCCTTCCGACATCCCCGTTGCCTTGGCACTATAAGAGGGTTTCCCAACACCAGTTGGTTTTGTTGCCACATGATTTTGAAGCAACGGCGTAGTAATGGTGAGGCTGCGGACTATATTTTCATTCTTGCAGACAACTGGTTGTCCATGAACCACAGCTTGGGAACCACTGCGCTAGATCTTGAAACTGCAGTCTTACTTTTCCACATGCCTGTCCTCACTATGTGGACTCTTGAGTGCATAGGCTTGTCTTGGCAGCTTTTACTATCTGGTAATGCAGGAAATTAAGTCCAGTAGCATCATGTATTCTAGAATTGTGAAAGATGGGTTAGCAGAATGTTGGAAACTATAGAATGTTTGAACAATGAAGGCACTTTGCATCCCAGGTTCCTGAAGAGATCACTAGGAGTCCTTTGGAAGGTCATGACTTAAAGGGGGTAAACAATATTTTTAGTTGTAAATATAATAATTTTATTTAGGAGTTCCCTGAAATGTTAACATTATTTCAGTGATTTCTCCCTGATGAAAAGATTGAGAAAGGCCTCCCTAGAGGATTCCATTAAATACTAACTGTGCCATCTCCATCATTTCATCCACACTCTGAAGTTAAAGGTATCTGTAGTCACCCTGATATTTTTTTCTATTTCAGGCTTGGACCCATGCAGGCATTCTTCTGAAACACAAATATAGTTTTCTAGTGGGATGTGCCTCCATCTCAGATGTCATAGCTCAGGTACGGATGCATTCCAATCATAGCTTTTTCTTCTGCTGAAATGATCTAGCCAATTCTATGCCATACCTGTGCTTGGATGCAAAATTGCATACAAAAGTGGGCTATTCTTCCATAATTAGGTTGAAAATTGTGCTTTCTGGTGTGAATGTTAAGGAAGGGATACAAAAGATATGTGAAATGTTACGGGCTTTAACTTTACTAGCTGTGTCAAGTTGTCCTATATATATATTTACAGTTATACTTCTGTTACTGAATAGACGTGTCTGGTTATATTGATTTTTATTTGTATCATAGTATTGTGAAGAAATAAATATATAGTAGGCTCTGCATTTTCTGGAATTAGGGGTGAAGAACACCTGCAAAGTGGGAAAAGTGCGAATAAAAATATTTATGAACACTCTAGGAATCTCATTTTTCCTGCCCCGTTGCCTGCTCCCCGTTGCTCCCTCAATTTAGCAATGAGCCAAGAAAATCCCACTTAAAGCAAACATTTTTGTTATTTTACATTGATTGCAGCTGCTGGCTGTTGACTTTTCACAACATTGGGAAGAGGGGAGAATGTTGCAACCCACATCTCAATCCTGAGTAGCAAAATTGCCCCTTGATATAAAAGTTGCCCACTCTTGTCCTGAGCTAGCACTAACATCCTGTTTTCTTCCTCCTAATACTTACAAAGAAACTATTCTAAAAACTCACTAAAATTGTGTTCATGTGCCATAGTACTATGTAACAAAATTTGAAAAAAAATATGTTCCTGGTTTGAAAGTGTTATTTATTGCTTAACTGTGTGGTACTTACTTTGAAAGTAATTGTTATACTCCAGAAATTTCATTTCTGTGGCTGCCATTTTTAACCTTTCAATGTGCCATTTTATGATGATGATGATTATTATTATTAATAATAATAATAATAATAACACTTTATTTGTATTCTGACTTTCTCCCCATGGGAACTCAGAGTGGATTACAGTGTAAACAGATATCAGCAAACATTAAACACCTTGTTACAATACAACCAGACACACAAAGGCAGAGGCTTCTCCTTTCATTTCCGGCTTTAGAGGTGGTGCTCATCTCTGGCTCTGAGGAAGGTGCTGTTCTCTATTTCCAAGCCAAGGAGCCTGTGTTGTCACCTCCTGGCATGACTGCTTGGAGCGTCTTATGCCTTTCCCACTCTGTTTTCGAACTGCTAGGTTGGCAGTATCTGGGCAAACAGTAAGAGCTTACCCCACCCCACGGAGAGCGAACTGCTAACCTTCAGGTCAGCAATTCAGCAGCATAAGTTTTTAACCCATTGCGCCACCACAGCCATTTTAAACTTTTTATACAGAACACAAAAACAAAGATCTTGCAGTTTATTAAACTTTTTTTTCACATAGAACCAATTAGGAAATGACATTTATAAACCAAGAACAAAAATCGTGTTACATAGTGTAATAACATTTGGATGATAACCGCTTTTGAAGGCTATGGATTAACAACAACAACAACAACAACAACAACAAAATAGGAAGCACAGGCCATTTTTAAGACTGATCCCAGACATCTTCTTCAGACTATATCTAGTAGCAAAGACATCTAGATAATATCTAATATTCAGTACATAATGGCTGTATCTAAAGTTGTTTCATTTTCTAAGAGGAAGTTAGTGGAATCGCCATGGCACAACGTGTTAAACCACTGAGCTGCTGAACTTGCTGACTGGAAGGTTTGCAGTTCGAATCTGCGGGATGGGTTGAGCTCCCACTGTTAACCCCAGTTTCTGCCAACCTAGCAGTTCAGAAACATGCAAATGGGGGTAGATCAATAGGTATCGCCTCGGCAGGAAGGTAAATGGTGCTCCATGCAGTCATGTCAGCCACATCACCTAGGAGGTATCTATGGACAATGCAGGATCTCCGATTTAGAAATGTAAATGAGCACCACTTCAAGAGCTTGAGATGAGCACCATCCCTCAAGAGTCAGAAGGGGAAACCTTGACCTTATCTGTGTTTCAGGCATTGAATGTTTGCCTTGTGTTGTGTATGCTGGAATCCACCCCGAGACCCCTCAGGGAGATAGGGTGGGATACAAACTTATTATTATTGTTATTATTTTCTAGCTGTCCCCTGCCATGTGTTGCTGTGGCCCAGTGCTTTGTGTGTGTATATATTTGTGTAAATGTGTATATATGTGTGTTTGCATATATATATGTGGTTTTGCGCATGCATGGTAATGTAATTTTGGGGGTTTTTTTTGCTATTTAAGTCTCTTCTGCTGTGTTTTTCAGTGTTTTATAAGTGATGGTCACTTGTTGGCCTGATACGAGCATTGTGTCCAAATTTGGTGTCCATTTGTCCAGTGGTTTTTGAGTTATGTTAATCCCACAAATGAACATTACATTTTTATTTATATTATTATTATTATTATTATTATAAATTGAAATTATGTTCATGTAACCCATCTCTTTTTCTTTTCCTTTACTTTCTCTGACAGGTTGTTTTTGTAGCCATTCTGCTCCATAGTCACTTGGAATGCAGAGAACCTCTCCTTATCCCCATATTGTCCTTGTACATGGGAGCGCTTGTCCGATGTACCACCTTATGCCTGGGATACTACAGAAACATACATGACATCATACCTGACAGTAGCGGGCCAGAGATGGGGGTATGTGTTCCTACCTTAGTAAATCTAACTCTATTGTTCAGTCCAATACCTTAAGCAATAAGAATGATGAAATTACAAGCCTGGGAAAGTGTTTTATTAGTTCATCTGCCAGAGTTCATTTGCTCACATGTGCAAATGCAGCACATTAAAAAGTAGAAAAATAAAGAAGCCAACCCTTCCAAGGTTGTGTGGTAACTAGATTTGAATATTTATGAGGCAGATTGTGACCAGGACTGCTTCTGAATTTATCAGTTTATTGTGGGATTGTTGTGATGCCTTCAGTCATGTTTTGGGGAGAGATATGGCAGGGTTCACATGTCACTGTTCATTGGTAGGCCTCCTGAATTTCCCAGTGTACCTGCCAGACTTCATATTGCGTTTAGATTTTTTTCTTTTTTCTTTTGAAATAATAGGCATCCTGACATTTTAGGAAGTATGGATGAGCAAAGAAGTACCTGCAATACATACACCTGTGGGGAAAACCCATTTTAAGAAGCACAATGTTGATGTGACTTACTAGATTTGGGAACTTCTCATGGCTCATCCCATGTGCAGAGCAACCATTCTTAGTGAATCATAGTGAATATGCTGGGTTTTTTAAATCTATCTTTTTGTAATGCAAACATGTTTGCCTGGCTGTATTTTTGTGTTAACAAAAACCCTAAATTGGTAACAAAGCAAAACATAAATGAAAGTTTTTTCTAGCATTGTACCCCACTAATGCTGTGATAAAACATGATTATAGGAAGCTCTTTTTTTCACACAAAGTATGGTGGTTAATAGTGGGAATGATAAAGAAGATTCCTAAAATCAGCATCATATAATTAAAATCATCACCACCATCACCATAATGTACTTTAAATGCTACTTCCAATAAAAAAATGCATTCAAACAATGTATGTTTATATAATATTTAGTTAGATGTTAGAATTAAATGCCCAGAATTGCAATAACCTAGATTGGATAGGCTTCTGATTAGAATCTCTGACTCCCTTTTGACTTACTGTATATTCCGGCATATAAGACAACTGGGCGTATAAGACGACCCCAACTTTTCCAGTTAAAATATAGAGCTTGGTATATACTCGCCGTATAAGACTACCCCTCTTCCAACGCACACCAATTTTTTTAAAGCATCAGATTTGATTTTAATATGGTAATTTTCCTATTACTGTACCTCCTTCTCTGCCTCTCAGATCTCACACATGCGCACCTGCACTGCTTCACTGCAGTCTTCAGGAGCGAGATCTGAGAGGCAGAGGAGGAGGTATGGTAATAGGATACAAGGGCAGGCCAGACAGGTAAAAGAGGTATGTTTTTCTGGGCCCAGAGCCACTCTATCTCTTTTTTCCATACCCCAGGCACCCCGGATGCCTGCAACTCGCTCCGGCCTTCAGTTACACCTTCCCGGTTAGGCACCTCTTCACCTCACCATCAGGACCGCATTAAATCAACGTATCCTAATGAATGGTTTTTCTTCTACCGTACTTGTACAGCATCGGCCTTAATGCTTTCATACAGTCGCTGCATGTGGCAGGGATGCAGCCGCTGCCATTTTTGAGCTCCCCCCATCATATGTGGCAACCATAGATTCTCCAATCCAGATTGGAAGTTTCAGCACCCACTCTATAAGACTACTCCTAGCGTATAAAACTACTCCCAGCATATAAATCTACTCCCGGTGTATAAGACAACCCTTACTTTTGAGAAGATTTTCTTGGGTTAAAAAGTAGTCTTATACACCAGAAAATATGGTACTTGGGAAGGTATTTTGCATGCATACTCTCACACGCACTTCTTTCTGTTCTTGTTCCTACAATACTAATCTTTTATCAAATATATTATTTAGCTGTGTTCTGATATTTGGCTCACAAAGATGTCTTCTTATTCTACCCACAGGGAGATGCTACGATAAAAAAGATGCTAGGCTTCTGGTGGCCCTTGGCATTAATTCTCGCCACTCAAAGGATCAGTCGGCCTATTGTCAACCTCTTTGTATCCCGGGATCTGGGTGGCAGCTCAGCAGCCACAGAGGTATGAGTCTTTGAAAAGCAAATAGCTCAATATCCTTATAGAAACCCAGACTTGGTTCTGTATTTCCTTCACAATTCTGTAGCAATGCCGTTAAGCTATTGACAATATTAACTTTCCTTGGGTATAAAAAATACTGCAAATAGTATAAATCTGTGCATCTTTCTTGGTGACTTCTGTAACTACATTTCCCCCCTAATTTATCTTGACTAAACCCAAAATAGGCATTACCTGGAATGCCGTGTTACTTTTCCTCTGCGTTATTATTCTAAAGGCAACCTCAGGAAGCTATTCGTTTGAATAGAAGAAGTGTAGGTGGATAGTTGCTGTTTAAACTCTTTTTATCATTTTGGTTATCACGTCAGAGTCATCTTGCACACTCTGTTTTTTCCCTTCTAGAAGAGACAATAAATTGACTATGTGTGTCTTTTTCCATGGGTGAATACAGAACTTGTGGAGTGCAAGTTTGAGTGGGAGGAATGACTGCTTCCTTCTGCTAATGTATTTCAGTTTTAAAAAAGCAATTAAAAGGGTAACACGGGATCCTTTTTATGCTTAATTAGACATTTAGCTGAACATTGTGGGGTGGGGGGGGGTATCAATTTATCGGATTTTGAAAAATGCATTCAGTGAGCTTATAAACTTGTACACAACTTTCATTTTAAGAGTTTGTTGTTTCACTGAATCATACTTTGCATGGAGCATCTGTGAACAATTGTGAAAACTCTAAAATTAGGACAGTAAATAAGAGCAACACACAAAAAACAGAGCAATTCCAGACAAGAAGAAATCGGGGCCAACTAACACCTCCCAACAAAGGTTCCCCCAGGCAGCAATCACCCAAGCTTTGAAGCTGCAAGACCACTCAATGCTGATCAAGATGACCAACTGCAACATTCACACTTGCCTGAAATAGATAAGAGTTCTGGACATTCCACAAATATATAATGCTTACTTGTCTAGTTTTCAACAGACCTCTCAACCTCTGAGGATGCCTGCCATAGATGTGGGCAAAACATCAGGAGAAAATGCTTCTGGAACATGACCATACAGCTCAGAAAACTCAAAGCAACCCAATTGTGAACATTGTTCTGGACACTGTGGACACATCAGTGTCCCATAAAATATGAAGGAATAATATGCTTGCAAGAGGGCGATAATAGCAAATGCCTTTCAGCTGTAAATAATAATAATAATAATAATAATAATAATAATAATAATAATACCATAAAAACACAATGCAGAGCGGAAGAGAAAACTGGCAAAAGAAGGCTCTCCGTGGACAGTTCCTGGGAAAAATTGAGAGCCAAATTGTCAAAGAATAAACATGGTTGTGGCTCACAAATGGATATTTGAAAAAGAAGATGGAGGGCCTGATTCTGGCAGCCAAAGAACAAGCCATTAGAACCAATGCCATCAAAGCCAGAATTGAAAAGTTGATGGCAGATCCCAAGTGTAGGCTCTGCAAGCAAGCAGATGAAACAATAGATCACATTCTCAGCTACTGCAAGAAGATTGCACAGACAGACTACAAGCGGAGGCATAACACCGTTGCTCAGATTATTCATTGGAACTTGTGCCACAAATACCATCTGCCTGCAACAAAGAACTGGTGGGATCACAAGCCTGAAAAAGTTTCAGAAAATGAACACATCAAACTACTCTGCGATTTCCGAATTCAGACTGACAGAGTTTTGGAGCACAATACTCTTGACCTCACGATCATGTTAAAAAACAAAGTATGGATTGTCGATGTTGTGATCCCAGGTGACAGCAGGACTGAAGAGAAACAACTGGAAAAGCTGACACGATATGAGGATTTAAAGATCGAACTGCAAAGACTCTGGCACAAGCCAGTAAAGATGGCCCCAGTGATGACTGGCACACTGGGTGCAGTGCCTAAAGACCTTGGCCTGCACTTAAACACAATCGGCGCTGACAAAATTACCATCTGCCAACTGCAGAAGGCCACCCTACTGGGATCTGCACTCATTATTCGCCGATACATCACACAGTCCTAGACACTTGGGAAGTGACTGATGTGTGATCCAATACAACAGCCAGTGATCTTCTTTGCTGGGACTCATCTTGTTGTGTTTCAAATAACATTATTATTATTATTATTATTATTATTATTATTATTATTATTATTATTATTCTATATTGTGCCCTCTACCTGAGAGGACTCAGGGCGGTTTACACATAAGAAGGCAGACATTTAATGCCTATTTGAATACAAAACATATCAAAATACACAATAAAGCACAATAATAACAGTGGGTTAAACATTGAGAAAAAATATATATAACAGAATAGTCAGTAAGACATAATTAACTAAAACATAGACAAACATTACAACAAATACCCTCAAAACAGTTTAAAATATGGCAACTTGAAGGCATAGACACGCATAATAGATTGTACCATGTTGATGGAATTGGCATTCTTCACAAACACATCCAGGGAGAGGCAGAGAGTTAGCCAGTCAATCAATCAATCATTCAGTCAGTCAGTCTGTCTTCAATGCCACATGCATTGCCATCTTTGGTAAATTTTCATTTAAGGTTACTGGAATGTGCAGGGAAGATAACCCACCACTTCTGCCTAAAGAAGCCTACTAATCATTGAAGTGTTCCATCTGTAGATATAATCCATTGGATCCTGGTTTTTACAAATAATATCAAATTATCACACACCAGAAGCGGCTTGCAGTTTCTCAAGTCGCTCCTGACACGACAAAATAAATCAATAAATTTCAAACTTGTGGAATCAGTGAATGGACATAGTTGGTATTGTTAGGTTATATTTACAACAACCTCCTGTTATTATTGAAGAGTTTATCTTTACTGGTTGTATGTGTATTACAGAAGGATAAAACAAGATAAAAGGAGCTATATAAAGTTGTGTTGCATATTAGAAACTGCCAGTTCAAGTACGTAGAAATACTTGATTACACAATTTGCTCTTTTGGCTTGCAATTTGTGCAATTAATATATTTTAAATGCCACAATAACATGGCTTTTAGTTGCTAAGCGCAAAGAATGCATTCCCTTGAAGGCACATGCTTCTATTATCAGCTGGAAGCTGGTTTCATTAGGGTCCATTGTTCGTTTTGTTCTTTTTGCTTCCGTTTCTGAAAACATCACTGCTGAAAGAGCAAGAACTGGCAGAGCCAGCAGTAGGAAAATCCTGCCAACACACAATCTGAATGTACTTCAGGTTTCCATATATGATGCTACTCGTAATCTGAGTCTGACAGCAGGAAGAAAAAGGGGACTCTATGAAAATAATGAGGTTTCATGTTCTACTTGATTCCTGGATTTTCTTGTCTGACATTTTATCTGGCCCAGCTTTGGCTGAACAGATATGTCACACATCCGGCTTTAGGATATTTCTTATTATTTTTGTCCCATTGAGTGCAAATCCCTTCTTTTTCTGAGGCTCACCACAATATGCTGATAATGCATCAGTTCTTTTGTGAGCCGCCTTGCATCCCACTCCAAGAGAAAGGTAAAGGTTTCCCCTGATATTAAGTCTAGTCATGTCGAACTCTGGGAGGTTGTGGTACTCATCTCCATTTCTAAGCCGAAAAGCTGGCGTTGTCCATAGACACCTCTTGGTCATATGACTGGCATGACTGCTTGGAGCGCTGGTACCTTCCCGCAGAAGTGTTACCTATTGATCTACTCATATTTGCATGTTTTCGAACCTCTACGTTGGCTGAAGCTAGGCCTAACAGTGGGAGCTCACCCCACTCCCCGGATTTGAACATCCAACCTTTCGGTCAGCAAGTTCGGCAGCTCAGTGGTTTAACCCGCTGCACCACCAGGGGGTCTCCAAGAGAAAAGTAGCATATCTATATAAATAAAAATGTAATGTTCATTTGTGGGATTTACACAGTGGTTCTCAACCTGGGGTCCCCAGATCTTTTTGGCCTACAACTCCCAGAAATCCCAGCCAGTTTACCAGTTGTTAGGATTTCTGGGTGTTGAAGGCCAAAAACATCTGGGGACCCCAGATTGAGAACCACTGGATAAACATAACTCAAAAACCATTGGACAAATTGACATCAAATTTGGAAACAATACACGTATCAGGCCAACGAATGACCATCATTCATAAAAGCACCGAAAAACACAACAGAAAAGACTGAAAAAGCAAAAAAAAAAACCACAAAAAATACGTTACAAGGCATGTGCAAAACCACACATACACACACACATATTTATTATACACATACACATATACACAAATATATACACACACAAAATACATATACACAGACTGGGCCACAGCAATGCGTGGCAGGGGATGGATAGTAAATAAATAAGTATATACATCAGTTTTAAAATTTCTGGGATATCTTGAGAGGCTTACCTGTTGCCAACACTGCTTTCTTCCAAATACTAGGCAAAACTTTTAAAAAATTATCTGAGGCTTTTAAATTTTAAGCTTGTAAATCTTGCCATTTATTAAATGTCCTGTTGATGCTTTGAAAACAGTGGTGATGTAGGAATAGCTTAAATGAAAATAGCTTTTCAAATCAACATTTCTAACAATTATTACAAATTTTGTTTCAACCTAACCATGGTTAACATTAAAAATGGTGCTCAGGTGGTCTTTTAAAGTCTAGAATGGAAATCTTCCTGTTATTTTTAACTAGATCTGTACATGAATTCTTTTGGGAGACCCAATTAGAATAGAGCCTAGTGCAGCAGGCATGGGCAAACTTCAGCCCTCCAAGTGTTTGGACTACAGCTCCCACAATTCCTAACAGCCTACTGTGGGAGCTGAAGTCCAAAACACCTGGAGGGCCGAAGTTTGCCTATGCCTGGTCTAGTGAGTCAATATTTATGTTTTTTAATTTTTTCTATTTATTGATACATTTATTCAATTAACAAACTTTTGCCATACAAATCTTATCTCGGTATACATTATTCCAAAAGTCACTTTACTTTATATGACACTTTATACATTTCTTAGATGTGTAAACCTGTCAATTCTTGGATTCTGATTTTTTTATTTGCTAACAATGGAAATACTACAGAGAATTGTGAGTTGCCATACCAAGACTGTTAATGTTTTACAAGAGGCAGGGAATGACAGAGAGAGAGAAAGAAAACATGTAAAACAGTTTAAATAGTAATTATCTGCATGCACTTAAGAGTAAGCCTCATTGAGTTCAGAAGAATATTATCCCGAGTAAATCTCCATAGAATTGCGCACTCATTAAAGTATTTCTTATTTAATACATTTGATGCGATTCATTTCACACTTGTGTAGTGGGTTTGGTCCAGCAAATAAAAAATCTCAACCTCTATAGTGGAAAGGACAATGCAGATTTCTTTTTCAAAATAGTCAAGTGGTTGAGTTGTACATGGCCCTAAGAGTCTTGATTTTTGTTCCTTGGGACTTATTTTCTCTGTTTTTACAGAGTCTCAAGTTGATCCTTGTAATCATTGTCCTGGCAGATTAGTGCTCACAAACAGGGGGAATGGTGCTGCTTGCTAAATTATTCTGGGAGTATCAGCTCCTTTGCAACAACCCACAAATTTCCAACTTTGTTTCCTAGATTGCTGGATTATTATTATTTTTTGTCGTGTCAGGAGCAACCTGAGAAACTGCAAGTCGCTTCTGGTGTGAGAGAATTGGCCATCTGCAAGGACATTGCCCAGGGGACACCCGGATGATTTGATGTTTTATCATCCTTGTGGGAGGCTTCTCTCATGTCCCTGCATGAGGAGCTGGAGCTGATAGAGGGAGCTCATCCGCCTCTCCCCGGATTCGAACCTGCAACCTGTCGGTCTTCAGTCCTGCCGGCACAGGGGTTTAACCCACTGCGCCACCGGGGGCTCGATTGCTGGATGATACAGTACAATTTAATAATACACTTTATTTATATTCCGCCCTTCTCCTGTAGGGGACTCAAGAGTGGATTACAGCATTTTACATACATTGACAAACATTCAATGCCTTTCCAATTATAAACGATGGGACACACAGACACAAACAATATAATATTATATAATACTAATATTATGAATGATGTATTAGTACTATGCTAATAATATAGTATGTTTTATGTACATATGACTTGTAAGCCACTCTGAGACTCCTTCGGGGTGAGAAGGGCGGCATATAAATGTCATAAATAAATAAATAAACAAAGGCAGGGGCTTCTCCTTTTTCATTTCCGGCTTCTAGACACAGTGTTCATCTCTGGCTCTGGGAGATACTTGCCCCCATTTTCAGTCTGACTCATCTCCTGATTGTGTGGAGCATCTGTTTGCCACTGAAGTGGTACCTATTTATCTACTCACACATTACATGTTTTTGAACTGCTAGGTTGGCAGGAACTGGAGTTGACAAACGGGAGCTCATTCTGTCTCGTGCAGGGGTCCTCAAACTTTTTAAATAAAGGGCAAGGTCACTTTCCCTCAAACTGTTGGAGGGCCAGATTATAATTTGAAGAAAGCATGAATGAATTCCTATGCACACTGCACATATCTTATTTGTAGTGCAAAAAATACTTAAAAACAATACAATAATTAAAATGAAGAACAATTTTAACAAATATAAACTTATTAGTATTTCAATGGGAAGTGTGGGCCTGCTTTTGGCTGATGAGATAGGATTGTTGTTGTTTGTGTTGTGTGCTTTCGAGTCATTACAGACTTAGGTTGATCTTGAGCAAGGACCGGGTAAATGACCTTGGAGGGCTGTATTCGGCCCTCGGGCCTTAGTTTGAGGACTCCTGGTCTTGTGAATCAAACTGCCAACCTTCAGGTCAGCAGTTTAGCAGCACAAGGGTTTAACCCATCACACCACCATGGCCCCTTTGTGCCACCACAGCTCCTGAACAGCTGCCCACTTGTGTAGCCCCTATATGAAGTCCATCTGCATATATTATTTATTTATTTATTTATTTATTTACTTTGCTTATATACCGCTGTATCTCAAGCCCGAAGGCGACTCACAGCGGTTCACAAACAGTAAAAACAGTAGAAACAGCAGTGGTTCCATACAACATATAACAATTGACTTAACACATTATCCATAAATTACCAATAAGCAATTACAATGCACAATTATTACAAAAAACAACCGTACCCAATCTTCTCATCATCCAAGCGTAGTCCAGGTTCGTCGTCCATTGTTCCATTCCTATGTTCCATTACCAGATTGCACTAAATTACTCAAACGCCTGCACAAACATCCAGGTCTTCACCTTTTTGCGGAATACCATTAGAGATGGTGCTAGTCTAATGTCCGTAGGAAGGGCGTTCCACAGCCGAGGAGCCACCACCGAGAAGGCCCTATCTCTCGTCCCCGCCAGCTGAGCTTGAGAAGCAGGCGGGATCGAGAGCAGGGTCTCCCCGGAAGATCTCAAAGTCCTGGTGGGTTCATAGGCAGAGATGCGGTCAGATAGGTAGCTTGGGCCGGAACCGTTTAGGGCGTTAAAGGCCAACGCCAGCACTTTGAATTCAGCCCGGTAGCAGATCGGTAGCCAGTGGAGTTGGCGCAACAGGGGGGTTGTATGCTCCCTGCGCTCCGCTCCTGTTAAACCTGGCTGCCGAACGCTGGACCATTGGAAGCTTCCGAGCAGTCTTCAAAGGCAACCCCACGTAGAGAGCGTTGCAGTAGTCTATACGGGATGTAACCAGAGCGTGGACTACCGTGGCGAAGTCAGACTTCCCAAGGTACGGGCGCAGCTGGCGCACAAGTTTTAACTGTGCAAATGCTCCCCTGGTCACCGCCGAAACCTGGGGTTCCAGGCTCAGCGATGAGTCCAGGGTCACACCCAAGCTGCGAACCTGCGTCTTCAGGGGGAGTGCGGCCCCATCCAACACAGGCTGTAACCCTATGCCCTGTTCGGCCTTGCGACTGACCAGGAGTAAATGATATATATCTATCATTTTCCATATATGTTTCTGAAAAAATTTTGTATACTTGAGTTTCATGTAGGTAGGTAGTAGCTGCTATGTCACAGAAAGTTACTGATATGTTTGAGGTTCTTTCAGGATGGAATGAAGAATCCTTAACACATTGAAGGGGTCTCAGGTCTTGGGGTTACATCTAGTTTGTCTTTTTCTCTTGTGGGACTTCTTATTTCAGGAGAACTAGGAGAGGGTAATGACTACCTCAATTTTGGGTGACCCACCAGAGCAAATTTTGGGAGGGGAGATGTGTGTATAGGACAGAGAGCAGAAGACCGTCCCAATGTCTGCTCCTATGACATTAGATTAGTCCATGATCTCCACCGCATGTGGCTTCCTGAATCTTTCACTATTTTATAGGTGGAATGAACATCCTTATGTTATATTCTGTGCAGCTGCAATAAAATACTTTTTAGACAAATACGACTGTGTAAAGTGTAATAGTGCTGAGGTATTAAAAGTGGATCTGCTGCACATTAACAGAATTTGTGGGTTGAAATTATTTAATTACCTTTTGGTCATCTTAGGAGTAGGGAGTGGTAACTCAGGTTTTCTGTTTGCAAATTTAGAAACTGTTGGAGCATAATAATAAACTACTAATACTCACATTAATGCTGTTTCATCTTCCAGTACAGTTAAAAGCAAAGGCTCAGTAGTCTGGGATTTTTGCCCCAAACATAGTAATCATAAATCACTTACTTGTTTGACCATCCAGACTTTTCCTAACATAAATGTGATGGAACCAACTGAATATTGTACAAAAGGTAATTTTGATGAACTGCTCTGCAAATTTGATCTTTAATTTTCGGTCTCTTTTTTGTGTGTCTCTTTCCTTAGGCAGTGGCAATTCTGACAGCTACATATCCAGTGGGGCATATGCCATATGGCTGGTTGACAGAGATTCGAGCTGTTTATCCTGCTTTTGACAAGGTGAGCTTATTTTCTGAGAGGAGAGGCTTTGATTCCCTTTCAGATATGTGCTCGCCAAGAATGCTCTCTGAGAAATTGGTTTTATAGCTGTGTGAAACCTGTAGGAAATGAGACAACATGGAATGATATGAAACTTCAAATCACTCCTTGGCTAAGATCAAATGTAGAATCTTCCGAGTCCCGCTTCTGTTGCCACTGTTGATGCGACAGCCTTGGCTATATGTTTGTTTGCCTCTGCCTCGCTGTTTGCCACCCTGCCGTCTTTTGGTCATGCTGAGGTTTGATCATGGCCAAGTTGTGAGGTTCATTAGCTAATTTGTAATTTCTAATACAGTGACATTTAAATTCAGCATGTGACTTTTGTTATACCAAATGATAACCATGTCACCCAAATCTTCTGTCATGATCATCAAGTTCCAAGGGCCTCTGCTTTCCTTTGCTTCATTTAGTAAGTTTTAGTTTGGGTTTATTTACCTGCCAAAGAAATCTAGAAATCTTTCTGCTGATCCATTTTTATAGTAGGGATCATTTGCAATTCTACCCAGATAGAATAAATGCAACTTTCCACATTTTTCTAAAGATACACCTGCACTGTAGAATTAATGCAGTTTGACAGCATGTTAACTGCCATGACTCAATGCTATGGAATCATGGGATATGTAATTTCACAAAGCCTTTTGCTTTCCCTGCCAAAGAGTGCTGGTGAATCACCAAACTACAAAATCTAGAATTCCATCGTATTGTGCTATGACAGTTAAAGTGGTGTCAAACTGCAATAATTTTGCAATGTAGTTGCATCCTAAGTCTCTTTTAATTTCTTTTCAAACTTTTTCATAGTTGTTTATCAATAATAAACTGTTCTTCTTCTTGATTGTAACTCTCAGATATTTAATCCATCCTTTTCCACTTTAAAATTGGAAAGAGAAGTTAATTATCCTCTTTTGGGATCTTATTTTTAGTCATTGATTTTGTTTTATCACAATTCACTTTAACAATGGAACATATCTCAAATGACTTAATTTTTTCCAGAAAAATCTGCACTGAGCCCAATGGGTTTTTTGTCATCATCACAACATCATCCATATAAATTTCATCTTATATTGGTCTTTTTAAATCTTAACCCATAGGTTCTGTCATATTGTTTGATATCTCAGTAACATCCCAACACCAAAATAAAGGGGAGAGGACGCTACCTTGTCTAGCTTATTTTTGTATCTCACCCAATCGTGTTACATTACCATTTACTAAAATCTTAGTATAAATTTTGAGCTGAGTAAATTATCTGTATTGCCAGGATAATATTTTCACCAAACCAGCAATTCCAAAAATTTTATCAAATGCTTTCTCCATACCTAAAATATCTTTTTAATTGCTTCAATAAAATCCGTAATTGTCACAGGCTCATTTAGACATTGCTTTTGTTCCAGACATAATTTGTTCAATTGGAGTTTATCCAAGTAATCTTCCATATCTGGTATTTTCTCTTTGTTCCTCATATATAAGTATCTACAATATTGTTACACTCTGGCCTGAAGTCACCTTTGCACCCAGCACCACACAAGAGTCCAGTATTACTAACTAAACAGTTTATTGAAGAAAGCAAATATAAAAAGGCAAAAGGCAATGTAAAAACCAATGTCCAAAAAGCAATAAAAAAGGCTTTCAAAAAGCAATAGTCCAAACATGAAAGTTCAGTTCAAAAGTAACAAGGTACATGAAAAAAAATCATAAATCAATACATAGGCCTAAACCTATAACCAGACACACCGGAACTTCTTCCAAAACATGAATCCATGAGCTTGAGCCCAAGACTTTTCCAAAGATCTTAGACATAGACTTGAAAGTAGAACAAGATCCAAGGTGTACACAGTAACACAGTGTTGCCTGCTCTAATCCTTTCAGTAAACAACACTTTAATTTAAGGTCCTCAAACCATGAAATCATGCCTTTGACATTTGATCTGTTTCAAGGATTTCTCATAGAGTCTCTGTGTCCTCTGTAATCCGACTCCCTCCTCCTTGAGATCGAGTTTCAAACTCCTACTGACCTCAGGTGTTTTCTGAGGGGAAAGATGTTTTCCTTTCAGTTCCTTATCTTCCATTGCCATGGAATGACTGGGGAAAAGGTATTCCCTATCTTCTGATGCCCAAGCATCTCCATCTCTTCACTGTTCTGAAGCCTTCCCCCCCCCCCCCCCCCCCCCCGACCAGACACAGAGCCATTCTTGCAGACAGAATAATGATCCAGAATCACCTCATTTCCCACACTGGAAAACCCATCATTCCTCACAAGCTCTGACTGAACAATCCCCTCATCTTCAGCCTCTGGCTGCACTACAACAAATATTTCTAAATTTTTCAAATTCTCTATTACAGCCCAGTTTCTGTTCTAAACTCCCATTACTTTCTATCATACATTTATTCAAATCCAGCATCTGTTTAGATATCATGGATATTGTAATAAACATAGGATCATTTTTGTTTTACTCGTTTCTGTACAATTTTTTTGGTGGCCATGCTTATGATATTGTATAAATCACTCTGCTTAAATTCTGGCATCAGAGACAGCATTTGTTTTCCGTTCTCTGACATATACGCTCTCAAATAGAGCTTTTAATTGTTTGAGTCTTAGAGACATTAAATCCATTTCTTATTTCCAAATTGCCCCTTAATTTAATCTTCAGATTTTGAGTGCTATGCTGTCTGTCTGGGCACTTAGTTCCACTTTCCAAATACTTTATAAATGGAGACTGGACTTAGAATATTTTGGATGCAAATCATTTGAGTGTAATAAATCACCAACTGAAGGGGGGGTGGGGAATCTTCTTTCCTATTTAGCATGGCCTTCCAGGCTCCTTTAATGATGTTATAAATCTTTGTGCGGAGAAGCTTCTGTTTAGCCGACCTTAATGACTCTTGTGATTCTTCAGCTTTGCAGAGGGGAATGTTGTAATGGACATCTCTAACAGATGGTTCCCCAACCCATTTCTGATCTGGGGGGTTTTATCCAGGAGACAGCATTTATGCCCTTGTGGAATGATTATGTGTCTTTATATGCTTAAAGATCATAATAAATCCTGCAAAGTTAGAGCAGCATATGAATTATGCTGCTATATCCAGTTCTATCTAAATTTTAAAAGATCTCTCCAAGGTGCTGAACTTGTTTGGAATATAAGGTTTAGTAATTTGAGCATGTTCTTTAAAGATCAGCCTGAAATCCAGAGAGGAACCAACATGGTACTGAAATGGAAGCCACCAGCTATTTCACAAGAAATGTCATTATTATTATTATTATTATTATTATTATTATTATTATTATTTAATATACAAGAAGATTAGTACATAGCAAACAAGATCACTATGCCAGCTTTTGTATTGGATTACACATCGGACAGTTCCCAAATGTCTAGGACTTGGGGAATAACGCATGCAGATCTGAGTAGGGTGGCCTTTTGCAGCTGACAGATGGTAATTTTGTCAGCACTGATTGTTTTCAAGTGCTGACCAAGGTCTTAAGGCACTGCACCCAGTGTGCAGATCACTACTGGGACCACCTTTACTGTCTTGTGCCAGAGTCTTTGCAGTTCGATCTTTAAATCCTCGTATTGTGTAATCTTTTCTAGTTGCTTCTCATCAATCCTGGGATTGCAACATCAATAATCCATACTTTCATTTTTTAACATGATTGTGAGGTCAGGAGTATTGTCCTCCAAAACTCTGTCAGTCTGAATTCAGAATTATTATTATTATTATTATTATTATTATTATTATTATTATTTGATGCACAACAAGATTAGTACACAGCAAACAAGAAGGAATCCCACTGGAGCATTGCAGCGCACCCAAATAACTGGGAGTCACTCTGGACCGTGCTCTGACCTACAAGAAGCACTGCCTGAACATCAAGCAAAAAGTGGGTGCTAGAAACAATATCATACGAAAGCTGACTGGCACAACCTGGGGATCACAACCAGACACAGTGAAGACATCTGCCCTTGCACTATGCTACTCTGCTGCTGAGTATGCATGCCCAGTGTGGAACACATCTCACCACACTAAAACAGTGGATGTGGCTCTTAATGAGACATGCCACATTATCACGGGGTGTCTGCGCCCTACACCACTGGAGAAATTACACTGCTTAGCCGGTATTGCACCACCTGACATCCACCAGGAAGTAGCAGCCAATAGTGAAAGGACCAAGGCAGAGACATCTCCAGCTCATCCCTTGTTTGGGTATCAGCCAGCACGTCAACGACTTAAATCAAGAAATAGTTTTCTAAGATCTACAGAGACACTCGCTGGAACACCTCAGCAAGCGAGAGTTCAAAAGTGGCAGGCTCAAATCCAGAACCTCAACCAATGGCTGATACCAAATGAGTGACTCCCCCCCTGGGCACATAGAAGACTGGGCGACTTGGAAGGCGCTGAACAGACTGAGCTCTGGCACCTCGAGATGCAGAGCCAACCTTCAGAAATGGGGCTACAAAGTGGAATCCATGACATGTGAGTGTGGAGAAGAGCAAACCACTGCTGCAATGCAACATGAGCCCTGCTACATGCATGATGGAGGACCTCCTTGCGGCAACATCAGAGGCACTCCAAGTGGCCAGATATTTAATCAACTAACAAGTTTGCAAACTTTGTGTTGTTGTTTTTTAATGTGTTTGTTTGTTTTGTTCTGTTAGAAATGTAATACAATGGGCTGGTTGCCCCTGACCTGATAAATAAATGGCTTGAAGTGGGCAACAACATAGCTAAAAATGCATCATTATATAAAATACATTCTATGAAATACATATATTAAAAACACACAGAACAAAGATGAAAATACAGCAAACATAAGTTTAAAATTCTTGGTTAAAACTGACTGAGTAGGCCTGCCGGAAGAGATAAGGTCCCACCCACTGCATGTAGAGAAAACTATTTCTCCTTTTGTTTTTGTTTTTTGGATTTGCTTATGGATTTCTGGGGAAATAATATGCTTAAAAATACATTATGCCTCCCCCTCTTTTTTTTTTTTGTAAATCTCAAAATGGATTACAAGAAAAGTTGCAAACATGGATTGACCATTTCAGTAGGGTTTTTAAAAAATGTTTGGCCATACACAGCAATCCTGGAAAAAAAAAGGTATATTCATGACATAACCCATAGATAAAACAGCATGGACAGCTTCCTGGGAAGATTCCACTGGGATAGCTCCCTTCTGTCCATTAATTCTGATTTTCCAGAAGCTGCATCTGCATGTATAGATTGCGGGTTGAGGGGCGGTTCTGTTAGCATAGTGACACGTTGAATCTCCATGCAACACGGAATGTTTACAGATCATTAGAGTGAATAAGAGCCTGGTGTTCAGCACTTTGTGTTCTGTGGGGTGCTTTCTTTGCTAATTGGAGATATAATGAGTCAGGAGTTGTTGCAGTGATTTGCGCCTGATCTGTTCTTGGGAGCAAAATTAAAAAAAAAACCAGCACAAAGCTCAGGTTTGTCATGCATTGAACATCTGCCATAGCATCTCACTGCCACAAACTGCAAGGTTTTCTTCTGTAAACTCTCATGAAGAAGTGGAATAGGCAAATTAACTCTGAGACAACCTGCATGTTCACTGCTTACTTGGGAAAATGTCATTTTCTGTAGAGCTGCAGCTCTCAGCATCACTTACTATTGCCTATGTATCTAAGCCAAATGAGAGTTGTTGTAGAGCAGCTTTTGTTGAACTCAGTGCTTCTCAACCTTGGGTCCCCTGATGTTTTTGGCCTACAACTCCCAGAAATCCCAGCCAGTTTACCAGCTGTTAGGATTTTTGGGAATTGTAGGCCAAAAACATCTGGGGATCCCAGGTTGAGAACCACTGATAGATATTCTTGACCTTGATCTCTTTTCTTCCTTGTGTGAATTCTGTTTGAAAGCTGCACCTAACTGCATATGACCAACTAAAGCAGAAGTCCGCTGTGCCTGTATAATAATAATAATAATAATAATAATAATAATAATAATAATTTGGAGCACAATACTCCTGACCTCACGATCGTGTTAAAAAACAAAGTATGGATCGCCGATGTTGCAATCCCAGGTGACAGCAGGATTGCAGAGAAACAACTGGAAATCTTGACACAATACTAGGATTTAAAGATTGAACTGCAAAGACTCTGGCACAAGCCAGTAAAGGTGGTCCCAGTGGAGATTGGCACACTGGGTGCAGTGCCTAAAGACCTTGGCTTGCACTTAAACACAACTGGCGCTGACAAAATTACCATCTGCCAGCTGCAGAAGGCCACCTTACTGGGATCTGCAGGCATTATTTGCCGATACATCACATAGTCCTAGACACTTGGGAAGTGTCTGACATGTGATCCAATACAACAGCCAGCAGAGTGATCTTCTTTGCTGTTGACTCATCTTGTTGTGTTTCAAATTATTATTATTATTATTATTATTATTATTATTATATTTCTTACTCACCTCTCTTCATGGCTTGAGGCTGGTTACAGAATAATTGAAAAGCATAAACATTGTAAAAATATCACATATTAAATGTATTTCTATTAAAAAGATACATATTAAAACATATTTCTATAAAATACATATTAAAAGGCACAAAACAGATCAAACAAAGAACACACATTTAAAACCCATTCTTTATTATATATGACACTTGATCACATACAATGCATGCTTTATCACATATGATACTTCAAAAACCCATGTGTATAGTTCTATAGCTACCAGTTAAGTATTATGTACTCATTGTTTGCTGAAGGGCTGTGGTTCAGTCCTCAGTTGTGATCCACAGACATGTTTATAAAGTCTATGGTATGAACTATAGCAAAAAGAGGATTGTGGCAATACAAAATGCTTTTCGTTTCAATTTCTCTTAGTGGGAAGCTTTGCTGATACTTCTCAGTGAGCACCACTGGATTGTCAGCAGGTCTAATAAACAAAATTATGTCAATGTTCCTTTATTCCTTTATTCTGCAAATTCAGCAGCTTTTTGGAGGCAAAAAGTGGCTTCTTCTCCCCCTTCTTCATTGTTTATAGGTACATATGCCAGCAAATCAGTTACTTTATAGCATAATTCACAGCATAATTCTATGAAATTTACTTAGAATTAAGTGCCATAAGAATTAATAGGGTTTATACTCCCAGGCAAGTGGAAATAGAATTACAGATGCAGTTGCGGTGTTTCGGTAGAAACCTCAAATGTTAATGCTATTTTGTCTTCTTTTACTCTAGAATAACCCCAGCAATAAAATGGTGAACAGCAGCAGTACTGTCTCATCAACTCATATCAAAAAGTTCACCTTTGTCTGCATGGCCTTGTCCTTAACGGTAAGAAGTCAAAATACTATCATATCAGTTATTCTTGATTTTCTGTTTACCCCAGGGCTCTTCCACACAGCTATATAACACAGAATATCAAGGAAAATAATCCACAATATCTGCTTGAACTGCGCTGTCTGAGTCCTCACACACTGACACATGATCCACTTCAATGTGGATTTTATACAGCTGTGTAGAAGGGGGCCCAGGGTCTGTAGAAGTTGTTAAGAGTGGTACTGCACTCCCACCTCACTCTTTTTCCCCTCTTGTAGTCACTCTGTGAGACAGAGACTAGGTTAAGAGCCCTAAGTGAGTACGGGTCTTAATCCTGATCTACTGCTCTGCTCCTGTGACCCTGCAGTACTAAGTACATTTAAATTTAAATGAAATATTGGGGTTTACATGCTGGATCTTTCCCTCTCATGACTGAAAAACAGGCACTACACTTAGAAAACAACAAACACTGTGTTCTCATCATTGTATCTATTTGTCTATATGTGCATGCATATAGGTGTTGGTATGTGTGATGGAGGGCTGTATCTAATGTGATGGGAAATAAAAACTAAGGATTTTATCACACCAGGTGCCTCTCCTGCTAACATAGCACTTTTTAAATATTCTATGTAATCAGGATTACTCTCTTCCCAAACACACCATCGGAATCTGCCCATGCTCTAAAAGGTAATAATAATAATAATAATAATAATAATAATAATAATAATAACCCTTTATTTGTATTCCACCCTGTCTCCCCAAGGGAACTCACAGTGCATTACAGCATATAAACAAACACGAACACAGGAAAACATTCAGTGCCTAATACAATGAGACAGAAATTCACAGACAAAGGCAAAGCCTTCCCCTTTCATCTCCACCTTATGCTCTAAAAGGTTATCACACACAGTATTATTATTATTATTATTATTATTATTATTAATAATAATAATAATAACCCTTTATTTATATTCCACCCTATCTCCCCAAGGGGACTCAGAGCGCATTACAGCATATATACAAACACAAACACAGGAAAACATTCAATGTCTAATACAATGAGACAGAAATTCACAGGCAAAGGCAAAGGCTTCCCCTTTCATCTCCAGCTTCTGGAGGTGGTGCTCAACTCCATCTTGGGGGAGGTGCTCATCTCCATTTCCAAGCCAAGGAGCCTGCGTTGTCCATAGACACTTCTCTGATAGTGTGGCTGACATGACTGCATTGAGCACTGTTACCTTCCCACCGGAGTGGTACCTATTAATTTACTCACATTTGCATGTTTTTGAACTGCTAGGTTGGCAGAAGCTGGGGCTAACAGTGGGAGTGCACCCTGACCCACAGATTTGAACTGCCAACCTTCAGGTCAGCAGTTCAGCAGTACAAGGGTTTAACCCATTGTTCCACCACAGCCAATGGTGACCATTGGCCACCATTCAGTATAATCCAATTATGTCCCTTTTCTTAGTTTGGTGCACACATACATGCACACACACAAACACAAATAAAAACTCCTGAAATAAAAAATTAGGAAAGGGAAGCAGTTTTCTGATTCAAGACTCAATTAATCACTGGCAAATTCCTAGTTTACATGCTGGCATTCATCTGATAGCAGTTCATCTGCCTGTGATTAATCAAGTCTGGAATTTCACAACAAGAACAGTTGAAAAGATTTAATGAAGAATATTTTTTAATTGTGAGATTCGTATTTCCAAATATCTTGAGTGTGTTGGTATGTGTGTGTGAGAGAGAGAGGCAGGGGACAGTCATATGACAATGGATTTTTTTGTAAAAAGAGTTGAAAATGAAGGCAAATTGAAATGTCCACCTGGTCACTGATAAACAACGGGAACTGAAGCCACACCTAAAACCCATCCTCTGACCACCCCAAGTCAGCATTGACATGAAATTGAATTATTGCACTGCAAATGATAGCAGAACAGTACCAGGACTGATCATTCACTGAGTTTTTTCATTAAACAATCTCCCACCAAGAGAACAACAGAAAAGTCGACATCCAACTGGAGATGTGATTATCCTGCTCCAATTGCAATATACTGCCTTGTGTGACAAAACTCTTATAGTGCAAACTGTGAGCCAGAATTTTGAAATTTCCTGTTATCCATTTATTAATTCTTCTAAGGCAAGCTGTTGTCTCCCTGTTTCAGCCTCCTCAGCAGCTTGGGAAAAAAAATGCTGACCCGTAAAGATTACGTGGATCATCAATGCAAAACACTCTGAGCAGTCCAAAAAAAAAAAGACCCTTGTTAGGACACACAAATTATAGCAATTGCTTCATCCTCAGTCCTTGATAACTGAGCAGGTTGGAAACAGAGGTTTTTATTGTATGGACAGTGGTTCTGTAGTTAGTCTTGCCACTGACAGCACCTGTGCATTCTTGGCTGCCCTCACACTAGAAATGATAGATGGTTGCATAAGAATTCAGAACTGCACTGAATCACTGATGACTGTCTGCTGACTTTGACCAGTTCAGTCATTACTCATCTGCCTGTTCTTGCTCATTGTGGAGTCACATGATGGACTTTTGAAAAGTAAAGGCATATTTTTGGCATATTAGGAAAGAGATGGATATGCCTGGAAGAATCTAGCATAGAGAGAAGTACATTGCCAAAATATATGGTGACATCCACTACTTTTTTGTTGTTGTTAATTATCGTCAAGTCAATTTCGACTTAGGGTGATCCTGTGAATGAGAGACCTCTAAGTCACCCGATCATCAGTGGTGACTTGTTCAGCTCTTGCAGATTCAGCTCAGCAGCTTTACTGATTGAGTTAGGTAAAGGTTTCCCCTTGACATTAAGTCTAGTTGAGTCCGACTCTGGGTGCTCATCTCCGTTTCTAAGCCGGAGAGCTGGCATTGTCTGTAGATGCCTCCTGGGTCATGTGGCCAGCATGACTGCATGGAGCACCGTTACCTTCCCGCTGAAGTGGTACCTATCGATCTACTCACATTTGCATGCTTTAGAATTGCTAGGTTGGCAGAAGCTGGGGCTAGCAACAGGAGCTCACCCCGTTCTGCGGATTTGAACCACCAACCTTCCGGTCAGCAAGTTCTGCAGCTTAGTGGTTTAACCCACTGTGCCACCATGGCCCCTATTCAGGGCCAATGCTTCACTGATTGAGTTAGGTAAAGGTTTCCCCTTGGCATTAAGTCTAGTTGAGTCCGACCCTGGGTGCTCATCTCCATTTCTAAGCCATAGAGCTGGCTTTGTCTGTAGATGCCTCATAGGTCGTGTGGCCAGCATGATTGCATAGAGGGCCATTACCTTTCTGCCGAAGCGGTACCTATTGATCTATTCACATTTGCATGTTTTAGAATTGCTAGGCTGGCAGAAGCTGGGGCGAGCAACAGGAGGTCACCCCGTTCCACGGATTTGAACCACCGACCTTCTGGTCAGCAAGTTCTGCAGCTTAGCAGTTTAACCCACTGTGCCACCATGGCCCCTATTCAGGACCAATGCTTCACTTATTTTATTTATTGTGTCAGGAGCAACCAGACATTTGTATTACATTTTTAACAAAACAAACAAAGAAACAGATAAAAGTTTGCAAGCTTGGTAGTTGATTAAATGTCCTTTGACCAGTATCTGGTCACTTGGAGTGCCTCTGGTGTTGCCGCAAGGACGTCCTCCATTGTGCATGTAGCAGGGCTCAGGTTGCATTGCAGCAGATGGTCAGTGGTTTGTTCTTCTCCACACTCGCATGTTGTGGATTTCACTTTGTAGCCCCATTTCTTATGATTGGCTCTGCATCTCGTGGTGCCAGAGCGCACTCTGTTCAGCACCTTCCAAGTCGCCCAGTTTTCTGTGTGCCCAGGGGGGAGTCTCTCATTTAGTAACAGCCATTGATTGAGGTTTTGGGTTTGAGCCTGCCACTTGTGGACTCTTGCTTGCTGGGGTGTTCCAACGAGTGTATCTGTAGATCTTAGAAAGCTATTTCTTGATTTAGGTCATTGACGTGCTGGCTGATACCCAAACAAGGGATGAGCTGGAGATGTCACTGCCTTGGTCCTTTCACTATTGCTTCACTGATCGAGTTAGGTAAAGGTTTCCCCTTGACATTAAGTTAAGCTGTGTCCGACTCAGGGTGCTAATCTCCATTTCTAAGCCGTAGAGCTGGCATTGTTTGTAGATATCTCCTAGGTCATGTGGCCAGCATGACTGCATGGAGCGCTATTACCTTCCCGCCGAAGCGGTACCTTTTAATCTACTCATATTTGCTTGTTTTAGAATTGCTAGGTTGGCAGAAGCTGGGGCTAGCAATAGGAGCTCACCCCGTTCCATGGATTTGAACCACTGACCTTACAGTCAGCAAGTTCTGCAGCTTAGCAGTTTAACCCACTGCACCACCATGGCCCCTATTGATTGAGTTAGATCATTTAAAAAGAGAATGAGGAGGAGAATGAAGCTAATAATGTCTACAAGTTATATCTCCTTGTTCGCATTGATGTATATGGAGAAATGAATATCAAGCTGTAATAATGTAACATTTTGATGGACTTAAAATGGTCTACTCAGTCTTCAGTTTCCATATAAGTGGATGAAATATGATACATTTTAGATTATTACTTCCTGTATTGTAATTTGTTCTGCAGGGTTTCAGGCAGGAATCTTTCCTATATTGGAATGATTAAGGAGCTTGCCGTTTGTAAAATATGTCTTTTTCCTTTACAATTGAGCTGAAGCATTTTTGTATTTTTCTAGTATTATAGATGAAACCTTAGGGACAGTGTCCAGTTGTGTATGAGTGAGCAGGTATAGCCTTTCAGATGGTCTTGGACTACAGTGTCTACCTGTCCTAGCCATCATAGGCATTGGTGAGAGATTATGGGAACTCAAGTCCAGCAACATCTGTAAAATTGAAGTTGCCCACTCTTTCGCCAATCTTCTACCATTGTCTTCAAAGCAGAAAAAAGAGATCAGTATATAAATAACAAAAATAAACACTAGACACAAAACACGTGAAGCAAAAATAGATCTGCATCAGTCTTTCTGTACAATTAAACCAATAATGCTTTTGTGTTCTACTGATCTTAGTAAGAAATATACACATGTGTTTTTAAGCAATAATTGATCAATTTGCCCCAAAGAGATGGGAAATTATTGTTTCCATTTGATGTTTGATGTTGGGTCTTATGTCTGTTATAACAGGCTGTGCTTTTTATTTAATTTTAGTTTGTTAAGTTATAATATATATGTTGGATGTATAAATTTTGTTAGTATGGATGTATTGTTGTTGTATCCAGGCATTGAATGTTTGCCTTTTATGTTTGGAATCCGCCCCGAGTCCCTTTGGGGAGATAGAGCGGAATATAAATAAATTATTATTATTATTATTATTATTATTATTATTATTATTATTAAACACAACAAGATGAGTCCACATCAGACAAGATCACTCTGCTGGCTGTTGTATTGGATCACACGTCGGACACTTCCCAAGTGTCTAGGACTTTGTGATGTATCGGTGAATAATGCATGCAGATCCCAGTAAGGTGGCCTTTTGTATATGGCAAATGGTAATTTCATCAGCGTCGATTGTGTTTAAGTGCAGGCCAAGGTCTTTAGGCACTGCACCCAGTGTGCCGATCACCACTGGGACCACCTTTGACTGGCTTGTGCTAGAGTCTTTGTAGTTCGATCTTTAAATCCTCATATCATGTCAGCTTTTCCAGTTGTTTCTCTTCAATCCTGCTGTCACCTGGAATTGCAACATCGATGATCCATACTTTGTTTTTTTAACACGATAGTGAGATCAGAGGTATTGTGCTCCAAAACTCTTTCTGTCTGAATTCGAAAGTCCCAGAGGAGTTTGACGTGTTCATTTTCTGTAACTTTTTCCGGCTTGTGATCCCACCAGTTCTTTGACATAGGCAGGTAGTATTTGTGGCACAGGTTCCAATGAATCATCTGAGCAATGGTATTATTATTATTATTATTATTATTATTATTGGTAAAGGTTTCCCCTTAATATGAAGTCCAGTCAAGTCCGACTCTGCGGGGTTTGTGCTCATCTCCATTTCTACTCCTCTGTTGCGCCAGCTCCACTGGCTGCCAGTTTGCTACCGGGCACAATTCAAAGTGCTGGCGTTAGCCTATAAAGCCCTAAACGGTTCTGGCCCTACTTACCTCTCCGAACGCATCTCCTCCTATGAACCGACTAGGACACTAAGATCATCTGGGGAGGCCCTGCTCTCTGTCCCGCCTGCATCACAGGCGCGCTTGGCGGGGACGAGAGACAGGGCCTTCTCAGTGGTGGCCCCTCGGCTGTGGAATGCCCTGCCTGCAGATATCAGATCGGCCCCCTCCCTGCTGGCGTTTCGGAGGAAAGTGAAGACCTGGCTGTTCGAACAAGCATTTGATTAAACAGTGTAATTGAACATAGGAATACAGAATAATGGATGATGAGACTGGATTCTGATTTTACTGTTGAGGCGCTAATGATTGTTATACGGATGTTTAATGATTTCTGTTACAATTGTTTTTAATTGCCCTATACTTGTCTCGTGATGTTTTGTATTGATGTTGTTCACCGCTTTGAGTCGCCTGAGGGCTGAGAAAAGCGGTATATAAATAAACTAAATAAATAAATAAATAAATAAATAAGCCAAAGAACTGGCATTGTCTGTAGATGTCTCCTAGGTCATGTGGCTGGCATGACTGTGTGGAGCACCATTACCTTCCTGCCGGAGCAGTACCTATTGATCTATTCACATTTGCATGTTTTTGAACTGCTAGGTTGACAGAAGCTGGGGCTAATGACGGAAGCTCATCTCGCTCTGTGGATTCAAACTGCTGATGTTTCAGTCAGTAAGTTCTGTGGCTCAGCGTTTTCACCCACTGCACCACCACGGCCCCCCTGTGTTTAAATATGCCCTACAAAAACCTTTTGTTGTGAAACTGTATCGGCCTTTTAAGTGAAGTAAAATGTCAAAGGCACCCCTGGAAAGATTTGAATTGTGCAGCACTGCTATAAATACTTGCTTGTTTACATACTGCCATTTTTAACACTGACACAGTGGTGCATCTCTGATTGCTTATGAAAAAAAAACCTCAATTGAAGCCTTTTCAGCTTCATCAATCTTTTATCTTTCTTTCTCCCTAAGTTTGATCGACTGTGAGCCAACTGCATCCTGAGCTTGGCTTCTATAAATAGTTTGTTCAGACTGAGTTGATGCTTGTTCTTAATCAAAAGTCTCATTAATCTGATTAATTAGATGGGCCTCTTTCACTTATCCTTAAGTCTAACAGCTGTTCCTTATCTGCTTGGTGTCTTTATGGTCTCGAAATGAAATTGCTTGTGTAAGAAAACTTCCCAATAAGATACGTGTGAATGATTTTACTTCTGTAATGCAGTTTATCAGTAATGATAGCGTTCCTGCTGAAAGAATGCTAACACTCTCCCATTTGTTGATAAATTGGTGGAACAGAGCAGAAAGCAATTACGTTTCAGAGACTTGACAGAATGCAGTGTGTCAGCCCAGGCTGAGACAGGATTAACCGTTATATCAAGCACACTGTTGTACATGTCCTGAATCAAAACCAGGCCCTATCTACACTGCCATATGCAATCTAGATTATCTGCTTTGAACTGGAGTATATAGCAGTGTAGACTCACATAATCTACAAGAGAGGAGATTGCATCTGAACATGAGGAAGAACTTCCTGACTGTGAAAGCCGTTCAGCAGTGGAACTCTCTGCCCTGGAGTGTGGTGGAGGCTCCTTCTTTGGAACCTTTAAACAGAGGCTGGATGGCCATCTGTCACGGGTGATTTGAATGCAATATTCCTGCTTCTTGGCAGGGGGTTGGACTGGATGGCCCATGAGGTCTCCTCCAACTCTTTGATTCTATAATTCTATGATTCTATGATTCTAATCCAGTTCAATAATATGGATCATCTGCTTTGATAACCTGGATTATGTGGTCGTGTAAAAGGGGCCCCAGTTTCCAGTTATAGTATTTATTTATTTATTTATTTATTTATTTATTTACAACATTTATATGCTGCCCTTCTCATCCCAAAGGGGACTCAGAGTGGCTTACAAGTAACAAGTAAATACAATATATTATATTATTATCATAGCACAATATTAATATTATATATTACACTGTACTATAACATTATGCTGTAATATTATTAGTAATATTACATTTAATATAAAATATATAATTATAATATTATATTATTATTAGTAGTAGTAGTATATTGTATTACATTATAATATTATCACTATTATATGCATATATTATATTATATTATATTATATTATATTATATTATATTATATTATTATAAGCACAGTTCAGGAGACAAGATGGAACTGCCTTCCTGGCCCGTCTCTTCACTCTGATCTCAGAGCAGCAGTTGGTTCTTCTCCCTATATTTTTGGGGGGATCATATTCCCAACCTAGCAGTTCAAAAACATGCAAATATGAGTAGATCAATAGATACCACTCCGGCGGGAAGGTAACGGAACTCCATGCAGTCATGCTGGCCATGTGACCTTGGAGGTGTCTACTGACAACGCCAGCTCTTCGGCTTAGAAATGGAGATGAGCACCAACCCCCAGAGTTGGACACGACTGGACTTAATGTCACGGGAAAACCTTTACCTTAGGTATCATATTATTTAGATTGTCAGCCTGATGGCATGGAACTAGGTTTTCTTGTTTGGTCTTTTATTTGTATAGACCAGGTACTGTGATGGTGCTGTATGAATAAATGATGGTGCTGATATTCCCCGATAGGTCCCTCATTGTGGCTATTTTCTCAGATTTGTTTATATATATTTTTGTAAACTAGCTTTGCAAAATCCTAAACACTTTTGGCCATTGAAACAGGCCTATAAGACCAGACAAGTGAGACTACTTGAGTATTACATATTATCATCCTCTCCAAGCTTCTACTCCAGATTCTGATATTTTACTCTACTAGAGTGTTTAATATTCATTCTTCTTTCTACTTTTTGGTTAATAGAAGCATCCTTAAAAGTTTGCTTTTGGACAGCAACTCCTATGGGCCCAGCCTGCAGTGTAGCATATTATCATAAATAAGCATTTTAAATCAATTTCAGACACATGTCAGGGAAAGGACTTATGTTACATAACCTTGTTTTCCAACTATGTTTTTTTGGAATAAATTTTTATTAATCAGTTTAAAAAATAACTACATGGAAAGAGGGGAAGGAGATAGAAAAGTAGGAAATACAATCAATAAAAAACAGACACCAAAAGAAAGAAAGAAAAAAGACTAAAAAAATACAAAAATACCAAAATAAAAAATAAGAATAAAAAATAAAATAAAATGACTTCCATTCCAATCTCAGGATCTTCTTATCTTTTGTTTCACTCTTTCTTGTTTCTTTCTTTTTTCTATTTTTTTCATAGTCATAAAAAAGAACCCAATCTGTCTTTTTTATAGATTTCCCGGTATTTTTCTTTAACAAAAAAGTTAATTCGTCCATGTCTCTTATTTCTTTGACCTTGTCAACCCACTCATCAATCATGGGGATTTGTTCTTTTTTCCAAAGTCTTGCAAAAATAATTCTAGCTGCAGTTGTGATAAATGTTAACAGTTTATATTCATTTTCATCCAGTTGTAATTCCAAGTTCGTAAAGCCTAACAAATAATACTCTGGTTTTTTCTTGAACTTTTTGTTTAGAATTTTTTTGTGTCTCCTCATGGATTAAAGACCAGTATTTTGATGTTTCCGTACCTGTCCACCACATATGATAGAATGTACCTATTTCATCACAGCATTTCCAACATTTATCAGATGTATTGTTATACATATGGCTTAATTTTTTTGGAGTGATGTACCACCTGTGGAACATTTTAAACCAGTTCTCCTTCAAATTCATAGCATAAGTATATTTTAACTTTTTGTTCCACATTTGTTTCCACTCCCTGAATTGAATTGGTCTCCTTAGGTTTTCTGCCAATTTAATCATACAAGATTTGACCTGTTCTTTTTCTGTTAACCATGTTAATAACTTGTTATAAATCGTTGTTACTATTTTCTTTTGTTTTCCAACTATGTTGACTAGTCTGTATCAATCTCTAGAAAGTTATGCAGTGTCTTTAACCAGTCTTTCATGATGTGTTGTCGAAGGCTTTCATGGCTGGAATCACTGGGACTTTGTGAGTTTTCCAAGCTGTATGGCCATTTTCCAGAAGCATCTCTCCTGACGTTTCACATCTATGGCAGGCATCCTCAGAGATCGTGAGGTTTATTGGAGACTAGACAAGTGGGGCTTATATATCTGTGGAATGTCCTGGTTGGGATAAAGAACTCTTGTCTGTTTGAGGCAAGTGTGAATGTTGCAATTGATCATCTTGATTAGCGTTGAATAGCCTTGCAGTTTCAAAGCTTGGCTTGGCTGCTTCCTACCTAGGGGAATCCTTTGTTGGGAGGTGATTAGTTGGTCCTGATTGTTTCTTGTCTGGAATTCACCTGTTTTTGAGTGTTCTTTATTTCCTGCCCTGATTTTAGAGGGTTTTTTTTAAAAAAAATACTGGTACTGTTTATTTTTATGGTTTTCTCCTTTCTGTTGAAATTGTTCACATGCATGTCCACAGTTTGTGGTGCTTTGGAAGATCAGCGTCTTTCCATTACAAATAGTCCATCATGATCAAAATTTGGTTTACTTGTGCCTCCCAAAGTATTTTAGAGGCTCCTTCCCTCCAATTATTAATACCCACATGATTCCAAAACATTTCGGAGTGAAAAAAAAGGTGGTTTTTCCACCCCATTCTACCTCTCAGCCTCCCCGCAAAGTTCCCCAAATAAAATTATGTGTTTCTGGAAATACCTCTTGTGCATTGAGACCATATTATTTCCTGAAACTGGGAGATTATCCCATCACCTACCCAAATTGTTTGTCTCAGTATAGTGGCATACTGTTCAGTGCTACAATGATTATCCATTGTAGTCCTCAGTGTTTTTCAGGATGATAGGTAGCTGGTAGCTGCCTGTGAAATTGCAGTCTTTTTTCGGTTTAAAGTACAGTTTTCTTAGAAATGACTTGAATTGCAGGGAGGTAATATGTTACTGAGACACAGGTTAGTTCAATTTCAATATGTGCCTCTGTTCTTAAGCACATTTTTTAGCTACAGTACATAATAGAATGAGCATTTGGTTGCTGATGAATGAACATCTGGTTAGAATTGCATTATTTTTTAGATACTTAATAAAAATGCTTGGAACAAAAAAGGGGGAGCAATTGGTGGAATGTTTTTGAAGTGGTCCTTTAATAACAGAACTACAAAGCCCAACTCAGCAGAACAAGCAGGCCAGATATTCAATAATACGTATTGACATTTAAAGACTCATGCCTGAAAGACTACTTTGTCCTGACTCTAAAAATATCTAATTGCCCAATATTCTGTGTAACGTAAAAATTTGAGTAAAGGTACAGTTTTGCAGAGAGTGGAGAATATGAGCAAAGAGGACCTGTATATGTGCAAAGAGGACCTGTATAGAAATCTGTCTGGGGTTTTGCACTCCAGATACAAATGTGAGTGCGCCAAGCTATTGTGGGCCGTGGTGGCACAACAGGTTAAACAGTTGAGCTGCTGAACTTGCTGACCAGAAGGTTGGCAGTTCAAATCTGTGGAGTGGGGTGGGGTGAGCTCCCGCTGTTAGTCCCAGCTTTTACCAATGTAGCAGTTCAAAAATATGCAAATGTGAGTAGATCAATAGGTAACACCTCGGCAGGAAGGTAAAACAGCACTCCATGCAGTCATGCTGGCCACATGACCTAGGAGGTGTCTATGCACAATGCAAGCTTTTCAGCTTAGAAATGGAAATGAGCACCAACTCAGAACTGGAGATGAGTGCCACCTCCAGAGCCAGAGATGAAAGGGGAAGCCTTTACCTTTATCTGTGTATCATTGTGTTTGTATATGCTGGAATCTACCCTGAGTCCCCTTGGGAAGATAGGATGGAACAGAAATAAAATGAAGTTGTTATTGTTGCACTCCAGACCAGGAAAGCCCTCTGACTTTAAACACCACATAGCCGAGTAGAAATGCAATCAGTTTATTGAAGATATTTAAAAAACAGTAGCAGTAAAGACACTTTAAAAGAATAGGTAAATCCAATTAGGCTGGAAGATGAGCCAGAACAAATAGTCCAGGAAATTAGTCCATCAAAGTTCATGAAAAACAAAGGCAGAAACTTCTATAGTAAATTTCAAGAACTGGAAACATGAATCAAAGGCACTTAACTCATGAATCTATCCAAAGCACAGCTTCCAAGGACCAGGAAAGATGTCTTGACTTGATTCCAAACGATGCTTCATCTGACTACAGATCCTCTACTTGGGACTTTTATCTCCTAATTACGCTTTGTCCCAAGCGACCAGAAATGGGTTTTGTTTTAGCCTTGAATCCCTTATCATTCTTTCTTTGAGCCTGGCAGAACGCCTAAGCGACTGATTAGCTTTTCTGCTTTGACTAGTAACATCCTGTCTATCTACTGCCTCATTAATTTCTGCTGCTGTCGAGCTATTCTCAGGCTCCAAATCATGGGAATTCTCTGGTAGCTATTCTCAGGCTCCAAATCATGGGAATTCTCTAGTAGCAATTCTGAGAGCACACCATCATCCCCAAACCTTTCAGGAACATTCTCATCAGAAAATACATTTTGAACAGGGATCTCCTGGTCATTCTCTGCATCAATAGCCACCTCATCATTGGAAACACCATTACCTATATGAACCTCATTGTCATTCCCAACATCCCAAAGTACCCTGATCCTTAAACACAATCACAGCCTGAACTCCAACAGTTATTATTGTTATTGTGTTAGCTATGGAGGGTATGAGGTAGGTGCCTACATTGATGGTAATTCTTTTCTGTCAACAAGGATGTAGTGATTTATTTGCATTACTGCTGGTCTTATTGGGAGATAAGCCATAATCAATGATAGAATCAGAACTTGGTAAACTTTCCATACTTTGATACAGCCCTAGAAGGAATTCCCAATTTTGGTCCTTGACATCTCCAAATATAACTGGGAAGGACCCCTTTCTGAAATACCAGAGTGTTTATAGTTAATTGGGTTTTTTAATGGTTTATAATATAGTAGTAGTATTCTAGATAAAGTACCTTTAATCTTTTTCTGTTGATTTTGGGGTGTTTTTATATGTTTGTATATAGGTTTTGTTTTCATCTGTTTAAATTAAAAAAAATAATCATCTGAAATACCAGAGAGCCACTTACTCTCAGTGTACTGAGGTAGGTAGATCTGGGGGTTGAACCCGTATCTCAGAGCTGTCTGCATTCCTTCCTCTTGATTCTGAAGAGAGATAAAGCAGAAGGGGAGCCAAGCAACAGATGTCTAATGGACAGCTTCATGATGTTGTATTTGATGTAGGTGTACGTGTTGACAATCACTGATATGTGTGGTGAGCGGTTTGCTGCACCTGTGGTTATGTACCAGTCTACATCTGGCACTCTCTATTCTGTACATTGTGTCCTTTTTGTAAGGCAGTGCAGGATGTGTTTTTAACACATGACTAGTTTACTTTAACCTGTGGAAACAGAAGAATTGTATGAATATCCTCCTTATCATTTTCAGCAGAACAAATCAGTGCTATATTGATACTATAAGTATGCAGTCCAAGATGTGCGTTTCTTTATGTGAGGATAATACCAGCCTAACAGAATAAAATTGGATTTTATTAGTTTGTTGGAGGAAAAAAGATATCTTTGTGGATCTGGAGATAATGATTTGGACCAAAATCTGCACAACAGATGTGTTTCAATCTGTAAGGTCTTTTGTTCTTGCAGGGAAAGTGGCACAAACAATAGTTTCCAAAGCCTGGCAGAATGCAGCCAACAGGGTAAAAAATAAATCTTATTATAAATTGTTTATCTCACAAACAATATATTCCCAGTCATTGAAGACTGTACTATAACACTTGTTTCGGTTATTTTCCATGCAAGATAATAATAATAATAATAATAATAATAATAATAATAATAATATTCCTTCCTTCTCCTTGAGGGGACTCAGTGTGGATTACAGCATATAATCAGATACAGGCAAACATTCAATGCCTTGTTATATAAGAAGACACTAGGTCAAAGTGCAACCAAGTTTTTAAGCATATGGTTAATATTCCCTCTATTCTGAATTGCAGTCTCCAAAACAATAGAATTCTCCTGAGAGACTGCTCCCTATCTCTTTGCAAATGATCCATTTGTAAAGTTTTGCGTTAGTGTCTAGCAGTCCCACACATTCTTAAACTCTCTACATAAGAGCTTTACAGTCAATACTGTGTCATAATTGTCATTTTACTGTGTCAACTGACACAGAACTATGTTGAAGTAATCTAACTCCTTAGTAGACATTGCTGGACCTCACAACCTCTGAGGATGCCTGCCATAGATGTGGGTGAAACAACAGGAGAGAATGCTTTTGGAACATGGCCATACAGCCCAGAAAACTCACAGCAACCCAGTGAGTCATTCTGGCCATGAAAGCCTTTGACAATACGTTGCTGGATTTTATTCCAAGAAGGCTGCAAACCAATTGCTAGCTCCAACTAGAGTAGACCTATTGAATCTGTGTTAGTTAGGCAATTCCTCATAGCCTGTGGATGATGGCCCTCCAAGTGTAATGTCTTGGTGGTGGGTCCATAGATCTGTGGAGATCTGTGGAGATCTATTCTTGATCTGCATGTTCTTCCACAGTGAGGACATCGGTTTCGAGGAGGAATGCGGTCCCGGTCAGGGTTGGCTTGGTGTGCCTTCCTTTTGGCATATTTCTCCCTTTCACCCTCCATGCGTGCCTCTTAGAATTCTGCACAACTGACCTCCAGTTAGAGTGCTCAAAGGCCAGGGCTTCCCAATTCTCAGTGTCTATGCCACAGTTTTTGAGGTTGGCTTTAAGCCCATCTTTGAATCTCTTTTCCTGTCCACCATCATTACGTTTTCCATTCTTGAGTTGGGAGTAGAGTAACTTCTTTGGGAGATGGTGACTGGGCATTTGGGCAACCTGGCCAGTCCAGCAGAGTTGATGGCGTAGGAGCATCGCTTCAATGCTGGTGGTCTTTGCTTCTTCCAGCATGCTGACATTTTCCCCACCTGTTTTTCCAAGAGATTTGCAGGATTTTCAGCTGATGGAATGTTCCAGGAGTTGATGTGACATCTGTAGACAGTCCACTTTCCCAAGGCATATAGCAGGGTTGGGAGGACAATAGCTTTATAAACAAGCACCTTGGTATCTCTACAGATGTCCCAGTCCTCAAACACTCTCTGCTTCATTCAGAAAAAATGCTGCACTCACAGAGCTCAGACAGTGTTGTATTTCAGCGTCAATGTACCTTAACTCTTTATCAGATTAGAGACCTCTACCTCTGAGTAGAGAGGGAAGAAAGGAAAAAGCTTAGCCCATCTCAGGAGAACTTAAAAGAGTTAGTAATTCCCTATACTCTCTCCACCTTGGTGCTGCTTCTTAATAGCCAGGCAGGGATATGGTGCCAACAAGGGGCAACCCCCACCCCCAGAGGTGGCATTAGTGCTTTTCCTTTCTGTGGAGTGACGCTTAAATTATCCAGGGGTTATATCTAAATCCATAATCCCCCCCCCCAAAAAACCCCCCCCTGCCTTTACGTATACATGTGGTCAACATATATCTGAATATATATGGTAGTTTTTCTAGTTGGAAGGAATGATCTAGTCATTGCATTTACTAGTCTTCTGTACTTGGCATAATTTAGTAAATGGATTTAGATTTAGATATAAATATTCAGAAATACAAGAGGAATTCCCCCTCCCCCAGTATATATAAAATACAATAAAGCAGCATTATCTGTTTATAAGGAATTTGGGACCATTTGGATAGAAGCTATGATTTCCCCAAATAGAATAACTAGTACTATTCAGTGCAAGCAAAAGAAAACCATTAAAGTGTAATTTACCAAATAATGCACAAAGAAACCTGCTGTGAACTTTTGTAGAAAAATGTTGTATTGAAATTATGATTTTGACACTCACAGATATCTAAAGATGACAGGTATGTAGCTGAGAGGTATGCAGTTAATTATCTTCCCAAAAAACTAAATCAGAAACAAGATAGAAATCTCTTTTTTGAGGTTGTTTGAATGAATCTCTTCTGTAAGCTTGTAACGGTGCTATTTTTGCAACATTTTCAGCTTCTTATGAGACACAGATTTCTTGTTTCATGCCATGTACTACGCTTTAAATCTGCATGTGACAATATTGTTGAAATCATAGCTTTTCAACATCCTCCTCAGTGCTCTTTGTAATATCTCCTCTCCAACCATGAAAGTGCATCAATCATTCCAACAATTAGAGCCATAAAAAGGAGAGCTTTTAAAGAGCCTTGAACTTATGTTAATCCTCTGTTAGCAGTGTACATTTCCAACATAATAAAGTCACAATTCTCTCAAGAGAAGTTTTTAAGTAGAAAATTATGTGCTCAACTAGCATTAGCCACCATCCTTCTGTATGGCTTAGCCCATTCTTTCCATAGCAAGGTCACCTTAAAGTCTCACATCATTTATCCCAGAAGAAGAAAAGACACATTAGTTTTGTTGGAATTGCTGGATAATTATAGCAGTGAAAGAGAGAATGTGTGAATATTGTGGATGAGAACTGGCAAGCTATGTTGGCATGATGTAGCAAATAGTAAATAGGGACTTGTGATCAGATTGTGAAGCAAGCTGGACAATATTGAGCCAACATGTGTCAGCCTCAACTTGCTTTACGGGATTGTTGCATGTCTTCTTGAATTCCTCGAAGGAAGAGTGGGTCAGTTCAGACAAGATATAATAAACATGACATAATAGTAAGCCTGGCTTTTTGGTTCTGAAAACAGTGCTGCAAATAGAAATAGTTGAACCAACTAGGGAGCTAAGTTTTGTGATTTGCTTTGTGTCCTGTCTGATTGCAGATACTGTTGGAGCATGTAAGAAATCAGTTGTTGTGTGTGTTAACTGTAAATGCAAAGCATGAAGCTGATTGGTTGGGCCATGTCCAGGGAGCTAGCTGAGCCTGGGAATTTTGGCAGCAGTTACATTTTTTAGACTTGAGCTGTGTAGGTGCTTGCAGAAAGCGAGAGACTGTTCTTGCTTCATGAGCTGCTGGAAGGAGATATTCTACATGGACACTGAAAAACCGTTTATATTTCTCTAAAGGCCAGGTTAAGCATCCTGCTTCTCCAGGCTTCACCGAGAACAGAGGGGGCAGCAGGGCAAATCTGTTGCCATGCACGCAGCGCCCTCTCAGTAACACTTTCCCCATTACACATAGGAGTTATTGCCATTCTGTAGAGCAGGGGTCCTCAAACTAAGGCCTGGGGGCCAGATGTGGCCCTCCAAGGTCATTTACTTGGCCCTCGCTCAGGGTCAACCTAAGTCTGAAACAACTTGAAAGCACACAACAACATCAGCCAACATCTATCTCATCAGCCAAAAGCAGGCCCACACTTCACATTGAAATACTAATAAGTTTATATTTGTTAAAATTGTTCTTCATTTTAATTATTGTATTGTTTTTAAGTGTTTTTGCACTACAAATATATGTGCAGTGTGCATGCTTCCTCCTATGTTGTGAGGCAAGCATCCGAGGATGCTTCCACCCTGGTTGGAGTCACATGATGTCATGTGATGGCCGGCGTGGGGCTACATTCCCAAGACAGGGTGGAAGCATCCTAGGACACTGAATTAGGTAAGTGTGATGAGGTCATAAGAGTTCTGAATATCCAACATTAATCCTATTTGAATGAGAGAAATGAACACACTCCTGTACAGTCGCCCCTCCTCGTGTATGGATTTTGCACCCATGGATTCTTTCATCCAGTGTTTACAAATATTATGTACACACACCCAAAAATATTTTAAAAACAAACTTTGATTTTGCCATTTTATGTAAGATGCTGGTGTGTTGTTATTGTTGATGGTTTTTATGGTTTTGTTTTGCAATCTTGAGAGGGCTATCTTAAATTATTTAACGGTGACCCACCATGTAATCTGAATCCATGATTTCCAGTGGTTACAGATCATCATGGTGCCATATTAGTAAATGGCAGCTAAGTGAATGTGAACACATGGAATTATGCATGTACATGTCATCACTATTTAATACCACGAGCATGACTATGTTTGTGATAGGCTCTGAAACCGAACCCTGTATACCATTTTTGAAAATACTATTATTTTGTAGAGCACTTCAGACTACCGATACCTTTTAACAGCTCTTGTTTTTAATATAAGAGATTATGTATGTTCAGTTATATCTGGCATTCAGAGTATCTTGACAACTTAGGAATAATCTGCACCTGTACATTGAGTCGACCACAGTACTTTAAAATGAAGAAGAAACATATGTAAATAATCCAGGTATTTTAAAATAAAAAAACACAAAAATTTCAATTTGGCTTCAAAAATATTTGGTTTTACTATGTGTCTTCAAGCCAGCTAAGATTTACGGCAACACTATCATAAGATTTTCTTGCAAGGCTTATTCAGTGGGGGTTTGTCATTGCCTTCCTCTTCAGCTGAGAAGATCTGACTTACCCAAGATCACCGAGTTTTCATGATTGAACAGGGATATGAATCTTAGCCTTCCTGAAACCTAGACCCTCAATCAGCTCACCACACTGATTCTCTTGGATAATTATCATTATTTTAACATTCACAGAGAGTTGCTTTGAAAGAACTGGGAGCAAGATGATAGCTGTTCTACAGAGCAGGAAATATCACATCAAATAGGAACACTCTTCTGAAAAAGCAGGATTTCTAATAGGGTCCAGTTATGTTTGAGGAGTAAGATATCTTGACATTTCTGAACTGTGTTTTATTTCTTGAGTGAAAAGGTGTTAAGGTGGTAACTTGCAATGAAACATGATGATGAACCAATTTGATATCATATTATAGATTGGTGACATACCATGGTGCCCACTTTTTACTCTTTCTTTTTCTGATTCTCCTCCCCACAGCTCTGCTTTGTGATGTTTTGGACTCCCAACGTGTCAGAGAAGATCTTAGTAGACATCATAGGTGTGGATTTTGCCTTTGCAGAGCTTTGTGTCATCCCACTTCGGATCTTCTCCTTCTTCCCAGTTCCAGGTATGGAAGGAGGGCACAACCCTTAGTATTTCCTTTGGCATCTCCTTGCTTTGTATAAAAAGCTGGTCAGATTCAGTGAGAGAAACTGAAGTGGTTATCTTAATTAAGTGGCTTTTTTTTAAGGACTGAGTGCAACATTACTAAGAATAGTCATATTCTTCATATTGTACACAAGCAAGTCCTTTATTTCAGCACGAAGGATTCATTCAATCTAGTATATCTGCAAGAAGGCTAGATGAGGACTCTTCTGTCTGACACTTAATGTTCTGTGTTCAGGGTTTTAAACATTTATTGTTGCGAGTCCATTATTAACTATTGATGTAAGCTACCAAATGAAGTATTTTCTGTGAGAGTCTCATGTCTGCTTAAAACTATGAAATACATTACCACAGTCAAATCCATTGCAATCTATTTTAACAACAAACCTTTCACAAGAAAACTAGTATGGCAGGACAAATATACAACCAATATCAAACCTGATGTTGAAAGTCCAGATTTTAATATCCCGGTTTTGTGGCTAGCTTTAAAAGTCTTGTGTAAATAAGGAGTTTTCTGAGATCTGCCAGGGAGGCTCTCCTCTTGGTCCCGCCACCTCACAAGCACAGCTGGTGGTTAAGAGGGAGAGGGCCTTCTCGGTGGTGGCCCCCCAGCTTTGGAACGCCTTCCCAAGGGAGATTAGACAGGCCCCCCACACTGTCCTCCTTTCGTAGGGATTTGAAGACATGGCTTTTCAAACAAATGTTTGAGAATACTTAGTCTCTATTTGTTCTGCGCATCCTTGCACATTATCCTATGCCATTGTTGCAGCTTGCACTTATTCTATTTCTATTGTTTACAGCAGGGGTCCTCGAACTTTTTAAACAGAGGGCCAGGTCACAGTCCCTCAAACTGTTGGAGGGCTGGATTATAATTTGAAAAAAAAAATGAATGAATTCCTATGCACACTGCACATACCTTATCTGTAGTGCAAAAAATACTTTAAAACAATACAGTAATTAAAATGAAGAACATTTTTAACAAATATAAACTTATTAGTATTTCAGTGGGAAGTCTGGTCTGCTTTTGGCTGATGAGATACGATTGTTGTTGTTGTTGTGCACTTTCAAGTCATGCACTTTCAAGTCAGACTTAGATTGAACATGAGTGAGTAAATGACCTTGGAGGGCCGTATCTGGCCCCCGGGCCTTAGTTTGAGGACCCCTGGTTTACAGCATGGCCATGTTTACAGCAGTTTACTACCACTGGTTGATGATTTCAATTTTATGGAGTCTGAGTTAATGTTATTATATGTGTATGTGTTTTATTTTATTGCATTTTATATTGTGCTTCATTTCTATGTTTATTTTTGGACACTTGGTGCCATCTGTAAGTTGCCCTGAGTCCCTTTGGAGAGGTGGTGGTGGGATATAAGAATAAAGTTGTTGTTGTTGTTGTTGTTGTTGTTGTTGTTGTTGTTGTTGTTGTTGACAACACTGGTTGATGATTTCAATTTTATTGCATCTGAGTTAATGTTTTTATATGTGTGTGTGTTTTACTTTATTGTATTTTATATTGCGCTTCATTTCTATGTTTGTTTTTGGACACTTGGTGCCATCTGTAAGTTGCCCCAAGTCCCTTCGGGGAGATGGTGGTGGAATATAAGAATAAAGTTGTTGTTGTTGTTGTTGTTGTTGTTGTTGTTGTTGTTGTTAACACTAGTTGATGATTTCAATTTTATTGCGCCAGAGTTAATGTTTTTATATGTGTTTTATTTTATTGTATTTTATATTGTGCTTCATTTCTATGTTTGTTTTTGGACACTTTGTGCCATCTGTAAGTTGCCCCAAGTCCCTTCGGGGAGATGGTGGCGGGATATAAGAATAAAGTTGTTGTTGTTGTTGACACTGAAAATCAGCCTTAACAAAGTGCCAGCTGAACATATTCAGTGCAGGAGGGTTTTCTATCAAAACAATTTTCTCCCTAATAGCAATCTGCCTCCCCATTCATTTGATTGGGGCAGATCCTCTGAAGATGATTTTACATCTTTAGGTACATATTTGTGGGATAAGGTGGCATTTCAGGTGAGATTGTCCCAAACATTAAGAATTACACACTCCAGATATTGGATTCCAATTCCCATCATGCCTCACTGCTGGCAATGCCAGCTAGGTCTGATGGAAATAGTAGTCCAGCCACGTTTGAAGACCCACATGTTTCTCGTCCTTCATTAAGGGTGGTAATGTCTGAGACCAGCACATTGCATTAGTGCCAGAAACTAAATTCACAGAACAAAAATGCCCAGTCCTATTGAATGATTTTGCCTTCAGCTGAATGAACTCTCTGCAGTCTGAAGTAGTCCAGAAATAACTTTACCTGCCTTGTGTTGTTTGTACAAACAAGAAAGTCCTGCATTGTTTCTAACAGCTGTCTTTCAGTTGTTCTTCTCCATTAGCAACACCCAGACATGACATATATGCCTCAACAGTGATTCAATTGTACTTCTATGCATAACAGAGAAATAGAATCAAACACATTTTGTGAGAACCAGGTTGTATCTGTAAACTGCTTGTCTGCTGTGTCCACTTATGTGAGTTGGTTAGCTGGACTGAAGACATATAGCTGTCAAGAATGAACCCTTATTGTGAATGGTCTCTGCAGTAGACAGAACTGATAGCCTCCTCCTTGCTGCTAGGATCTCATTCTTCTTTCTGCATTTTTTTTCCAGTCACTGTAAGAGCACATTTGACGGGATGGTTAATGACGTTAAAAAAGACATTTGTGCTGGCCCCAAGCTCAGTGCTGCGGATCATTGTACTCATCACCAGTCTCATTGTGCTGCCTTACTTGGGGTAAGTTACGCTACATGGTGCTTCATTTTCCCCGTTCCTCCCCAGGGCCACAGTATGGACAATGTATTGCCCCTTTGAGTTACAAACACCTTGGGTTTTTTTTTGGGGGGGGGCGTTGTAATAAAAACTTTATTTAAAAGACCAAATGGAATTAATGTTTAATTATTTTGCCCCAATGTGTAGTGTATTTAAAAATGGTACAGATATCCATAAACAATTTTCTTATCTCCTCCTGGACTTTCTTTTGCTAAGGTGAAGAAGAATAAATACATCTATGGACATTTTAAATTCAAATATTAGTAATAATCACAGGAAAAGTCAAAGAGGCAATTCTTTCCAGTAGTCTAAATAAAAGTATCATTTAATATGTACACTTCAGTTTGCTGACAAGATATGGATATGTTTGTCCTAATTGGATAAAAATAGGACATCATCATTTTATAAAGCACAAAATGCTCAATGAAAAGAAAAATATCTCTGACATTCACTACATTGTAGACAGCGGATTTGAACAGAGATTTGCTTTTTCACATTACCTCCATACTTGGACAACATGTACATGTATATGTATTCTAGCAGAGATGAAACCGAGGATCTGGCCATAAACCCACTGTTTATATGTTGTACAGGAGTTGATTATAAATTGTATGATTTTAATTGTATTTGTGTTTAGATTGGCTGCAGTAATGCTGGAGCGGCCTAAGTCAGAGGAGTCCTCCATGTGCGGATGCAGGAGAGAGGGAAGTGGGAGGAGCTTAGAGGGGAGAGTTTGAAAAAACAACAGTTAAAAATCAGTTAGGGTTTAGGTTTAGAGGAGTGAGCAGTCCGGGTTTAGGTTCAGAGGAGTCAGGAGTTAGGTTCAGAGGAGTTAGGAGTTGGGAGAGAAGGAAAGGAAAGGTGGCGGAGTGACTTGTGAAGCAAAGCTTTGAGGCTTTGAAAAGCTGGGTTTGGCTATTGGAAGTTTCTCAGGCTAGTGCAGCCGAATGGTGAAACATAGCTGGTATTCTTTTAGTCTAAGGAGAGGCTAAAGAATAGTTTACTTAGTATTTGATCTAGGGAGGATCAACTAAGGGAAACATCCCTGTATGGAAACTTTGTCTGAAACAAGTGCTCTACGTCAGAAAGATACTGTGTTACTTGAAAGAATGAACTGTTAAAGTTACAAGTATTATTCCAAGTGCAACAAGGAAAAGTTACGTCTTGCAACCACACGCTGTGTACTTAATAAAATTGTTAACTTTTATTTGAAGATTGCCTCAGCTCCGTCTATTCTGTGTACCAAGTGCCATTTCTCACAATATTACAACTTACCTCACGTGGTGGTAGAAACGTAGGGAAAAGTAACCAAATAAATCTACATTCTTCTCTCCAGTCACGCTACAGTATATACAGTGTAATTACTACTAAGTTATTACTTTCTTAATAAAGGAGGAGGTGCAATTGAACAGCCTCCCTCCTAACTTGATGGTAAATTTGGTTCCTGATCGGCAACCTCCATTGCAAATCGGCTAAGTCTTCTTAAAATTGGGAACTGGGGTAAAATCTCCTGAATACTGGTTCCTTTTAAATTGGTGGCAACAATAAATCATCCCTCAGCTCCCCTGATACTTCTCATATGTACTTAAGATTATTTTTAAAAATAGACCCAAACTGCCTGTCTGATATTAAATGATAGGTCTGAGGTCTATTGCTAAGATTCACACATTCACTTCCTTTTTGTTATCAACAATAATTAATATACTTCTGGTGAATAATTTAGATTTACTATACATACAAAACTTACAAAAACCAACTTAAATGTACGAAACATAGCAACGAAGTTGAAATCTGGTTGAGATTCAGCTTAGAAATGGAGATGAGCACCACACCCCAGACATGACCGGACTTAATGTTAGTAATTAACCTACCTTTAAGCAGTTAATTACTAACTTAAACAGGTTCAATTGACTCTTCAAACACACAGGCTGAAGATTTAAACCCCTGGGTTCGGTTTCTCCACACACCAGAACCCAACTTCCACTTTGGTCCACTGACCAAAAGAAACCGACTCTTTTAAAATGCCTGCCCCTCCCAGGTGGCAGTTAGCTCCGTATTTTGTTACAAAGGTGTAAAGCATAATGTTTTAAAATGTGAATAGATTTATCATTTTAATGCCCGTTATTATACCAACACAATGACTGAGGATTATGTTTGTATAAAGAGTAATAATAGAAATGATCTCTTTTTCTTTATTTCCAATCCTTCTAGGGTTCATGGAGCCACCTTGGGAGTAGGATCACTTCTAGCTGGCTTTGTAGGAGAATCTACCATGGTTGCAATAGCAGCTTGTTACGTCTATCAGAAACAGGTAAAACAATTAGAACTTTTCATTGAATTTCATGAAAGTTAATTTCAACTAAGCTTGAGTTCATGCTTTTGTTGTTTGGGAATGGGTAATTTAAACTCTGGTTTGATTTTATTCCTGCTTATCGGGAAGTCCGTTCTTTTCTCTTCCATGTGAGGATCTCCAATGCAAAGGGGGAATTACAACAGGGCCCTCTTTCTGCCTGTCATTTAGGTGATTGACCCTCATGTTAAATATTATCTATACATAGAATGGTCAATGTCATATAATCATAGAGTTGGAAGAGATTTCATGGGCCATCCCACCCAACCCCATGCCAAGAAGCAAGAAAATCACATCCAAAGCACCCCCAACAGATGGCCATCCAGCCACTGCTTAAAAGCCTCCAAAGAAGGTGCCTCCATCACACTCCAGGGCAGAGAGTTCCACTGCTGAACAGCTCTCACAGTTAGGAAGTTCTTCGTAATATTCAGGGGGAATCTCCTTCCTTGTAGTTTGAAGCCATTGTTCAACGTCCTAGTCTCCAGGGCAGCATAAAACAAGGTTGCTCCCTCCTCCCTATGACTTCCCCTCACATATTTATACATGGCTATCATGTCTCCTCTCAGCCTTCTCTTCTGCAGGCTAAACATGCCCAGCTCTTTCAGGCGCTCCTCATAGGGCTTGTTCTCCAGACCCTTGATCCTTTTAGTCACCCTCCTCTGGACACCTTCCAGCTTGTCAACGTCTCCCTTAAATTGGGCACAGTATTCCAGGTCTAGACTCCTATTTCTGCAGGCCAAAATCCCATTGGCCTTTTTAGATGCCACATCACATTGTTGACTCATGTTTAACATGTTGTCCACGAGGTCTCCAAGATCTTTTTCACATGTACTGCTGTTGAGTCGGGCAGCCCCCATTCTGTATCTTTGCATTTCATTTTTTTCTGTCATGGAGGGAAGGAGCTCATACAAACATTTTCCCTGAATCATTTGTCCATTTCCATTTAGGTCCTGAGAAACTTGCATTTAATATCACATATCCTTTATATTGGGAGCCCCCGGTGGCGCAGTGGGTTAAAGCACTGAGCTGCTGAGCTTGTTGATAGAAAGGTCGCAGGTTCGATTCCGGGGAGCGGAGTGAGCTTCCGCTGTCATCCCTAGCTTCTGCCAACCTAGCAGTTCGAAAACATGCAAATGTGAGTAGATCAATAGGTACTGCTTCGGCGGGAAGGTAACAGTGCTCCATGCAGTCATTCTGACCTTGGAGGTGTCCACGGACAACTCTGGCTCTTCGGCTTAGAAATGGAGATGAGCACCACACCCCAGAGTCAGACATGACTGGACTTAGTGTCAGGGGACTACCTTTACTACCTTTTTATTCTTTATATTAAAGTAAACCAGGTCGGAAAAGTTTACTAATCGAGAAAGAATTAGGTTTTGGCATTGTCGGGATTATGTGTTTTGTCTTGCTTTACTATCCTACAAATCTCCACAAGACCATCTGTCACCATACTCTGTTTTTTCCACCTAGAAAAAGAAGAGGAATGATAATGAGACAGCAACGGAAGGTGAAGACTCAGCAATGACTGACATGCCTCAAATAGAGGAAATGACGGACATCGTAGAAATGAGAGAAGAGAATGAGTGACAAACTGGAACTGTCTGTTCTCTGCAGGGACAACTGGAAACATACTTCTCTCATGATTCATTGTTTATTTTTAAATAAAGAGGCCTTGATTCCAGAGGTTTCAGATAATGAAATCCCTAGCATACTGAGTATGCTGGCATGGATGAGGGACTTCAAGGAACCGTTCCTGCTTTTCTTCTCCACTTCTCAACTGAACTTCTTCTATATCTCAGCGCAAGCTGCTACTGCTGCTGCTACATAGTAGAAGAGCCTCCCCTTTTGGACAGTCTAATGGCCAACCAAAGTCTCTCTGTTTCTTCAAGAATTCTGCTGCCGTCCTTCCACCGCCTCCAGTGCTTCCCCCGCTCCACTGACCCCGATGTGCCCCATTCCTCTTTTTATTATTATTAATTCAAGATTTAAACACGCAACTTTGGGGTGGGGGGAACGTTAGCTTTATTTTACTTGCTTGAAAATGACTTTGCTCTATTGACCTGTACCACGGTGGTCTCTTGAGGTTTTGCTTTCTCATCGTTTAGTGTAATATATTGTATACTGCTACAAAAACAAGATACCAAGACCAGAGGTTTAAAAAAGAATAAATGATAAACGGGATATATTAAATAGACATTGATAAACACAGAAGACTTCTGTTTAGAGTTGATTGTATCACCTAAGACACAAAGTGCTCTTTCTATGGTTAATCGAAACTGTGACCTATCACTTCCACTATACTAACTATATACAGTAGAGTCTTGCTTATCCAACCTTCGCTCATCCAACATTCTGTATTACCCAACACAGTCTGCCTCCCGCCCGGATCCATAGCTCTAGTTAATCGAAACTGTTAATCTATGGTTAATTGAAACTGTGAACTATCACTTCCATTATACTAACCATATACAGTAGAGTCTCGCTTATCCAACCTTTGCTCATCCAACGTTCTGTATTACCCAACACAGTCTGCCTCCCGTCTGGATCCATAGCTGTGGTTAATTGAAACTGTTAATCTATGGTTAATCGAAACTGTGAACTATCACTTCCACTATACTAACCATATACAGTAGAGTCTTCCTTATCCAACCTTCGTTCATCCAACGTTCTGTATTACCCAACACAGTCTGCCTCCCACCCGGATCCATAGCTCTAGTTAATCGAAACTGTTAATCTATGGTTAATTGAAACTGTGAACTATCACTTCCACTATACTAACCATATACAGTAGAGTCTCGCTTATCCAACCTTTGCTCATCCAACGTTCTGTATTATCCAACACAGTCTGCCTCCCACCCGGATCCATAGCTGTGGTTAATCGAAACTGTTAATCTATGGTTAATCGAAACTGTGAACTATCACTTCCACTGTACTAACCATATACAGTAGAGTCTCGCTTATCCAACCTTCGCTCATCCAACGTTCTGTATTACCCAACACAGTCTGCCTCCTGCCCGGATCCATAGCTGTGGTTAATCGAAACTGTTAATCTATGGTTAATCGAAACTGTGAACTATCACTTCTACTATACTAACCATATACAGTAGAGTCTCGCTTATCCAACCTTCGCTCATCCAACGTTCTGTATTACCCAACACAGTCTGCCTCCCGCCCGGATCCATAGCTGTGGTTAATCGAAACTGTTAATCTATGGTTAATCAAAACTGTGAACTATCACTTCCACTATACTAACCATATACAGTAGAGTCTCGCTTATCCAACCTTTGCTCATCCAACGTTCTGTATTACCCAACACAGTCTGCCTCCTGCCCGGATCCATAGCTGTGGTTAATCGAAACTGTTAATCTATGGTTAATCGAAACTGTGAACTATCACTTCTACTATACTAACCATATACAGTAGAGTCTCGCTTATCCAACCTTTGCTCATCCAACGTTCTGTATTACCCAACACAGTCTGCCTCCAGCCTGGATCCATAGCTGTGGTTAATTGAAACTGTTAATCTATGGTTAATCGAAACTGTGAACTATCACTTCCACTATACTAACCATATACAGTAGAGTCTTGCTTATCCAACCTTTGCTCATCCAACGTTCTGTACTACCCAACACAGTCTGCCTCCCATCCGGATCCATAGCTGTGGTTAATCGAAACTGTTAATCTATGGTTAATCGAAACTGTGAACTATCACTTCCACTATACTAACCATATACAGTAGAGTCTCGCTTATCCAACCTTTGCTCATCCAACGTTCTGTATTACCCAACACAGTCTGCCTCCTGCCCGGATCCATAGCTGTGGTTAATCGAAACTGTTAATCTATGGTTAATTGAAACTGTGAACTATCACTTCCACTGTAGTACCATATACAGTAGAGTCTCGCTTATCCAACCTTCGCTCATCCAACGTTCTGTATTACCCAACACAGTCTGCCTCCCACCCGGATCCATAGCTGTGGTTAATCGAAACTGTTAATCTATGGTTAATCGAAACTGTGAACTATCACTTCCACTATACTAACCATATACAGTAGAGTCTCGCTTATCCGACCTTTGCTCATCCAACGTTCTGTATTACCCAACACAGTCTGCCTCCTGCCCGGATCCATAGCTGTTTGTTTATTTATTTATTATTATTTATTTAGAGCTTTTATAACTTGGTCTTCTCAACCTCCGAAGAGGGACTCAGGCCAGCTAACAACAGGAAATTCATACACAAATAAGCTAAAACATAATAACATCATAATACATTAATACATAAAATGTTAATACATTAAGATACATTAAAATACAGATTAAATAATTATATAAAAAGTTTCAATACATTGCGATGTTTTGGTGCTAAATTTGTAAATATAGTAATTACTACATAAAGTTACCATGTATTGAATTGTTTTTTCTGTTATAAAACATGATGTTTTGGTGCTTAATTTGGAAAATCGTAATGTAATTTGACGTTTAATAGGCTTTTCCTTAATCCTCCTAATTTCCAACATTTTCACTTAGCAGCTTACAAGATATATTTATTTATATCTATATAAATAAAAATGTAATGTTCGTTTGTGGGTTTAACAGAACTCAAAAACCACTGGGCGAATTGACACCAAATTTGGACACAAGACACCTACTAACCCAAGGAGTGACCATCAAAAGAAAATTGATTTTGTCATTTGTGAGTTGTAGTTGCTGGGATTTATAGTACAGCTACAAAGAGCATTCTGAATTCCACCAATGCTAGAATTGAACCAAACGTGGCACACAGGACTCCCATGACCAGCATGGGCATTGGTGGGCATTGACCCTGAGTTTGGGAGTTGTAGTTCACCTACATCCAGAGAGCGCTGTGGACTCAAACAATGATGGATTTGGACCAAACTCGGCACGAATATTCCATATGCCCAAATTTGCAGACAAATTGAGTTTTGGGGGAAATAAACCCTGACATTTGGGAGTTGTAGCTAACTGGGATTTATAGTTCACCTACAATTAAAGAGCATTCTGAACCCCACCAATGACAGAATTGGGGCAACCCACACAGAACTCGCATGACCAACAGAAAATATGTAAGGCCACCCAGTCCAACTCCCTTCAGCAGGGCAAGAAAACGTAATCAAAGCCCTCCTGACGAAGAGCCATCCAGCCATAGATATAGATAAATATATATGATTAACACACAGAGAGATATAGTATCATAGATTTGAAAGGGACCCCTACAGAAGGACAATGATATGTTGCCTGTTCCAGAGTGGAAAACCAGACAATCTCCACATCAACACTAACAAAGAAAGAAGCATAAAGAAATTACATATATTAGAAACCAGCACCATCTCATTACTTTATTTTCCAGATCACCAGACTGGGCCACAGCAACGCGTGGCAGGGGACAGCTAGTCTATATAAATAAAAATGTAATGTTTGTTTGTGGGATTAACAGAACTCAAAAACCACTGGACGAATTGTCACCAAATTTGGACACAAGACACTTAACAACCCAATGTATGCCTTCACTTAAAAAATTGATTTTGTCATTTGGGAGTTGTAGTTGCTGGGATTTATAGTTCACCTACAATCAAAGAGCATTCTGAACACCACCAACAATGGAATTGAACCAAACTTGGCACACAGTTCTCCCATGACCAATAGAAAATATTGGAAGGGTTTGGTGGACAGTGTCCTTTGGTTTTGGAGTTGTAGTTCACCTACATCCAGAGATCACTTTGGACTCAAAGCAATGATGGATCTGGACCAAACTCTACACAAATACTCAATATGCCCAAATGTGAACACTGGTGGAATTTGGGGAAAATAGAATCTTGACATTTGGGAGTTGTCATTGCTGGGATTTATAGTTCACCTACAATCACAGAGCATTCTGAACCCCACCAATGATAGAATTGGGCCAAACCTCCCACACAGAACCCACATGTGTGCCACAGCAATGTGTGGCAGGGGCCGGCTAGTGTTAGATAAGCGAGACTCTACTTTAACATTTTTCTAAAACAATTGAAGACACTGAAATCAAAAGTGTTACTTAGAATCTCAACGTGCAGTCTTTTATTTGAGAGGTTTTTGTTCCCAGACAGCATAGTTTAGTTGTTGTGTCGGCAAGCAGCTGTTTCCAGGGTTATTATCAAAAGGACAGTGACTAAAAATGAAACAAACACCCAAGAGTTAAACTAAAGTTCTACTCTAATGTTTTAGAATGGCTATCTGTGTGCTCTGTTCAGAAATATACATTACATTGCAGGTTGCACAGACACTATCATGGTATGTCTCGTTAAGGTACATAACTCTGTATGTTTTCCCCCCAGCATATATTTCAGCCCTGAATGGTATACTTTATTTACTTACTGAGGTGATCCTTTATTGTCCGGGTATGATGGTCTTCCAAAGGTTTTATTTTTCTTGGAAGATGCCTGTGCGTGAGTTTTTTTTAATGTGTGGAGGTCAGTGCACAGCTGATCAATACACAGTCTTCACAGAGTGAGGTTCCCAACCAGTGTCATGGTTAACATGATGATGGTGACTTCTCAAACTGTTACAGCCTTCTTCTGCCTTCAGTGCCATTGCAACATGTTCCATGTTGTCTTCCACCTGATCAGCTGTTGAGGTCTTCAGGTCTTCGGATTGTGCTTGGTCTGAAACGTCCCCTGTGGTCCCTCCTGGAAGTATATGATTCTGACGGTTATGCCCGCAGGTTCTTTGGAACACTCAAGCCCCCTCATCACAATAAGATGACAATCCATCAAAGGGTTGTTAAAGTTCCAGTAGAAGAATGCTGCAATATCATAGAAGGAAAGGGTTCAATGGGAAAGAATACCATCTTCCAGTCATTAGTTTTCCTGGGCTCAATATTTCCCTGTAGTTTGCACATTGGTGGCTGAATTGCCCATCACAGATGACCAAAATGATTCAACATTTCTTTAGTGAAATTATATTTTTCTATAGAACAGTTGAAACAATTCTGTGTAATTTTTCACAAAGCCATTTTCTAGATTTTGGGAGCAGATTGCTTCAATCAGGTGAAATCTTGAAATCCTATTGTCAATATAGGTGTATATATACACACAAATGTGTATAAATATATACATTGTACATTGTGTATAATTTATTATAGCGTGCTATGTTTCTTACTTTCCCAAATTTAGTTTAAAAAATAAGAATCTCTAAAACAGGGGTCCTCACACTAAGGCCCAGGGGCCGGATATGGCCCTCCAAGGTCATTTACCCAGCCCTCGCTCAAGGTCAACCTAAGTCTGAAACAACCTGAAAACATACAACAACAACAACAATCCTGTCTCATCAGCCAAAAGCAGGCCCACACTTCCCACTGAAATACTAATAAGTTTATATTTATTAAAATTGTTCTTCATTTTAATTATTGTATTGTTTTAAAGTGTTTAAAGTGGCATTCGTATCTGTGGATATAGAGGGCCAACTGTATCTGCAAACATGCACTCATGTATGTGCAATGTATCCTGGTGTGTATAGATGTGCAAACACACTCGTCAACACATTTTGTTCATTTTTCTTAACTATGGTAATATTAATTTCTCTGGTGTTATCAGAAACAAATTTGCATTTCCTCTGATATAAATCTCTGGAGAGTAGTTTGATTGCAAATGTTCTTCCGGTGTCATGAGAAAGGCATGCTGCAATATAGTTGTTTGGGTTTAATGCTGACGAGATTGATCTCATATTATCAATGCTAAAAGATGGACATGATGAAATGTTTGGATAAATAACAACCTCCACTGTCTGTGCTGGCTGCAGGATTCTGGAAGTGGTAGTCCTCAAAAACGTAACTTTTCCAAACTTTGACTTTGACTGATGATTTAGAGAACCATGTAGGAACATAGGGAAGGGCCAGTTCATGCTTCTGGTTGCAAGTGCTTTGCACAATTGAATCTCGGCATGATCATGAGTGACTTAGTTGAGGGACACAGGAGGCCACTATTCAGGACGAGAGAATATCCCTTCATTGATCCAGGTACAAAAAGCATCATGGCTGGTACATAGTTAAGTCACTTCAGTGCATGGAATATGATAGGACCATCAATCATATCCCAGACAGAAGGCCATTTTGGGGCTCCTGTGAGAAGATGTGCAAGATTCATAACTTTATTGTCAAAATAGGAATGGCCACAGAGCTCAGCTAGAATGTCACTGTTACCCTTTAGGAAATGTCTACCTGAGTTTTGGTTGATCCAAGCCTAATAGTAGGCTTGGTTCAACCAAATGGCTCTGCAATCAAGAGGTGAAAGTACGAGGGTTGAATGAAAAGTAATGCCTCCACCTTCGTAACTCCTCAACAGATGGCAGTACTGGCTTGTTCAGTAGTTTCCTGGTTACCCATCGTGCACAGATCTTCCGATAGCCAACCTTTTGCTTGTGAAACTCGGTGGTTGCTGTCACAGGACGACCCTGTGTGTCATTGAGTGAGTAAGTTTAAAGATCTGATTTGCGTGACAAACAAAAAGTTGGACGTCCTGTGACAGCAACCATTGAGTTTCACAAGCAAAAGGATGACAGATTCATTCAGGATGACCGTCGTATCACTCAGAGAGAAATTTCAAGCATAACCAGCATTTCACAAGAATGTGTAGGTCACATTATTGCTTTGCTTTGCTATCGGAAGATCTGTGCACAATGGGTGCCCAGGATGCTGACGCCTGAAATGAAAGCGCACAGACTTGAAACTGGATATCACCACCATATGATATCCTCCATACAGTCCAGATTTACCACCGTCTGACTTCCATCTGTTCCCGATAATGAAAGAAGATATGCGGGGACATCATTATGCTTCTGATGAAAACATTGAGAGAACTGTGAGACGCTGGTTGCAGAAACAGAGTGTCGACTTCTTCCATGACGGCTTCAGAAAACTTGTTCATCGTTGTCAGAAATCTATCCAATTGTCTGGTGATTATGTGGACAAGTGAATAGTGGTAGTTAAAGAATACATTCTAAGAATTATTTCTGCGCTGTTGTAGGTTTTTTCGGGCTATATGGCCCTGTTCTAGAGGCATTTATTTATTTATTTATTATTTATTTGGTGCGCTTATATACCGCCAATATCTCAGCCTGTATGGCGACTCATTGCGGTTTACAGCATAATTAAAACTACAATATTACAATTTAATATAAAAATTACACTATAAAATACATACATATACATACATAGTATTGGGCCACCAATACAGTCCAGAACATCTCATTATTAACGTCAACAATCCAATTCGTCGTCCGAGGTTGCTAATCCATGAACAAACATCATCAAGTCAAGTTAGCCAAAAACTTGCTGGAACATCCAAGTTTTAAGTTTTTTCCGAAATGCCATTAGCGAGGTGGCTGATCTTATTTCCATAGGGAGGGCATTCCAAAGCCGGGGGGCCACCACAGAAAAGGCCCTATCTCTCGTACCCACGAGCCGCACCTGTGAAGCAGGTGGGATAGAGAGAAGGACCTCTCCTGAAGATCTTAGGGTCCTGGTGGGCTGATAGAGCGAGATGCGTTCGGATAGGTATGTAGGGCCAGAACCGTTTAGGGCTTTAAAGGTCAAAGCCAGCACTTTGAATTCGGCTCGGTAGCTAATCGGCAGCCAGTGGAGCTGGTACAGCAGAGGAGTTGTATGCTCCCTGCGCCCTGCTCCTGTTAAAACCATGGCTGCCGCCCGTTGGACTAGTTGGAGCTTCCGGGCCGTCTTCAAAGGCAACCCCACGTAGAGAGCGTTGCAGTAGTCAAGGCGGGATGTAACCAGAGCGTGGACTACCGTGGCCAAGTCAGACTTCCCAAGGTACGGTCGCAGTTGGCGCACGAGGCTTAACTGTGCGAATGCTCCCCTGGTCACCGCCGAAACCTGGGGGTCCAGGCTCAGCGATGAGTCCAGGATCACACCCAAACTGCGAACCTGTGTCTTCAGGGGGAGTGCGACCCCATCCAACACAGGCTGTAACCCTATACCCTGTTCGGCCTTACGACTGACCAGGAGTACCTCTGTCTTGTCTGGATTCAATTTCAATTTGTTCGCCCCCATCCAGACCGTCACAGCAGCCAAGCACCGGTTCAGGACCTCGACAGCCTCCTTAGTAGCAGGTGGGAAGGAGTGACAGAGTTGGACATCATCTGCGTACAGATGACACCGTACCCCGAAACTCCGGATGATCTCGCCCAGTGGCTTCATGTAGATGTTGAACAGCATGGGGGACAGTATTGAACCCTGAGGAACCCCACAAAACAACGGTTGTGGGGTAGAACAGGAGTCCCCCAGTAACACCTTCTGAGACCGACCCTCGAGAAATGACCGGAGCCACTGCAGAACAGTACCTCCGAGACCCATTCCCGCGAGGCGTCCCAGAAGGATACCGTGGTCGACGGTATCGAAGGCCGCTGAGAGGTCGAGTAGCACCAACAGGGACACACTCCCCCTGTCGAGCTCCCGACGGAGATCATCAACTAAGGCGACCAAGGCTGTCTCTGTACCATGTCCCGGCCTGAAGCCAGACTGTGCCGGATCTAGATAATCCGTGTCTACCAAGAATGCCTGGAGTTGTGAGGCCACCACACGTTCCATGACTTTGCCCAAAAAGGGGAGATTGGAAACAGGCCAATAGTTGACGAATTGAGTGATAGTTTTTTCAACAGCGGTTTTATTACAGCTTGCTTTAAGCTGGCTGGAATTTTGCCTTCCCGAAGGGAGGCATTAACCACCACCTTCACCCACTCGGCCAATCCCCCTCTGGCCTCTTTTAGAAGCCAGGATGGGCAGGGGTCTAGGATGCATGTGGTAGCTCTCATTCCTCCAAGTATCTTGTCCACATCCTCAGGTTTCACCAATTGAAATGAATCCATCAAAATTGGACAAGCAGATGCTCGTGTTACATCCTCAGAGACTGCCGTTAATATGGTGTCCAGTCCAGAGCGGATCAAAGCGACTTTGTCTGCAAAGAACCGAGCAAAAGCTTCACAGCGAGCTGCTGAGTCATCAGGGCACCCATCCTGAATGGAGGGTTTTAATAGGCCTCTGACAACTCGAAACAGTTCAGCCGGACGGTTCTTTGCAGACGCAATAGTGGCCGCAAAGAAAGTTTTCTTTGCGGCCCTTATTGCCGCGGCATATGACCTTAAAAAGGACACAAACCGTGTTCGGTTTGGCTCGCTCGGATCCGAACGCCACACGCTCTCTAGTTCCCTCTTCTTTCGCTTCAACACCGCCAGCTCCTCAGTGAACCAAGGGGCTGGTTTAGTTCGGCTACTTGAGAGGGGACGTTCTGGAGCGATCGTGTCTATTGCCCTAGTCATCCCCCCATTCCAGAGAGCGACCAGGGCATCAACAGGATCACCAACCGAGGTGGCGGGAAATTCCCCAAGAGCCATCAGGAATCCCTCCGGATCCATAAGCCTCCTGGGGCGGACCAATTTAATGGGTCCTCCACCTCTGCGGAGGTTAGGGGATGCAGTGAGTCTAAAGCTGACCAGGTGGTGGTCGGTCCATGGCAACGGGAGATGGATAACTCCTCAACACCGCCACCTTCCTCCCATCACTGACAGAAAACCAAGTCCAATGTATGTCCAGCACTGTGGGTGGGGCCAGATACCTGTTGGGACAGCCCCATGGTTGCCATGGTAGACATGAAGTCCTGAGCCGCTCCTGATAGGGCAGCCTCGGCGTGGATATTGAAGTCTCCCAGCACAAGAAGCCGTTGAGACTCCAACGCCAGGCCCGAGACTACCCCCGCTAGCTCAGGTAGGGAGACTGTAGTGCAGCGAGGTGGACGGTACACTAACAGAATCCCTAATCTGTCCCGGTCACCCACCCTCAGGTGGACGCATTCAAAATTTGTTGACTGCGGGATGGGGGTCCTGGTCAGAGAAATGGAATCTCTATAGACTACTGCAACTCCGCCTCCCCGCCCTCCGGATCTCGGTTGGTGCTGCACAGAGAACCCGGGTGGACAAAGTTGGGTCAAATTTACGCCTCCCGCTTCGTCCAGCCAGGTTTCCGTGATGCACGCCAGATCTGCCCGTTCATCCAGAATTAAGTCCTGGATGAAAGTTGTTTTACCGTTGACAGATCTGGCGTTCAACAGCACCACTTTCAATCCAGAGGGCCCGCCATCCTGGTTACACCTACTTACCATATCAGGAGATCGATTTGGAATTACTAATGTTGTTCCACGTTCCCTAGGCCGAATTGAAGGTCTCCCTTTCCCGTATCTCCCCATCCCCACCACGACTTCTATGGGGGCTCCTCGGTTAACGGAAGCCTCTCCCTCCTCCATGACGCATTTGGTACCTGTGATAATAGACCAAGGATCATTGCGATTTGCATGCCATGTTACAATTTCGGTTTGCCATGGCTTTGTTTTCCAAATGTTCCCTGGTCCTGTTGAATTATATTCGAGTTCCCCCGTGCTATTCCATTTCCTATAACCCACATGTGCAATTAGCAACCAAATTAGCAGATGCCAAGGAATAGATGGTAACATGGGTAGTAGTTGTTCAGCACAATCAGGGGCAAAAATTGAGCTCTTAAAGTACAGATGGAAACTTATTCAACACAGCACAACAGAACAACAATTAAATGCGATAGCTTGACAGTTTACCCAAGGTGTTAGATAAAGTGCGTCATGGAGGCCTAATCAGCCCTGGATGTATCAGACACTTATCAGTCCCCAAGGTGTTAAATAAGGTGCGTCATGGAGGCCTAAATCAGCCCTAGATGTATCAGTCACTTATCAGTCAGTTAAAGTGCTATAGTTGGTTAAGTGCCACGCAAAAGGTAATTTAAAGTGCTAATGGCATAAAGTGCTAGGATCCCAACAGTTAATAGAATACTCGATGTAACGGACTAATCATGGAATCAAGTTAGTTAGCAGCCATCGGGAGTGATCAGCATAATTAAGGTGTTCAGCATAAGTTCAATAATAGTCAATAAAGCCGAGATGAATTAGCACCATCAGAATTAATTAACCCGCTTAGTAAGCTGATTGACAGGTTAAAAGGAATTAAGGTGCTTAGGCTCAATAGAGTAATAGTCCACTGATGTAATAAATTAAAGTACTAGTAAAATGGATACTAGTATCCGCCGAATTGGAGACTATGAGATGCCGGGAGATGGCAATACTCAACCCAACCCAGAGGGTGGCCCACACAGTCATTTCTCCTGACGTTTCGCTTGCATCTATGGCAAGCATCCTCAGAGGTGTGAGGTCTGTTGGAAACTAGGAAAATGGGTTTATATATCTGAGGAATGACCAGGGTGGGACCAAGAACTCTTGTCTGTTGGAGTTAGGTGTGAATGTTTCAACTGACCACCTTTTAATCTGGCTACCAGTATTAAAAAAACTCTAAAATTACAACAAAAAACAGTAGAGAGGAAACAACCAGGGACATCTAATCTCCTCTCAACAAAAGATTGCCCCAGGCACTAAGAAGCCACACCAAACAACTGCCAGGCAATCAAATGCTAATCAATGTGGTCAGTTGAAACATTCACACCTAGCTCCAACAGACAAGTGTTCTTGGTCCCACCTTGGTCATTCCACAGATATATAAACCTATTTTCCTAGTTCCAACAGACCTCACCACCTGTGAGGATGCTTCCCATAGATGCAGGCAAAAAGTCAGGATTAAATGCCTCTAGAACAGCGGTTCTCAACCTGGGGGTCGCGACCCCCAGGGGGGTCGTTTGGCCATTTCGGAGGGGTCACGAGGCCACCTCCTTAAGCCCTGCCCCCAATGCCGCGGCCCAGCCGAGGGCTCTCCTCGCGCAAAGTCTCTCTCGGCTGGGCCGCGGTCCTGCGTTCCGGCAAGGCCGCAACCCAGCCAAGGGCTCTCCTCGCGCGAAATCCCTCTCGGCTGCACCGCGGAGTTAGTCATGGGAGTTCTGTGTGCCAAAGTTTGTTCCAATCCATCGTTGGTGGAGTTCAGAATGCTCTTTGATTTTAGCTGAATTATAAATCTCAGCAACTACAACTCTCAAATATCAAGGTCTATTTTCCCCAAACTCCACCACATTTGGGTATATTGAGTATTTGTGCTAAGTTGGGTCCAGATCTATCATTTTTGAGTCCACAGTGCTCTCTGGATGTAGGTGAACTACAACTCCAAAACTCAAGGTCAATGCCCACCAAACCCTTCCAGTATTTTCTGTTGGTCATGGGAGTTCTGTGTGCCAAGTTTGGTTCAATTCCATCGTTGGTGGAGTTCGGAATGCTCTTTGATTGTAGGTGAATTATAAATCCCAGCAACTACAACTCCCAAATGACAAAATAAATCCTCCCCAACCCCACCAGTATTCAAGTTTGGGCGTATTGAGTATTTGTGCCAAATTTGGTCCAGAATGAAAATACATCCTGCATATCAGATATTATTGACATTACAATTCATAACAGTAGCAAAATTAGAGTTAGGAAGTAGCAACTAAAATAATTTTATGGTTGGGGGTCACCACAACATGAGGAACTGGATTAAGGGGTCACGGCATTAGGAAGGTTGAGAACCACTGCTCTAGAACATGGCCATATAGCCCAAAAAAACCTACAACAACCCAGTGATTCCGACCATGAAAACCTTTGACAATACATTGATTATTTCTGCATTTGATTTATTAAAATATTCCCATCCAAACCCAAGTAACGAAGGTGGAGGCATTACTTTTCATTCAACCCTTGTAGCTTCTCTTCCAACTAACATATCTAAATGTCCTTAATATGGTTGCTATTAGCAACATTAGTTGACAGCTTTAGTCCACTAATACTTTCACATATAGTGATATCACAACTTGTGCAAGTGTTCTTGTTTATGACATCATCCTGTGACATCTTCAGTGACCCATGCCAGTTTGCTGTTGCTATGCCTTATCCAAAGCATCTTGTGTGCTCTACGTAAGTCTTAGGCCGGTGCTCTAAATCAGCTTAAATCCAACCCTTCTGTCTTAGCTGCTTTAGGGGTCAGTTTGATTCTCCAGTTAAATACATTATCCTCAGTGAGACATCATTACAACTCTTCATCAAATGGACAGAAAGAAAGGCTGACTAAATTTAATAGCCATTCAGGGTGAAGGAATAAATTGGTAAAATGACAAAGCTGACTCTTATAAAGGGATTCCATTCAAGGATTTTGAAAGATAGAGACGAAGAAAGAACCTTACATTTGTATTATGCAAAAGGCCTGGAAGAGCAAGCACTTGTGAGATCAAACTTGGCAAAATTCAGCCCTACCTTGATGTCATTTTTAAAATATCTCCCCATCCCAATCCCGTAGCTTTCAAGCATTCGCTGACACTAGATTAAATTTCAGGGTAAATTAAAATATTTTTTCTGATTTTATCTGACAGTCTAAAAATAATATTCCACAGTAACCAACGTACAATTTATTATCGCTGGACAGTAACTGTGTGAGGCACACAGAATACATTAATACCATCCTACCGGAAATTTTAGGTTATTAGATATGTTGAATATGATGTCTGTTAGGCAGAAGAGGTGTTGTAAAAAACCCCAGATAGATTTGATTCTATGAGAAAGACTATCAGCCTTTTATAGCAAAGGAAAAGGTAATTGACCTTTACTGTATTTATTTATTTACTATATTTGTATACTGCCCTTCTCAGGTGACTCAGGATGGTTTGATTTTTAAAAAAATTTATTTAGGCGATCCCTCGTTGGCTGAGTAGGATAGTCCTCCAGGATCAGTATTCTGGTGGGTCCATAGGTGACTGTGGAGCCCTATTCTTGATCTGCATCTTTTCCCACAATGAGGGAATTGGATTCAAGGTGGAAGGCAGTCTCAGTTGGGGTTGGCTTGATGTGCCTTCCTCTTGGCACGTTTCTCTCTTTCACTCTCCATTCGTGCCTCTTCAAATTCTGCAGCACTGCTGGTCACAGCTGACCTCCAACTGGAGTGCTCAAGGGCCAGGGCTTCCCAGTTCTCAGTATCTATGCCAGAGTTTTTAAGGTTGGCTTTGAGCCCGTATTTAAATCTCTTTTCCTGTCCACCAACATTCCATTCTTGAGTTTCAAGTAGAGCAACTGGTTTGGGAGACGGTGGTCGGGCATCCGGACAACGTGACCGGTCCAGCAGAGTTAATGGCGGAGGACCATCGCTTCAATGCTGATGGTCTTTGCTTCTTCCAGCACGCTGACGTTTGTCCACTAGTCTTTCCAAGAGATTTGCAGGATTTTCCGGGGGCAGCGCTGATGAAATCGTTCCAGGATTTGCATGTGACGTCTGTAGACAGTCCACGTTTCGCAGGCATATAGCAAGGTTGGGAGGACAATAGCTTTATAAACAAGCACCTTGGTATCCCAATGGATGTCCCGGTCCTCAAACACTCTCTGCTTCATTTGGAAAAATGCTGCACTCGCATAGCTCAGGTGTTGTATTTCGGTGTCAATGTTGACTAACTAACCATCAAATCAAATGTGTGCATCTCCTTTCTGGAAGTATTTTTCATGTTTATATTCATATCCCATAGATTAGAGGTCTTCAGGGCACAGTTGCACTAGTATCTGTGCGCATGCATGACAGCAGCTATCAGTACAACTGTACTGTGATATTCATCTGAATGCCACTCAACTGGCTGAATGCATAATTCATCGTAAGTGACCATCTTGCAAGTATCAATGCCCATCTTTGTCCCTGGTTTCTGGTCCAGGTTTGTTCAGAGGGAATGAGCCAGAGAACAGATAGTAGCCATTGCTACACAACATGACAAGCCAACCATGGAGAAGAGCTCTATAGTTTATTTAGCTTCGTGCACTGCAAATGGAAACACCAGTATGCTGCTCATTCATGACAAGCCAGGGTTCCCACTACTCAAAGTTAGTCACCTACCTAAATGAGAATCTGAAGCAGTATGGCTTGAGGAACGTGTCTCAGTTTCTCTTACTCTTTTCCTGTGTAAATTAAGGCTATTTTTGAGCTTGCTTCTGGCTCAAAGTTAGCCGTAATTTACATGGGTAAGTATTAAAACTTAGCCAATTCCAGTTTATATTAGGACACCACATAGGCAATGGAGATAACCCTAACCCTCACAACCTCTAGGGATGCTTGCCATAGATGCAGGTGAAATGTCAGGAGAGAATGCTTCTAGAATATGGCCATATAGCCTGAAAAAACTACAACAATCCGGAGATAAGTTTGTAAGAAACTGAGGAAACATGTAACATTCATTGTAACATGTTCCCTTTCCATACAGGAAATTGCAATGAGCAACAGGAACAGAGAAAGGCTCAGAACTGAATATCCTGAATACTAAGAGGGTAGCATCCGAGTGCAGGAAGAGCTCATAATTTGCATTTTAAAAGGACTATATGAAGCCTGTATTGCAACGTAAGGTGTAACCTCAGCAAACATTTTAAATCTATGCTATTTATGGATGGTTACAAAGGGATCGTATATTACCCTTGAGACTAAAAGGGAGGAAAGAAGTTTTGTAGTCTGCTTTGTTAAATGTGGAAGAATGTTAAATGTTTTGTAGTCTGCTTTGTTAAATGTGGAAAAAACATGGTAATTCAAATATGGGAAAGCTTTCCTCTTTATTTTGTCTTTACTGCAATGACATCTGCTGGTAAACTGCAGAAAATACAATGTTTGTCAATTTCTTATGAAAATACTTGTGATTAGCGGGAGGTTCAGTAAATCCGATATTTCAAAATTTATTATTCTGTGCTACTAATGCAAGTCTTAGAATGCTATGCAACCCCACCCCGGTTTATTTATCGTTTCAGAAGCAAATTGAGGGTACAGTTGTAACATATTTAAAATCACAAACAAAGTTAAACTTGGCATTATACTAAATGTGCTTTGACCAGAAGCTGGCCACTTGGAATGTCTCTGGTGTTGCTGTGAGAAGGTCCTCCATTGTGCTTGTGGCAGGGCTCAGAGTGCAATGTAGTAGGTAGTCTATGGTTTGCTCTTCACCACACTCACATGACATGGACTCCTTTGTGGCCCCATTTCTTAAGGTTAGCTCTGCATTTCATGGTGCCAGAGTGCAGCCTGTTCAGTGTCTTCCAGATCGCCCTGTCTTCTGTGTGCCCAGCAAGGAGTTTCATCAGCCACTGATTGAGGTTCCAGGTTTTCACCTGCCACTTTTGGACTCTTGCTTGCTGAGGTGTTCCTGCAAGTATCTCTGAATCACCCCACCCCGGTGAAGGCTACGAGTAATTGAGGAGAGGGATGTTAAGATTATCCCAAGTGATACCTGTTCAAATATCTAGCAATTGCACTGGAATTTCCTGCTCTTTCAAAATACATATGCATACATTTGTTTTGTTTCTTACAGTAGAAACATTTTTGTCCTTAGACAAAAAAACCCCCAAACAAAACATAAGAGAAATGTATATAACTGCATGAACCCTAACAAGGTGATATGCCATATGCCAAAAATGAGGGAGTGCCGTGGAAGTAAAAGTAGCAAATATTTATTTTCCAAACATCTTTTGAACTCCACATAATAGCTTGGATGATAATTGGGTCATGTGTAGAATAGACCTCACTGAAATCAGAAAAAGTGATACAAAAACTAGTCGTGCAAGAATTGTCAGTGTTTTGAGGATGTAGACTTTCATGGTGTGTTACATCTAAAAAAAACCCTGGTATCAGAAGCAGATATCTCCCTTCTTTGAAAGAATAAAGAGTTCATCTTCATTATATAAAATCTTGTTTCAGGAAAAATCATCCCATAAAAACAGAAGACCGCATATTTTTGCCTCTTTTCTAAAAAACTTCATTATGGCAATTTACATAAGTTAAAAGAAACAAAGAGAGATGCATTTACAAGATTTATTCATTTTTTACATCTGGAGAAACACACTGATTTTCTTTTTACAAACTGGTCTCTTTACACATTCGAGCAGGAATATTATAATGTCTGTCATCTTCAGTTATAAGAGTTACTATTGGCCAACCTTCTTCTGGCTCATTGGGGTAAAAGGTGATGAATTCATCTGTACTGTATTTATACAGACGATACACCTGGATGGTATGCTGCAAAGCGTAGGCCAGGAGAAACATCTCCACCTAGCAGGAAAAAAAACACGACAGTTTGTAATGCATTATTTAAAATAAACAAATACCTGGATACAATTAGATATTGTGTGCTTGGAAACAGAATGAACATGCACACATACACATACATTCTGATTTAGGCTGGATATCCAAAGATCTGATTCCAGATTATCTTCTTATCCCATATTATCTGGTAGTGTGGACTCATATAATCCAGGTTTTTTTTGTGTCGTGTCAGGAGCAACTTGAGAAACTGCAAGTCGCTCCAGGTGTGAGAGAATTGGCCATCTGCAAGGATGTTGCCCGGTAGACGCCAGGATGTTTTGATGTTTTTATCATCCTTGTGGGAGGCTTCTCTCATGTCCCCACACAAGGAGCTGGAGCTGATAGAGGGAGCTCATCCACCTCTCCCCGGATTCGAACCTGCGACCTGTCGGTCTTCAGTCCTGTTGGCACAGGGGTTTAACACACTGCACCACCAGGGCTTCATTATATAATCCAGGTCAAAGGAAATAACCTGGGATCAGATCCTGGGATATAGGGCAGTGTCAGGCCTGTAGCCAGGATTTCGATTGGAGGGGGCTGAGTTTGTTTCGGGGGGGGGGGGGGGGGGGGGCTGAGTCTGAGTGAAAGAGGGTCGACCCTAGCAAACCTTTTGTATCGTTACCCCAATACCCCCATGCATATGGGATATATTGAGGATAGTGATCAGATCATGATATGAATAAACATAGCAGTTTAAATAATGCACCAGTAAGGCCTTTTCGCGAACCACCATGAGAATTTCGGGGGGGCTGAAGCCCCTCAAGCCCCCCCCCCCCCCCCCCCCCCCCCCCCCCCCCGCTACATGCCTGGGCAGTGTAGATCCAACCTTACATGAACATCACAAATGAAAATGGGTGCTAAGCTACAGAACTAATTTTTGGGGTAATTTAAAAGCTGAGATTCCTTGGGGTGGTGGGAGTTATGGATTCCTGTGTGTGCTTTGACTGAATTCCCTCTATCTGAATTCCTCTTCCAGATGATCGTACAAAAGACAATGTGATACTGCATGATGAATGTATCTGCTTTCTCTAACTCACCATGCTTTCCTCTCACTGAACAATTCTTATCAACACTGCTACACGCAAACAGTTACTGAATTAAAGTTACAAGCAATGGACAAACAGATCAAAACATTAAAAAAGACATCATCATGAGTTATTAAGATTACAGGTTGATGGCTTCCTACCTAGAACGATACTGTTAATTTAAGAAAAGAGCTATTCCTTAAATTAGTTGACCTAAAATAAAAACCAACCCTGTCCATCAGATAAGTGTATGGCTTGGCTTTTAACTCACCTCTGCTAGAACCTCTAACTAAGTGATTCCCAACTTTGGTCTTCCAGTGTTTTGGATTTCAAATCTCAGAAATCCCTTCCAGTTTATCCAATAGTAGTGAATTTTGGGAGCTAAAGTCAAAAATAACTGGGAGACGAAAGTATGAGGCACACTGCCAACCAATAACATTTTAGTTGCATTTGACTCTACTGGCACATGCCTAATAATGAGTGTAGATATAGGGCAAGATCTAGATGAGTTCTTATGCTGAAGAAGGAAGCCCATCAGTGAATCCCATGACTTCTCCACACTGGCCATTGGAATCACCACACATCGTGGCAAATCCAGCGACCATTGTTGGGGTGTGTGGGGAACCCGTCACCCGATGCCCCACATCGCCCGGCTTACGTGATTCCGGGGGGGGGGTCCAGGGAC
>NW_026847438.1:150139205-150194820 GCF_025583915.1 Anolis sagrei ordinatus
TTGTAAACCGCGTTGAGTCGCCAATGTAGGCTGAGAAACAGCGGTATACAAGCGCAGTAATAAAATAAATAAAATAAAATAAATAAATAGTACATTGTATAATGCAGTGGTTCTCAACCTGTGGGTCCCCAGATGTTTTGGCCTTCAACTCCCAGAAATCCTAACAGCTGGTAAACTGGCTGGGATTCCTGGGAGTTGTAGGCCAAAACACCTGGCGACCCACAGGTTGAGAACCACTGGTGTAATGGGAGCCAGCAGACTCTGTGCTTAAAGGGGCAATGAAGTAGAGCATGCCACCGATTCTTTCCCCCATCTGATGAGGTGATTTCATCATGACGACCACATACCAGCTAAAACTTAACCCTTCCCCACCCTAACACATCACATTACTCAAAAATTTGCTTGGAAATGTATCCCAGTCCTCCAAGACAAATCTTGGTTGTGCACATGGGTCATCTGTGACGAGCGATTCAGTTTCAAAGTTCTGCTGATGGGCTTTCCCCATCAGCTTAAGGACTAAATTGAATTATCTTGTCTACAATGACCTGGATGTATTGTCGAAGGCTTTCATGGCCGGAATCACTGGGTTGTTGTAGGTTTTTTTGGGCTATATAGCCATGTTCTAGAGGCATTCTCTCCTGACGTTTTGCCTGCATCTATGGCAAGCATCCTCACTACCTCTGACGATGCTTGCCATAGATGCAGGCGAAACATCAGGAGAGAATGCCTCTAGAACATGGCCATATAGCCCAAAAAAACCTACAACAACCCAATGACCTGGATCCCACTGAAAGTCCCAACTAGAGTAAACCTCACTGAATCCATTTTCAAATGGTGGATCAACATTCATGTAGATCCCATTGATTCAATGAGTTTAGTCTAATTAGAGACAACAACAGAATTCAAGACTGTATTTCATTATGGGCCTATCACAATCCAACTGTCCAGTAATATTAAATCTCCTAAGACACATAAATATAATAGGAACAGGTCTTTTTCCTGCTTCGCTACCAGTTGTAGGCCACACGTGCAACTTATCTTTTAAATAAATGGCTAACCTTTGCACGTATAGACTTAGATATTCAAAGCATGAAATTTATAATATATCCGTCATTATTATTTAATTAATGCAACCTTTAGATAACCTTTTGACACAACCTGAGAAAATAATATTAATTATAACTCCAACTAGTCTTATTCATAGTTATCAGTACAGTTATTAGCAAGCGCATCATCTAAAGAGCTAGCTCAAATTTACACTTTCCTCACACACAAATACTCTGGAGAACCAAAGCTACCCTTCATGTGATCACAAAACTGTTTAGTGTCTTAATTGCTGGCTTCAGACCATCATTCCTTCAAAACTTCCTTCCGGAACAACTAACCTTTTCAAACTAGTAATGTAAAGACCATTTCATGCTTAGTCATTCTTTGCCTCTTTAAAGAATTTCCATTTAGTTTTGATACGTTCATTTGCTAATTTATACAAGGTTGAATGCAGCAATTATTGTAATAGTAATTACTATTCCACCTTCCACCCACACACATTTGGTTGCACACAAGACCTGTGCTACCAGAAAGATCTACCCTATAATTAAAAGATAATGAATTATTTACCAAGTTCTATCTTGGGAAAGGCATCAAAGCTACATTCAAGCAAAAGGGAGAGCTAAGGACACAGGGAGAGGTCAAAACAACATGGGCAACGTCAAGCATAATTCTTAACAAGTTTGGCATTTTCCTACCAGAAACATGACGCACAGCAGGTATTCCAAAGGTATTTTAGTTCCTAACACTCCTAAATAATTTTTGTTCTTGGTATCTTGTTTTTTAGGTCTGTTCCTTGGTTTATTTGGGGTACTGATTCTGAAAATTGCATTGGATAAACAACATCAGCTCTGGTTTCCTAGTTTGTTTTATCATGTCAGAAGTGACTTGAGAAACTGCAAGTCACTTCTGGTGTGAGAAAATTGGCCATCTGCAGACACACTGCCCAATGGTTGCCTAGATGTGTTACCATCCTCTGGGAGGCTTCTCTCATGTCCCTGCAAGGGAAGCTGGAGCTGACAGACGGGAGCTCACCCCCATTTCACAGATTCGAACTGCTGACTTTCAGGCACTAGAGATAAACCCAGTGTTTCTCAACCTTCCTAATGCTACGACCACTTAATACAGTTCCTCATGTTGTGGTGACCCCCAGCCATAAAATTATTTTGTTGCTACTTCATAATTGTAATTTTGCTACTGTTATGAATCGTTATGTAGATATCTGATATGCAGGATGTAGTTTCATTCACTGGACCAAATTTGACACAAATACCTGATCCACCCAAATTTGAATACTGATGGGGCTGGCGGGGACTGATTTTCTCATTTGGGAGTTGGTTGCTGGGATTTATAATTAACCTACAATCAAAGAGCATTCTGAACTCAACCAACGATGGGATTGAACCATTTTTGGCACACAGAACTCCCATGGCCAACATAAAAGACTGGGTTTGGTGGGCACTGACTTTGAGTTTTGGTGTTGTAGTTCACCCACTGTGAGCACTGTGGACTCAAGCAATGATGGATCTGGACCAAACTTGGCACAAATACTCAATCTGCCCAAATGTCAACATTGGTGGAATTTGGGGAAACTAGACCTTGACATTTGGGAGTGGTAGTTGCTAGGATTTATAGTTCACTTACAATCAAACAGTCCTTTGAACACCACCAACAATAGAATTGGGCTAAACTTCCCACACAGAACCCCAATGCCTTGAAGGGACTCGCTGGCACGAGCCTCCCTCCACCCTTGCATGCTTTGCCTTGCCTGCACATATGCACAACACTGCCATTCACCAAGCACACCTGCCCTCCCCTCCTGGCCTGGAGTCTCATAAATAGCACCCCACTTGGCTGAGAGGCCAGCCAATCACAGCAGGAGGAGGGCTTTTGGTGGGAGGATTCACGGTCTGTTTCCAAAAAGGAAGAGAAGGACAGGCGGAGAGATCTTCAGCCTTCTCTGCCAAAGGGGTTCCTAAGACCATCAGAAATATATGTTTTTTGATCATCTTTGGCGAAGCCTCTGAAACCCCCTCGTGACCCCCCCAGGGGCCCTGACCCCCAGTATAAGAAACGCTGATGGTAACCCATTGCACCACAGTGGCTGCACAGTTTCCAAGATATGGTTATGACTATTTTTGATGGGTGAGCAGATGGTGACTGGTATATGGCAGATATTCTGTATCACAAAAATTAGAGCTAATACGTTTAGGCTGTTGTAGGTTTTTTCGGGCTATATGGCCATGTTCTAGAGGCATTCTCTCCTGACATTTCGCCTGCATCTATGGCAAGCATCCTCAGAGGTAGCCTACCTCTGAGGATGCTTGCCATAGATGCAGGCGAAACGTCAGGAGAGAATGCCTCTAGAACATGGCCATATAGCCCAAAAAACCTACAACAACCCAGTGATTCCGGCCATGAAAGCCTTCGACAATACTTTTAGGCATTTACATGAATCTGTTGTGCAGTATTTACATTGGACTCCATAGAGTATGCTTCAGATATATTTCATATATAAGGAAAAATAGCCTGTTTAGCATACCTTGCAAATGTATTATCGGCCAATATTTGGTTTTTATACCTATTTTATCTATCTGTATAGCCAGCATCACACAAAAAATTAAAATTCATGCCAGAAAGGGTTCGGAGTGGGAAAGTTTCAAAATCTCTGTACTAGACAATATTGTTGTATCTTACCAAAGCAGGACTGACTTGGAATCATAGAATAATAGAGTTGGAAGAGACCACATGGGCCATCTAGTCCTATCCCCTGTCGTGCAGGAAAAACATTATCAAAGGACCTCTGATGGATTTTCATCCAACCTCTGTTTAAAACCCTCCAAGGAAGCAGCTTCCATTACACTTAATCAGCATTTTTAAAAAATCTATGCAAGTCAAATTACACTATGTAACACAATTTTTGTCCCTGGGTTATAAATGTCATTTCCTATTTTTTTCTATCATAAAAACAGGGAAAAGGTTTAAACTGCAAAAACTTTGTTGCAGTCTGCAGACTGAAAGGTTAAAAATGGCATATTTTCATTAAGGAAAACTACAAACTAAGTGCTGAGACTGAAGGAAATAATAGCTCCGGGACTGTGGCGCAGCTGGCTGGGAGTCAGACGCATTAAGATCACTACTGACCGAAAGGTCATGTGTTCGAAGCCAGCCCGGGTCGGAGTGAGTGTCTGACCAATTTGTGTAGCTTGCTGTTGACCTTTGCAGCCCGAAAGACAGTTGCATCTGTCAAGTAAGAAATTTAGGTACTGCCTACGCGGGGAGGCTAATTTAACTAATTTATGATGTCATAACAATCTCCAGCAAGCCTGCAAAGAATGAGGAAGTACTTCACCAATGTCACAAATGGACGAAGCAACAGCTCCTCTGGTGACCAGAATACCCTCATAGAATGTTAAATTGCCTCTGTGTCTGTCTATATATGTTGTGTGACTATGTCATTGAATGTTTGCCATGTATATGTACATTGTAATCTGCCCTGAGTCCCTTGCGGGGTGAGAAGGGCGGAATATAAATACTGTAAATAAATAAGTAAATATTACCCTCAACCATAAACACAAAGTTTCTGGAGTACAAGAATTACTTTGAAAGTAATTCTTGTACTCCAGAAACTTTGTTTTTGTGGTTGAAGGTAGTATTTATTTATTTACAGTATTTACAGGAGTGCAAAATTAAAAAAGGAAATAACATTTTTAAACCAGGAACAGAATCTTTTTCAAATTGTGTTATGTTGTGTTACTAGCACTGCCATATTCCGTGTTGTGATCTTTCAGACTCTGATGTAATTTTTTCAAATGTTAACCCTAAGCCAGGAAATTCAGACCCCAAATTTACCAAACCGAAAGTCAAATTCCCTATCCTCTCTAAAGCACCATCAAAGAATGTTTATTTTCAGATACACCGTTGAACGGGATAAAGGTACTGAAACGCGCATGTGATGTTTAACATTTCTTTAAACTCCCTGCACCTCATTGTGACAGGTGGACTTCTGGAAATCATCAAACCCTGCCTTGGGGTATAAAGCTCAACTACGTTTTGGACTGCAGTGCACCAACATCTGCTTTCCTTGTTCCTAGCGTACAAGAGAGAATTACTCTTAAGTTCTACAGATGCAAAAAAAAAAAAATGAGCTTACTTGTTCAAGGCCCCCAGTGTGACCCAGCTGATTCAAATGGTTTTCCATTAACTGGGAAGGATTGCTGGATGTGTCCCGAGCAAACAGCAGCCAAGCGAACACAGGAACCTCCTTTCCTTTCTCATTATCGTCATACAACCTGATCGCTGTATTCAGCATAAGAAATTTCACAGCTTCATAGAGTTTGTACTCATCATCTTCGCTTCGAAAAAGCTCATCACAAGCAGCTTGCCTCTCTGCGAGGGTTTTCATTTCAGTCATATTTTTCCACTGTAGAGGCAAACATTCAAAGATTAGGCAAATGGGGTGTCAAACAGCCCAGAATGCATTAGGATATATGTCTCTACAACAGCAACAATGTTTTATTATGATCCAAAGACCCAAATGGAATGCAAACACAATATATGTGTTGACTGCAGATCTCATGACCCCACGCCACCCTTTCATTTCTTCATTGCTCATGGGAATGCAGAACAGTGCATGAGTTATTTATGTCAAATTTGTATGATTAAAACTGCCAGTCCTTCTCCAATTTCTGGTAGCTGTTTCCTAAATATTTAGAGATTATAGTGAACTAATAGGACAGCCAGAAAACAATATATATATATAAAAAACATGAATTTATCAAACCTTTCTTTTTAGGAGCATTAAGCATTCTTCTAGTTCAACCACCAAGTTTTCGACATTATTGATCCCTTTTTGTCTGAGTTGCCACTGTCCAATCCAGTCGTATTTTATGATCAGCTTCTGTGGTAGCTAAAGTTTTCAAGAAATAAAAAAGTTAATATTTGTAACAAACTCTAGATGCTTGAACTGATTCAAAGTATTTGACTCTTGTTTTCTTCAGCTGTGCAATAGTATTGGATCTTTAGAACTGGAATGGGGGGATTTCATGTCTTGATGATGCTTTGGCTTACTATTTCTCTCATGGACAAGAGATTGTGGTAGCTATAGATATAAGTATCTGAAGCTCCAAAGGATTTCTGTTTTTGCCTTAGAGCATTGCTCAAGATGACATGAAACCTACACTGTATATCCTTTAAGGCTGCACAATGAGGGACAGAATTTCATCCAGGTATTTTTGCCTTTTTTCCATAAGAGATTGGGTTGTGAATTGTGTTGGATGGCTTCAAGCCATTTCCAACTACAGGAAGTCCCCAAGTTACGAACAATATAGGTTCGGTAGGTTTGTTCTTAAGTTGAATTTGTATGTAAGTTGGAACAGACACATTTTTATGTGTAACTAGCCAAATATATGAAAGGTAAAGGTTTCCCCTTGACATTAAGTCTAATTGTGTCCTTTTCTAAGGGGTGGTGCTCATCTCCATTTTTAATAATAATAATAATAATAATAATAATAATAATAATACTTTATTTATACCCCACCACCATCTCCCCAAGGGGACTTGGGGTGGCTTACATGAGGCCAAGCCTAACAACACATCAGTAAAAACAAAACAGCAAGCAAATAAAACAGTACAATTAATATAACTTACATATAAACAATAACACACAGAATTTAAAACCTTATGGCCGGGCCAGATGTAATAAATTAAAAATTAAAATAAACACTGGGTGTGAACAGAAGTAGGACGTATCTAAGCAGGAGGGTTTTAAAAGATAATGTAGGGAGACCAACCCAACGGGTAGTAAAGTGCTTCTGAGGACAATTGCAGAGGATTAATCAGAGCAGGGCATTTTAAGCCAAAAAGCCGGCATCATCCATAGACACCTCCTAAGTCATGTGGACGGCATGATTGCTATGGAGTGCCGTTAACTTCCTGCCGGGCAGTACCTATTTATCTACTCATATTTGCATGTTTTTGAATTGCTAAGGTTGGCAGAAGCTGGGGCTAACAGTGGGAGCTCATCCCGTCCCCTGGATTCGAACCGCCGACCTTCTGGCCAGCAATGTTCAGCAGCTCAGCGGTTTAATCCGCTATGCTACCTTGGCCCACACATATTTAACTAACTAGTTAGCTAGCTTCAGATAGCATAGGGAAGAGTTAACACCCTTGTGGTATTTCTTTTGCTGTCTGTACCCCTGTTCAGATAGCACTTTCTGTCCCAGTGATAATTGGATTTTGAAAAAAATGGCTTGTTGTGGCAACAAGGACTGGCACTAAAGCTTTAGTGGAGACATCTTTTCCCCATGACGACTCTTTCAGGAGTGAATTTCCCTTCCAAGGGATAGATTTCTCTCACTTCCTGTTGTCTCACACCTGTTCTTAATGTTGAGTTGTTTGTAAGTCTGATGTTTGTAACTCAGGACTGCCTGTAATGGCAACCCTAAGGTGATCCAATCATAAGGTTTTCTTGGACAATTTGGATGCTTTTGCCTTCCACTGAGGCTGAGAGAGTATAGCTTATTTAAGCAGGTTTCCATGCTTGAGAAAGTTATACTACAAGACTCAAAGCACAGACAAATACCTTCTTAATCAAAGTCACAATAACTTTGCTTTGACAAGAGATACGCTTGCATTGTGAGGCTTACCATCATGGTCTCCTCTCTCTGGAGCCAGTCTGGAAGCTGAGTGGCTTGGCTAAGTGCTTGAAACAACGTCGCTCTGACAGCACAATAGTTGTCCCCTCGTACTCTTCTTATTGAAATAAATCTCTGTGAAACAGCTTCATAGCCCTGTATCAAGAGCGGAAATTGTAATTAAATGCACAATAGACCACAAGTCAAAAAAACAAAGGAATTTTTTAAAAAGCTAACCAGAGCATAAAGCCAATCCTTACACACTGGTTCTGTTGGATAGAAAAATGGAATGATTCAGGATCTCCCAGCCAGCGATATTGTAATTTTCCCAAATTCCAATATAGCTTTAGTAACCCAGTTTTAAAGACTAATCCATATATGCATTGCATGTTAATTTTGAGCTTAGCCATCTGCTGATGACTATGTTGATGTTTATTCGTTTAGTCGCTTCTGACTCTTCGTGACCTCACAGACCAGCCCACACCAGAGCTCCCTGTCAACCGTCACCACCCCCAGCTGCTTCAGAGTCAATCCAGTCACTTCAAGGATGCCATCCATCCATCTTGCCCTTGGCTGGCCCCTCTTCCTTTTTCATTCCATTTTCCCAAGCATCATTATCTTCTCTAAGCTTTCCTTTCTTCTCATGATGTGATCAAAGTACTTCATCTTTTCCTCTAATATCCTTCCCTCTAATGACTGATGAATATGTGAATTATGTAAACTGAAATGTAGACACAGTTCAAATAAGGCCCAAAAAGCAGTGCTTATGGGGGGAACAGCGGTTATTCTCTACAGCCCAATATGCCAGGGACTAGTGTCTTTGTGAGCATTGTATACAATTTGTTTCTTTCTTTTCTGAAAACACATAACACTGAGCTGAACACTGAGCATGAGATTGTTTACTATTATTTTATGTATTGTTGATTTTAATCTGTTAATTGTCTAAATTGCTTTTATGTATGTTTGTATAATTGATATAGGCATCAAATTGTGCCTTCGTTTGTAAGCCGCCCTGAGTCCCCCCTCAGGGGTGAGAAGGGCGGGGTAGAAGTAACTGAAATAAATAAATAAATAAATAAATAACATACTGATAGTTGGTGTCCCATGGACTGACACCTTTCCATGGACTATCATTTTTGAGTAGCACTAATCCAAACCATAGTTAAAACATCTGGGAACTAATTTACTCAATTTATGTTCCTGTTTTCTTCCTAATGCAATGCAGCTCGAAACAACATTTAGAAATAATAAGCAAATAGTGCAAGACTACTGCTGGGTTTTTTAAATTTTCTTTATATATTTTGTACCCTGCTTTTCTCTCATATGGGACTCATACTATTGCTGAACAGGAAATAGATCCATGTCATTCCCACTGATCCCAACAGGCTACTCTTGTTGTGTCTAGCATTTCAATGTAGGCCAATACAGTACAATCCTCAAACAAAACAACATTTTGAAAAAACGTAATTTAAATATAATTTAAAACAATGCAAAAATCCAAATCAAAATACAAAAGGCCATGGAGCAGGCCACACCAGGTCTTTTGGTTACACAGATTGATCTTCCTGTCCGGCCTTTCTGTCCAACAGAAACAGAGTGAAAGCTTCAGCATTTTAAAAAAAATTAATCATATGAACTTATTTCATCTTAGAGATCAGGCCAGCTTTAGTAAGGTGAAGCAGACACCAGGACCAAACAGTGGTTTAACATGTTATGGAAGTTAACAGTTTATTTAAAATGAGGAAAAAACTGCAATGTGGAGGTCTTGCTATAACACACATTTGCGGTGATTGCATTCCTCTTGATTCCATATACTAATGACAAACAAGAGATGCTACTGCTTTCAAGTCCTACGATTGAGTTCCCTATTGGTTCTTGGTTAATCACTAAAGGTAATAAGAGAGAGTCCTGAACATCTGAAGAACTAAAAATTAACCATCTATGGCTTATAATGTGACTGAAAGATTGACTAACTCAGTCACAACTTCCTCTTGTTACCTTCTGCAGAGTTGGTAGAGCTCACTAGGCTTGTGCAATTCGTTCGAAAGGCGATCTGTTTTTGGTACCCAAATGTCATTGGGTACCCGGATCCGTTTTGGGGAGCCTCCTAAAAATCGGCCAATAGAAAAATCTGTTTTCAGCTAGGTAGCTGAAAGATTCAGGAAGATCCAGCCAACTGTCAGAAATTGGAAACTTACAAGGGTCCCCTTTCCATTCCTGGGATCCTTTTATTTCTTCTTTTCAAGGGAGTCTGTGTTTGAGGAATGGGGTTAAGGAAGCACCCCTCCTGGGACCCTTTCCTATCTTCCTTTCAAGGGAGTCCCAGTTTGAGGAACTGGGTTAAGGAAGGACCCTTCCTGGGACCCCTTTTCTTCCTTTCAAGGAAGCCTGGGTTTCATGAATGGGGTTAAGGAAGCACCCTTTCCGGGCTCCTTTTCTTTCCTCCTTTCAAGGGAGCCTGTGTTTGAGGAATGGGGTCAAGGAACCATCCCTCCTGGGACCTCTCTTATCTTCCTTTCAAGGAAGCCTGGGTTTGAGGAACGGGGTTAAGGAAGCACCCCTCCTGGACCCTTTCCTATCTTCCTTTCAAGGGAGTCTGTGTTTGAGGAACAGGGTCAAGGAACCATCCCTCCTGGGACCTCTCTTATGTTCCTTTCAAGGAAGCCTAGGTTTGAGGAATGGGGTTAAGGAAGGACCCTTCCTGGGACCCTTTCCTTTCAAGGAAGCTTGGGTTTGAGGAATGGGGTTAAGGACACCCTTCCTGGGCTCCTTTTCTTTCCTCCTTTCAAGGGAGTCTGTGTTTGAGGAATGGGGTTAAGGAAGGACCCCTCTTGGGACCTTTCCTATCTTCCTTTCAAGGAAGCCTGGGTTTGAGGAATGGTGTTAAGGAACACCCCTCCTGGGACCCTTTCCTATCTTCCTTTCAAGGGAGTCTCAGTTTGAGGAACTGGGTTAAGGAAGGACCCTTGCTGGGACCCTTTTTATTCCTTTCAAGGAAGCCTGGGTTTGATGAATGAGGTTAAGGAAGCATGTGCCGCATACTCCTGTACAGAAGAGAAGAAGCTGCGCCTGACAGCCATGTGGGCCGTTTTAGGCTAAAAAAACATGGCGGCTGAGCCCTTGCCATTAAGGCTGTCTGGAAAAGCCAAAGAAGCCAAAAAAGCTGAAGGAAAGCAGCTAAACCAAATCCGTGCACAAGTCTAGAGCTCACCACAAAACAGAACTGTCACCTCAAAACAGAACTAGCTGTTTGCTCTTAGAAACAAGATATTGCACTATATAGTGGCTCATTCTGATCCACAGGTCTCTTACTGCATGAACATTTCATGATAAATTATAGGGAATAGATTCTACTAAGGGAGTTAGCTTTTGAGCTGTATCTCTAGTAAGACCTTCAATTTCAATTCAGAAAAAAATGCCTTTACTGTCAAAAATTTGGGAAACAATTGCTTTTGACACACAGAATGAACAGTATTGTAAACACTGGTATCTATCACTACTAGTCCTATGGGATGGTTTCTGGTGCCTTAAAACATAGTATGAGCTTACATATGTTTATGTGTGTAATATCTCATTTAAATCTAGAAAGGTGGTACAAAAACAAGGAACACACACACACACCTCCCTTAAATCCTGATAAAAACAGCCTTTTTATAATGTATTATTACAAAGCAAAAGAAGGTCACACCTTTCGTATACATTTGGCTTGGGCAGTGTTTCCTCTCCATTCTTTGTGGCAGTAATCCATGATGTCTACTTCAGATTCAACACTTAACTTATTTTCTAGAAAATCTGAATCGCAATTAAGATAAGATAATTACATTTTGATTTTAAAAAACACAAGTCAGGGAACACAGTTCTTCTGATTTAGACAACAGTAATGATATGTACATAGATTGAAGTCCCAACACATTTCTTGCCTGCACTATGATTTCAAAACCAGAGATTTGTTTAAGCCTGTGTGGAAGATATTTGGTAAGAACACTATTTATTCTACAAAACGTTCAGGTAAAATCCTCTTATTTATTAAAATGACATGTTCAATGTGGGTGTTTTTTTTAAAGACTATGCTCTTATTCTGTATAGGTAAAAGGATTTTTTCCAAGTTTAGGGTGGGAGATATGGCAAGGCTGCTAGACACACAGATTGATGGGATCTAAGGACTACATGGTGCCCTCCTTCTTGAAACCTGGGCAAAAAAAGCATTGCCTAAAAGTATAACAAAGCAAAGCCAGTGACCTGTTATTTTCCTCCCATCAGTCTGAAGCCTGAGTGAAAAGGGAAAACTGATTTCAGGGCAACCATATCAAAATGTATTTCTGGGCACACCATTTAAAGCTAATTCCATTTCTCCCTTCCCATTAAACTGTTTAAACTGGAAAAGGAACACTCATTTCAAAAAATCAAAACAGATTGTAGGAAGAAGTGTCAATTGGCCCAGGGATGGGAATGTGTTTGAAACAAACACAACATATACAAGGGCTGTTTATAGAGGTTCGCCACAGACAACACTGAGTGATTACATTACAAGTTATTCCTGTATATACGCGAATATAAGCTGAGATTTTCACCCCTTTTTTGGGCTGAAAAAGCTTCTGCTGGATTACAATGGGGTCAAGCCGGGCAGCAGAGCCTGGAGGCCATTGCTTGCAATATGATTTATTTCTCTCTCCTCTTCCCCTCCTTTAACAGTGTGTTTTCTTTTCCAAATCCTCACTTGCTTGCTGGAGAGTGGAAGAAGTCCTTGCAAATCTGGAATATCCATTAATCTTATAAAAGCATTTTCCCTCTGAAATATTTTTAATATCTCCTACAGATATATAGGCATTTCCCCCTGCAAGCCTTTGCTATCCCTATGTACCTATATATCTCTATCTATCTATCTATCTATCTATCTATCTATCTATCTATCTATCTATCTTTATATCTATCTACATTAATTTCCCCTCATATGTTTGCAGATCTTTGCGAATCCTATATACATATAGATATCTAGAGATTTCCATGTACCTTTATATCTGTATCTGTATGTATACATTATTTTTACATATTAATTTTCCCCTCACATGTTTGCAAGTTTCTGAAAATCCTATATAGATATAGATATGGACAAATATATAGAGGTATCTATCTATCTGTCTATCTGTATATATATAAATAATTTTATATATGAATTTTCCCCTCATATGTTTGCAAGTCTTTGCAAATCCTATATAATTATCTATATAGATCTCTCTCTCTCTCTCTCTAATAGATAGATAGATAGGACTTGCAAATATTACAGGGGGAATGCACACACAAATATATATATAGACATGTCTAGATAAATATGGATATATAGGACTTGCAAATATTGTAGGGGAAATGCACACACAAAGATACATATATATACATAGAGAGAGAGATCTCTAAATGGATATAAAATAGATATTAGGACTAAATTATAAATAAGTATATATCTAGCTCTGAATTGTTTATACAGGCATTGAATGTTTGCCTGTTACTATGTTGGAAGCCAGCCTGAGTCCCCATGTGGAGATAGGGTGGGATACAAATGAAGATTATTATTATTATTATTATTATTATTATTATTATTATTAATCACAAGTCGAACAATTCCCAAGCGTCTAGGACTGTGTGATGTATTTTCGAATGATGCGTGCAAATCCAAGTAAGATGGCCTTTTGCAGTTGACAGTTCATGAATTTGTCAATGTTTATTGTTTCCAAATGCCGGCTGAGATCTTTTGGCATAGCACCCAGTGTGCTGATGGCCACTGGGACCACCTGTACTGGTTTAGGCCAGAGTCGTCATCTCCCCCTCCTCCTCCTCCTCCTATTCTTATTCTGTTATTGTTGATACCATACAGTTTTTGTTGACCCTACTTTTCCATTTACAGAACTAGTTTACTGTTTATTTTTGAAATACGGTAAATAGTCAAAAACATTTAACTTACGGATGACTCAATTAATGTAATTTTATTGGTATCTATTTTTATTTTGAAATTTACCAGTAGCTACTGCATTTCCCAACCTCGGCTTAAACTCGAGTCAATAAATTTTCCCCATTTTTTTGTGGTAAAATTAGGTGCCTTGGTTTATATTTGGGTGAGCTTATACTCGCGTATATACGGTATATGAACAAATGCAACATAAAGATTATACTTGCTCAAATGCCAATGCTACTCTGGTCTCTCATTTTACTCTACATAGAGAACTGTGTGTTATCATCTAGAACAGTGGTTCCCAACCTGGGGTCCCCAGATGTTTTTGGCCTACAACTCCCAGAAATCCCAGCCAGTTTACCAGCTGTTAGGATTTCTGGGAATTGTAGGCCAAAAACATCTGGGGACCCCAGGTTGAGAATCACTGATCTAGAATTTAGTGGACAGAGGGCTCTAGCAATAGAAATTTTGTGGGAGAACACGGGAAGCTAAAAGGAATACTATTTCTCTGCGAATGGCATCAAGTTTTGAGTGAGATTTCTCCCCCTCCATCAGCAACTGGTTTTGCTGAAAGGACCTGTTGCGAAGGAAGTGGGTGTTACTTATTACACAGCTAATACTTTGTGCCATACATGAATAGTATTGAAATGTACCTGAAGAGCCTGTCCCACACACAAGTAACACTTTCTCTCTCTCTATGTCTTCTGCATCACGATACATGTCCTCCTCGCTGCAACAACATCAATACACACTTCACATAACAGAGAATGTCTAATCCTCATAGAGATCTCTGTTTGAGCAAAACTCAGTTTTAACAAAGTAGACAATTTACAAAGAAAAAAGAACAACAAATGACCTATGGAAGTTAACCGCACCTTATTCAAGCAACAGCCAAAGAGAAAGAAAAGCATTATATGCAAACACTTCGAACAATAAGTCAAAGTAAGTAACAGGAAGACACACCTTTTCTTTTTGACCGGATTACTAAATATCTAACTGATTGTTGCCTCCCAGATTAGAATGCATTTTGTTGGTGATGGCAGAACCTTTGGAATAATAAGAAAGGGAAACAAAAATAATGTTGCATTCAAAAGCAGTCTAGCAAATGTTATGATGCTCACAAAACAGCTAATGGTAGTGCCTATTTGATATCTTCTGATGGCAGAGCAAGATAGAAAAGTTGGAAGTTGTGCTCCCCTTGAAGTGAATCATATGCTTACAATTAATTACACAATTAATTACTTGAGACAAGGGCCACATAATTCCTACAACTTATGGCACAGTGGGTTAAACTACTGAGCTGCTGAACTTGCTGACCAAAAGGTCGGCAGTTCGAATCCGGGGTAGGTAAATAAGAACCGTTTCTGCAGGTAGATAACAGCGCTCCATGCAGTCATGCTGGCCACATGACCTAGGAGGTGCCTATGGACAATGCCGGCCCTTCAGCTTAGAAATGGAGATGAGCACACCCCCCCCCCCCCGCAAGAGTTGGACACGACTAGACTTAATGTCAAGGGGAAACCTTTACCTTTTTAAGAGCCGCCACAAACTAGGTTCCTGCGGGAGAAAACCTTGATAGCACGTCCCTGACGTCATGAGCCTGCGCCTCTCTCCCCGCCCCTTTCTCCGCCCCTTTCTCTTTGCCAGCGTGGTTTTTCCTTTGCTAGGGCAGCATTGCCCGCATTTTCTCTCAGTTGAATTCTGCCAACTGAGAGAGTACGCTGGCAATGCTGCCCTAGCAAAGGAAAAACCACTCTCGCACGGAGAAAGGGGCGGAGAAAGGGGCGGGGCGAGAGGCGGAGTCTCGTGACGTCAGGGACGTGCTAGCAAGGTTTTCTCCCGCAGGAACCTAGTTTGCGACGGGTCTAAAGAATACATGAATATATAACTGCAATCTCGAAATGTGCTTTGGTTCTTTCAAAGCATTGATACTCAGTTATACAATAGCTTTGGATATATGCCCATGCCACACCTGTGTTACATGGAAAATGTATCCAAATCTGAAATTTCTTCTGTATGTGCAATCCTGAATCTAACCAAATGCTACAAACAATTTGGGTAATTTGAGTTGATCTTCTTTTAAGAAAGGGGAGCCCTAAAACAGGAAACGTGGTGTCAAAACAAATACGTTGTCAAGTCAAATGCATACCGAAAATGAAACTGAAGAAAGACTTACTGTAGCGTGATGATCAAACTGGAAAGAAGCTGAAGAGGTGAACCACAGGCACTTCACCACCATCAAAATGCATGCTAAGCCATCCTATTGGGCTGGTGAGGACAGCAACCCATGATGGAAAAGGACTTGGAAAAACAAATGAAGTTTTTAGGAACTGGCATTTTATGTACTTCTCTAAAGAGCCTCTGCCTCTGTTTGATATATTTTTTATGTAATTTGTTTATATGTTCTTTGCAGGCATTGAATGTTTGCTATATGGTTGGAAACTGCCCTGAGTCCCTTCAGGGTGACTGGGCGGTCTATAAATAAAGTTTTATTATTATAATATTATTATTAACATTAATATTGAGTATCAAAAAGTTTTTAACAGTTACGTCAAATACTACAAAAACATTAATCCTGTCTTACCTAAAGTAGAAGCGTAGTTCTATATTACTTAATGGGAGTAGACTAATGAGGAATAAAAATGATCACATAGAGAGTGTACAGTTATCTTTTGTGCATTTATTTTGATTTTAATAGTTGTTTAGTTGTAGCTTTGTAGTACTAGATAAAATGTAGTTGTGCAGTTGTATATAGCTTGCTGTTGACCTTTGCAGCCTGAAAGACAGTTGCATCTGTGAAGCAGGAAATTTAGGTACCGCTTATGTGGGGAGGCAAATTTAACTAATTTACGAGGCCATAAAATCTCCAGCAAGCATGCAAAGAATGAGGAAGTACTTCATCAGTGTCACAAATAGTCGGTGAAGGGACAGCTCCCCTGGTGGCCAAACTACCCTCAAGAAAAGCTGGAATGTTAAATTGCCTCTGTGTCTGTCTATATATGTTGTGTTTTTATGGCACGGAATCTTTGCCATGTATATGTACATTGTAATCCGCCCTGAGTCCCTTGCAGGATGAGAAGGGCGGAATATAAATACTGTAAATAAATAAATAATATAGTATATATATATATATGTGTGTGTGTGTGTGTGTGTGTGTGTGTGTGTGTGTGTGTGTGTGTGTATGGATGAGAAAATCGTTTGTGTGTTTTATTTTGGTCTTTTTTTAACTTTTCAAAATCTGCTCATAATAAATGATGATACCGATAAAAGTTAACTGTTCTTTTTAGGAGGAAGTTACATTGTGAGGATCAACTAATTACCCTGAGCCAAGGTTAGTGTTGGTGCAGAGGCAATATTAAAAATGGTAAGAGCAGACAATGGAAGAGAAGAATGAGTTAATAGTCATGAAGAAAAGATCTCATAAACCCTTTTTGCACAATGTATTTTGCAGGGCGCCAATACTGTATCCCCAATGGACTATAGGACATTACCGCATGCGTGCCATTCCCATGATGCAAAACAGCACCAACATGATGATGACTTCACACAGTCACTGGAACCACACAATTGTGATGCTTTGGTTGTGTAAAGCTGTGCCCTTTCCCCCTATCTATCTATCTATCTATCTATCTATCTATCTATCTATCTATCTATCTATTTAGTGGAAGAAATGCCATTACAGAAGCTAGGAGACCTCATCACATGAGATAAGTTAAGGCACTGTAATGTGATTAAACATTATTGGCAGGCTCATCAATAGCCCCAAACAGCTTCATGGCAGGTTGGTGGTAGACCAGCAATGACATTGTGTGACATGGACGATTATGGTCCTGCTACTGTGCTGGTTCACCACCTCCATATGATGAAGTCCCTAATGCAGGGGTCCTCAAACTAAGACTCAGGGGCTAGATATGGCCCTCCAAGGTCATTTGCCTGGCCCTTGCTCAGGGTCAACCTAAGTCTGAAACAACTTGAAAGAACACAACAACAACAACAATCCTATCTCATCAGCCTAAAGCAGGCCCATACTTCCCATCAAAATACTAGTAAGTTTATATTTGTTAAAATTGTTCTTAATTTTAATTATTGTATTGTTTTTAAGTGTTTTGGCACTACAAATAAGATATGTGCAGTGTGCATAGGAATTCACGCATGTTTTTTTTTTTCAAATTATAATCCGGACCTCCAGCAATTGAGGGACTGTGACCTGGCCCTTGGTTTAAAAGTTTGAGGACCCCTGCCCTAATATCTTGCTTAGTTGAAAAATAAGCAAATAAGAACTTGCTAACCTTTCCAACAAAAGACATCCTAATCGCATTATCTACCACACACTACAAAAAAAATGCAATTAATCAAATCACAAGATTTGACATTGGTTTCCTCAATCAAATTTTGATGACACAAACTCACAAGTCCACAGAGGATTCCATTGGGGAAGAGATGGCCGACGTAGACAACTTTCCTCTACTGTTGTTGCAATTGTCTTGAAGGGGTTGAGACATTTTTGAGCTCTTTGTTTGAACTCTCTTTGTCTGAAGTACGCTATCTTCCTTGTCAGCCAATGGCACTTTTCCTTTGTTACTGATGCTTGTAAATGTTGGTGCCGTTTTATCGTGTGGAGTGCATTTTTCCTTCTTATTCTTAGGAAACTGTATGTTAAAAAAACTTTTTTTCCGTTTTTCTTCTGTGGTAACAGATGGACCTGTCGTGTTTCTTGCCTTTTGCTGTGACATCCTGGGGCTAAAAGGAAAATATATGGGGAGAGAAAAGCAATCTGGGTCAAGATTTAAAGCTTCTTAGCTTTCACATAGTTAAGCTAGTCCAATATGGATATGAAACCAATTGAGATGGTATGTGCAGAAGTGGATTTTAGGCAGTTCCCATGCAAAAGAAACACAGGCAAGAGGAAAAAGGAACAGAAAAAAACCTTTACTCTTATCAGCAGAGGCGTAAACTCTGCTAATAAGAGAGTTAGTAACACAGAATAAGGCTTCTTCATCTTCATTCAAATGAGACAGCAAAACATAAACCTTGAGTAAATAGCTATTCCACCGTAGCAAAGAGCATCGCTGTTAGGGCATAGCAGCATTACAGCATATTGCTTCTCCTCCTCAGAGTAGCATATTGCTTCTCCAAACTGTATTCTAAAATCCATACAGTTATACCCCATCAGGTGTGGCCCAAACATGCTGGCTGACCTACATTACCAGCTGTACATAATAATTAACATCATAAGGTTTTTCTTTAACACACACTTGATCCTGCTATGACTTACTGTAACAGTCTAACAGAGGACAAACAAGTGGCATAAAACGCTACTTAATGCTTCAGAGAATAAACTCTCTGAATATTTTCTTTAGAACATCAGAATATTGCATATCAGTATTTCTGAGGATTACCTAGGAAGGAATCCCACTGGAGTTACTCTGGATCATGCTCTGACTTATAAGAACCACTGCTTGAATATTAAGCAAAAAGTGGGTTCTAGAAGTAACATCATATGAAAACTGACTCGTACAACCTGGGGATCACAACCAGACACAGTGAAGACATCTGCCCTTGCATTTTGCTACTCTACTGCTGACAACACATGCCCAGTGTGGAATACATCTCACCATGTTAAAACAATGGATGTGGCTCTTAATGATACATAGAAACATAGAATTGGAAACGACCTCATGGGTCTCTTCCAGTTCAACCTTCTGCCAAGAAGCAGGAAAATTGCATTCAAAGCACCCTGACAGATGGCCATCCAGATTCTGTTTAAAAGCTTCCAAAGAAGGAGCCTCTACCACACTCCGGGGCAGAGAGTTCCACTGTGGTACGGCTCTCACAGTCAGGAAGTTCTTCCTAATGCTCAGATGGAATCTCCTTTCTTGTAGTTACATGATGTATTATCACAAGATATCAACATCCTACACCACTGGAGAAATTATACTGTTTAGCCGTACCACCTGATATCTGTCAGGAAGTAGCAGCCAGTAATGAAAGAACCAAGGCATTGACATCTACGGACCATCCTTTGTTTTGATATCAGCCAGCAAGCCAGTGCCTTAAATAAAGAAATAGCTTCCTACAGGCCCGTAGCCAGGATTTTGATTCGGGGGGGGGGGGGGCTGAGTCTGAGTGAAAGAGGGTCCACCCTAGCAAACCTTTTGTATCGTTACCCCAATACCCCCATGCATATGAGATATATTGAGCATGGTGATCAGATCATGATATGAATAAACATAACAGTTTAAATAATGTACCAGTAAGGCCTTTTGCAGACCACTATGAGAATTTCGAGAACTTCACGCCCCCCCCCCCCCCCCGGCGACATGCCTGGCTTCCTAAGATCTACAGAGATACTCACAAGAACACCTCAGCAAGCGAGAGTCCAAATGTGGCAGGTTAAAACCTGGAAACTTAAGAAATGGGGCTACAAAGTGGAGCCCATGACATGTGAGTGTGGAGAAGAGCAAACCACAGACCTCTGACTACAATGCAGTCTGAGCCCTGCCACATGCACAATGGAGGACCTTCTCACAGTGACACCAGAGACACTCAAAGTGGCCAGCTTCTGGTCAAAGGAAATTTAGTATAGTGCCAAGTCTATGACTTTGTGATTTTTCTATACATTATAACTGTATTGTTAATTCGCTTCTGACACGATAAATAAAATAATTATTTTAAGTAGAATTGCCTAAGATTGCACTGTTTTTCTAAAGTAACTTGTATTCCTCTGCAAATGTTGGGTTGCAGTTCAAGAATCCCTTGCTAGCATAACGTTAGAGTAGAGGGAAGAGAAAATGAGTGGACTAAAACTAGGTGATACTCAATATATGTGAAGGAGAGATTCACTAATAAGCTGTCACAGATATACAGCTCTTTATTAACGGGGCCTTAATACGATGAAATACTCTTGTGGGGAACTGAGTGTTTGTATAATGGGTTTGGCATTTGTTTCAATTTAATGATTGAAATCCACCATCCAACAATATTCCCACCTCATGTACACCAAGGAAAACAAAGTCTACATTATCAAGTGTACACAAGTGATATATTTGTAAAAATAATTTCACAGGAAGCTGTGTTCACCTAAAATCAAACCACAGGATTATTGACATTGTTAAGTTGTGGCTGAACTTTAAGTGCAAGTATGTTTGCAGGGAGTTAGTTTGTCAAACAATAATCTCTCCCTTCCTCTACCTCTCTCCAGCTAGATTACACAGAGAAGCAGGAGGAAATGAAGTTACAATATTTGTGAATTAGTTACACAAAAGTAGAGATCATGGAAAGAAGATCTAACTGGAAAATAAGCCCTAGCATGATTTTTCAGGATGCCTGTAATATAAGCCCTACCCCAAAAATACGTCCCTGTTAAGACTGTCAACTAGACGGGTACATTTACCAGTAGTACATCCATTGCAACACATGACAAATGTGTTAAATTTGAAAATAATAAAGGTAATGAATATACAATTAAATATAAATTAGCACAGCAGGTTAAACCATCAGCTGCAGAAAATCTTGCCAACCGGAAGATTGGCAGTTCAAAGCTGTGGGTCGGGGTGAGCTCCCGCCATCAGCCCTAGCTTCTGCTTATCAAGCAGTTCGAAAACAATACCACTATTATAGCCAATAGATTAAAATAAATTTCTCAGAGATTGAGTAAATGAGGACCAAACAGGTTTCCTATCCAATAGACACATCAAAGATATCGTCAGAATAATTTTAAATACAATAGAATATTATGAAAAAAATAATAAAAAAGAATTAGTGCTTATATCCCTGGATGCCGAAAAAGCATTTGACAGGCTAAATGGTGACTACTTGCTTTCATTAATTAGAGAATTAGATATGAGTTACTTATTTACAAATGCTATAGAAGCATACTAAACAAGAGGCGAAGATTAAGGTAAACGGCCAGACTTTAGGAAGTATTAGTATAAATAGAGGAACAAGACAGCGCTGTCCCCTCTCCTCACTCCTATTTATATTAGGACTAGAAATTTTACTAAGATCAGTCAGGGAAGATGGAAACCCATGCAGACATGTCAGCAAGTTGATCAAGAAGGCATCCACAGACAACAGGCTCCTCGGCATGAAAAATGGAACAAGAGCACCTCCCCAAGGCTGGAATTGAGCACAGCCTCCAGATGTCAGAGATAAAAAGGGGAAAGCCTTTGCCTCTGTATGTGTACTGTCTTTGTTGTTAATTGTATAACAGCACTGAGTATTTGCCATATATGTATTCTGTAATCTACTCTGAGTCCCCTCGGGGAGATAGAGCTGAATATAAATGAAGTATATTATTATTATTATTATTATTATTATTATTATTATTATTGGCATAATATTAGGACAATGTTATATGAGAAGATGACATGACTGCATTTGAATAAATATAGATTGCTGTACAAGAATGAATAAAGACACCCCTGAAAATAATCCAAAAGCATGTCTTTTGGAGCAACAATTAATAGAAGCCCAGGTCTTATTTTTGGGAAAATGCAGTAGCAAAAGGAAGTTGGAAGGTACAAATTACATGCCACCCAGCCATTTTTAAATTTATTCCCATTTTACCCGCCTCTCCCTACAACTTGAGGCAGGATACAACAACATTAAAACAGAGATAAAACACTACTGAAAGACATGCAACAAAATACACAAGAAAAATGCAAGTTAAAATAAAATTTCTCCCCAGCTGCTCATCTAACTCACTAGACTAAAATACAGCCAAACTTGAGTCTCGAGACTATGTAACACGTGGCTTACTTTTCTTGCCTGTCTTCTTGCTGGCCAACGCTGCTGAGCTTAACCCGCTTGGTATTGTCGGTGAGGGTTTTCATACCAGGGCTAGTGCAAACTTGTCTTTCTGGACCTAATTTTTGCTGGGCTCGTTTGTTCTCTTCTGCAGGAGCAAGAGCTGCTGTTCCATCATCAGTCGGCATGCAAGACAGTTCCTCTTTATCTCCACTCATTTCTACAGGACAGAAAAGTTATAGTTTCAAACCCAAGTGGTTTTGTTTTTGTTTTTTTTGAAGGAAGGAAGAGTACAAAACTACAACTCCCACTTGGAGCCAAACCGCATTTATTCTACGATGTAGACGCACCCTCAGTCACACTTAGGGTGGACCCAGTGAAATCAATGGGATTTGAATTAATCACCATTCATGCATCCCACTCATTTCAGTGGATCTATTGTAAATATTACTAAATCAAGCCAGTTCCACCAGGATTCCTGATCCACTCAGAATGGGCAAATCTACCACACACAGAGACCAGCTATTCTTATCAGCACTTCAACAGGCTTGTGGTTAGGAATCTCAAAGGTATCATCAGCCTCGCTTTCTGAAATTGTTCTTGGAAGAGTCACTGTTCGAGATGTCATGTGTCGAGGATATTGCCCCACACGTGATGATAAAGTAATTGCAGGTTATGCTACGGAATGACAAAGCGCCTTTGCATTTTAAATACTGAATATATTTCAAATTAAGCATTTAAACATGATGCAATTTTTGGTACTCAGACAAACATTTAGAAGCAGGTTGCCATAGAGTCTGAGACCCTTTCATGGCAACCTAAGCATACTTTTGCTTGGGTCTAAGAGTAGCAGATCCTACTAATCTTGGAAACTCAACTGGGTCAGCCCTGGTGAGTACTTGGATGGAAGTACAAGGAACACCAAGGGCTGTCGACTATATTTCGGAGGAAGGAACTGGCAAAATCGCTCCTGAGTATTCTTTGCCTAGGAAAACCCTGTGAAATGCATGAGGTTGCCATAAGTTAACAGGTGACTTGAAGACACATATTTATTTATTTATTTATTTACAGTATTTATATTCTTCCTTTCTTACCCCTAAGGGTGGAAAACAGAACATACAAATGCGACAAATATTCAATGCTGTTTTATACACAACTAGACAAACAATTATACACATATATGCTTAATTGTGAATACATGCAGTCCCCAAGTTACAAACATCTGACTTACAAATTACTCATAGTTAAGAACGGGGGTGAGACAACAGGAAGTGGGAGAAATCTACCCCTCAGAAGAGAAATTCACTCCTGAAAGAGTTATCATGGGGAAGAGTTATCATGTAGCTTACGATCATCAGGAGAGGCCCTGCTCTCAATCCCACCACTCTCGCAAACGCGGTTGGTGGGGACGAGAGACACGGCCTTCTTGGCAGTGGCCCCCCCATCTATGGAACTCTCTCCCTCAGGACATCAGGTTGGCCGCCTCCCTCTTGTCCTTCTGAAGACAACTGAAGACCTGGTTCTGGGGCCAGGCATTTGACTAGAGGATAGAGGCAATAGAGAAAGATATTTTTGAATTTTTGTGACATTGGATTCTCCTGGCTTGGTTTTGGTTTACTGACACGTTAATGTATCCTTAAATGAATGTATTGATGATTTTGTATAATGCTTTAAAAATGATTTTACTGTTTTAATTGTAATTCTATGGTGTATATGTTGTTAGCATCAGTGAGGACGCCCTGAGTCTCCTTATGGGGAGAAGGCGGGGGGGGGGGGGGTGTGGGTAGAAATGTACGAAGTAAATAAATAATTGTTGTCGTTGTTCATTCGTTCAGTCGTCTCTGACTCTTTGTGACCTCATGGACCAGCCCACGCCAGAGCTCCCTGTCAGCCGTCATCACCCCCAGCTCCTTCAAGGTCAGTCCAGTCACTTCAAGGATGCCATCCATCCATCTTGCCCTTGGTCGGCCCCTCTTCCTTTTGCCTTCCACTTTCCCCAGCATAATTGTCTTCTCTAGGCTTTGCTGTCTCCTCATGAAGTGGCCAAAGTACTTCAACTTTGTCTCTAGTATCCTTCCCTCCAGTGAGCAGTCGGGCTTTATTTCCTGGAGGATGGACTGGTTGGAGCTTCTCGCAGTCCAAGGCACTCTCAGAACTTTCCTCCAACACCACAGTTCAAAAGCATCTATCTTCCTTCGCTCAGCCTTCCCTAAGGTCCAGCTCTCACATCCGTAGGTTACTACAGGGAATACCATGGCTTTGACTAGGCGGATCTTTGTTACCAGTCTGATGTCTCTACTCTTTACTATTTTATCGAGATCTGGACATTGCTCTCCTCCCAAGAAGTAAGCGTCTTCTGATTTCCTGGCCACAGTCTGCATCTGCAGTAATCTTTGCACCTAGAAATACAAAGTCTGTCACGGCCTCCACATTTTCTCCCTCTATTTTCCAGTTGTCAATCATTCTTGTTGCCATAATCTTGGGTTTTTTTATGTTTAGCTGCAACCCGGCTTTTGCGCTTTCTTCTTTCACCTTGATTAGAAGGCTCCTCAGCTCCTCCTCGCTTTCGGCCATCAGAGTGGTGTCATCTGCATATCTGAGGTTGTTAATGTTTCTTCCAGCAATTTTCACCAAGCTTTGCATTCATCCAGCCCCGCACATCGCATGATGTGTTTGCATACAAGTTAAAAAGGTTGGGTGAGAGGATGCAGCCTTGCCGTACGCCTTTCCCAATCTTGAACCAGTCTGTTGTTCCGTGGTCAGTTCTTACTGTTGCTACTTGGTCCTTGTACAGATTCCTCAGGAGAGATTTGGGGGGCTTGGGATGCCCATCCCACCAAGAACTTGCCACAATTTATTATGATCCACACAGTCAAAGGCTTTAGACTAATAATAAAATAAAAAGAATAAATAATAAATAATACATAAAAGGTGTCTCAGCTAAAACTTTATCACCAATCCTTGTTTCCACAATACATGTTTTTCAAAACCAAATGATCACAGGGATGGAAAGTGAGGTGTCATCTTCTGGACAGGGGCACAGACAGCAATGTAAAGTTCATAAGGGTGTCAACCCTTCCCTATGCTATATAAGCAGGCATATATGACTAGAGTTACACTTAAAAATGTACCTGTCCTGACTTACATACAAACCCAACTAAGAACAATGTACAGAACCTATCTTGTTTATAACTTGGGGACTGCCTGTACAAAACAAACCCATGAAGATCTGGTAATTAAAAAACAACAACAGGATGAACATCTGATGCTGGACTGTCACCTAACTACTTACTTAGGGAGCATCTATGCTTTTAAATCAATGCAGTTTGACACCACTTTGACTGCCAGGACTCAGTGATATGGAATAATGGGAAGTGGTCACTTAACCAAGTCTTGAGCCCTCTCTGCCAAAGAGTGCTGGTGCCACCTCAAGGTTACAAACCTTTTATTTCATAACAATGAACCATAGCTGTTATAGTAATTTCAAACTGCATTTAGTCCACAGTGTGGAGGCATCCCAAGTCATGACTGACCCAACACAGAGATGTATAGGATCAAGTTGGGTTCTGGGCCCTTCCGCACAGTCATATAACCCAGAATATCAAGGCATACAATCCCACAATATCTGCTTTGAACTGGGTTATCTGAATACACACTGCCCTATATTCCAGTTCAAAGTAGATATTGTGGGATTGTATGCCTTGATATTCTGGGATATAGGACTGTGCAGAAGGGCCCTCAGAGACCCTCTATGGCAAACAGAACATACTGGAGCGGTTAGTTGGGGGGGGGGGGATTGAGCCAGCATGATGGGAATTATAGTTCTCCTTGAACCCAGAGAGCATTGTTAAGTTCACTAGTGATGGATTTGGACCAAATTTGGTACACAGACCCAAAATAACCAACTTTAAGTGCTGGCAGGGTTTGGGCATGGGGATTGACCCAGCATGATGGGAGTTATAGTTCTCTCACAACCAAAGAGAACTGTGGACTCCGCCAATGACAGATCTGGACCACACTTGACACACAGACCCTCCATGACAAACAAAAAATACTGGAGGAGGGAGACAGACGTTAGACAATGGGAGTTATAGTCACCCTGCACACAGAGAGCTGTGTGACTCCTAACAAGAGATCTTGACCAAACTTGGCACATAGACCCAACATGACCAGCTTTAAGCACTGGTGGCATTTGGAGAGGAATAAGCTTAGATGTTGGGAGTTATAGTTCACATCCAGAGAGCATTGTGAACCCCACCAAGGATGGATCTGGACCACACTTGGCACACAGACATAGGACATTAAACATCTTTAAGTATTAGTGGGGTTTGGAGAGAACTGAACTTGGATGCTGGGAGTTATAGTTCACTTCACTTAGGCGATCCCTTGTTGTCCGATTAGGATAGTCTTCCAAGATCGGTGTACTGGCGGTGGATCCGTAGGTGACTGTGGAGCTGCTCTGAGTCCCCTTCGGGGTGAGAAGAGCGGCATATAAATGTTGTAAATAAATAAATATTCTTGACCTGCATGTTCTCCCGCAGTGAGGGCATCAGTTTCCAGGTGGAAGGCGGTCCCGGTCAGGGTTGGCTTGGCACGCCTTCCTCTTGGCAGGTTCTCTTTTCGCCCTCAATTTGTGTCTCTTCAAATTCTACAGCACTGCTGGTCGCAGTTAACCTCCAGCTGGAGCGCTCAAGGGCCAGGGCTTCGCCCATATTCAGAAAGCCCTGTGAACCCCAGAGACGATGGATCTGGATCAAACTTGGCACACAGACCCAACACGACCAGCTTTAAGAACTGGTAGCATCTGGAGGAAAATGAGCTTGGATGTTGGGAGTTATAGTTCGCATCCAGAGAGCACTGTGAACTCCACCAAGGATGGATCCAGACGATACTTGGCACACAGACATAAAATGACCACCTTTATGTACTGGTGGGGTATGGAGGGAACTGAGCTTGGATATTGGGAGTTATAGTTCGCATCCAGAGAGCATTGTGATCCCCACCAAAGATGGATCCGGACCATACTTAGCACACAGACATAGAATGACCACCTTTATGTACTGGCGGGGTTTGGAGGGAACTGAGCTTGGATGCTGGAAGTTATAGTTCACCCAAATCCAGTAAGCCCTATGAACCCCAGGTACGATGGATCTGGATTAAACTTGGTACACAGACCCAATACAACCAGCTTTAAGAACTGGTAGCATCTGGAGGAAAATGAGCTTGGATGTTGGGAGTTATCGTTCGCATCCAGAGAGCATTGTGAACCCCACCAAAGATGGATCTGGACCATACTTGGCACACAGACCTAACATGACCACCTTTATGTACTGGTGGGGTTTGGCGGGAACTGAGCTTGGATGCTGGGAGTTATAGTTCACCCAAATTCAGAAAGCCCTGTGAACCCCAGGGACGATGGATCTGGATCAAACTTGGTACACAGACCCAACATGACCAACTTTAAATACTGGCACGCTGTTGGGAGTTATAGTTCACCTATATCTTCATGGTACCATTCATGAAAGCCCAAAACAACAAACAATGACTACTTCTAGTGTGTATCATTCCAAAAAGATCTGACCCAGGCAGCTTTGAGTGCCTATGAACAACAAACGCTGAAACTCACCTTGTGGTTTCTGGAAAGAAGAGTCAGTGTGAGAGGAAGCGGAAAGCCTGTCTTCTTTTTCCTGGGGAGTGTCACTTGCCTGTGCTTCCGCGTGGCGCCCATAGATTCCGGCAAGGATAGACTCACGCAAGAGGCGCTCACTTCCGGGTTGAGTGTGAGGCTTCGCTTGGACTGCTTTGCACCGCCTCTTCGGCCGCCGCTCCTTTAAAACCCTTGCTTTCTATGTCTTCCTTGGGCTCAAGGCAGCCCCTCTCTTCCGCCTTAACGAAAGGGAGGGAGGGCAGAAAGGGTTCAAGGGCAATGTCCTAGCTCTATAAGCTCCTTATGGCTAAGCCTCCTCCTTCCCACCCAAGATGCCTTGGTGGGCAGAGAGGCTTCCTGGATCTGGGCGGGGCTCCCTATTAAAACCATGCATTGCCAAAGAAGGAACTGTTGCTTGTTTACATACTGTAGAATCAGAGAGTTGGAAGAGACCACATGGAGCATCTAGTCCAACCCCCTGCCATGCAGGAAAAACACAAAATACCCCCGACAGATGGCCATCCAGTCTCTGTTTAAAAGTTTCCAAAGAAGACGCCTCCACGACACTCCGAGGCAGAGAGTTCCACTGCTGAACAGCTTTTACAGTCAGAAAGTTCTTCCTAATCTTTCCTGTAATTTGAACCCATTGCTTTGAGTCCTGGTAGCAGAAAACAAGGTTACAACAACATCTATTATAGAACTCCAGTATGCTGATGACAACGTCGTCTGTGCGCAGTCAGAAAACCTACAAGCCATTCTAAACACCTTTGCAGAAACATACGAGCATCGAGAAAACCAAAGTGTGCCGTCGCACCTGGGGGCTATTATTCTCAATAAAGGAGGGATGGACGTGGCACCTTTCCCCCAGAGGATTGCTTCTTGCCCTCCTATAGGAAACTGGAACTCCCAAAAACCCAAAACGCTGTAAATAGCTCAAAATAAGTTTTATTTATCACAAAGTCATTTCTTCAAAGCAATGAGCTGGAAAACTTTAGAGGGGTAACATACATTACAGTCTCAACCAGTCCTGGGTCCAAGGGGTTTGAAGCTGAGAAGCCTCACCAAGTTTCCTCTTTCCTCAATGGCTGTGAATGCCAGAGCAAACCACAACCCCAGTTCAGATGGCCTATGTTTTGAAGATTCAGGATCTTCCTTTGGTGCCAAAAGATCCGGCTTGAAGGCGCCTGGGTCTCTTCAATAATTGTCCAGGACGATCTGGACATAAAGTATGAGTCCCAGGGGTAAAAAACCTCAAAACTGATGCTAAGAGGTAACTTAAATCAGTGTCCTTTAGAATCAAGTCTTTTACTCACGTCCATCTGGTAGAAACTCTGATGGCAGAATGAAGAAGAAAAAGGAAGGTCTCCCCTCTTGCAGGAAGAGGTGGAGCCAAACAGTACTGATTGACAGCTACAAGCAACCAATCCATACAACTATACATAAACAGGGTAAAAGGGGCAGGAATAAGCATGATACAACAGTTTAAATCTTGCAACTAACAGTTCTATACATAGGTAGCGCCACTCGCACCGTCACACAAAGTGCTCTTTCAGCAGTCACCAGCCAATCCCTCTCCAATGCCAGAAATACAGCTTAATTGTGTAACATTAAAAAATGTTTACCATTTCCACTACCGTGGCAGCCACCTCTCCACAAAAGTCAACATTGATACTGAAATTCAACACTGCCTGAGCTCTGCAAGTGCAGCATTTTTCCAAATGAAGCAGAGAGTGTTTGAGGACCGAGACATTTATAGGGATACCAAGGTGCTTGTTTATAAAGCTATTGTCTTCCCAATTCTGCTGTATGCCTGCAAGACATGGACAGTCTACAGATGTCACATGCAACTCCTGGAATGATTCTATCAGCGCTGCCTCTGAAAAATCCTGCAAATCTCTTGGGAAGACAAGCGGACAAATGTCAGCGTGCTGGAAGAAGCAAAGACCACCAGCATTGAAGCGATGGTCCTCCGCCATCAACTCCGCTGGACCGGCCATGTTGTCCGGATGCCTGACCACCGTCTCCCAAAGCAGTTGCTCTACTCTGAACTCAAGAACGGAAAACAGAATGTTGGTGGACAGGAAAAGAGATTTAAAGATGGGCTCAAAGCCAACCTTAAAAACTCTGGCATAGACACTGAGAACTGGGAAGCCCTGGCCCTTGAGCGCTCCAGCTGGAGGTCAGCTGTGACCAGCAGTGCTGTAGAATTTGAAGAGGCACGAATGGAGGGCAAAAGAGAGAAACGTGCCAAGAGGAAGGCGCATCAAGCCAACCCCAACCGGGACCTCCTTCCACCTGGAAACCAATGCCCTCACTGCAGGAGATGTAGATCAAGAATAGAGTTCCTCAGTCACCTACGGACTCAGTCACCCACCACCAGAGCCCCGACCTTGGAGGACCATCAACCTCGGACTACGAGGGATCGCCTAAGTAAGTAAGTAGAGTAGCAGAAAACAAGCCTGCTCCCTCTTCCTTATGACCACAAGGATGTCATAAGGAAGAGGGAGCAGGCTTGTTTTCTGCTACTTTACTTACTTACTTAGGCGATCCCTCGTAGTCCGAGGATGATGGTTGATAAATGTGAACAAGCAGAATAAGTAGAAATTATACCACAGTATTTAAACCAAGGTATATCCTGCTGTATAATAAGATGTCACTCAGGCTTGTGAAACAAATAATAGTAGCTTTACTTTGGTTCAAAAGTTCAAACAATATAACAATAGATACATCGGTTTCTTTGAATTCAAGCAGGGAACAGAGGAATAAAATAGTCATTTTAAATACTGTATATACTTGAGTATAAGCCTAGTTTTTCAGCCCTTTTTTTAGGCTGAAAAATCTCCCCTCGGCTTATACTCGAGTCAATGTTATTTACTATTTTACTCTGTTATTAGTATTATTTTTATTGCATTTATTATTTTACTCTATTATTATTATTACATTTATTATTTTACTCTTTATTGTTATTATAACATTTATTATTTTACTCTATTATTGTTATTACATTTATTATTTTACTCTATTGTTATAACATTTATTATTTTACTCTATTATTGTTATTATTACATTTATTATTTTACTCTCTTATTACTGTTATTACATTTCCATTATTTTACTCTATTATTATTTTTATTACATTTATTATTTTAGTCCCTTTATTATTATTGGAAGGATATCTAAGCACATTTACATTGAATCAGAATTGGACAGCTTTATCTTAAATTACAATTTTATGTAAATATTTTTGAATATTTACTCTACTGATGCCTCAATTAATGTAATTTTATTGGTATCTATTTCTATTTTGAGTCTACACTGCCATATAATCCAGTTCAAAGCAGATAATCTGGATTTTATATGGCAGTGTAGAAGAGGCCATAATCACCCATTTGGGGGCTTTTTTGGTTTCTGGATAAAAGATCTTCCACTGGTATTATTAAATGAACAGGTTAGCCATGGAGATGAGTCCTAGATTGTGCTAAGTTTCATATAATGCATTTAGCACCATCTGTCATGGTGTTTCAGCCATCTGTCATGACAACACTTCCACTGTACTATTTCACTAATTTGCTTAATATATTGCTCCTCCATCGAAATATTTGGGACAGTGCTACATCTTTGTACATAGAACACTAAATATATGGAAACATATAACTTTACGTTGTTAGTAAAGTAACCTGGGAATGAATATTATATTTATGGACAAATACAGTTTGTCAGTGTATAAGGGGCTACTGATAAGTCTTTGGCTTTGTGTTCTTTTTTTCTTTTTTTGGTTTCTATGATAGCGAATGTTACATCACATGAAAGCCTTATGTGTCCAATATATGTTTTCAAAATTTTGTGTTTGTAGCTTATGGCAACAGTAATCTAGGCACGCGGGAAAACAAAATGGCAGAGTCTAAGGCGATATTCACAGCAAATGAGAGCAGAGGAGTGATAAAATTGTTGTTTCTGCAAGGAAAGTCCACGAAGGATATTCATGGTGATATGTCTTAGACATTGGGGGATCAATGCCCTTCATATTCTACAGTTAAGAACTGGGTTGCCAAGTTTAAAATGGGCCACTTCAGCACCAATGATGAGGAACATCCTGGACGACCGAAAGTGATTCTTGTTCCAGAGATTGTCGATGCTGTGCACAACCTCATACAGGAAAATTGGTGAATTTCAGCTAAAGGAATAGCAGACATCACGGGGATTTCTTGTGAACATTTTTGTGTCATTATCCACAAACATTTGAATGTGAAGAAGCTATATGCAAAGTGGGTCCCCAAATGATTGACAACAGATCAGAAAAGCATGCAAGTGAAAACTTCCCGGTCCATTTGTCAACGTTTCCGGACTGATAAGAACTTCCTGGATTGACTACTCACTATGGATGAGACCTGGATTTATTTTTATGACCCTGAAACCAAGGAGCAGTCAAAAGAGTGGAGGCACAGTGGTTCTCCTCGTCCAAAGAAGCTCAGGGTGCCAAAATCAGCCACTAAAGTGATGGCATCTGTGTTCTGGGATAAGGAGGGTGTGTTGCTAGTGGGCTACCTTCAAAATGGTTCCACCATAAATGCAAGGTATTACATTGAACTTTTGGACCAATTGAAGGTAGCTCTGAAGGCCAAAAGGCACTGTAAGCTGTCCAAAGGAATCTTGTTCCTGCAAGACAATGCCTCTGCTCACACTGCACAAGCGACCATGGCAAAACTGGTGGAGCTAGGCTTCCAACTAATTGACCACCCACCTTATTCACCAGATTTCGCTCCCTCCAACTATCATCTGTTTCCAAACCTGAAGAAACACCCCAAGGGTACCAAATTTCACACCATTTCTGATGCCATAGCTGTTATAGGCACAACCAAGATCCTTCTTTTTGCAAGGCTTACAGAACTTGGAATACCGATGTAAGAAGTGTGTTGATATCAGCGGAGAGTATGGGGAATAAATGCAAAGTTTCATCTTCCTATCTCACGTCTTTCTGGGTAAAGCCAAAAACTTATCAGCAGCCCCTCGTATACATTTTTAAAAATTTTTTAGCCTAAATTGGCAGAAGTTGTCTAGTAAATGCTAGCCACAGGAAGGGGCCTAAACATCCTTAAGGGACTAGATCCTCTCTGATCCTGGAAGCTAAGCAGGGTCAATCCTTGGATGGGAAACCGCCAATCTATACCGGGTGTTCTATGCTTTATTTCAGAAGAAAACCATCTCCAAGGATTCCTTGCCTAAGAAAACCCTATGGAATTAATGGAGTTGCACTGAGCTCAGAAATATTGGAAATCAATTCATGAAGGATGCCAACAAATTCCCTTAAGAATTTGTCCAAAAAACTCCGAATACTATTTACTAGGAATTACTGACGGGGACATTAAATTATGCTCGAATGAAGACGGCTTGCTTATGTATTTAACGACAGCCACTAGAATAATATATGCGAAAGTCTAGAAACAGAAGGAAATACCGGAAAGAGACCAATGGATAACAAAAATAAATGAAATTAAAGACATGGACAAACTAACCTTTTTAATAAAGAGAAACACGGATAACCCAATCCAAACAACTGGTCACAGGTGGAGAAATATATAGAAAAGAACAATAAGGATACTCAACCATGAATAACATAATAAAATTGGACACAACGGAAGTAAAACCTCAGGCTTTATTCTCCCTTTTTTCCATGCGTTATAACTTGGAAGACCAAATGGATTACAAAACTGGACTTGCGAAGAATTAGAAGGAAGTCTTGGAACTATATATACACACACACACATATATTCTTTTTTTCACTATTATTTTTTATTTTTCATTTTTCATTTTTTTGGTTTTCTTTTCTTATCTCTCTCCTCTTTTTTTTCTTTCTTTTCCCACTATTGTTTCCTACTTTTCTTTATACTGAATTGTTTCCCCTCTTTACTTGGAAACTTTATATATATTATCTACATATCTTTCTTTATACCAAATAAAAATTTAGTTTAAAAAAAGAAATTAATGGAGTTGCCACAAATAAGCAAGGACCTGAAGGTACATATGCAATACATGAAAAATCTACTCTTTTATGTAATAGAAGGAAATGAAACACCAAAAGAAGTTTAATTCCCGGAGTTTACCACAAGATGTCACTGACCATTTTCAAAAAAAAAAAAAAATGTTTTAACTGAGCTTGGCTGGAGCTGATTTATGAAATGTAGAAACAGTGTTCATGTTATAAAGGAAAGATTAGCTAAAATTGAATTGCTTAAGGAAATATGTGTTCTTTTTTCTGTTCTGCCTTATGCGCTCTGGAACAAAAGTGATTCCCAAGCTCTGCTTTTGAATTTAAGCCCGTTTGTGATGTGCCTATAAGACTTGCTTTGGTTATACTAAGAGTGGATCCACACTGTAGATTTAATGCAGTTTGACACCACTTTAACTGCCATGGATAAATGCTATGGAATCCAAGGAGTTTTATAAGATCTGTAACCATCTCTGTCATGGAATGCTGGTGCCTCACCAAACTACAGACACCTAGCATGGAGCCGTGGCAGTTAACATGATGTCAAACTGCATTAATTCAATAGAGTAGATGCACTCTGAGTTCAAATTACAAAAGAAGTTGGCACTCAGTTAATTCAGCCATGGGAAGAAGAAAAGAGAAGGGATTCTGCTATAACTGAAGATTGAGACAAAAGTAAACTGCTGCAGTGTTTCCTACTCTGCCTGTTTCTCTTCATTAATGATTTTGTCACCTTGACCACATTCTTGATGTGTTTGCATCTCTGGACATAGGAGTTAAACCACTAGTATGAATTCCCATTTTGCACATGACAAAAAAAAGTTGGAGCCGAAGAAGGACAATAGACCTTCTATATGTTTCTTTGTTCGGACACCAGAATAGTTTTTTTTCTCTCTCTCACGCACACATGTAATATTTTCCCATGTTATCTATCATCTTGGAATGTTCTCCTAATAATATCAGTTCATGACCTGCATTAAAACTGTTCAAAACAGAATGTTTAAAAAATGTTTTTGAAAGTCCAAACTCCAGGATGCTGATTGCTTGAAAGTAAAAACTTCACTCCAGTGTCATTTTGCCAAATGTTTGTGCAGGCACCGTACATTCCTGCAGGGAATATTAGAAATAAAATTTTAATAGGCTGAGCTATTTCTTTTGGGAAAATTCCAAACAAAAGTCCTTATATTCCTTTCTTTTCTTTTTTTCATTGTAAGCTATTTGAAACACATAGGCTAATCTAGAGTCATACCCAATAGATCTCTGGGGAAGAAAGGAATGAAAATGAAGGAAAACGTCGTCACATAACTAGGATCAGTTTTGCAAGTGTGGTCTCACTGTTGGACAAAATCCTTATCTATACAAGTTCAGTATTATGGGGATCTGTCGGGACTGCAGAATTAATATTTTAAGCCAGACTTCAAGACACACAGTCTTGAGGAAATTACAATTTACTGATACATTTTGAGGGCTTCATTGCATACTGTGTTTTAAGTGTATAATATCTAAAAAATGTAAGGCAAATTCATGTCAATTATGATTGTTAGGGAGTCAGAAATCTTCTCAAAGGCTTTCGTGGTTGGAACCACTGGGTTGCTGTGAGTTTTTTGGGCTATGTTCCAGCAGCATTCCCTCCTAACGTTTTGCCTGCATCTGTGGCTGGCATCTTCCGAGGTTCTGTTGGCAGTGAGGCAAGTGGAGTATATATACCTGTGGTATGTCCAGGGTGGGAGAAAGAACTCTTGTCTGTTTAAAACAAGTGTGAATGTTGCAATAGCCATCTTGAATTTGTATTTGAATAGCCATGAAATTTGCAAAGTCAATCATTGAGGGTATATGCGTAGAGGTAGCCTGGTCTTTGTTGCCTGGAGGCATCCTCTTCTTGGGAGGTGTTAACTGGCTCTTGATTGCTTGTTGTCTGCAGTTCCCCCTGTTTCTGACTGGTGTTATTTATTTACTGTCTTGGTTCTGGGGTTTTTTAATACCAGTAAGCAGATTTCATTTCCATGGTTTCCTCCTTTCTGTTGAAATTGTCCATGTGCTTGTGGTTTTCAATGTCTTCTCTGTGTAGTCTGACATAGTGGTCCATAATTTCTGTATTCTGCAATAATCTTCTGTGTCCACATTGGTTCATCAAATGCTCTGCTATAGCTGACTTCTCTGGTTGAATTAGTTTGTAGTATCCTTAGTGTTCCTTGATTCATGTCTCGCTGATGTTTCTGGTGGTCCCTATGTAGACCTGTCCACAGCTGCATGATATGCGGTACACCACTGCAGTGGTTAGAGCAGTGTTTCTCAACCTGGGGTCCCCAGATGTTTTTGGCCTACAACTCCCAGAAATCCCAGCCAGTTTACCAGCTGTTAGCATTTCTGGGAGTTGAAGGCCAAAAACATCTGGGGACCCCAGGTTGAGAACCACTAGGTTAGGGGGTCCTTCTTGTCCTTGGCTAAATGTATCATTTATTAAATTTTCTTAATGGCTCTGTAGATAGTTTGTAGGTTGTGTTTCTTTATAAGCTTCCTTATACCCTCAATGGTTCCCTTGATGTATGAACAGATAACTTTTCCTCTAGGTCAGTGGTTCCCAACCTGTGGTCTGTAGACCACAGTGGTCCCAAGAACAAAAATATGGTCCGTGGCCTCACCATTACTACACAATTGCAACGAGAGCACCTGGTACCGGGAGACCGTCTTATAGTGCTGAAACTTATTAAATATGGTTTTCTGTGGGCGAGCAGATGGTGACTACTGGGTGACATATGTTCTGTATCAGAAACTACAGCTGATGTGGTCTATCCAATGCAATTTTCTGAATCAGCACCCCAAATAAACAAACCAAATCTAAAGTTGACCAAAAACTGATTTGTAACCCTTTTAGTTCTAATGTTGGAGAGCAGTCCCTGGTCAAGTGGTCCCTGGTCAAAAAAAGGTTGGGAACCACCACCCATAATATTCTTTTGTTAAGGTAGGAGGTAGCATGACGCAAGAGAGGCACCATTCACAGAAAATATTCACGTCATACTCATTGTTCTTGGAGCTTTGTAGGAGGTGAAGGCATTGCAAAGCATCTCTTGCGGAGTTGTGGTGCTGTAATGATGTGCACCATTGTGCTGTAGTTACATGGGCAGAGTGCCCATCTACGCAGGCATACCATATCTGCTTGTTATTTGAATGTATGCCATGAGTTAGCATCTTACACTTATTTCCCGTTTCATGGTCTAATCTTCTAATATTTAACAGCCTTGTCTCACTGCGATTGAAAATAGTTTTCTGTTCTTTTTTGCTCTTTTGAAGCCTATATTTAGATCGGCCTTATGTGTAGTCAGCTCCATTCCTCAGAGCCTTTCAAAGCAAACATCTATCTTAATTTTTTAGCAATTTCCTCCAGGAAAAGCAAGTTATAATTAATAGTCTCCTTAGTTTTGTTGCCAAAAAATTCTGGCCATGACCCTATGTTTCCTATGAGAGGCCTCCCCCAATGTAAACACATTTCACTTTACCTTGTTCACACATAGTTTTGTTTCTTTAACATTTCATGATAATGCCCATCAAGCGGATGCATTTTTAAAAAAGTGACTGTGTTCAATTTCAGAACGCATCAGTTTGGACAAAGATGTAGGCTGCATTTTTGCTGTAGAATTAATTCAGTTTGTCACCACTTTAATTGTCATGGGTCAATGCTATAGGATCAGGGGAAGTCTTTACCCATCTTTGCTAAACAGTGCTGGTGTATCACCAAACTCCCATGATTCCAACCATCAGTCTTTAAATAACTGTGATCATAGTTGTTCTCTTGGATCAAAGTGGAGAATTTGTGACCTTCCAGGTACTACTACTACTACTACTAATAATAATAATAATAATAATAATAATAATCTTTATTTATACCCCGCCACCATCTCCCCCAACGGGGACTTGGGGCAGCTTAATGGGGCCAGGCTCAAACAACAAATTACAGCAAAATAAAACCAAAAACACAAGCAACAAACAACAACATCATAATTACATAAAACATATTAATACATTAACAATATGAGATTACAATAAACACAGTCACAGTGACAATGGGCGGGCCACATGTGCAGAATAAAATGATTAAAAAAACTGATTAAAAAACTCGGATGAGATAAAAGGAGGAGCAGGTTATTTGCAGAGGGGAGCTCATTAAAACAGAATTGTGGAACCAAGCTTTCCCACAAAGTGGGGCCCTGGACACATGTACTCCAATGGCAAAAACTTTGAGGCTGAGCAATAGTGTGAGTTACTATTGGACTGTAGCTTCCATCAGCCCAAACCAGGGTCACACATAAACCTCACTCCCAAATTAATTCATATCAATAATGTCATACAAGTCAGCAAAATCGGCTAATATTAGTGCTATTCTGTTACTTACTTAGGCGATCCCTGGTAGTCTGAGGATGATGGTCCTCCAAGAGTGGTATCCTGGGAGTGGGTCCATATGTGGCTGTGGAGCCCTATTCTTGATCTGCATCTTCTCCTGCAGTTAGGGCATCGGTTTCCAGGTGGAAGGCGGTCCCGGTCAGGGTTGGCTTGATGCGCCTTTTTCTTGGCACGTTTCTCTCTTTCGCCCTCCATTTGTGCCTCTTCAAATTCTGCAGCCTGTTAGCCTGTTAGAGTACTGTACTTAATTCCCGGTCCCCTTTTGAGGTTGCACTAGCCTCGGCCAGGCCTTTTAATTGCTCTGTACAGGCAGTATTATTTTTAATATATATGTGTTATTGTGATAATTTTATGCTTATGTTGTTTTGTTAATTTTAAGTTATGCTGTTTACTCTTTATGTTTAGGTGATGTTGCTTGGAAACCACCATAAGTCCCCTTCGGGGAGATAGAGCGGTAGATAAATAAAGTTTTTTAAATTTTTATTATAGGTTATATCTATTATTTCCACTAGATACTCCTGGACCTTGGAGCTTTAGATGACATACCGTAGGGATGGGAAAGCTGCCTGGAGAACATTACATAGTTTTGGATGTTTACACTGACCCTATATGTGTTTAATAGATAGTACCTCAAACTAGTTGTTTTATCTATTTGGGATATTTCACTTTGCACCAAGCCTCGGATATGGTCATTTACACTTGTATTGGTATTTTGAACACAATGGGACAAATTTATTTCTTTATTTATCATGTCAAAAGCAAATTGAGAAAACAGTTACAATGTATAAAAAACCCACAAAGCTAAAAACTTGGCATTATGCTAAATGTTCTTTGACCAGAAGCCGGCCACTTTGAGTGGCTCTGGTGTCGCGGTGAGAAAGTCCTTCATTGTGCATGTGGCAGGGCTCAGACTGCATTGTAGTAAGCGGTCTGTGGTTTGCTCTTCTCCATGCTTGCATGTCGCAGACTCCACTTTATAGCCCCATGTCTTAAGATTGGCTCTGCATCTCTTGATGCAGAGCACAGTCTGTTCGGCATCTGCTAAGTCGCCCAGTCTTCTATGTGCCCAGGAGGGAGATTCTCTTCTGTTCTCAGCCACTGATTGCTATTACGGGTTTTTACTTGCCACTTTTGGACTCTCACTTGCTGAGGTATTCCTGCAAGTATCTCTGTAGATCTTTGGAGGCTGCTTCTTGATTTAAGTCGTTGGCATGCTTGCTGATGTCTTAGCAGAGGGTGGGCTGGAGATGTCAATGCCTTGATCCTTTCATTGCTGGCTGCTACTTCCCTGCTGGTGCAATACTGGCTGATAAATGAATTAATGTCTCTGTCTGAGCTCCAAAGAAAGGGAGATAGTCATAGCTTTTTACATCCGTTGGCAATGAATTCATTTGAAGTTTTGGTTCAGGCTCTAAAGAAGCTATTCAAGGTCCTGAACCCTACCTCCAAATGCATTCTGCACTCAGTTCCTTTAAAGTACAGGCTAAAAGTCAAAATAGATTCATTACTCCACTAACATGAAATTCGGCTCAAGGAAGGTGGGCAGACTTTTGCCCAAAATGAGGAAAGCAATACAAAATTGTGGAGAGAAAAAGGATAAGGTATATGACAAGGAAAGATAAAAAGGAACTAGTGCAAGACTACTAGCTTCCATTTTGTTGGCTCAAGACGTCTAAAAAAAGGAATCATTTGGCCATGAAGATTTCGGAATGCATTTGCCTTAGGAGCCTTGTCATAAGATTACCAGAAATGTTCAGACTACCTTCCACTTGGAGGACAATGGAAATGCATTGTTTGAGAATCTTGTGGCCCAAAGCTCAGTGCGTAATATTTGTATGCAATATCATGGAGCTGCACTTTATCCCCCTTGTGGTCTGGATTCCTGTTTTTAGGCACATGGTTTGCTCACCGTGGCAAACCCGCATATTAACTGGTGTTGGTGCTTACATTGTTTACAACATCTTGATCAACTTGGCAGGAATCTCAGCAATTTTGGTTTTTCCTCCTCCTCCTCCTCCTCTCTCTCTCTCTTTGGTGTTTATGTTGTATGCTTTCATTTTAGTCTTTTGTTTTTCATACATACATTAGTGGATGTAATTTTTCCATTTATAAAAAAACTTGTTAGTTGTTGAGTCTGGGATCCAGTTACTATTTAGCTATTTTTCTCTTCCCCCCCTCCCTCTGTCCTCCCCCTTTTAGTAAACCCAGCAATTACTATATGTACGTTGGGTGGGGGGCATTTGGCAAAATGCACCAAATTGAGTTTACGGATAGATTTACTATTTCAGTCATTCCAGGGATGTTAACATCTGTCAGGACAAAAAGCCAATTTTGTTAAATAACATCTGAAATAAATTATTGCTATGGTTAACTTCCTATTCATTGTTCTGTATGAGAAGCTGAGAGATTGACTGGTTTATCTAGCAGCAGCAGCAACAACAGTAACCATTAAGGTAGTTTGGTTCAGAAAGCAACGGCACAAATGCTATAGGTTAGTCATAATATGTTGCATTTATTGCTTATTGACCACCTAAAACCACAGGCAAGTAGTAGAATATCCCTATTCAAAGAATCCTTTCAACAATCCTGAGAGAGAAACAATGAGCTCTCAACTCCCCTGTGCATGTTTCCAATCACACGCAATTATTCGCAGGGAACCATTACATATCAGCACAATGAAGAACGGGTATAAATAACTAGACGGATGCCAAACATACAGATCCCAGTGCTTACAAAAATATAATGGATTTATGCTCCAGAACAGTGTTTCTCAACCTGAGGGTCGGGACCCCTGGAGGGGTCTTGAGGGAGTGTCAGACGGGTCACCAAAGACCAACAGAAAACACAGTATTTTCTGGTGGTCATGGGGGTTCTGTGTGGGAAGTTTGGCCCAATTCTATTGTTCGTTGGGTTCAGAATGCTCTTTGATTATAGGTGAACTATATATCCCAGCAGCTACAACTCCCAAATGTCAAGTTCTATTTTCCCCCAAACTCCCCCAGTGTTCACATTTGGGCATATTGAGGATTTGTGCCAAGTTTGGTCCAGATCCATCATTGTTTGAGTCCACAGTGCTCTCTGGATGAAGGTGAACTATTATTTCTTTATTTCTTTATTATATTTATATCCTGCCCTTCTTGACCCCGAAGAGGACTCAGGGCAGATTACAGCGGAGGCGAAATTCAATGCCTTAAACAATTCAACAATTAAATAGCATTTAGTTAAAAATCTAAACGAGGTTAAAAGCAATTAAAACTCCAAAACTGAAGGTCAATGTCCACCAAACCCTTCCAGTATTTTCTGTTGGTCATGGGAGTTCTGTGAGCCAAGTTCGGTTCAATTCTATCGTTGGTGGAGTTCAGAATGCTCTTTGATTTTAGGTGAACTATAAATCCCAGCAAACTACAACTCCCAAATGACAAAATTAATCTCCCCCTCCCTCTCCCGTAACCCCACCAGTATTCAAATTTGTGTGTATTGGGTCGTTACATACGATTCATAACAGTAGCAAAATTACAGTTATGAAGTAGCAACGTAAAGAATGTTATGGTTGGGGGTCACCACAACATGAGGAACTGTATTTAGGGGTCCCAGCATTTGGAAGGTTGAGAAACACTGCTCCAGAATATGATTATAGACATTACTAGATATTTCAAGTGTGGCTACAACAAATACTGTATTATATTTTTTGACTTGGAAATTGCATTATGTGTGACGCCCTAACTTGTTAAACAATTAACTTTTGGGATAATAATGGTATAAAAAGACATCTTTACAAAATAACATTATGATTGTTGCTTTATTAGTCTAAATGAGCCATTAAGGACAGTCATTTAGGTCCTCAACAAGGCTTCCTAAAACTCATCTCAAAATGCTATCTATTGCCTCAGAAAACTTCAATTTCTCTCTCAGTTTGATCATTTCTTTATGCAACAGGCCAATGCTCTGTTCCCAGTGCTGGAGGCCCTACTTCACTCAAGCATTGCAGTGAGCCCTTGGTAGCAACCCCCAAATACCATATCAGTGGATATTCAAATCCCATGCAATGTTATAGTAAAATCAAGGGTTGCTTTTTGGAATAGAGAACCCATGGATATGATGACTTGACTGTGTCTTCACACCCCTGCTTCCCCTGAGGAATTAGACTAATGAGAGTGCTTTCTGCATGTCTCTATTTATGTTTCACTCTGTTTTTCCTTGTGCCACTATAGAAGTCAAGGCATGGAAATCCATAATGGGTGTAACTAGGCAACCATGAGATCTCAAAAACTCTGAGTTCTCAATGGACACACAGATTCTCCCCTCTCATTTCTTCCTTCCCTTTTGACTGAGATGATGGTGCCACATCTCCATAGAGCTCCTGAAGATGCTGCTTGTTATGTCACAATGGGAATCTGGTCTCCGTGGGGATGGAGATTTATAGGAGGCTACAACTTCCTCTGGGCCCAGTTGAAACAGGACTTGGTCATTTGTGGCATGGTTTACAGAAATCTACAAAGTATGTACAGTAATGATGTAGAAGGTAGAGCTGGCCAGTATGCTCACTGCCAGGTAAGAAGTTGCCAGAGGGCAAGAGCTAAGTTATTAAATATTTAATCACTGAAAAAGATAAGTAATAGAGGTTTAGGATTGAAAATGGAGGGGATTGCTATAGACTGGTGCCAATGGATATTGGGATTTGAAGCAATTCTGGAAACCTTGTGGAATATGGCTTCTAAGTAAATTAACAGTCAGACAGAGAAAGAACACACAGACTAAGATAATAGGAAAATGCAAGGATGTTTCAAAGTTTTGTTCAAGGACAGAATTTTTCATCCCAAAGAAGATAAAAGGGAAATCTGAGCTTGAAAGCTAAGCAGTGTCAGCCTTAGTTAGTACTCCAAGTAGATAGCTGCTAAGGAATACCAGTGCTGTGAGTTATACTTCAGAGGAAGAAACTGTCAAAAATATCTCTGAGTATTTCCATGAAAATGCAATATAATTCATATAACTCATGCAGTCACTATAAGTCGACAGGCAACTTGAAGGCACATGCTCATGCACACAATTTTTCAGTACTGGAATTTGTTTTGAAAGAATGCAAGCAAAGGTCCTAAAATCAAAACGGGAGCTAATTTGGAGAGTTAGGATGGGAGATAATCCGGTGTAGTAACAGCCACACAAACCAAATCTATATAAATAAAAATGTAATGTTCGTTTGTGGGATTAACATAACTAAAAAACCACTGGCGAATTGACACCAAATTTGGACACAATACACCTATCAGGCCAACGAGTGACCATCACTTATAAAAACACTGAAAAACACAGCAGAAGAGACTTAAAAAGCAAAAAAAAAAATTAAAAAATTACATTACAATGCATGCATATAACCACATGTATACACATATACACATACATATACATACATACACAAAACACATATACACAGACTGGGCCACAACAATGCGTGGCAGGAAATGGCTACTTCCAAATAAAGTACCGTATATTCCGGCATATAAGACGACTGGGCGTATAAGACGACCCCCAACTTTTCCAGTTAAAATATAGAGTTAAGATGACTCCCATGCATAAGACTACACCCGCATATAAGACGACCCCTGACTTTTGAGAAGATTTTCTTGGGTTAAAAAGTAGTCTTATACGCCAGAATATACTGTAAGTATATCCCACTCTAACCTAACCAATTACATGTTACATGTTTCAGTAGACGTTTGGGCTCCGCAGCATATGACAATTTACTTCCACAAAGAATGATCTAAAAGACAGAACGAACATCCTGTTCTTGAATTAAATAGGAAGACCTTCAAAGATCTCTCATGGGAGAGAGTTCAGGAAATTCTGGCCCATTTTCAAAGACTGACTATTGCCTTGTCCAAGTACATTATCTTCACTTTCCGATTTCAACACTAAGCCATTGGAGTCAACGTCATAATGACCCTACATTTGAATTAGAGCTGACCTGTTCCTTTCTGCCTAATGCAAAAGAAATTACATTTTGGATATGTATTGGCGAAGAAAAGAAAAGAGCTGACCTAAAGAACTGACCTATTCATCACACAGGCCAGTTGTTAAATGTACCAAACCCTCTAGGGGCCACTATTGAGCTATGACAGAATACTCACCATGCAGATTTATGCTGCCCCCTATGCACTTCATAGTGTTTTCTTATCCAAGGACTACTCAGAGGTGGTTTTGCCATTTCTTTCCTCTGAAATAAAGCCTGCATCTCATATTTCTTGGTCTCCCATCCAAGCACAACCAGGGCTGAACCTGATTAGCTTCCAAGATCAAGTGGGATCTGGTATCTGTGGTTCTCAGTCTGTGTGTCCCCAGATGTTTTGGCCTTCAACTCCTTGAAATCTTACTGGGATTTCTGGAAGCTGTGGGCCAAAACACTTGGGGACACACATGTTGAGAACCACTGCTGTAGGGTATTTATTTAGACAGACTTGTTCCTTTATCCTCAAAAACATACATGCATTTATCTCCATCTGTGAAGTTCTAGGGAGGTGAAGACTCTTAGAAAACCGTTTTGTTTAATAACCATGACACCATACCCTCTGACATTTCATGGGTGAAAAGTGGGTCATGTATAGTTAAGTGACATCAGTGTATGGTCAAAATGGGGAAAATGGTTAATGAAAAAGGACTGACAAGCTAAGAGAAGCTGTAACAGTATCTTTTGTCAGAGTTAATGGCAGTGGTTCCCAACCTTTGGTCCTCCAGGTGTTTTGGATTTCAGCTCCCACAATTCCTAACAGCTGGTAAAATGACTGGGAGTTGAAGTCCAAAACATCTAGGGGTTCAAAGGTTGGGAATCAATGGTCAACAGCAGTGGTTCTCAATCTGTGGGTCCCCAGGCGTTTTGGCCTACAACTCCCAGAAATCCCAGCCTGTTTACCAGCTGTTACGATTTCTGGGAATTGAAGGCCCAAACATCTGGGGACCCACAGGTTCAGAACCACTGGTCTACAGAGAAGGACAGGATTCTATGCCTCCTTTCCCCTCCCTTAACTCTGAAATTTATGGGATCACCATAAGTTGACAGGCAATTGGAAGGCATATACATCTAGGTTAGATTACTGCAACACCCTCTACGTGGGGTTGCCTTTGAAGACTGCTCGGACGCTTCAAATAGTTCAGCGAGAGGCAGCCAGGTTAATAATTGGAGCGGTGTACAGGGAGCACACAACTCCCATGTTACGCCAGCTCCACTGGCTGCCAGTTTGCTATCGGGCATAATTCAAAGTGCTGGCTTTCGCTTATAAAGCCCTAAATGGCCCCGACCCAATTTACCTGCCCGAACGCATCTACTCTTATGAACCACCGCAAAGATTAAGATCTTTTGGGGAGGCCCTACTCTCGGTCCCATCACAGGTGCATTTGGTGGGGACGAGAGACAGGGCCTTCTCAGTAAGTGACCCTCGGTTATGGAACTCCCTTCCTAATAAGATTAGGTCAGCCCCCTCTCTCTTGTCCTTTAGAAGGATGATAAAAACATGGCTGTGGGACTGAGCCTTTGGGACTGTGCAATGAGGTAGCGATAGGAACCCTTAGTATGCCAACCAAATTCAATATGGTTGTTGAGACAGTTTTAACTAGTGGATTTTAAGGTCGAGATATGTGATTTTAATGCTTTTGTATATGCATGGTCTAATATGTTTCGGCATTGAATGTTTGCCGTCTATATGTTGTGCTCCGTCCTGAGTCCCCTTCGGGGTTGCAAAACACAGACAAAACACAGTTTGCAAGCTTGGTAGTTGATTAAATGTCCTTTGACCAGTATCTGGCCACTTGGAGTGCCTCTAGTGTTGCCGCAAGGAGGTCCCCCATTGTGCATGTAACAGGGCTCAGGTTGCATTGCAGCAGGTGGTCAGTGGTTTGCTCTTCTCCACACTTGCATGTCGTAGATTCCACTTTGTAGCCCCATTTCTTAAGATTGGCTCTGCATCTCGTGGTGCCAGTGTGCAGTCTGTTCAGCGCCTTCCAAGTCGCCCAATTTTCTGTGTGCCCAGGGGGGAGTCTCTCATTTGGTATCAGCCATTAATTCAGGTTCTGAGTTTGAGCTTGCCACTTTTGGACTCTCGCTGGCTGGGGTGTTCCAGTGAGTGTCTCTGTAGATCTTAGAAAACTATTTCTAAGACATCTGGGCGTCCCCTGGGCAACATCTTCATAGATGGCTGATTCTCTTACTCCAGAAGTGACCAGAAGCGCAGAAGCGACTTTCAGCATTTAAAAGTGGTAGTGTGTACCTTAGGCATAATAATCAGATGTGAAATGAATATGATGGATTTTAAGAATCTAGTGAACTAACTTGAAATAAAAGAGCACAACTGCTGGTTGAGCACCTCAACGAGAACTGAGCATTGTCTCCATCCACTAACAAAAGGTCACCCAGTCTCACATTCATTGCATGATGATGGGAAATCCTTGCATGAACCAAGGGGAAATTGGATTTTGTGACCTGGCCCTAAGATGATGAACAAGGGAGATTAATTGTTCCATTGCTTGCCAAGAAACAAGGCATTTTAATCAATGGTTAGTACTAAACTGGAACAAATGTTTTTGTTGAAAGCTAGTTTTTAGTTTTGTTTCCATCTGGGTGGAAAAAGAGGACTTGCCAGGCTATTGCTATCAAGGAACTGTGTGATCACTTCCATGATACTTAGACCCAGAGCAATATTTTTGTGCTAATTAGCAGAGACTGTATGAGGTTATAAACACACTCCACGTGCCAATAAACACCCAGCCTGGAACCACATATTTAATCACATGCCTTTATTTGCACTTGAGTTTCTCTTCAAATGAATTTATATGGTGTAGAGTTATGGCCAAGGACCATTCAATCCCCATTTTTGAAAGTAGCAAAAGATCAGTCCATGTTAAACAGAAATTAAAGTGAGGAATGGTATAACAAAAACAATAGCATACTATAGCTAATGAAATAACTCTTTTGTTCTGAAACAATCTGGTTTAGTTAAATGTAACATTCAAGCACAACATAGAAAAATTACTTTGGGAACTAAATATCTGACACCTCCCCCCCCCCTCCAAATATCCAACATGAAATTCTGGAAACTATTGTCAGGAAAAAATATTTTCTCACATCTGCACTGCTTAATGCAATTTTAAGCCAGTGATTTCACCATGCGGATAATTACATAGGAAATCTTGAAACCAGTTTGAGGCCTAGATGGTGAATACACAAACCACGGAGCATTGATGTGCATTAAGGGCTTTCTTTTAAGAGCTTTTGTGAGCATTTGTTGTCTGGCCACTGAAGTTAGAAGCTATCTTCGAACTGCATTAAATGGTCAGTATAGAGACAAAGGACAGGACCTTCTCAGTGGTGCCCCCCCCCTCCCCCGGCTATGGAATTCCCTTCCCAGGGATATTAGATCAGCCTCCTTCCTCCTGACTTTCTGAAAAAAAGTAAAGACCTGGCTCGTTGAGAAAGCTTTTGAAAATGCAGCGGAATAGATAACACGGAGCTATGAATGTTGAACATGGAGTGGCCAGACGATGTTTCTGGATAACGTTTGTAACAAGATGACACCAATGATTATATGCTTTAACGGTTTTTATTTATGTTTTATATTGTAATGTTGATTGTTCTTAATGGCACTTTTATGAATGCCTGACATCGAATTGTGCCAATCTGTAAGCTGACTTGAGTCACCATATGGCTGAGAAAGGTGGGCTATAAATACCGTAAATCAATAAATAAATAGATGGGGCTTGCATTTCAAATCAGCAAAGGCAATTCAAAAATCTCTTGGTGACCTTTTAAACACACCAAAATTTTTATCTCATTGGAAGAACTCTGACGACAAGAATTCTGCATATTTTCCCCATCACTTGATGAAACTTCATTTGTCCCTAGACATATGCAGCATGACTGGATTCATGTCTATTAAGTCACTCAAAAATATTGATTTGTTTTTTTAGAAGTTTGATTACAAACTGCCAGAATGGTGGCATTTCAAGGGACTCATTTGTAAGACATGATTTGGAAGCTATTTGTAGATGTTCAGACTAGAATCTGATGCTCACAAATCCATCTGGGCCGGGCTTTAGCACAGCGGGCTAACCACCAGCTGTAGAAAATCTTGCTGATCGAAAGGTTGGCAGTTCAAACCTGGGTTGGGGTGAGCTCCCACTGTCAGCCCAGCTTCTGCTCACCTAGAAGATCGAAAACAGCAATTTGGATAGATAAATAGGTACCGCTGTAAACGGGAGGTAATAAAAGGCACCCATAAGGACATGCCGGCGATTTGATTGGGAGGACATCTAGTAAAGTTTCTCGGCATGGAAGATGAAGCGACAGCACCCCCTCTCCCCGGTGGCCAGTCGAGCATAGCCTCCAGATGCTGGAGATGGAAAAAGATGGGAAAGCCTATATACCTCTGTTTATGTATTGTCTGTCCTTGTCAATTGTATAAAGGTATTGAATGTTCATTGTATATGTGTTCTATAATCTGCCCTGAGTCTCCTCGAGGAGATACAGCGGAATATAAAGAAAGTATATTATTATTATTATTATTATTATTATTTTATTTTATTTTATTTATAATTCAAACTTATATGCTGCCACTCCCCTGGGGCTTAGAGAGGCTTACAAGAACAGGCTAAAATCTAACACAATTTAAAAACAATTTAAAACAATTTAAAAACAATTTAAAAACAATATCAGAGATCAAAGGCCTGTCGAAACAGAATTATTATTATTATTATTATTATTATTATTATTATTATTATTATTATTATTAGAAACACAACAAGATGAGTCCACAGCAAACAAGATCACTCTGCTGGCTGTTTTATTGGATCACATGTCGGACACTTCCCAAGTGTCTAGGACTATGTGATATATCAGCGAATAATGCATGCAGATCCCAGTAAGGTGGCCTTCTGCAGCTGTCAGATGGTAATTTTGTCAGCACCAATTGTGTTTAAGTGCAGGCCAAGGTCTTTAGGTACTGCACCCAGTGTGCCAAATCATCATCATCATCTGTGGACAATATGCATGGAATTATGAGTTTGCTACATTGCACTGTGACTTTGATCTGAGGTTGCTTGAGTAATACTGTAAATTGTATCTTGATTGTTAGATTGTTCGTGTATCTTGATTGTTAGATTGTTCGAATTTTGGAATAGGGCACTGGGACAACAGGGTTCAAATACTCAGTGACCTTGGACAAATCTTTCTCAGTGTCAGACAATGGCAAGCGCTCTTTGAAAAAATCTTGCCGAGAAACTGCTACGATCAGTTTGCCATAGAGTTGCCATAAATCATACAACATTTCAGGATATACAATAGCAACAATTCAGGCCAGTTAGGTGTTTTGGCTTTTCAGCAATATAGTTTTTAATAATGTATGTAGATCAATTTGTTTTCTGTTTCAGAAAACAACCAACCTGGCAGTTCTTTCCCGTTCATTAATCATGTGCCACAAGACCTCTGCTTAGCATTCTGACACATTACTATTTATTCCTGCTCCTATATTTTCAGTTATAATGTGTAGGAAAAACACCTGCATCATAATCAGTAGCACTGATTTGCTGAAGGAAATTGCTGTTTATAAGACAATTTCCAAGGGCCAAGGGTGCATTGCTCAGTCAGTCTAGACTCCTAGCTTACCACAATTAAAAGTTAATATCCTTACAATGTTAATAGAAGGCAATAATCCTATCCATTTTATAATTTGAGACAAATCTGAATGGATGGCCCCGTTTCCTGAAGTCATAGAGAGGTCACAGAGATCATTTCTTTGGAAGCTAACATTGGCTAATCTTTTCTGCTTCAGTAGGCAACCAGTGGCCATGATTAACTGGGTTTTTTCCTAAAGTTGCCTTCTTTGTCCATAGCAGAGCATTTGAAATTCATTCTGTAAAAACAAGTGATTACCCATTAGAACGGAGCAAAAAGCCAACAACAATTTAACAATGATAGGCATGTTTAAATATTTGAAAGGATGTCATATTGAGTAGGGAGCTAGCTTGTTTTATTCTGCTCTAGAGACTGAGATAAGGATCAACTGGTTCAAAATACAGGAAAGGAGATTTCACCTAAACATTGCCAAAAAAAAAAAAGATACTAAGAGCTATTTTCTACAACTCTCTCACAAACATGCAGCAGGCAGACGTTATTCCACCCTCTCTCCTACTACATGCATTCATCTATTAGTGGAGTTTTATGTGTTTATGTGCTGTTAACTTGTGGCAGCCACAATAATTTCATAAGCTTGTTGTAGGTTTTTTGGACTATATGGCCATGTTCTACAAGCATTCTCTCCTTACGTTTCGCCTGCATCTATGGCAAGCATCCTCAGAGTTGCAGGCGAAATGTCAGGAGAGAATGCTTCTAGAACATGGCCATGTAGTCCAAAAAACCTACAACAACCCAGTGATTCCAGACATGAAAGCCTTCAACAATTTCATAGGGTTTTCTTCAGTAAGAAATTTCAGAGATAGTTTTTTGGGGGAAAGGATAACATTTGAAATAATAATTTTTTGAAAAACCAGAATCTTGGAGAAAAATGGCATTCACAACCATTTGAAAATCATAACCTTTTGTAAAAGCATGATCTTCCAGAGAAGAGCCAAAAATTCTTCTCCTCAGTGGTATATATCCACATGTACTTATGCAAGGCAATTTGGCTTCCAGTTGTTAGACTGATAACCTAGTTGTCTCTGATCTGTCAGGAACAGAGATGATGTCAAATGTCCATATTATTCAGAGATACTGAAACTTATATGAACTGCCTTGGAATGGCTGCTATAGATTCTACAAAAGGGCCAGGTTTATGCCCCGAAATTTCAGGGCCTGGGATACTTCTGACCTCGTAGCCCTTTGGAGATTGATTGTGTGAAAAGAGCTTTTCTTTGTGTATTGATGACTTCTATTCTTTATTTGTAAATCAATGTTTTAAATAGTTTTACTTCTGTTTTAATTATACATTTGCTTTATGCATTTTCTTTCTGTATTGTAAGCTATTTTGAGTTCCAGCATTGGGAAAGTAGATAAAGGTATAAATAAAATAATAGATAGAGGGCATACTCATCGAAATTGAAGAAGATATAACCTACTATCTTGCTCTGGTTGGTTTTTTAAATCCTATCTCTCTGACCAATGTTCTTCTATTTAATTCTTACCTGTCAATCTATTTATGAGCCAATAGTCCCGAGTCAATGAAAATCAAGGAAATGTTCATCAATCTGCATATCAAAACCCACCTGTTTAGCATATAAAGTCTTTGATCAACTACAAAACTTACAAATAAAGTTTCCACTTTTCGCATACACTCGAACTAAAACTGTACTACTTTAAATAACACCACTTATTGTTGGGATAAACCAGGCATTGATCCACTTATCTCAAAATGCAGTGGTTTATCTAGTAGCTACATTGCAGGCATGGGAAAACTTCAGCTCTCCAGGAGTTTTGGACTTCAACTCCTAGAAAGCTGAAATCTAAAACAGCTGGAAGTTTGAAGTTTGCCCATGCCCATGCCTGTGATGTAGCCACTAGATAAACACTGCATTTTGAGATAAATGGATCAAGAGTTCTGAGTCACATTGAAAAAGGTGGCGATAGCAAACCTCCAGCAATACATGGAGCGAGAGTTGCCAGATGTTCAAGCTGGGTTTAGAATAGGCAGAGGAACGAGAGACCAGATTGCCAATATCCGCTGGATAATGGAGAAAGGCAGGGAGTTTCAGAAAAACATCTATTTTTGCTTCATTGACTATTCTAAAGCCTTTGACTGTGTGGATCATAATAAATTGTGGCAAGTTCTTGGTGGGATGGGCATCTGTTGAAAATAGCAACCTTCTTCAAGCCTCCACTAGTAATTTGTTTGTATATTATTGTGTTTGCTTACTGTATTTGTGTGTGTGTTCTGTTATGCATCTTCCTTTAGTCTATGTTTTTTGAGGTTGTGGGAGGGGCTGCAGACCACATGATCACATCTGAGACTGCTCAGAGCTCAGACTGCATTTTAGATGGCAGACTTCATTAGACGCTCAGAATGTAAAGATGTTGTTGTTGATTCTAAGAAAGATGCCCTGTGTTATCTGCACAGAGAAACCACTTCAAATCTATCTGTAACTGAATTATGTACCTGTATGCTGAATACATGAAGGTTGTGAGTAAATTGTATATGTTACTTTTAACGAAATCTACTTTATGTTTGTCTCTTGATAGCATGATATTTTATGGGAGAGTAGATGTATTTTTGGGCAACCGAAAAGAACTTCAGAAGAACTGAAGAACACACTTAAAGGGACTGGTCTTGCCGTGAGACTCCCCTTTGTCCGAAGGATTGGAGAAGGGGATTTGGCTCTAAAGACTCCAGTCCTGGCCCTGAAATCTGGTACTTCTAAATGGCATCCGTGTTTGAGCTCTTGTTGCCTTGTTGTAAAACGTAATCATTCTCTAATCATTTGTAAAGCGTAATTTTCAAATTCTACAGCACTGCTGACCTCCAGCTGGAGCGCTCAAGGGCCGGGGCTTCCCAGTTCTCAATGTCTATGTAGTGTATAATTGTAATTGTTTGTACTGGCATTGAATTTTGCCATTACTTATGTGTAAACCGCTTTGAGTCCCCTTCGGGGTGAGAAAAGCAGTATACAAATACTGTAAATAAATAATCATTCTCTTGAGGGGAAGCTTCCCACAGGAGTGGAAATCATCTATCGGACAGAAGGCAAGCTATTTAACCTCAGCAGATTGAAAGCAAAAACCAAGGTTACAACATCTGTTATAGAACTCCAATATGCTGATGACAACGTCATCTTTGTTCATTCAGAAGAAGACCTACAAGCCACTCTAAACACCTTCGCAGAAGCATATGAGAAGCTCAGCCTGTTATTGAACATCAAGAAAACCAAAGGGCTCTTCCAGCAGTCACCAGCCAATCCCTCTCCAATGCCAGAAATACAGCTTAATGGTGTAACATTAAAAAATGTTGATTATTTCTGCTACCTTGGCAGCTACCTCTACACAAAAGTCAACATTGACACTGAAATACGACACTGCCTGAGCTCTGTGAGTGCAGCTTTTTTCCAAATGAAGCAGAGAGTTTTTGAGGACCGGGACATCTGTAGAGATACCAAGGTGCTTGCTTATAAGGCTATTGTCCTCCCAACCCTGCTATACGCCTGCGAAATGTGGACTGTTTACAGACGTCACATACAACTCCTGGAATGATTCTATCAGTGCTGCCTCGGGAAAATCCTGCATATCTCTTGGGAAGACAAATGGACAAATGCCAGCGTGCTGGAAGAAGTAAAGACCACCAGCATTGAAGCAATGGTCCTCCGCTATCATTTCCGCTGGACCAGCCACGTTTGGATGCCCGACCACCATCTCCCAAAGCAGTTGCTCTACTCTGAACTCAAGAATGGAAAACAAAATGTTGGAGAGCAGGAAAAGAGATTTAAAGACGGGCTCAAAGCCAACCTTAAATCTCTGGCATAGACACTGAGATCTGGGAAGCCCTGGGCCTTGAGCACTCCAGTTGGAGTTCAGCAGTGACCAGCAGTGCTATAGAATTTGAAGAGGCATGAATGGAGGGCGAAAGAGAGAAACGTGCCAACCCCAACCAAGACTGCCTATCACCTGGAAACCAATGCCCTCACTGCAGGAAAAGATACAGATCAAGAATAGGGCTCCCCAGTCACATATTACACTGACAACCCAGAAAACTGACCTTGGAAGATTATCCTACTCGGACAATGAGGGATCACCTAAGTAAGTGTAAAGCATAATCATTCTCTAAGCAATGTGTTTGAGTTTCAGCCTTCTGCTATTCTCATTGCTAAAATCAGGCAGCATTGGATTTATTCCAAAATTACACTTGACCTTTTATTTTGGAAAATTGCTCCATTGTATGAACATATCCCTTGGGCAGGGCCCTCCTCTTAAAGAAGTATTAGCTATTTTGTTAGGAACTATAGACTACATGCTTGGCCTCTTATATGCATCAAAAGGGGGAAGATTTTAATTGCAGATGTCTTCCAGATGTCGTTAATTTAAACAAAATGTGTACGGGGAAAATGTCTGTGAAATTGAGTGTGGACATTGGCTTTTACACACTTCATACCCATCACATTTCTTCTGTAAATGCTGTACAGTATTAACTATAAATATTTACAAACAGGTATGTATATCTTCATTTCTTTCCATTCCTTAGTTCACTGATGGCCTTTCATGTGCTTATGACACATAGGAATCTATACTTCAGATTCTGCCTCGACTTTCTTGAAACATGAAACAAAATCTAATAAACCCTTTGGCTGAAGAGCTGTTAAAGCATCAAAGGAAACATTCTGAAATTCCCTTAATCAAGGAAACAACAGCAAAAACCTGAGTGTTTATTTATTTATTTATTGTGTCAGGAGAAACCAGACATTTGTATTACATTTTTAACAAAACACAAACAGACAAAACACAAAGTTTGCAAGCTTGGTAGTTGATTAATGGTAGGTTACATACCTGTGACCATCTTTCTTCGAGTGGTGCTCTGCGAATTCACACTTGTGGAGAGTCTGCGCCTGCGCGGGCTCCAACGGAAAACTTCTACTTTTGAAACTTTTAAAGTTTTGGCGGTAACCCCGCCCAGCCCCGGCAGGGGATAAAAGGGCGCCCCGCGGCGCCGCTCCAATTCCTACGCCGCCACGGTAGCGAGAAATTGGAGGTTTGCCTGAGGGGAGGCCAGGCGGGTTAGTGTGAATTCGCAGAGCACCACTCGAAGAAAGATGGTCACAGGTATGTAACCTACCATTTTTCTTCGTGGTCTCTGCGAATGCACACTAGCAAGCTCAGGTCCCGGAGGCGGGAATGAAGCAAGGGTACGGTGGTCAGGATGCTGAGTGAGTAAAGCAGGAAGGAAGCTAGTAAGAGATTGGCTCCTCATCAGATACAGCCTCAGTCAATGGAAATATTGACAAGAAGGTAGAGAAGGAACAGACCTGCATGCAAAACACCATAATACAAAGTATGGGAACAATGGGGCATGACTAATGAGACAGGAACATGCTGCCTATGAATAAGAGGTTGACTTTAGCCCACTTACTTTAGAAGAGTGGATTTAATTAGTAAACGCCAGAGATTATCCTATATATTCATATATAAGTCTAGAAATTTCAGTTAAAAATCAACCTTAAAAACGTGGGTTGACTTATCCACAGGCCAGTGTAGGACA
>NW_026847438.1:150216253-150406253 GCF_025583915.1 Anolis sagrei ordinatus
TGTGCCTTCAGAAGGAGTGTGACCCCGTCTAGCACAGGCTATGATCCTATACCCTGTTCTGCCTTACGACTGACCAGGAGTACCTTTGTCTTGTCAGTTTGTTGCCTCTCATCCTGTCCATTACCGATTATAGGCACTGGTTCAGGATCAGGACGGCAAAGTTTTCTCCAGAGTAGACATGAACTTGTCCTTCAGATTAAATAATGGCCACTTCAGATTTTCAGAGTTCTTTTATTAGAGTGAAACTGTAGGAGGCCGATCCTGCCCATAGAATAAAAGGTGCCCAAATACTCCCCCATCCTGCATATCTTGTATTTCAAAAGATATAGTGAATTCTCATGTCATGCTGATTTTAGTGCAGTTTTGAGCACAGAGAAGGAGAAACGCTTCTGTGAGGTCATTGGGAAGATAAAGAGCTAAAAGTCTGTAATGATTCACCCTTAAAAGCCAAAACTCTAATTTTAAAAAATTGATTGAACCAAGAAAGACACTACTTTTCATCAAAAGAAAGCATTTGTAGGCATATGACTGTATACATGGTGACTAATGGGGTTGGGGGGAGCCCCTGATGGTGCAATGGGTTAAACCACTGAGCTGCTAAACTTGTTGACGGAAAGGTTGCAGGTTCGAATCCGGGGAGCAGCATGAGCTTCCACTGTCAGTCCCAGCTTCTGTGAGAAGATCAATAGATACCGCTCGGGTAGGAAGGTAATGGTGCTCCATACAGTCATACCAGCCACATGACCTTGAAGGTGTCTATGGACAACGCTGGCTCTTCGGCTTAGAAATGGAGATGAGTACCAACCCCCAGAGTCAGACACAACTGGAATTAATATCAGGGGAAAACCTTTACCTTTACTTAATAGGGGCCGACCAATGGCAAGATGGATGGATGGCATCCTTGAAGTGACTGGACTGACCTTGAAGGAGCTGGGGGTGGTGACGGCCGACAGGGAGCTCTGGCGTGGGCTGGTCCATGAGGTCACAAAGAGTCGGAGACGACTGAACGAATAAACAACAACAATAGGGTTGGGTTCCCTATTTTTATCCAGGGCTTCAAACTGCAATTATTTATGTATTTTTAATAGTAAGTACTAATAATCTAGGTGTTACATCAAGTAAAACAAAATTAATAGCAGAAATGACAAGAAATATACTTCTTTTGTTGTTGTAGTGAGAGTGGATTTTGAAGGTTTATATTTAAACAGCGAGCTGCCACTTTCACTTGCCGAGAGTCTCCTGGCAGGGGACATAAGGGCAGAGGGATTTTGCTAATTAGTAGCTTGAGACGGCTCTGCCTGTGCAGCACCCTACAGAGTTTGCTGGATTTTCAAAAACAGCCTTATTATTTGATATTAGCGTTAAATTGCCCATTTTCATTTTGGTTAGTAAATCCTTTAGTGCATGCATTTGTAAGTTCCAGGATTCTGACATGCATTTGATTAGTAACCAAATAAAAAGTAAAACAAGCATAGCAACTGTATGCATGAAAATAAAATTGAAAGCCAAAGAGTCCTGACAACAGTTTTAATCTGAAAAATAGTCTGGCGTTCTTCATCATCCAGAGTTGTGAAGACGCCTAGAATACTATTTTGCTGAATAGCAATAACTAGCCACCATACGCTCCAACATTTCATGGGTGAAAACCGGAATATATATAGTCAAATAATATCCTAGTGTGGTCAAGATGGAACTACTTATAAAGAAGAAGCTACGAAAGACTGCAACAGTTTGTTTTTGTCAACTCTGGGCCAGAATCCTCTTACTGCATGATTTATTATATTTTCACTAGTTAGATCACTGTTTTTATGCTGAGAGAGGACTGAGACAAAGAAAATATTGACCGATTTGGCCTTTTCTCTCTCCCCTGTTAGCATTTCACTGTCTTTATACAGTGGGCTTTGTTGTTGTTTATTTGTTCAGTCACTTCCGACTTTTTGTGAACTAGCCGAGTCTACCATTATGATAACGATGTGTCCTTCCATGCAGCCATATAACCCAGAATTTATTTATTTATTTGTCGTGTCAGGGCAACCAGTCAATTGTATTACATTTCTAACAGAACAAAACAAACAAACAAACAGGCAAAACACAACATTTGCAAGTTTGGTAGTTGATTAAATGTCCTTTGACCAGTATCTGGCCACTTGGAGTGCTTCCGGTGTTGCTGCAAGAAGGTCCTCCATGGTGCATGTGGCAGGGCTCAGGGTGCATTGCAGCAGGTGGTCAGTGGTTTGCTCTTCTCCACACTCGCATGTTGTGGATTCCACTTTGTGACCCCATTTCTTGAGGTTGGCTCTGCATCTCGTGGTGCCAGAGCGCAGTCTGTTCAGCGCCTTCCAAGTCGCCCAGTCTTCTGTGTGCCCAGGGGGGAGTCTCTCATTTGGTATCAGCCATTGGTTGAGGTTCTGGGTTTGAGCCTGCCACTTTTGGACTCTCGCTTGCTGAGGTGTTCCAGCAAGTGTCTCTGTAGATCTTAGAAAACTATTTCTAGATTTAAGTCGTTGACGTGCTGGCTGATACCCAAACAGGGGATGAGCTGGAGATGTCTCTGCCCAGAATATCAAGGCAGATAATCCACAATATCTGCTTTGAACTGGTCTATGAGTCTACATTGTCATATAATCCAGTTCAATGTGGATTTTATACAGCTGTGTGGAAGGGACTTACTTCTCACCTCCAGTGTCAGAGGCGGTATACTGACGGCTGGGGAATATGAGCAGGAGCAGGGACTATTGTATTCATGTCCTGCTTGTGAGCTTCCTATAGGCATCTCATTGGCCACTGTGATGATAGAATGCTGGGCAAGTGTTCTTGTGTTCCTATGGTAATATGTAAGTCACAAAGGGCTTCCAAAACCAATTCTGAGTGAGAGCAGTATTTCCTGTGTAGTACCTTCCTCACTCTGGAGATATAATAATAATAATAATAATAATAATAATAATAATAATAATAATAATATAATAACAACAAAGTAAAATCAATGTATTATTGTTGTTGTTTATTCATTCAGTTGCTTCTGACTCTTTGTGACTTCATGGATCAGCCCTCATGGAGCATTTGGGCTTTATTTCCTGGACTGGTTTGATCTTCTTGCGGTCCAAGGCACTCTCAGAATGTTCCTCTATCACCACAGCATCTATCTTCCTTCGCTCAGCCTTCCTTATGGCCCAGCTCTCTCATCCATAGGTTACTATGGGGAATACCATTGCTTTAACTATGCAGACCTTCGTTACCAGTGTGATGTCTCTACTCTTCACTATTTTATCGAGACTGGTCATTGTTCTTCTTCCAAAAAGTAAACTTCTTCTGATTTCCTAGCTGCAGTACGGGTCTGCAGTAGTCTTTGCGTCTAGAAATACAAGGTCTGTTACTGCCTCTACGTTTTCTCCCCTATTTGCCAGTTATTAATCAGTCTGGTTCCCATAATCTTGTTTTTTTATGTTTATCTGTAACCCAGCTTTTTGCACTTTTTTCTTTCACCTTGGTTAGAAGGCTCCTCAGCTCCTCCTTGCTTTCAGCCATCAAAGTGGTATAATCTGCATATCTAAGGCGGTTAATGTTTCTTCTAGCAATTTTAACTCCAGCCTTGCATTCATCAAGCCCTGCATATCACATCGCATGATGTGTACTGCATACAAGTTGAATAGGTTGGGTGAGAGTATACAACCCTGCCCTACTCCTTTCCCAATCTTGAACCAGTTTCTTCTTCTGTACTCTGTTCTTACTGTTGCTACTTGGACATTATACAGATCCTTCAGGAGACAGACAAGGTGACTTGGGATGCCCATCCCACCAAGAACTTGCCACAATTTATTATAAACCACACAGTCAAAGGCTTTAGAATAGTCAATAAAACAGAAATAGATGGGGTTTTTTTCCTGAAATTCCCTACCTTCCTCCATTATCCAGCAAGTATTGACAATGTGGTCTCTCATTCCTCTGCCTTTTCTAAACCCAGCTTGTATATCTGGCAACTCTCTCTCCATGTATTGCTGGAGTCTTCCTTGCAGCATCTTGAGCATTACCTTACTGGTATGTGAAATAAGTGCCACTGTATGGCAATGGCCTTATCATTTCCTTATTCTTCCTCTTGCTCTGAACATAACAACCAAACAACCAAAACAAAAATAATGACAAAACCTTTTTAATTAGTTTAACTAAAATCCCTAGTGAGCCTAAGCTTCTTCTGAGCTTTAGCTTTTCTGACTTCCTTCTACAAGCATGGCTAATAGTTTGTAATCCTTTTTGTTTTTTCCTCTCATTCTCTCATTTCTTGTACATGGCTTTTTAAAATCTCAGCTCATGTGAAAGTTTTTTTTATAGTCACTCGGGTTTTTTAGACACCTCTCCCTTTTATTCTCCAGGAACCATTTAGAACATTGTCTTAAATATTTTTCATCTTTAAGAAACTCCTCGAAATAATGAATTTTCCTACATTGGAGCATTTCTTTTCATGGGATTTCCTTACATTTACTGAAATCAGTTTTCTCAAAATCCACAGTGAGTGTCTCGCCATATTTGGCTTCTTCTTTCCACTGTATAGCAAAAACCAAGAACACATGGTCATTCTCATTCTCTTTTCCCACCCAACTGATCTCTTTTGCTTAGGATTAAATCCAAAATTGTGAATTCCCTTGTTGCTTCTTCCACCCCTTTCTACAATGAAATTATCTGCAAGTCCAGTGAGGAAATCACTGGACCTTACAATCCTGACAGAAGGTGTCTCCAAACAGATATTGGTGATTGAAGTACCCCATTACTGCTATCTCTCTCCTTTTTTGAATATTTGGTATTTTGTTGTAGGAAAGCATCACCTAAATCTTCAGTCTGGCTGAAGGGCTTTCAACAGATGGCCAAAATGAGGTTACATTTGTGACTCTGTCCTTTATCCCCCCCCCCCCCCGCCACCACCACCCATAGGCTCTCAATTTGCTTTTTGTGCTCTGAACCATGGATCTTTTTCAAAAGGGCAACCAACTGGCAAGGAAACAAATCTGGCATAACTGTTGTAGGCCACTGCAACAACTCTATTATCAATCCATGGTCATCATTCCATATACATAGCAGCTTAGCTGTCCAGGTTTATCCCTAATGTCCCCCATGAAATGGCCACAAAATTATCTGTTTTTCTCTTCCTGTTTGGTGAGCTCCAAAGACTAAGGCAGAAACTGAATAAAGATAATATGTGCCCAAACAAACCAGTGAGCAAAAGTCTCACTCCCATTGCCCATGTGCTAAAGGAGAGCTCACATTCAAAAACAAAGAAAGTGATCCACACAAACTGTTGAACAGCACAGCCAAACTATCCATAGCCATCTCTAAAACATAGCTCACCATCTTCTTTCTGCTCAGATAAGCATTATGTTGAGATTTCAGTCAGGACCACAAATAAAAGGGCCTATGCCCGGTGAGCTTCCACTAACCAGATCAGCCATGACAGAGAACAAAGCTCTCTGTCAGGGTTTAACAGCAAGCTACAGAGGTTTATTACAGTTTGGCCAAAAGAAATGGAAGTACTGAGTCACCATTTGAAAATGTACAAGTATTCCTTCAAAGAAAAATACATGATATTTTACACACTTTTGATAGCTATTCAGACTTCCAACACCTAACCCCTGATTGACTGAGAAGTGAGATGCCTAGGATCCACGGACACAGGAGAAGGGGTTCTCCATGGCAAGAAGAACTGTGTATTATGGTTGGTTTAAAGGTCCAGTGCCTTTCAGAGACAACCTCATGGAGGACATGAAACTGAAGAGAATGATGATGTGGGTGTACAGATGATTCCTTGATTGACTTAAATGTCCAGCCCCAAAGAAGATGGTGCAAGGCATAGAAGACAAAAGGTGATGACGCTGGATATCCAGAGGTTCAGCTATCCTTTCAAAAGACTAATTTATGCATCTTTGTTTAGCCTTGTCTTCTGTGAAAGCCACAAGCCTCTGGACACATCTGGACAGGTAAATAGTATAAAACACAGCCCCATTGATAAAGGGGTTAACTGTATTTCACTAATATACAAAGGAGATTACATTTTCCAGGTCCGGGAGATTGCTGGAGGGATATTTTCTGATAGCTCAGCAATCTCAGTTCCCAGGGGCTTATACTAATAAAGGAGGCTGGGAGAACAGATGCCTTCACAGTATACTTGATTTTAGTTTAATACACTTATGAATTAATACAACACAATAGAAGTTACACCAAAATATCATTTAATACCTTTATTAAAGGGTTAATTATTAATATTGTTTGAGGTACAGTTGCTGCTGGTCCTCCTGATACGCTCGGTGGCTTCAGAACAGACCTTTGGTAGAGCAAAAATGTGTTGTTGTTTTTTTTAAAAAAAAAATCATACAACTTTGTATGAAGTCTTCAAAGGTCTAGACTAAGTTGGGAGGGGGTGCAGTGGTTCGACAACAATTTGGATAGGGCTGAAAGAACTTCTTTAAAAGCTCCACGAGGAGGAGAAGCTTGAGTAGTTCAGAGCATGCACAAATGACACCTGCAGTGCTGAACTGGATCTCTGAATTTTGGAACTAATGAGATCAGAAAATGCAAAATATTCAGATTTTGGGAAAGTTAGTACCGGTACTACTATATTAAAATGGAAGTTATTAATTACAGTAATATTGTAAATTCATTGTTTGTTATGTTAATAACACATTAATAATGTCGTTATTCAATTTAAAATGAATTTTAACTATAAAGTTTTAAAGTAACAATAAAAGAAGGGGAACATATAGGATGTAAAGCAAAATAGGAAAAAAATAGTGGAGGGGTGGGATGTGGGGGATGTTGGGTGGGAAGTGGGGATTGGGGAAGGGGGTTGATTGGGTAGGGCCGGAAGGTGGGGGAGATGGGGATTTGGAGACTTTGGAGACAAGCCACTGACCATTAACAATTATAACAATGGATTTGAAATGATTTGCAGGTATTGTTGCGAATTAAGGGTAAACAGTTATTTAAAAGAAATGTCCTTCAAACTCTAAGTATTAATCCACTGAATTGGGAGTGAGGAGGGATAGTTGGCTTGATAAACTAATCCTGCTGTGAAACTCTTCAAGAAAAAATCATTTGGCCAATGTAGGTAAGCATCTGGCAGTCCAATATGGACTTTACTGTAACAAACTACCCAGGGAAGGCTGCAGCCTAATGTCAATGAAATTACTCACTATATTTAACATGTCTAGCCAAAGATCAGAAAGTTTTATGGTCTGCACACACACAAACACACCGTCTACCTTGTGCTTCATTTTTAATTAATTTGGTTAACTGTACTCTGCCTGGTCTACAGAGAATAAAGAGAGGCATAGACAGCAATAAAAAAGGAAATGGAAACTACCAGCCTTCCCCAACCTAGTGTCTTCCAAATGTGTAGAAATATAAGTCCTATGACTCCATAAATAGCACTGCTAGTTATAAAGTGGCAGGAATTACAGTCTAATATATCTGAAGAATATGAGGTAGGAGAACTCGCTGTATGTTATGTTTGTGTATACACACAATATGTACATACATACACACACACACATGCATATACACATTCCAAGGGGTTGATTTACACGTGAATGTTTGCTTCCATGCAGAGGCGGCCCTAGGTAATTTTCAACAGTAAGCAAACAGTATCCCCCCCCCCCCCCAACCAATCACTGATATATATTTTCTGTTCGTCATGGGAGTTCTGTGTGCCATATTTGGTTCAGTTCCATCATTGTGGAGTTCAGAATGCTCTTTGATTGTAGGTGAACTATACATCCCAGTAACTACAACTCGCATATGTCAAGGTCTATTTTCCCCCAAGAGCGCCTCAAGAGCACCGCTGGGTAAAATCAACTATCCTGCAAATGCTTACTTTGTGTAATGGGTTGAGCCGCCCCTGCTTCCATGCATAAATGATCCATGACAGCTATGGCACTGCAACCAAAATGTTCATGTCTCACATAACGTCAAGTGCAATGATCAATTTGCCAGGAGATACACAAGTAATAAACATGGTTTGTTGTATGAGAAATCTGGTCTCAATTGTTCCACTGAGATGAGCATAACAATGTATTGATATGGAAATGGCTGGAAAGAGCAGCAGTGCTGGAAATGAATTCTGTTTACGAGAAATGCCTTTTGAACAAGACCGATAGCAGCAGAATACCTCAAGTTGATAAAAAATATATAGTGAAATGCAGTAATAGTTTCTGAAAGTTGTCTTGAATAGTACTCAGTGATAACTTAAAGTGCATCTTTTTTTTTGTTTAATGCATTTATATCTTGCCTTTGTTCAGATTCGAAATTTGAATTTCTTGTGCAAATTGTTGCTGAGATGATATAAAGAAGATTTCTCTTCTACATGATCCCTAGCATTAGCCATATTCGTACGTGGCTCAAATAGTTCAAGTGAACCTCAGATGTGTAATTTTAGTGCCATTTATGAAAATGGAAAATGCCTACACTGTTGTTATTATTTAATTCATTGAGACATATTTACAGGTAACTATAGTTAGGATGGAAGTTTTAGATGTTGTTGGACTCCCAGCTCTCAGCAACCTTCACCATATAGACGATGGTAAGGAATTTGGGGAGCTGGAGTCCACCAATCTCTTGTTGTTCTTTATTCGTTCAGTCTCTTCCGACTCTTTGTGACCTCATGGACCAGCTCACGCCAGAGCTCCCTGTCGGCCATCACCACCACCCGCTCCTTCAGAGTCAAGCCAATCTCTTGAGAGCCACATAATTCCACCCTCACCTCATTTTTGAAATGTCAGGCTAACATTTATGAGTCTTTTTTCAGCCAAGGTTCATGAAGCTAGCCTGGTTAAGTACTGCAGAGAGACTGGATGATATATAATCAAATAAAGCAAGAAAGAATCCACAGGAGGGTAGTTCCATGTCCTTTATGATTTTCTAATAAAATGTATGTTTTCAAACTCTCAGATTGACAAGCAAAGTCAGGCCTGGTCTGGCCTGCTCTCACTTGTGGATTATTATTTTATTTGTGCTTTTCATTTCCCTTCTCTTGTGGTTATTATCCTTACATCTTATTTTGTTTCCCTCCAGGCATGAAAGAGAGGCTCTGAAGCTCCTTTCACCACTCTGCGTAATTGCCTCCAGCCTTTCTATCCAATAATATGAAGCTGTATAGTTTAGTAGTTCTTCATGCAAAACTACACAATTCTGAACCATTTATCACCCCATTCAGGCATACTGTACAACTTGGTGAAGGCCCACCACATGGTTATCTTATACCTGGGGGAGCCTGCAAAGGGGTGCCACTTCAGCATCTGCCTATGTCACTGTGATTACATCTACAGAGGTCTGTTGGGGTTCCCTGAATGAGTGAGCAGCTGATGTTATAAGTTTGCATCTGGATACAGAATCATAGCCATAAGCTTCTGCAAACTCTCCCATCACCGTTACAGAATGCCCATGCATGAGCTACAAAGGCTCTGCTTTAAAAAGGGGAGGAGGAGTTTGCTAACTACAGAGGATGAAGGACATACCAACTTCAACAGTGCCCAAAAGTGTTTAATCTATGCCTGTGTATGCCACCAACAGGATAACACTTGTGCTGTTGCGCGCTGGGCCTATGACAATGTCTGTTTGTAGGACGTGCTTTCTGTGTGCCCAACGGGATGCCGGGGTGCCTCAGCTAAAGGGTCCCTTCGGTTTCCCAAAACAAAGTTCTGTAGAGGCTCAAAGTAAGGCTTAAATCTTCTAACAAATGAGTAAAATGCCATATAATGCCATATAATCTTGAAAAACTAGTAGCTTTCTCGATCTGCCAACAAGGGACAGGCAACTGCTTGATAAACTTGATAAACTGTTCCTATCTTCTTTAGGAAAACTTCTGACCCCTCCTTGGGCAATCTCCTGGCTCCAAGTTGTGTTATGGATAGCCCGAGTGGTCCCTTACCAGGCAATGGTTGCTGCAGATCTGCCAAGCTGGTGTCCTTTTAGTTTCCTCACGAAGGTTGTAGAACTGTAACTTTACTCTTCAGCAAAGCTGTAGAGCTTTTCCTTTTTTTCCCAGCAAAAGCTGGCTGTTGTTTTATATCTTTGACCCCAGCAGAGCTGTAAGAAGCGAAGCTTTTTACAGGTGGGGTAGAGAAAAGCCCACATGTCCTACTGTAGGGCTCCAAACTGTGAGACTGAACTGAAAGTTCCTTTTCCCCTCCAAAACCTGGGGAATGGGGCAGATCTAAAGGCTCTAATGATGATTGGTAGGTTGTTGGCCCTATGATTGCAACCTGGGGAAAGGTACCCAATTGCAAAAAAAGCATAGCTTAAATAGTCCAACAAACTAACTGTGCAAGAAAAAGAATCAAATCTCCTGGCACAGCCGTGCCAGCACAACTCTCATCAAAATCTTCCTACAGGTGACCATTCTTAATTTAGTATGTGTTTTAGGAATATCAAATGAGTGTACTTCAGTCCCAAGTACTGAAAAAGACTAGAATCAGACCCATAATAAAAATTATATATTTAAAAAAGTGAATCCATATATCTATATATATATAGATATATATAGATAGATATATGCTAAAAAGGATAGTGAAAAAGCAATGGGTGTGTGAATTAGTGTAACATAATAGCTAATTATAATGTATGTTTTAAATGTGTGTATTGATGTTGTGATATGATAGGTGCAGGTCAACATTTTCTGTGATTGCCTTAGAGAGTGTGTTGCCGTAGTGACAGAGCCGGCTGTTAGAATGTATCCAAGTTAGAGAAGCCAAAGGGGCGGAGCTAACTGCCACCTGGCAAGGGCAGCCATTTTAAAAAGTCAGTTTCTTTTGGACCAAAGTGGAAATTGGGTTCTGGTGTGTAGAGAAACCGAACCCAGGGGTTTAGGTCTTCAGCTTGAGTGTTTAGAGAGTCAATTGGACCTGTTTAAATTAGTAGCTCATGAGCTAAGGGGAAAAGAAGCCCCTGTAGTAATTCATAACTTCAGTGTGGATAGCTAAAGGGAGAAAAAGGTAAGCTAGTGCCTTGAATTGTCAGTTAAGAAAAGAAAGATAATTTTCAGTGACAGGCATGTAGCCGGGGGGGGGGGGGGCTTGAAGGGCTTCAGCTCCCCCCCCAATTCTGATGGTGGTCCGCGAGAAGGCCTTACTGGTGCATTATTTAAACTGTTATGTTTATTCATATCATGACCTGATCACCATACTCAATATATCCCATATGCATGGGGGTATTGGGGTAATGATACAAAAGGTTTGCTAGGCTAGACCCTCTTTCACTCAGACTCAGCCCCCCCCCCCCGAAACTCAGCCCCCCCAACCCCCCCTGAAAATTTTTTAGCCCCCCCGAAATGAAATCCTGGCTACGGGCCTGTGCAGTGAAATAAGTTTAACACAAGTCTGGTGGAAGTAAAAGCCATACTGAAAGTTATATTGAAACTGTTTAACTAAAGTCAACTGTAACAACATTTAAAAGAATACAGAATAACCATCAAACATTGTACACCTGTGAGTCCTTGAATAAATATTTCCTTGATCGGTTCTTTATAATTAAGACTCATGTCCATTTATTGAGAAGAAGATTTACCTCAGAAGAAGGCAGCTGAAGATATTGGAAGAAAGGTTTCTGGTTGAGGTAATGAGTTACTCCTTTTAAAAATTTGGACACAATACACCTATCAGGTCAATGAGTGAACATCACTCATAAAAACACTGAAAAACAGAGTGGAAGGGACTTAAAAAGTCTAAAAAAAAGCAAAAAGACGCTACAGCGCATGTGCAAAAATGACTCCCCCTGGCAAACAAAACACACAATAGCATATCTACACTCTGTTACGGACTACAGTTCCCAGCATCCCCTAGACCAGGAGAGGAGGATGATCCAAATGCTCTGCTTCCAAGCTGCAAGCTTTCTTCTCCTTGGATTTCTTTGAGAGCATCCCAATCTCTGCATATTTCCAATTTCCTATTCCTGGACTGCAACTCCCAGTAATATTCCTGATAGATAGATTAGATAGAGATAGATAGGTAAGTAGATAGACAGATCGATCAGGAGTATTGCTGGGAGTTGCAGTCCAATAATAGGTAGAGAAGGAAGAAAGGGGAGAAAGAGGAAGGGAAAGAAAAAGTGGAAGGAAGGGAAGAAGAAGAGAAGGAAGGAAGGAAGGAGAGAGAGAAAGAAAGAAAGAAAGGGAAGGAATGCAAGAGGGAGGGAAGGAAGGAGAGAAAAAGAGAAAGAGAGAAGGAAGGCTGGCCACAGCAATGCGTGGCGGATATAGCTTGTGTGTGTGTGTGTATGTATGCATGCGTGTGTATGTATGTGTATATATATTCTTTCTCTCTCTCCTTCCTTCCTTCTCTTCTTCTTCCCTTCCTACACACACACACACTGTTTGTCATATTTTACAGTTAGTAAAATAAAATAATACCGTATTTTGTCATACTGTGTATTGCTACCCGTACAAACCATAGTTACAAACATACCTGAGTCACAAACATCTGACTTACAAACATCTCATAGTTAAGAATAGGTATGAGACAACAGGAAGTAAGAGAAATCTACCCCTCAGAAGGGAAATCCACTCCTGAAAGAGTTCTCATGGGAAAAAGGTGTCTCAACTGATGCTTTATTACTAATCCTTGTTTCCAAATTTTTCAAAATCCAATTATCATAGGGTTGGAAAGTGAGGTGAAATTTTCTGAACAGAGGCATACACAGCAAAACAAATGCCACAAGGATGTTAACCTTTCCCTATGCGATCCAAAGCTTAGAGAGAGAGGCGGTGAGGGGGAGAGAGATTTGGTTGGAGTTACACTTAAAAATGTACCTGTTCTGACTTGCATACAAATTCAACTTAAGAACTCACCTACAGAACCTATCTTGTTCATAACTTGGGACTGCCTGTGTACTCATTACTTCTCAGCCCTTTGGCTAAGATCAAGTGTAGTATAAGGCAAGTCGAGGGCAAGTTTTGGAACCCAAATTATGTGTATGTCTGTAGTCATTCCAAAGAGGGGGGAAAGCACCAAGGCCACCGCAAGGGACCAGCAGTCCCTGCTTGCTGCTGCTGCCGCCACCATTTCAGTGATAAATGGTCAATTTATGGGTTATCCCTCCCTCAAGGATTCCCAACAAAATCTCTGGCTCAGAGGTCCCAGATCATTTCTGGTGCTTTGGCAGGGAAGGTAATTTTTCTAGTTATGTTTTATCTCTCTTAACCCCCTCCATTGACATCGGACATGTTTTTTTAATTGTTACAACATCATAATGTTATAGCACATCTGACCTTCATACCATTTTGCCATCATAGTGCTAATCCAGTTACAATCAAGCGAACTAATCATGAAGCAATGGGTAATATATAGGAGTTTGTAATGCAGTTACTAATGTGAATGAAAAAAAGTCCATGCAAATGATACTCTTAAAGCATTAATGGCGCACACATGCACAAGACTGGCTAGAGCAGATTTCAAACAGGTATTGCGGCATAATGAAATGGTGTGATAAGTCCTATAATGAAATGGTGTGATAAGTCCTAAAAATTACATATTTAAAAGAGGGAATTCATCCATTTCAGTGAAATTGCTTGTCTTTGAGATGGCAATCACTTTTTTTTTCAAAAATCCCTATATCATGTCTAAAACTATATATTTAAAATTATTTAATTATGTATAAGTAGTTTGTTATATGATAATGTATTTTAGAACAATGGGTTACATTTTCAACATACTCTATTGATTTCAGTAGGAGGGTTGAGCAAATTCTCTCACCAGACTCAATGGCACTTATTGTAAAGAGCTTAATTTTAGTGCTTTGTGCCTAATTGGTATTAGAAATAACATTCTTTCATTTTAAATTATTTTGTTATGTTGCAATGCAAATTTAATTTTATTAATAATGCAAATAATAAAAAACACATATTACATTTTCCCATTTGTGTCGTCAGATCATAAAACCATTTCTGGCTTGCCTTAAAATATATATGTAATACATAATTTTATTGACATATTGAAGTGTCAAATTACGTTAAGAAGCAAAGACAAGCCAAGAAGAAAATGAAGGGCAATTATCTCCTCCGCAGATTCCATTTAACTACAGCCATGGGAGGGAAGACATTGTTCCCCATTTCTGTACATGTCTCAGTCCCCAGGGTTATGTTAAATCCTGGTGTTCCTTTGAATTTATTTATTTATTTATTTATTTATTTATTTCGGGCTTTTATATCCCATCCTCTCTCAACCTCCACAGAGGGACTCAGGACGAAGAATGCTTGCCAGTCAGTGTGGGGTGGGGGGGGGGGGGAATCTATCTTTCTAATTTAACATGACAGTATGCTTTGCACATGTGAGTGAACCAAAGTACAGTTTTTGGCACAATTAGTTCTTTAGCTCTCTCTGCTGCCAGCAAATGCAGTTGTGAAATGAGGACCTGTCTTGTTGCATGACTTCTGACTTACCTGTCTGAATATTTTCTAAGTACAATACTTAATTGCTATGACTGAACCATAATCAATGTGTCACACCTCAGAGTAGATTCACCTTGCTGAAATCACCAAAACTGCACACACTGAAGTTTTTGTAGTTTATTGAAAAATAAAAGATGAAAGTTCATAAAAGCAAGTAATGTTCCAAAAGATCAATAAGGCATAGCACTATAAAGCAGGATTCCAAGAGTCACCAATAAAACAATCTCCCATGAGAACATGATAAAGTCCCAAGACCATGGACACAAGAACTACAAGATAATCCAGGCAAACGAGCCCAAGTTGCTTGATTGAGTGCCAATTTGCTCTGACAAAGGTTTGTTTTCAAACACACTGCTTAATACCCTCTGCAATACATGAAAGCAATCCTTTGGCCTCTGACCACCTCCTTGTTAGCTATTCTCACACTCCTTCGAACTCTGAATTCCAAACAGTCAGCTTGATCTAAGGTTCCCGTTTCATCAAGGTCAGGCTGCTTGTTAGTATCAGCCTGGTTGCCTTCCTGCTTACTATCAGGCTGAGAACTGTCCTCCTTTTCTGAGTCAATTTGCACCTGTTCAGTATCAAAAAAAACCCTGCTGTGGGAAACTGAACTTGCACACCCTGTTCCTCATTGTCTACAACAGAACATTTTGAATCTGCTTGTGAACCTGATTCCCATCATCTACGTCAGAGTCACTATGAGACCCCATCTGAGTCACAACGCTATCAGTCTGTGCTTCCAGCTGAGTCACAACACAATGTTCTAAGTACCTAATCAGATGAGCCACCATAATCACCATGCATCATGGCAAATTATCATCATCATCATCATCATCATTTAATTACTTATTAATCGCCCTCTATCCAAGATGTTCTAGGTGATTTACAAGCTAAAATTGTAAAGGATAAAAATACATACATACAGATATTGATAAAATTAACATAGATCAAAAGCTCTAGTAAAAAGCCAGGTCTTAAGTGCTAGGGTAAAAGGCCCTAACTCACGCATGGCTCTCATATAGGGCGGCAAGGAATTCCATAAGGGAGGGGCAGAAATAGAAAAAGCTCTGCGTCTGGTCCTTTCCAAGTACACTTCTCTAGGACCCGGTATATAAAGTAAGTCATGTTGGGATGGTCGTTGCGACCTCCGATGATGGGAGAATGAGATACGAAGTTCCCTGGCCGTAAGGAATTTTAAAGGTCAGAACTAGCATCTTATATAGACCACAGTAATGCCGCAACACTGGTGTTATATGACATTTCATGGGTGTTCTTGTGAGTAGCCTGGCTGCCGCATTCTGAACAATATGGAGCTTTCGGGTCGTAGACATCGGAAGGCCAATATACAGGGCGTTGCAATAGTACAGCCTAGACGTGACCGTGGCATGGATGACTGTTGCCAGAGCCTCATCAGATAGGTAGAGTGCCAATTGCCGCACTTGTCATAGATGGAAAAAGGCCTGTTTGCTGGCAGCAGCGACCTGAGCTTCCATTGTCAGCTGCGAATCCAAAACAACACCCAAGCTCTTAACAGTAGGCGAAGGAGATAGGGCAAATCTGGCAGTGCCTGGCATGGGGAATGGGGAACCCACCACCTCAAACCTTGCATTGCCCGGCTTCCTCCTAACTCACTGGGGAAAGTGTCTGCCACCCAGCTTTCCCCTGTTGACTGCAATTGAACAGGGAAAATTCCTGGGTTGTTGCCACGGCAGCATGCGGCAGTTTCTCAATAGTCCTGCCGGAAGTAGTTTCATGTTGTGGGATGGGAGCCAGTGGGCTCTGTCACAAAACTATTAAGGAACTGGCACATGCTGCCCAAAAACACCCCATCTGGTGTGATTGTAAAATAGTTACACAGCTCTTCAAGTGTTATTGAGTTATAACTTCCAACAGCCTGAATCAACATAGCAATGACTAGGAGTGTTGAAAGATGCAATCTAAGACTATCTGGAAGGTTGCAGAATTTCTGTCCTTGGTCTAAGATGAAACAGGAATTGGCACTCAACAGATGCAGCATGGAATCAGAGCTGAAGGAAAAAAATAAGTACCTAAGGACTGAAGAACAAAACTGGCAGCAGAAGAACTGAAAAACAAGCCTGATTAGGCACTAGAGAACAAAGGACATGAAACATACCAAACCTCAAGAAAACTGTGTTACTCAAGACCTCATCAGATGCGGACTTCTCTCCATTTTCTCTCTGTATTATGTGCTGCCGAAAGAGTCCCACAGAGGCCATTACATGATGTAAGGCCACTTCTGTTGGTTGCTCATGGGACTCCGTTGCAGCAGGGCAGGGAAACAGAGTGAAGATGCTGTGTTTACTGGAGTTGGGTACTCCCTGACTCCCAGCACTGGAGGATGAATGGAATTAGATCAGCCCCTTATGTTCTAAACTTTAGGAAAAAAAACTTTAAGACGTGGCTTTGGGACCAATTTGGAACAGTGCAATAAGTGATTATGAATCAGTGTGGTTGATAAATGGAACGCCCCTCGATTATGATTTTAATGATGTGATTTTAACTGATGTTTAATAATTTATGTTTTAATTGTTTGTTTTTTTATATACAAATTTTTATTAAGGGATTTTTTTTACAGCATACATGGGGGAAGATGAAAAAGATAAAAATAAAAAGTAAGATAAATAAAATAAAAATGAATAAAAAAGGAGGAAAACTCCAGGGTAAATCCAGGTAAATGGAGATGGGATAGGAAAAAGGGTACGGGAGGGGAAGGAGTAGAATTTGGGAATAAAAGAGAAGGGATGGGTGGGGGGGGGGAGTAATAAGGGGGTGGTTTCTTCTGTTTCTCTTCATAGTGGATTATCTATATAAGTTTTTATTCTTGGTTTCTTGAACTTCGTCCTTTTTCTCTTCCTTCTCCTAGTGGTAGTTCTGTTTGTCTAAGTTTTATGTCTCCTTTTCCCTTTTAAGATTAGTAACTTTACTTTATTGTCTTTTATCCAAGTCTTCAATGGTGTCCAGTCTGTTGTCTTCATACATTTATTCTTTGTCTTTGTAATAAAAAATGTAAGTTTGTCCATATTCATAACATCGATAATTTTCTTTATCCAATCTTCTTTTTGAGGTCTTGATTTGTGTCTCCATGTCCACTGAAAGATTATTCTTGCCACCATTGTCATATATGTAAAGAGTTTTGCTTCATTGATGTTCCATTGAATAATTGTCATTCCTAGTAGGAAGCATTCCGGTAGTAATGGGATTTCCTTCTTCAATTTTTTTTTTGGCAGATATCGTGTATCTCTTGCCAAAATGCTTTTGCTGTTTCACATGTCCACCACATGTGTTGGAAAGACCCTTCACGTTTTCCACATTGTTTGGTTTTTAATTCTAATTGTTTATTTTAATATATGTGTATATGGCATCGAACCACTGCCTGTTGTAAGGCTGTCCTGAGTCCCCTTCAGGGTGAGAAGGGCAGGGTATAAATATGGTAAATAAAATACATAAATAATTGGGGAAAGGTGATGAAAGGGTGTGGGATGGCTGTCATCCCTGAAAACGGAAAGGTACAGGATCTCAATGATAGGAAACGAGACATGATGGTTCCCTCTACTTTTCCCTACTCCCCGCTTCATTGGATGAGATTCTTTGACTTTCTGAATCTATCTTGTTATTCTTTAAAAGACATGAAGCCAGAAGGGATACAACGGTGGATGTAGGACCTGCTGGTGAGACCCAATCTTACTTTCATGCATTATAATTTTATGGAACAACAATCTAAGAATAATATAATTTGCCTCCACATCCAAAAACTCTCCTACGATACATATTGAATACAACTATATACATATTGAATACGATACATATTGAATACAACTATTCATTGATTTGCAGATGGTTAATTCTTTACTCAATGATAGCTAAAATATATACTGCATGGTTTTGGCAGAAAAAAAATATTCCAACAATTACCAGCTCATGAAGGAAGATGTGGGAAATAATTTTAATGTTCACATTAACCTACTATAAACAAGAACTTAATTATCAGATGAATCACCAATTTATTGAAGAATTGCTCTTATTCATTAGTTAGCATGGTAGAGTTAACAAAAACACTTTTCAGTTTATTTAGTTTAATTTAAGGACTTGTTTATATATTTTGCTGTCCATCTTCGTTTAGAGTCATATTTGGAGTTCATTAAAAGTAATGATGAAAACAGCCCTCTTTCACTGCTGAATTTGTGCAAATAAGAAGGCTGCATTTTGAGCTACAATCAAAAAGTAACAAGCAGTGAATTACTTTTGAAAACTTATTTTCCAAGCTCCGGCACATAGACTCCCCTCTGTGATTAAGAAATCTGATCTTGCATATTGGGGAGAAGAAGGTTTCTATTATTTTTAAATCAAATAATCCATCTTCTTCATTCCCTCTAACTTTTCCAATTTGGCAGGGACTGTCACGATTAATCTATCATTCCACTCTTTTAGCTGTTTTTAAAATATCCCATTTCTCTATGCTCCTCCCACTTTTGCTCTTTTGACTTTGGCTGACTTCCGCTGGTGCAAAATGAGAGCAAAGTGCAAAGGTAGTTTGCGCTCAGGAGGAAGTGGAATCTTGCTTTCTTACTAGGTTTAGGTAAAAGAAACTGCTAAAACCTTTCCAAACTTGTCTGTTGTTCTTCATTAATAATGGTTGCTATCTTGACTAGGCTCTGGTGCTGCTTAGCCACAAATGGCCCAGTTTTCATCTGTGAAATGTTGGGAGCTATGTGACAGTATAAGTAAAAGTATACTTCATTGGATGGGTAGGAGGAACAGGTAGAATGGGCAGAAAGTTATACAACACTAAGGGGTGTGTGCAGAGGCGGCCCTAGGTAATTTTCAACGGTAAGCAAACAGTATTTTGCACACACGCCCCCCCCCCCCCCACCAATCACTGATATATATTTTCTATTCGTCGTGGGAGTTCTGTGTGCCATATTTGTTTCAATTCCATCATTGGTGGAGTTCAGAATGCTCTTTGATTGCATATACACATTCCAAGGGGCTGATTTGCACGTGAATGTTTGCTTCCATGCAGAGGCGGCCCTAGGTAATTTTCAACGGTAAGCAAACATTATTTTGCCCCCCCCCCCAACCAATCACTGATATATATTTTCTGTTCGTTGTGGGAGTTCTGTGTGCCATATTTGGTTCAGTTCCATCATTGGTGGAGTTCAGAATGCTCTTTGATTGTAGGTGAACTATACATCCCAGTAACTACAACTCGCATATGTCAAGGTCTGTTTCCCCCCAGGAGCGCCTCAAGAGCGCCCCTGGGCAAAATCAACTGTATTGCAAATGCTTACTTTGCGTAATGGGTTGAGCCGCCCCTGGGTGTGTGGAAATCTTTAACTCCTGCTGATTCATTTTTCTGGTTTTTTTTAATTAAAAAAATTGCAAAAGAAGCAACAGAGTTTTTCTTGTCATGGTAAGGAAACCTGCATAAGGCATTCACTTAGGACTTCATCACACAATAGATTTTCAGCATCTGAAGCACTCCAGGACAGAAAAAGCCCTCTGACTGTAAACACCACACCGTTGATTGGAAAACAATCCTTTTATTGAAGAAAATTAAAAAGCAGCAAGTAAAAAGCACTTTAAAGAAATAGGTAAATTCAATTAGGTAAGAAGATAAGCAGGAGCAAAAATAGTCCAAGGCAAAGTCCATAAAAACAAAGTCCACACTTCTCTAATATAATTCATAAAACCAGGAAACAGTAATCCAAGGCACGAGTAGGCATTCATACAATCCAAGAATTCAAATCATGAAACAAGAAATACTTAAACAAGTATCTTTCCAGCAAGGCTTTCATGAAACAAGGATGAGAACTACACTTGATTTCAAACGATGCTTCATCTGGCTATATTTCCCATATTGGAACTTTTCCTCCCTCGTTAAGCTATCGCAAGCACTCAGAAATTGGTTTCGCTTTAATTGAGATTCCCTTATCTTTTTCTGTCAGATTCTGGCAGACCACTGAAGGCACTGTTCGGCTTGTCTGTTTTTACTAATTTCCTGTCGTCTATCTATTTGCTCATTAACATCTGTTGGTGCAGAGTTGTTTTCAAGCCCCAAATCCTGGAAACCCTCTGGTAACAATTCAGGGAGTACACTATCATCCCCACACCCTACAGGGACATTCTCATGGGAAACTACACTTTGAACAGGGATCTCCTGGTCATTCTCTGTATTTATATCCTTGACCAAACCATTGCCATGTTGAAACTCATTGACATTACTCCCCACACCCAAAGCACCCTGATCCTGAAACACAATCACAGGCTGAGCTCCAACAGCATCCTAGAATGCTTTCATCCCATTTGAGCCATGGAGCCCCACACTGCCCATCAGATGATGCAGCCTCACTTCTGGCAGGGCTCCATGGCCAACCAGGATGCAAGCATCCTGCGATGCTGCGCCAACCACATAGGAGCCTTTCCGTGTTCCATTAGGGACAATGGGGCTAGCACTAGGTGAAACCACACAGTGACACTTCCCACGTGTAATGAGGAAACATCTCTGCTGGTGAGTTGGCGTGTGGGGCACAAGGATTGCCCCGCTGCCCTGCCAATTTGCCGTGGAGGCTGGCCAATCAGCACGGGGGATATCATCAACATGATGAGGTCCCTAGAGTCAGTGAAAGTTAGGCTGGATCTGCCATATACACTGTCATATAAAATCCAGATTGTCTGCTTTGAACTGGATTATGACAGTGTAGACTCATATAATCCAGTTCAAAGCAGATAATGTGGATTAATTGATTTAATAATCTGGATTATATGGCAATGTAGAAGGGGCCATTGTTACTTTTAAATCAACATTCCCATTTTAATCACTACCTTTCTGTCCCATTGAATCCAATTATTGTGTGTACAATTAACTTTTCCCAAATCAGGGTTGCTATTTTGGACCCCATCTATACTGCCACATAATGCAGATCAATGAAACTGCATTATATAGCAGTGTAGATGGGGCCTGAGTCTGATCTGTACCACAAACATTTTCTGCTCTTTGATACACAGAATCTGACTGCCAAAACAAGAATGTTGTCACTTCAGATTCAGAGCTCTAGCTATATCACTGGAACTGGAAATTAACTGTGGTAAATGGTTCCAAAGATTTCTGGAATTTGTTGTTTGCTGTTGTTTGATATGGAGAATCCTGCCAGAGGTTCATGAGTCTCCTCCCCAAACATTGATCTTCCAGGTTCTCCAGAGATAGGAAAGAACCATCAATTCAATGTATGTCCTTAAGTGGATACATTCTTCTCTCTACTGTTTTTTTAATACCAATGAAGTCAATTACAGACCCAGTGCCTATAGAGAAGCAGATACCATTAAACACATCTGGTGATAGTTTACAAAACAATGTGCATATTTGTTCAGCATGTTCATGCTTTGGGTGAACTGCAAAAAATGCAAGCAATGTCCTAATACATTTACAGGAATCTACATTTTAAACAGTTGCATTGTTTCTCATCATGAGGGTTTTTTAAAAACACGTTAACAGGGGGAGAATACACTTATTTTCTTTTTTAAAAGAACCAAGGATGGCTAAGGGTTAATATTTAAACATTACGGTCAGAATTCAACACAATGAAGAATGATCAAGTATTCCTCTCTTTGTCTTGGATTGTTGCCCACCGGCTTTATTTAAATGTGCAGAAAATTCTCATTTTAACACACTGAGCCAACAGCATGATTCTGCGCAGAGTGAGACACACATAAACCCACTGACATTTACTCCATGGGGCTTTAATAATATATCCTTTCAACGTTTCACAGATGAAAATAGGGCGAGTATTCTTTTAACTCATCCATTCTGTCAAAAAGGATCAATGACTCTTTTTTTTGCACACACATACACACACAAACCTGTATGTACTGGAAGAAATTGGTTGCGAATTAAAGAACAAACACATATTGATTTATGGGGAAAATAGGTTTTCCTAAAACTATATTTATTACATCACAGACAAGGAGGAACTTTTTTCCAGGCCGGAGCTGAGGAAGATTGGGTTACATTCAGCTAATGCTGCTAGCATGAGATGTTTGGTCCAAAAGAGTAACCTTTCTCAGATGTACACTCCCCCTGAAGACGCAGGTTCGCAGTCTGGGTGTAATCTTGGACTCACAGCTGAGCCTGGAACCCCAGGTTTCAGCGGTGACCAGGGGAGCATTCGCACAATTAAAACTAGTGCGCCAGCTGCGCCTGTACCTTGGGAAGTCTGACTTGGCCACGGTAGTCCACGCTCTGGTTACATCCCGTATAGACTACTGCAACGCTCTCTACATGGGGTTGCCTCTGAAGACTGCTTGGAAGCTTCAAATGGTCCAACGATCGGCAGCCAGGATGCCAACAGGAGCGGCTCTCAGGGAGCATACAACTCCTCTGTTGCGCCAGCTCCACTGGCTGCCAATTTGCTACCGGGCACAATTCAAAGTGCTGGCTTTAGTCTTTAAAGCCCTAAACGGTTCTGGCCCGACCTATCTGTCCAAACGCATCTCCTCCTATGAACCAGTTAGGATGTTAAGATCGTCTGGGGAGGCCCTGTTCTCGGTCCCGCCGGCTTCACAAGCACGCCTGGTGGGGACGAGAGACAGGGCCTTCTCAGTAGTGGCCCCCCGGCTGTGGAACGCCCTTCCCATGGACATTAGATCGGCCCCCTCCTTATTGACATTCAGGAAGAGAGTGAAGACCTGGCTCTTCGAACAGGCTTTCAACTAAGCAGTACAATTGATTGATGACTGGAATATGGATTAATGGACAATGAGATCGGATGCTGGTTCTATTGATGAGACGCGATGGATTGTTGTTTTCTGTACTGTTGTATTGATGTTGATGTTAATTGATTGATATTACTGTTTTAAATGATCATGATTTTGTACTGTATTGCTGATACTGGTTGTTAACCGCTCTGAGTCGCCAATGGCTGAGAAGTATACAAGTAAAGTAAATAAATAAATAATAAATAAATGTCAGTTTAATTTTTTTAAAAAAAATAAATAAAAGTATTTTTAAATCAATTAAAAAAATCAGTATAAATTTGAAAACCTTGATTCATCCAATGATGAAGGTTGCTGGAGTGGTTTACAAAGCTTGCAAAATGATATCTGTTCTCAAGCCTGCATTTTTTTAAAAAAACAGTCATAAAATAAATGAAAAAAATATTTCTGGTGCCATTAAATTAGGAATCATCCTGGTTAGGTCTACATGCCCCCCCCCCCTTGCTTATCCCATTTTGGCAGAGACAGTCCTAATTAATCATTTTTAATCAGCTGCTTTTGAAACATTTCAGTTTTCTCTCTTCTAGCCACTTTCCTCTTTTATCCCTAACTTATTTCACTCTTGCAAACTGAGGGTGCATGTAGGATTAATGCAGTTTGATACCATTTTAACCGCTTTGGCTGAATGTGATCAAAACATGGGAGTTGTATGACCTTATCTCATGTCTCTTCGCATGGTGACTCTATGATCTTAAGGACACCATAAACTAAAAACCTGAAGGCATACAGCAGAAACAGTAACGGCACAACTTGTATGTTTTATGTTTATCTATGTCTGATGTTTTATAGTTTACAGGTTTTTAATCTACTGTTGTATGCTGTTTTAGTATGTGATGTATTTTATATTTGTGAGGCATTAAATTTTGCCATTTACTTTGCTGTGAACCGCTTTGAGTCCCCCCAGGGGTGAGGAAAGCAATATATAAATGAAATAAACAAATACATACATAAATAAATGTGTAGGAGAAAAGATGAGACCATGCCAAATAGCTTCGTCAATCAGTAATGCATGCTATTTATTCCTACATCTTTGATAATCTTTGATTATTCCTACATATTTGAGGTCTCCATAACCATAGTAATATCTCCAAAGCCCTTTTTTTGCACAAAAGTCATATTCACACAGTCAAACAGCTACTGGAAAAAAGCAGAGAATATAGATTTCCGGTTTGCTTGCTTTTGTTGATTACCAAAAGGCTTTTGATTCAGTCGAGATAAATGTTATCCTTAAGGCTCTGCACAAAGCCGGTGTAAATCCAGTGTATATGAACATCATAATAAAATCAATACAGGGTGCACAATGGATATAAAACTGTTGTCAGAAGGGTATCATATCAGAATATATGAGGGGCTGCTGATAAGTCTTTGGCTTTGTGATCTTATTTTGTTTTTATGGTAATGGATGTTATATCACATGAAAGCCCTATGTGTCTAATATATGTTTTCAAAATTTTGTGTTTGTAGCTTATGGCAACAGTGATCTAGGCACGTGGGAAAATAAAATGGCGGAGTCTACGTCGATATTGAAAGCAAAGGAAAGCAGAGGAGTGATAAAATTCTTGTTTCTGCAAAGAAAATCCACAAAGGATATTCATGGTGATATGTCACAGACATTGGGGGATCAATGCCCTTCATATTATACAGTTAAGAACTGGATTGCCAAATTTAAAACAGGCCACTTCAGCACCAATTATGAGGAATGTCCTGGATGACCAAGAGTGGTTGCTGTGCAGGAGATCGTTGATGTTGTGCGCAACCTCGTACTGGAGAATTGGCAAATTTCAGCTAAAGGAATAGCAGACATCATGGGGATTTCTCATGAACATTTTTGTGTCATTATCCATGAACATTTGAACATGAAGAAGCTCTCTGCAAAGTGGGTCACCAAATTTTTGACAACAGATCAGAAAAGCATGTGAGTGAAAACTTCCTGGTCCATTTGTCAGTGTTTCCGGACTGATAAGAACTTCCTGGATCAACTGGTCACTATGGATTAGACCTGGATTTATTTGTATGACCCTGAAACCAAGGAGCAGTCAAAAGAGTCGAGGCACAGTTGTTCTCCTCATCTAAAGAAGTTCAGGGTGCAAAAATCAGCCACTAAGGTGATGGCGTTTGTGTTCTGGGATAAGGAGGGTGTGCTGCTAGTGGACTACCTTAAAAATGGTTCTACCATCAATGCAAGGTATTACACTGAACTTTTGGACCAATTGAAGGCAGTTCTGAAGGCCAAAAGACATGGCAAGCTGTCCAAAGTAATCTTGTTCCTGCAAGACAACTCCTCCACTCACACTGCACAAGTAACCATGGCAAAACTGGTGGAGCTAGGCTTTCAACTGGTTGACCACCCACCTTATTCACCTGATCTAGCTCCCTCTGACTATCATCTGTTTCCAAACCTGAAGAAACACCTCAAGGGTACCAAATTTTACACCATTTCTGATGCTACGGTTACTATGGATGGCTGGTTTAAGGCAAAACCAAGATCCTTCTTTTTGCAAGGGTTACAGAAGTTGGAATATAGATGTAAGAAGTGGGTTGATATCAGTGGAGAGTGTGTGGAATAAATGTAAAGTTTCATCTTCCTATCTCGTTTCTTTCTGAGTAAAGCCAAAGACTTATCAGCAGCCCCTCGTAGAAAGTGTCAAGGAGACAGTTGTTGACAATGAACAACTTTCTCATCTCTTTGGAGACAATTGCATCCTTTTTAGTCAAAAATCTGGAAGATTTATAACATGATCTCCAACAACTAGCTTGATTCTCAAAATCAGTAGGGCTGGAAATGAACTTGAAGAAAACAAAATTGATAAAAAATGAGCAGTGTGCCACATCGTTATAAACGGAGATGAAATTGAGGAAGTGAGTGAATATGTATATCTAGGACAACAAATACAGTAGAATAATTTAGCAAATAAAAAATGGGCAAGAAGACACAAGGCTGCTTGGATTGCTTTTAATCAAAACTGGACAGTGCTAAAAGATGATAAGCTGCCAATGAAGGTCAGAGCAATTATCTTCAATGCTACAATTTTACCAGCAAATGTTATATGCATCTGAAACATGGGCAACAACAAAGTTAGAGGAGGAAAAACTGGCAATGACTCAGAGAGCATTGCATAAAAGGATGTGTGGCATGACAATAAGAGATAAAATCAGCAATAAAGAGCTTTGTCAAAGAACCGGGGTATGTGACGTGGTCAATGAACTCTCTGACACAAAACGAAGATGGGCAGGGCATATAGCACGAACAAAAGACAACTGATGGACATGTTGACGATTGAACTGGATACCAAGAGACCACAAGCGGCCCTTGGGCAGACCTCGTACTCAATTGAAAGAACCAATGGTTAAACTATTAAACCAGAAATGGAAAATAAAAGCACAGGATCACATATTTTGACAAATGGTAGATTTGCATGAAGCCCAGAACAGTGGATTGATGACAAATTGGATAAGATGGGATTTAATTTGAATATGCTGGCATAGGAGGAAGGCATTGCTACATGGCAAAAATCAGCTGTACTCAAGCTATTTCATATAAGGAAATAGCAGTCGCCCCCCCCCCCCCCAAACACCCCATTGTGCCAGGGACCAAAGTTATATTTCTTTATTGGCTGCAACTTTTTTCCCCTGGAAACTGAAGGCCAATTGCTTGTGCGTTGATACTGATCCATGAACCACCATGATTTGTACATTAGCATAAATAACATTAAAGCCCACTGCTATAGCCAGAATTTGTGAAAATTAGAAAGATAATTATTTCAAGTTAGTGGTCGACTTAGAAAATTAATTTGTTGAGTCAGCATTTGGTTCATTAACTTTCCTGCTACATTTGTCCTCTGGTTAACAGTTACTAGTTAGGTTCTCGCTGACTGGAGTAATAAATAATAATAATAATAATAATAATAATAATAATAATAATAATAATAATTACCTTTATTTATAACCCGCCACCATCTCCCCAAAGGGGACTCGGGGCGGCTAACATGAGGCTAGGCCCAAAATAATACAACATAATAAACACACAATAACAAAATATATCATAACAAAACATGAAATAACAAATAAAATCAACAATATAAAACTGCATAATAAAATCAGACACAGAGGGCGGGCCAAATGTATGAGGTAAAATGTTAAAAACTTAAAACCAAGGATGAGATAAAGATGAAAGTGCATTTGTAATAGAGGAGCCCGACAGGGAGGAGCCATGGGATTTAGCCATTTTAGGGCAGGGAAGGTGCTTTATTCTGAGGGCAGTTATAGGCTAAAACAACCAGCTGGGTTGAGTGGTCATTCTCCGAAGGCACATCGGAAGAGCCAGGTTTTTAGATCTTTCTTAAAAGCAGCTAGGGTGGGGGTTTGCCTGATCTCCTTAAGCAATGAATTCCAAAATTTATTTATTTATTTAAAAATTTTCTATACCGATCTTCTCACCTACAAGAGGGACTCAGATCTGGTTCACAACATGTGTTCATATACAAAAATACAAACCACACAATGCATCATCATTACACAATTAAAAACATATTACAATACAACATCGTCATCATCACAATCACATAGCCACGTCGTCAAAGCATTCCTGGTCATAATTCACAGTTATTCATTCTCCTTCCATGTGGACCAAAGTTGACTCAGTTGTCAAAGGCTGCATTCCATAGCCAAGTCTTTGCTAGCTTCCTGAACGTCAGGAGGGAGGGGGCAGTTCTAATCTCCTGTGGGAGGGAGCTCCAAAGCCGGGGAGCCACCATCGAGAAGGCCCTGTCTCTCGTCCCCACCAATCGCGATTGTGACAGTGGTGGGATCGAGAGCAGCCCCCCCCCCCGGAAGATCTTAAAGACCTCGATGGTTCATAGGGGAGAATCCGTTCGGACAGGTAAACAGGGCCAGAGTCGTTTAGGGCTTTATAGGTCAAAACCAGCACTTTGAATTGTGCTCGGAAGCTAATCGGCAGCCAGTGGAGCTGGCGTAACAGAGGGGTTGTATGCTCCCTGTACCCAGCACCCGTTAGAAATCTGGCTGCCGAGCGTTGGACTAGCTGCAGCTTCCGGGCAGTCTTCAGAGGCAGCCCCACGTAGAGAGCGTTGCAGTAATCTAACGGGATGTAACCAAAGCGTGGACCACCGTGGCCAAGTCAGACTTCCCAAGGTACGGGCGCAGCTGGCGCACAAGTTTTAATTGTGCGAAAGCTCCCCTGACCACCGCTGAAACCTGGTGCTCCAGGCTCATCGATGAATCAAGGAGAACCCCCAGACTGCGAACTTGCGCCTTCAGGGGGAGTTTAACCCCGTCCAGCACAGGCTGTAACCCTATACCCTGTTCGGCTTTTCGACTGACCAGGAGTACCTCTGTCTTGTCAAAAGCAGGGGGCCACAGCGGAAAAGGTCCTCTCCGTTCCCATAAGACAAGTCTGTGATGGAGGAAGGGGCGAAAGAAGGGCCTCCTTAGAGGATCGAAGAGATCGTGCAGGTTTGTGGTAGGAGATGCGGTCACAAAGGTAGGTGTTCAGGGCTTTGTAGGTAATAACCTGCACCTTGAATTGGGACTGGAAGATGAACAGCAGCCAATGGAGCTCCTTAAACAGCATCCTCCAGAGGACCTCAGTGTGTGGAAGGAAGTGATCCAGTAGGTAACCTAGACCCTAACCATGTAGAGCCTTAAAGATCAAAACCAACACTTTGTACTTTGCCCAGAAACAAATCAGCAAGCAGTGGAATGACTTTAATATGGGTGTAATCTCCAGGTTCAGTAAAAAAAAAAAATCTCACATGGCCTTCACAATAATAGTGCGAAGTATTCCTTTATTTGCACAGATATAAGCTGAACCTGAAATATTTACAGCTTTTCCAAGCCTTTTCTTTATACAAAAATAATAAATGCATCAGCAAACTTAGATATATAACTATAAATCTAATTGGGTAAGGTAACTCTTAGAAAAGTCAGCTGCTCCACCATTTTATTATGTCCTTAGTCCATGTTTGATTCCTTGGGGTACCCAATGATTGCTACTCAGCCGTTCTTGCTCCCATCACAGCTATGGCCTGGCCTCATATTTTCAGAATGTAATCCCCTTAAGAACCCAGCAGGCAGCTCCCTTTGTAGGCTGAGCTGTGGTGAGCTGCTGGGCAAAAAAAAGGTGATTTAAATTACATAATCAAAGGAAGGCATAATGCAGCCCATATGTTGGGGCTGCAGTCAGTGCAGACAGGAAAGCAAAGAGAGAAGCCCTGAATCAGCAGTAGGGAAGACTGAAACCTATCCAAAACAGATTGTTTGAGAATTGAGTATATCCAGAATTGCAAATGGGGAAGACTGAAAGTGTAGAATTGCAATAAATAGCTGACACACAAACACACACAATAAGACAATCAGGACCATTTATCTCAAGTCCTCTGATAAGGAAAATGAGGAATTGCTTTCCAATGAACATAATACCCAGATTTGATAATTTCATTTACCTTACTCTATCCTCACCTCTTTATTGCAGAGAATCACAGCAGGTCTTTCAGTCTGACAGCTCATATTTATCATTTATTTAAATCTGAATTATTCTACATAATAATTCAGGATTGCTGCCTTGTTGTGGCGCTGGAGCTTGAGCACCTCAATGATGTCACGAGCGAAACCGTGAAGGGCCACCCAAGACGGGACGGTTGTGGCAGAGAGGTCAAATCAAGCGCAATCCCTGGGGAAGGCAATGGCAAACCACCCCAGTATTCTTTCTCATTTTGTTTTAAAACCTGAATATTTGTTACCTTCCTTTCCTCCAAAAAAGCTGTTTTACATATTGCTGAATCCCTGTTTTCCATATGCATTTGTCTAGAATGTTTCAATGATATCTATGTACTAACACAGCACCAATGTGTTTCAGAATATTTTGCAGCCTTTTGCTGTGTTCTACATTCTCTGAGAATTCTGAAAATGAACTTAAATCTCTTTGCTGTTTAATGTTTGTACTGCCAACATCCTTGGCTGGAGGATCCAGAAGCACCCCAAGCAGCTTGGCAACCTAGAACAGGGATTGAAATCCCAGTAGCAATATCCAGCAAAAACATTTATTTATTTATTTATTTATTTACTTTACTTTACTTTACTTGTATACCGCAGTTTCTCAGCCCAACAGGCGACTCAACGCGGTTTACAACAAGGATAAGAATCAATCAACAATATACAATTTAAAACCATAAAAGCATAATATACAATATTGAAACAACAATAGACAATACAATGCATCTCATAACTAGAGTCGTGATCCAATCCGTCGTCCAAATTTCCATTCCTGTAATCATCACATTCATTGCCCTGTTTAACCGAATGCCCGTTCAAACATCCAAGTTTTTAATCTTCTTCGGAACACCATTAGCGAGGGGGCTGATCTTACCTCCATAGGAAGGGCGTTCCACAGCCGGGGGGCCACCACAGAAAAGGCCCTGTCTCTCATCCCCACCAGCCGCACCTGTGAAGCAGGCGGGATAGAGAGCAGGGCCTCCCCAGAAGATCTTAGGGTCCTGGCGGGCTGATAGGCAGAGATACGTTCGGATAGGTAACTTGGGCCAGAACCGTTTAGGGCTTTATAGGCCAATGCCAGCACTTTGAATTGAGCCCAGTAGCAAATCGGCAGCCAGTGGAGCTGGTGCAGCAGAGGAGTTGTATGCTCCCTGCGCTCCGCTCCTGTTAGTATCATGGCTGCCGAGCGTTGGACTAGCTGGAGCTTCCGAGCCGTCTTCAAAGGCAACCCCACGTAGAGAGCGTTGCAGTAGTCTAGACGGGATGTAACCAGAGCGTGGACTACCGTGGCCAAGTCAGACTTCCCAAGGTACGGGCGCAGTTGGCGCACAAGTTTTAACTGTGCAAATGCTCCCCTGGTCACCGCCGAAACCTGAGGTTCCAGGCTCAGCGATGAGTCCAGGATCACACCCAAACTGCGAACCTGCGTCTTCAGGGGGAGTGCGACCCCATCCAACACAGGCTGTAACCCTATACCCTGTTTGGCCTTACGACTAACCAGGAGTACCTCTGTCTTGTCTGTAATAACTTATTAATCGCCCTCCATCCGAGAATGCTCCAGGCGATTTACAGCTAAATTACAAAAGATAAAATACATACATACAAAAATTAAAAATCAACAGAGATCGAATGCTCTAGTAAAAAGCCAGGTCTTAAGTGCGAGAGTAAAAGGCCCTAAGTCACGCATGGCTCTCATGTAGGGCGGCAAGGAATTCCACAAGGCAGGGGCAGAAATAGAAAAAGCCCTGTGCCTAGTCCTTTCCAAGTGCACTTCTCTAGGACCCGGTATATGGAGTAAGTCACATTGGGCTGGTCGTTGCGACCTCCGATGATGGGAGAAGGAGAGGCGGTCCCTAAGGTACGATGGACCCTGGCCGTAAAGAGTTTTAAAGGTCAGAACTAACATCTTATACAGGCCACGGTACTCAGTTGGAAGCCAATGTAAATGTTGCAGCACTGGTGTTATATGGCATTTCATGGGCGTTCTTGTGAGTAACCTGGCTGCCGCATTCTGAACAATATGAAGCTTTCGGGTCGTAGACATCGGAAGGCCCACATACAAGGTGTTGCAATAGTCCAGCCTAGACGTGACCGTGGCATGGATGACAGTTGCCAGAACCTCGTCAGATAGGTAGGGTGCCAGTTGCCTCACTTGTCGTAAATGGAAAAAGGCCTGTTTGCTGGCAGCAGCGACCTAAGCTTCCATTGTCAGCTGTGAATCCAGGATGACACCTAAGCTCTTAACAGTGGTCGATGGAGATAGGGCGGCACCATCGAAGGTGGGTAATGGAGGAGTCAGATCTGCCGGGCGGCCATGCCAGAGAATCTCAGTCTTTGCCGGGTTCACCTTCAGTCTGCTAGCACGTAGCCAGTTTGACAGAGCTTCCAGACATGAGGAATGGTGGCTTTTGCAATCCAACAATGTTTGGAGGGCCCCATTATTCCCCCCGAGTCAGTGTGATAAAGCTACAATGAGCCTGTCATGGCAGACTATAATATTCCTTCTATAACCTGTCTTTTAAAAAAGGAAAGTAATGTCATGCTTATGGTATGAAACCTTCTTCTCAGAGGAAAGTTACTCTGCAGAAATATCATTTAATTCTGTCCTTGCAATTATTTTAGACTGAGTAGAATTATTAATAAGAATTTGTTATTGTTAGCTGCCTTCAATACAACTTCCATAGCATGTATGGTATTTTTAAATATACTTTATTGACCTTTTTTACTGTAAATATTCTAGAAACAACTTTAAATTAGAAATTGGAACATCCATTTTGATTCCAGTCTTCTCCAGCAAACTTCAGTAAAGCAGAGAAATTAAAGTGACTTGCTGGGGTAATTGTACAGCAAGATAGGACATCTGTTATCATTTTATTCAGGATTTTCTATTTGTCTTCTGTTATATCAGGTTTGGGGAAAATATTTTTTGCTACTAAAAAAGTCTAGATGTGAATTACATGGCAGTTGAAACATACTGCTGCCAAAGCAGTATATCTTATCTGATGTTGCTGGAAAGTTGCATGTTATACAGAACCTAAAGATTATGTAGAAAAATTGGAAAATGAGCCACAGTTGCAGAAATCAATAAAATATATTCTTGTTGTAGCCCTCATTTAAAGATATTTTGTTTGTTGAGGCTAAGGACTTTATCACACAAGGCTAATACAGGGCAATTATAGCAGGATAAAACTCTCTTTGGCTGGAGTGTACAACACAACATTGTTTGTCCCATTATTACATTGTACTCAAATCATTATTGGATTGCCTTTTCTCGTCGATGGGAAAAACCAATTAATCTAGTAATACTGTTCTTGCGTCCTTGCCTGATAGTGTCTGATATTGCAAAGCAGAAGGAGGTCTTTTGAGAACAGCAAAACTGCAGAACTGCTCAGCTACAACAAAATAAGAGGATTTTAAAAACCCCACAGTAAGTGCAAACACAGGTAAGAAGTGAGGCTGTTCAGAAGACTGATTGCAAGAATCAAGTGCCAGCATTTCTCAGTTGCAGCAAGTTATCAAGTCATTGTCCTAATAACAGTATTTCTGTTTTTTTTAAAGCAGTGGTTCTCAACCCGTGGATTGTGGGCCACTGGTGGGCTACGAGACCTAAAATAAGGTCAATGGCCGGAAGTGCATGCCACCATTGGAGGAGAGCGAGAGAGTAGGAGAGGAGAGGAGAGAAGGAAGGAAGGAAGCATGTCAGTGCCATTGCCCTCACTCTCTCACGGCTTCCCCAGAGCTGTTGAAGGACAGAGAGAGAGAAAAGGAGAGTTCCCCAAAATAATAATAATTATTAATGTTATTATTAGCTCCCAGTGGCACAGAGGGTTAAAGCCCTGTGCTGGCAGGACTTAAGACCGACAGATTGCAGGTTCGAATCCGGGAAGAGGCGATGAGCTCCCTCTATCAGCTCCAGCTCCTCATGCGGGGACATGAGAGAAGCCTCCCACAAGGATGATAAAACATCAAAAATCATCCGGGTGTCCTCTGGGCAACGTCCTTGCAGACGGCCAATTCTCTCACAACAGGAGCGACTTGCAGTTTCTCAAGTCACTCCTAACACAACCAAAAAAAAAAAAAAGCTCCCATTGCCACACATCAGTTTAGTCTCCCAAAGTTGTTGTTGTTATTGTTAATTTGTTAAGTATACTGTTTTAATCTTTATTTATTAATGTTCATGTTTAATTGTTATATTTGTTATTCTGTATTTTATGATGCGGCATTGAATTATTGCCAATTGTAAGCCGTCCTGAGTCCTCCCAGGGGTTGAGAAGGGCGGGATAAAAATGTTCGAAATAAGAAATAATAATCAGAGCTCGGAAAATTATCTTTTTCAATAACAACATTCAGAATACCCTGTTTTATCTAAGAAATTCTAGAAGCTGTACTCCAAAAAGGGTTTTAAAAAAAGACTTTTCTGAACTCTGTATAAGCACTAGCATTCAAATACCTGCCGCAAGCCTGTGTACTCTTAGAGCAAGGGTTGGAAAGACAAAGATCCAGCCACGATTGCATGTAATGTCCCTTAGACTTTGTTAGCTACAAAAGGAGGCAGTCGAAAAGATAAGCACTAGCATTCAAATACCTGCTGCAAGCCTGTGTACTCTTAGAGCAAGGGTTGGAAAGACAAAGGTCCAGTCACGATTGCATGTGATGTCCCTTAGACTTTGTTAGCTACAAAAGGAGGCAGTCGAAAAGATTTTATTTTGGCGGCTTGGTTTGTGTATTTATTCTGTTGTATTTAACTTTTTGATGTGATTATGTTTTTAATTGTATTTGTGTACTAATTTATGCTGTAAGCTGGCCTGAGTCCCTCTATAGAGGTTGAGAAGACCGGGGTATAAAAGTTTTAAATAAATAAATAAATAAATAAATAAATATTATTTGAAACACTACACGATGAGTCCACAGCAAAAGAGATCACTCTGCGAGCTGTTGTATTTGATCACACGTTGGAAACTTCTCAAGTGTCAAGGACTGTGTGATGTATCAGCAAATAATGCATGCAGATCCCAGTAAGGTGGCCTTTTGCATATGGCAGATGGTAATTTTTTCAGCGCCGATTGTGTTTAAGTGCAGGCCAAGGTCTTTAGGCACTGCACCCAGTGTGCCGATCACCACTGGGACCACCTTGACTGGTTTGTGCCAGTCTTTGCAGTTCGATTTTTAAATCCTCGTATCGTGTCAGATTTTCCAGTTGTTTCTCTTCAATTCTGCTGTCACCTGGGATTGCAACATCAACAATCCATACTTTGTTTTTTAACACAACCGGGAGTGCTCCAAAACATATTGTGCTCCAAAACACTGTCTGTCTGAATTCGGAAGTCCCAGACCCTGTTTAGTCTCCCAAAGTAATAATAATAATTATTAAAGTTGTTAGGAACAATTTATTGGGTCTTGTACTCTGCTTTTTGTATTTTTTCAACCTCAGCCCCCTCGCCTTTTTTTTTTAACATGAGCATTAACAAAATCCAGAGATTTTTGGTGTCTTTATTTTTAGGCCTGTTCCTGGGTTTATTTGGAGTACTGAAAATTTGCACTGAATAGACCACATCAGCTCTAGATTATTAAATATGGTTTGCTGTGGGTGAGCAGATGGCAACTACTGGATGGCATATGTTCTTTATTGGAAACTAGAGCTGATGTGGTCTAGCCAATTCAATTTTCAGAATCAGCATCCCAAATAATTAAACTAAAGTTGACTAAAATCTGATTCGTAACCCTTTTGGTACTAATGTTGGAGAGTGGTCTCCAGTCAAATGATCTCTCATAAAAAAAAGCTTGGGAGCCTCTGTTTTAGAGATTTGATGATATACTCACAAAAGCTACAATTTCATAGATTACAGAGTTATTCACAAAGATTAGGTGCTATTCTTACCTAGATACACTTACCAAACCATGCTTATAAAGGTGAAATGATGCACAATGGGCCATCTCTCTAATCTGTCAAGATCATTTTGAATTCGTCTCCTGTCTTCTGGGGTATTGACTATTCCTCCCAATTTGGTTTCATCTGCAAACTTGATGACCATGTCTTCTAACCCTTCATCTAAGTCATTAATAATGATGTTGAACAGGACCGGGCCCAGGATGGAACCCTGCGGCACTCCGCTCGTCACTTCTTTCCAGGATGATGACGAAGAAGCATTGGTGAGCACCCTCTGGGTTTGTACACTTACAGATCCACCTAACCACAGTTTTGCCTAGCCCACATTTGGCTAGTTTATTTGCCAGAAGGTCATAGGGGACCTTGTCGAAGGCCTTACTGAAATCCAGATACGCTCCATCCACAGCATTGCCTGAATCTTCCCAGCTTGTAACTTTATTGAAAAAAGAGATTAGGTTATTCTGGCATGACTTGTTTTTGATAAATCCATGTTGACTATTAGCGATGACTGCATTCGTTTCTAAGCGTTTGCAGACCACTTTCTTAATCATCTTTTCCAGAATCTTGCCTGGACATCATTCTTTGTATGTTTATCCATAACTTTTAAAATGGAAAATGAGGTTATATGTATGGCTATTGATTTGAGAAGTGAGGCCCTGTTTGTCTTGCAAGGTTAAACATATTAAACACATATAAACACAATTTTATTCTTATTTTCCAACATGCTTCCTCATTCAAAAGCTATTTGATAACATCTGTTTAGAGTACTTGACATGTTTTCTTGTGTAGTTGATTTCAATAAATGCAGAACCTTTGGAATCAGTTGTTTTGTACATGTTTGGGTGCATTATTTATCAACATTTGGAGAGATATAGCACAAACCTTTAGCCTCAAAGGGACGTTCTTTCAAAACTGTTGCTGACTTAGTGAACATACAGCTTAGAACTGCTCTCGAGATGGTGATTTTTGTATATATTGTTACCCTCTGTTTTTTATTAAAAATATTGCTACAGCTACTTATTTGGGGCTAATATCTTCCCTGAAAATCAAGAAAGATTGCTTCTTGGAAAGAAGACAGTGGTTTGGAAAACAAAGAAGTACCGAATGCCAAAGAACTGCCGAAATGCAAGATTATTGCCAATTATTGTAGCCTGCGTTCCACAACTGTTTTGGTTTTATGAGAAAAAGAACCGAGGACTAAACTAATGGCGGCTGTAAGTCAAATGTATACTTGCTCATAAGTAAACACAAGGGTTTCTTGGCTATTATGCAAGGCAAACATTTTAGAATGAAGCAGAACATGTGGAACATAGGTTATTAAGGGGTTTAGTTAATGTCATTTGTGTGAAAGAATGCCTGGAAATCCCTGGAAATCATATAGAAAGAACAGGATGTACAATCCTCTTCAAATCCCTGTCTTGCCTATCATTAAAGCCATAACTGCCAATTCACCAATATATCTTCCTCAAAACTGCATTCTTCATAGCTTTTAAGTAGCCCTTTTGTTAGGAATCAATATAGAGATTGCGACTTCTGAATCTTCATGGGAACCAACCTTAAATAAGACCAGAGGAGCTGTCCATCTATTCCAGAAGTAGAGAAGAGCCTATTCATATTGATAGATGCCAGCTCGAATCAGATCCAGACAGCATGGTCGGGGTTTCTGGGAACTGAAATCCAACCATATTTGGAGGGCTAACAGTTCTTCATCATCAAGATGGCCCTTTTCTTTGTTCTGACTGGTTCTTGAACACAGGACTGTCAAAGGCCCTTGTCAGGCCCATAGCCAGGATTTGTTTCGGGGGGGGGGGGAGTTTGGTTCGGGGGGGGGGGCTGAGTCTGAGTGAAAGAGGGTCTACCCTAGCAAACCTTTTGTATCGTTACCCCAATACCCCCATGCATATGGGATATATTGAGCATGGTGATCAGATCATGATATGAATAAACATAACAGTTTAAATAATGTACCAGTAAGGCCTTCTCGCGAACCACCATCAGAATTTCGGGGGGGGGGGGCTGAAGCCCCCAAGCCCCCCCCCCCCCGGCTACATGCCTGGCCCTTGTTACTTGATCTTTTCATTGGAGACGCCAAGAGCGGAATTTGGGACTTACTACAAGGAAAGGTTCTGTTGTACCATTGAGTTAATTACATCATAGTCAAGGGTCTGACTCAACCCTTTTCCTCATGGTTACATTGATTTTCTGAAATAGTTATATTGATTCAATTGAATTCTGAAAGTGCCTTGGATGGCAAAAAGGTCAAAGCAGTCCATACTCCAGGAAATAATGCCTGGCTGCTCACTGGAGGAAAAGATATTAGAGGCAAAAATGAAGTACTTTGGCTACATAATGAGAAGACAGGAAAACTTGGAGAAGAAAATGATGCTGGGGGAAAAGGAAGTGGGGCGGACCAAGGGCAAGATGGATAGATGGTATCCTTGAAGTGTCCGACCTGACCTAAGGAGTTGGGGTGGTAATATTAGGTTGACAGGGAGCTCTGGTATGGTTTGGTCCATGAGGTCATAAAGAGTCGGAAGCGACTGAACGAATAAACAACAACAATAACACATTGATTTTACTTAGTTATTATTATATCTCTCAAAAGTGAGAAAGATGCTACACAGGAAGCACTCGGAATTGGTTTTGGAAGCCCTTTGTGACTTACATATTACCATAAGAACATAAGAGCACTTGCCCAGCATTCTTTCATCACTGAGACTAATAAGATGCCTATAGGAAGCTCACAAGCAGGACATGAATACAATAGACACTGCTCCTGCTCATATTCCCCAGCAGTCAGTATTCAGAGGCTTACTGCCTCTGATACTGGAGGTGAGATGTAGGCCCCTTCTGCACAGCTGTATAGAATCCACATTGAACTGGATTATATGGCAGTGTAGACTCAGATAGACAAATTCAAAGCAGGTATTGTGGATTATCTGCCTTGATATTCTGGGTTATATAGCTGTGTGGAAGGGCCCATAGTTATCATAATGGCAGACTATCTCCTTAGGCCCCTTCCACACAGCTGTATAAAATCTCATATTATCAGCTTTGAATTGGATTATTTGGCAGTGTGAACTCGAATCATGGTAGCTGCAGGTTGGTGAGACACTAGTGCTCTTTGGCAGCGAAGGCTAAGGACCAGGCTGTGGCACAGCTAGTTAGTAGCCAGCTGCATTAAATCAGTACTGACCGAGAGGTCATGAGTTTGAAGCTAGCCCGGGTCAGAGTAAGCTCCCAACCATTAACTTGCTGTTGACCTTTGCAGCCCGAAAGACAGTTGTATCTATCAAGTAGGAAATTTAGGTACTGCTTTATGTGGGGAGGCTAATTTAACTAATTGTTGGGGTTCAGCCTGGGTGTGAACCTGAACCTGCTTCTCTGATTATATTTCCTGATGCTACTGAAAATGATTCTAATGAAAATGTATTTCCTGATGCTAATGAAAATGTTGATTCTGAGGTCAGTGTAGAAGAAACTCCTGCAGGCTTGGAAGGCTTGGAAACTGAAAGTACACATTCTCCTGAGAATGTTTCAGGGTCAAGCGGTGATAGCTCTCCAGAGAAGCTAACACCTGGGATCCTTAATGAGGATAGAAGAGGACAGATTTGGAAAAGCAGGAGTGAATCGCAGAGTCTGCGAAGGTCAAGCAGATTAAAAGAAAGAGAAACAAGGGCTTCAAAGCCTGGAGGCGTGCCACGAAACAGTTTCCTCGGCTTTAAGTGCCTCTCGCCGAGTTGACTCTTTAGATCAGGCATCGTTTAGACTGAGGCATTACCTTGGCAGATCTTCCATTTCCCGTGGCCTTCATCCCAAGAGGCTTCTAGTGCTCCAAGTACGGTTAGTGGATTGCTAACAGGTTCCAGGATTTTACAGTGTTGCTTTTGGTTTTTGATCCAGTACATGGAAATTTCTGATTGCTGATTTTTACTGTGGCTTTTTGACTGTGCATTTTCCTCTATTTTGTAACCATTTTTCATCAATAAAAAGGGATTGTTTTTCCTACAGTCAAGTGTGGTGGATGGTTATCTTAGGGTCTCGTTTCCTGCTCTGGGTTGCAACACTAATTTATTACACCATAAAACCTTCCAGCAGTGTGCATAAGAATGAGGAAGTACTCCATCAAGGACCCGGTGTCACAAGTGGATGGTGAAGCGGGAGCTCCCCCTGTGGCCAGAATCGAGCATACCCTGATGAAGCCGGAAAGTGGGAATGTTAAATTGCCTCTGTGTCTGTCTATATATGTTGTATGTCTAAATGGCATTGAATGTTTGCCATTTATATGTGTGTTGTAATCCGCCCTGAGTCCCCTGTGGAGTGAGAAGGGCAGAATATAAATACTGTAAATAAATAAATAAATAAATAAATAAATAAAGACATTTTTAGAACCACAACTCTCATAATTCCATAGCATTGAGGCATTGCAGATGAAGTGGTGTATTAAAAATGGGCACTAAAAAGGTGGGCACATCTGATTTCTGGGTAACATCGATACAATTTTGACATCCTATTAAACATGTTTTCAATTTGGGGGTGGGGCACTGATGCAACTTGAAGCACGTGGAAAATTAGTACCCATCCCTCTGAATCTGACCATTGGCTACTCCTTATCTAGGAAAGTTGCTCTTTTGCTCATGTTCCTTTACAGAGGGAAAGAAGTTGTGATTTCATTTGTAATGGTACAGCAACTTCCTTGGCATTGAACATTCTCTGGCATGGGTATTTCAGAGATACAAGCGATAAGTCTATTAGTTTGACATGGAAACATTCCTTCTCATTCTAGCTTGGAGCCAGGGTTAAACAGGAAAAAAAATCAGATAATTAGCCTTTGACTAAAAATACTCATTTTTGGAGCACAGAACAACATAGCTATGCTTGCGCTTCAGTAAGGCAAATCAAACAAATGTCATTCCTCCTCTTATAGCATTAGTAAATATGGAAAAGCAATATAGAAAACAGTTAATAGCTGCAACAGAAATCTCATTGTCAGGTCTTTTGGAGGGATGCCTGCGAGCAGAGAGGGGCGGTTTATAAATATAGTAAATAAAATAAATATATATATTTTTAAAAGCTGACATTTTAAATTCAGTTTAACAATAGGGATCAAAACAATTTCTTCTTCCAAATACAGTTTCACCAATCTGTATTCCGATCAGGAAACCATTCTTTGCTGCTCTTTGATGGAGCCTTTTATACAAGAAAATCCAGCAGCTGAATAATGGGCTTACCCAATGCCACAGAATTTCAATGGAAAGCATTTCCTCTCAACATCTCTGCCCTCTGTTAGAGCTACTACAAGCTACTGTAGACTCGGGTTAATTCCACCGGAGAGTGACAACTTTCCTTTTCTAGCCAAGGTCATTCATGACCTACAACTATAGAGCAAGAGGGGTCCAAAAGTCAGATGGGAATGAAGTAAAGGCATCCAAAATAAGCAGAGAACTTTGAGAGCTGGGACCTGCATCTGTGTTTGTTGGGTTGGATGGTAATGGAAAAAGTAATGAGATGGCTTAATGATATTATGTGCAAAGCACTGAGACACCTTGCAAATGCTTTCTTCTGTTTTTGTACCTTTGACTTATGGAAATATATACCGCCAGTGAAATCTCTAGATTGTGCAAGCTTTGTAAGGTTAGCTGATGTGAAAAGATTCTGCTCTGTTTTTGCATTTTTAAAAAGTCTTATGTAAATCTAGAGGAGGCCCAAAAAGGGCAGAAATTGCTCCGTTTCAGGGGCTAGCCCTCATACACCCCCTTCCACTAATGCTATTGCAGTAATGCAAATAAGAAATCCATCTCTAACTAAAAGCAAACCAAATCTATAGCTTTTCTTTGCACATGATCCAGTGCAGTATTTTATTTTATTTAAACACTGCCTTGCCTGGCTTTGTTCAGCAAAAGTCAGCTGGGGAGAAAAACCAGGACACTAATACAAACTAACCTTCAATTTCTCCTCTATGAAAAATGCCCCAAATGTTAATGCTACACTTTAATGATTAGAGAGCGTGAGAAACAGAACACAAAGCATTTTGCTTTTCTGGGAAAGCTTTGTCTCTCACTTGGTTCCTTCAAGCTAAATGGACTTCATTATGAGACAATCTCAATGTGGTCCCTCTATTTGGCATGCTGCTTGGAGTGTGCATGACGGGATGGAGGAACATAATCATATAACTGGATCATCATTTGAGGACGGGGCCATGAGGGGTTGTAGTTGTGGGCAGAGGAGAAATTGTATAGTCAGAAATAAAAGAAAAATAGTGTTTGAAGGGGCCTCCCCTAGTGGTGCAGCAGGTTAAACTGCTGAGCAATTGAACTTGCTGACCAAAATCCAGAGAGCGGGGGTTCAAATACAGAGAGTGGGGTGGTTTCCTGCTGTTAGCACCAGCTTCTGCCAACCTAGCAGTTTGAAAACATGCAAATGTGAGTAGGTCAATAAGTACCTCCTTGGCAAGAAGGTAATGGCGCTATATGCAGTCATGCTGGCCACATGACCTTGGAGGTGTCTATGGACAATGCCGGCTCTTTGGCTTAGAAATGGAGAGAAACACCACCACCCCAGAGTCAGACTCAACTAGTCTGAATGTCAGGGGAAACCTTTACCTTTACTAGTGCTTGAAGTGATAAGATGGTGAAATAAAAATGCTAAGATTAGGCTCTGTGGATCATATACTCTCTGCTAGTGTAGCATCAAGCAATATCCCAAATCAAGAGTGGCAAGACTTCAAGGTCCTGTTCCCATTGACATGTTTGGCCCCTTACAAGACCCAAATTAAATTTTGGAGCTAAGAATATAGCAGATTTCTAAGAGACTCCATGAACTCTGCCTGTCAGAGGAACCTAGAACCACAAACAGGACAGAACCACGTGTCACAATGAGATGCTTCATTCCTGCAAACAAAAGCCAATTGGGATTTTGGGCTGCATAAAAAAAGTTTATATATCTGTGGAATGACCAGGGTAAGACAAAGAACTCGTCTATTGGAGCTAGGTGTGAATGTTTCAACTGACCAACTGTTTCAACTGATCAACACTTTTAACTGTTGTTTTGCTGGACCACTCTCACAACCACCATGTCAGACTACACAGAGAAGCCATTGAAATCCACAAGCATGTGGACAATTTCAGCAGAAAGGAGGAAACCATGAAAATGAACAAAATCTGGCTACCAGTATTAAAAAAACTCTAAAATTACAACTGCAAAACAACAGAGAGGAAACAAACAGGGACATCTAATCACCTCTCAACAAAAGATTGTCCCAGGCACCAAACAACTGCCAGGCCATCAAATGCTAATCAAGGTGGTCAGTTGAAACATTCACAACTAGCTCCAACAGACAAGAGTCCTTTGTCCCACCCTGGTCATTCCACAGATATATAAACCCATTTTCCTAGTTCCAACAGACCTCACTACCTCTGAGGATGTTTGCCATAGATGCAGGCGAAACGTCAGGAGAGAATGCCTCTAGAACATAGCCATATAGTCCGAAAAAATCTACAACAACCCAGTGATTCCAGCCATGAAAGCCTTCAACAATACATTCAATTTCTTTGTCCACATTCCCTCCCATTCCATCATATTTATTGTACGTTTATGTTCAAAATGTACTTCTTCCTGATGAAGAAATTGGTGAATAATAGGATAACCACGTCATTATAACCTGTCACTAGAGGAAATGGAAAATAGAATTTCTGATAGTAGCTTAGACTTTTCCAAGTTTAATTAATTTCATATGAAAGCACAAAGTAAAGCTAACATAACTATTTTCCATTCGGTGTCTTTTTAAAATTTCTTTTTCACCTCTGCCTCACAACAGGTGGGGCATCCCATACACGGAGGGAGTATCCTTCATTTCTCAGGAAGGATCCATTAGTTGCTCTGCCAATTATATACATTCCGGTTTTCCCAGGGTGTAGCCTGCTTTGGAGGAGAGTGTTTCCTTCAGTCTCCTACTGAGAGAAGTGCATTGAACCTAGCTGCGATGAAAAGATGATTAATGAATCTCTTAAATGGCACGCAACATAGTATTTACCGAGGAGGGGAAGGAACTGCCCAGTAACGTGTGACACTTCAGAATTGTGGGCAAATGGTGTGTGAAATTGTTGACAAATTGCCTTCATTAAGTTTTTTAAATGGGACTTTTCTCCATGTTGGCAGCACTGAATCCTTGTATGCAGATTCCTGCTAGAAAGTGCTTCTTTGTGTGTTCCTACCTCATGATGTAGCTTTCCATAGTAATAATGAGAAGGAAATGAAGGTGGTCAAACACAGCATTGTGAGGATTACAAAATTACCTTGATTGCCCAAACTCAACAAATTTGTGGAAAAACAATGGCAATGACACATTTCTCCCTTGAAACAGGAATATGGGGGCCTTTTTTGCTCAAATGATTTCAATCATTAGATTAATCAATCTGATTAGAGCATAAAAGTAACAAGCTACACATTTTAAAAATCACTGGGAGTGCTGCTTTACTCTTTGCATAACAATGATCCAACATTATCTTTGCAAAGGAATATAATAATCTGTAATAGCATAATTTGGGAAAGTGAAATGAGCAAACGTTTTATCTCCAAAATGGGCATTTTGGGGGATTTCGTAGGGATTTAGGGTCATATTGTCTTAAGTATACTTCTGTAAAGTAACAAAAAATCTAAAGTCACAACCATTGCTTACAATGTAATGACTAAATACCCAGACGTTTCCAGGCCTGATTCACATCCACTCCTGAAGTAGCATAAGCCTTCACTAACAACTATACCATTTGTTTTTCATGGGAGATAAATAGTTTGGTTTAAAAGCATGCTAAACTATAAGACAGTAAGTCCTGTGATTGTTAGATTCAGAGTGTGTTGAGATTGAACCTTCATCATGTACTACACTTGGCTCACTTGTGAGTAGACCATGAAACTGCCTTCATAGTTATCTGGAATACGATGGCAGATGATTCCTTTTGCTGAGTTGATGCCTTGCTTTTGAATTTGGAGCCAAATAAATTACTTTATTCCATGGAACTGATTCCCAACTCAGAGGGAAGAAACATTTACTTGTGAAGAAATGTTTCCTTGCTTCTGTTCACCAATGGACACTCAACAACTCCATTAAACCATTCTCAAAGCAGTGTAGAGTCTAAATGTAAAGCTGTAATGTCCATATCACTGTGGGCAAGTTTGCAGTGTCAAGTGGGGATAAATCCATTTCCAGTTTCAACTTGATCTGTAAAGGAGCTTTCCAAGGTGCTGATATTATGTTAGATATGGTGTTCAACACCCTTGATAACTCCTTTTTAGTTTGGCCCAAAACAGGATTGGACAAGGTGCAGCCCATGAACTGCATGCACTATATGTCCCTGCAGGAATCTATGCCCCCTCATTTTGGCAATTTTCATGTGCAAGAAGTGAATTTAAAATGGCTTCCACTCATTTTCAGTTATCAAAAAAGGCCTCTCCTGAGTATAACATAATCATGGGGGCCTAAAGGATATGTCAAATTGCTTTCTGTGAGTCCTAGAGCACATTTGGTGACATTTGGAGACACGGAAATTGGTTTATTTTATTTTCTTTTGAATTGCGGCATCGAATTGTGCCAAATTATGTAAGCTGCTCTGAGTCCCCTTCAAGGTGAGAAGAGTGGGATATAAATATAGTAAAATAAATAAATAAATAAATATTCTCAGGGTGATCCATGGCACTTCAATGTTTCCCGTGAGGCTAATGCAGCCTCTGGTTTTCCATAGTTGCCCACCATATCCTTAAACCTGCCGGGGATTCAATATCCCATTGATATAGAAGAGGGGTAAGTGCAATGCCACCTCAAGAGACCAACCACCTCTACCCATTGCTTCTGCCATTTTCCTTCCCAGACATTCAAAAAGTACTGAAGCGGTACCATGACAAAGAGAGTACAATGGATTAGTGCTTTAAGATCTTCCAGGGAGGCCCTCCGCTTGCTCCCACCACTGTCACAAGTACAGTTGTTGGGGATGAGAGAGAGGGCTTTCTCGGTGGTGGCCCCCACTTCGGGAATGCCCTCCCTAGAGAAATAAGACAGGCCCCATCCCTCCCCTCCTTTTGTAAGAGCCTGAAGACCTTGTGGTTTAAACAAAGCCTTTGAGAACAACTAGTTCTAGTTCAGCCCCAGATACTGTTGAATATGTCCATATCATTTTTCTACCAATTACCCAGGTCACTTCCTCCTATCAGGCCCTGGAAATTAACAGCCATAGACTCTACCTAATTTCACGGGCCCTCTACAAATTGCACTGGCCTTGGCCCAGCCTTTTAAATTGCCTTAAGCAGGCAGGATTTTGTTAAATATATATGTGCTATTGTACTTTGGCCACATAATGAGAAGAAAGGAAAGCTTGGAGAAGACAATTATGCTGGGGAAAATGGAAGGAAAAAGGAAGAGGGGCCATCCAAGGGCAAGGTGGATGGATGGCATCCTTGAAGTGACTGGATTGACCTTGAAGGAGCTGGGGGTGATGACGGCCGACAGGAAGCTCTGGCATAGACTAGTCCATGAGATCACGATGAGTCGGAAACGACTGAATGAATGAACAACAACAACAACAACAAGTGCTATTGTGATTTTTATGCTTATATTGTCTAGTTAATTTTATGTTTATGTTGTTTACTTTGTATGTAATGGTGATACTACTTGAAAACTGCTCTGAGTCCCCTCAAGGAGATAGAGCAGTATATAAAGTTTTGTTGTTGTTGTTGCTGCTCCTTTTAGCTTCTCTGGGGATGGACTAAGGTTTTGACTTTCACCAGCCTATTCAGAAAAGAGTAATCACATTGACCCATGGTTAAGTCGACTCAAGTTTTGGATTGATTTTTTTGTACTAAGATTTCTAGACTTCTGCATGAATATATCAGTTAGATGGTCTTTGGATTTTCAGAAAATCCTTTGTTTGGGAGATACCATTCCTTCCCTGCTTCATTTTGACCTCCAGCTGACATTTAATCAAATATAAAGGTAAAACAAATTCTCTTCATGGAATGATTAATGATCTCAAACAGCAAATTGGTGAACTCCCCTTGTCTTACCACATAAATGTATTAATTGTTCTGTCAATTCATCATGTTGCAAGCATCCTAGAACAGTTTTGTAAATGATGGAAAGGGTGTAGAGGAAGACATGTGCAAGTGATTTTAATGTGTATACTGGAGAAAGGGCACACGGATGCCAAAAATGAAGCAATGCTATTATGCTGTCCAGAAGCAACAGCTTGATTTTAATTAAGCCAGAAATTAGCCTTTGATTACAACCCTTGTACACTTTCGAAAACTGTAAAACACATACTAATTGGCCTGGCCTTACAGCATGTTCTGTGTGCAGAATGCCCTTCTGGCGAGTTGCAGAATGAATGAAGCATGGGCACAACAGACATATATCTGGCTTATGGAGAGGGAAACAAGAGAGAGAGAGAGAGCCTGGTTGCATTTCCACACTGTGCTTAGCATGGAGCGGTTGTATCAGTTCCCTCCTCTTGCCATGGCATTCTTCGCAGCTTATGATGACTGCAGGAATCTGCGTTTCTGTGCAGAACAGCAAAATGGAAGATTTACTACTGTTCTTCTTGATCACATACTTGAGAAGAGGTTTGTAATTCTCTGAACAGATAAAACCAAGACCAAACTGGAGAGCCCAGCAACAGTGAATGAGTGTGGTATGGAGGACATATAACAACAACAACAACAACAACAATCAGGCCTTTATGATGTAGTTTGCTTTTGGTTTTCTTGATGTAAAAGAGAATTTGTAAGCATAATGCTAAACCCAGCACTAGTCCCAACAAGAAAATACCCATTGTAAATCATGACTAATACTTTCCATTCATTTCACTGGGTGCACAGTTGGAGCTAACACTAGATTTAGATAATAGTGACAAAAATAAGTAATAGAGATCATGGAAAAGGCTTTCCCAGGAATAGGGAACAAGTGGCTTATCAAATCTTGTTGGGCTTTACCTCCCAGGAAGCTAATCAGCAAAATGAATGGGGAAGGATTGTGTGACTTGCATCTAGCAACATATGCATCCCTGTTTGATACAACAACCCAAATAGCCTAGCTGTTTGTATTGATGTGAAAAGAAAGTGAAAATGTAGTTGCAGGCAAAGACAGAATAAGGTGGCTGGGAGTCATGAGCGATTTAAAAATGGGATCTCCTTTGCACATGAGTGTGAATTGTGGGTGGAATGGTGGCACTAAAATGAATAAATAATTGACTAGATAGTTGGATAAAATACAAGGTACAATACTCTTATTTGCTCCTTCCATACACACATACATAAATATTATGTTTGCCTATATGGGAAAAAGATGGGCTATAATTTGAAATTCTTACAACTTCAGCAGTCGGGGTGAAATCAGTGTCCAAGGATGCTTTTACCCCATATCTAGGGGACATAGGGCAATGGTGGACATCACACAATGTTGTGTGACTTCCAGTCTAGTCCCTGCCTCCAACCAGGTTGAAAGTGTTGCCAGACACTTTCACCCCAGTACGGGATGCTTCCTGTGTTGTGCTGGCTCCAGTGGAGCTAGTATGGGGCCTCCCCACAAGGGCAATACTTTTTTCATGTGATGGGGAAAGCATCCCAAGAGGCAGCTGCATGTGGAGCAACAGGTTTGCCTCTCTGCTCCCACTTTCTTCACCTTCACTTCACTTAAGCGATCCCTCGTTGTCCGCATAAGATTGTCCTCCAAGAGTGGTGTCCTGGCAGTGGGTACATAGGTGTCTGTGGAGCCCTATTCTTGACCTGCATCTTCTCCTGCAGTGAGGGCATTGGTTTCCAGGTGGAAGGCAGGCCTGGTGGGGGTGGCTTGATGGGTCTCCCTCTTGGCACGTTTCTCTCTTTCGCCCTCCATTCGTGCCTCTTCAAATTCTACAGTGTTGCTGGTCACAGCTGACCTCCAGCTAGATCTCAAGGGCCAGGCCTTCCTAGTTCTCAGTGTCTATTCCACAGTTTTTAAGGTTGGCTTTGAGCCCATCTTTAAATCTCTTTTCCTGACCACCAAAATTCAGTTTTTCGTTCTTGAGTTCAGAGTAGAACAACCGCTTTGGGAGACGGTGATCGGGCATTCCTCACCAGAAACCAGGTGAAGCAGGACTCTTCATCTGGCCTTTCTGATAAGGTCAAGAATGCTGCTCTTGCTACATAAAGAAAATTTGCAATCGTATCTCTTACCTTGAAATCAGTCTTCTTTGCTTTGGCTTCTCTGGAGCCACTGATTAAATCATTGATCTGTAGTGTCATTTCTGTAATTATTGGCACCAAAGAGTCTGTTCCGATGTTGGGAATACATGCCTTCATGGTTCTTCCCACCTCTTCCAAGTAGAGACTGTGGGGCCATCAAAGAAGGGGAACTGGTGGTAGCAGGCATGCTTATACTTGGTGTGCATGCACACATACATACAGCAACTGGCCTTGTGTAATGAGAAAGTAGGGTTGAGACCAAACTTACCACAAGAATTGCCTAAAAATAGAAATATTTCCCACCTGATGTGAAGCTGGGCAGGAAGAGAAAGACAAAACCAAGCCAAACCAGGCTGAACTATGGCTCCTGGACCTAGCAGTTGTTCAGTACAATAGTCCCTGCCCAGAGTAGGAAGCACCTGTTATTTGTTTTGAGCTCCTCTTGTTGTTGCTGGTATGCCTTCAAGTTGTTTTTGATGTACAGCAACCCTAAAGCAAATCTATCTTGGCTAAGAGTATGTGACTTGCATAAAATTATCCAGTTGGGTTTTCATGGCCAAGTGGAGATTCAAATGCTGGTCTCCAGAATCATATTTGGCACTCAAACCACTATACTATGCTGGGTTCCTCAAAACACTTGGGCCTTGCTAACTTGCACCATTAAAAATCTGGTTGTGGGTGTAGGAATGCAATAAATAAATGGGTGATCAAATTGTCACTTGTTGGATGTGAAACCACCAATAAATAGAAATGCCATGCATGTTGCGCTGGAGAATCACAAGGTCCAAGAAACATAGCAGAATTACACAAAATAGTGTACTAGAATGTAACAACATGGGGAGACCAGTATTTAATTTCCCCCAGATGTTTAACAAATATCGTAGTCCAGCTGGAAATGTGTGTGTAACTTGTGTCAGAACCAACTTTTTGTTGTTTAGCATTCTCAGACTGCAATGAAATTATAAAGCAGACAGTGGATTGATATTTCCCTCAAGATTTGTGTACGTGCTGGAGGAGCAGAGCTCTTCATATCAGGGAATGATCCCTGACCATTGGCCATGAAGGGTGTGGCTGAGAGATACTGTAAGCCAAATATGTCAATGGTTTCCCCATGCTTACACTCCATGGAAGTTTGTCTGAGATGGCAATGTCCTTTTCATTTCGGCAGGGGTGAGGAAAGTATGTCCAATGGACCACATGGAGTTTTGAGCTTCCTAAAAAGCCCCTGAAACCATACTATAAGTTTTGACAATTTCCTGATGGTTTGGGGTGATGTTTCACCTGAAAACTGGCCTCAGCAACACAAATCTTTTCACATATGAAGCTGTTTACATTTCTCAGCCTCCCAGATCCCCTCTGTGGCTTCCTATTATAATTGCCATACCACTAACCAAAGGCAGTACCATCACACTGGAGACATATCAGAATTAATGTTACTCATTTCCAGTTGCTATTTTCATGAGTTTTCAGCCTGTTTTTCCATTTTTGTCATCTGGTGGATGGGTGGTGGTCTGGGAGGGTAGACGATTAATGAGACCACCGTGTGTGTACGGTTAGCAAAGGTTTTCCACAAAGATTCCACAAAACTGACAGGAGTTTTGTGGAATCTAACCCTCTATGTTCCCTGTGGGGGGCAATCCCCCTCTCCCCCCACAGCTCCTGGTGTGTGTGTTTGTGTAGCCTAAAATGCCCCTGTTCACCACATTTTCATCCATTTCACCTCAAACCATTTTAATCCCAGTGAATTTTTTTTTTAATCAGGTAGCAGCCTGACAAACTTGTCCACTTGTTGCATAGGATAAAGTACAGGGTTGTGCCTGGTCATCTTTGCTGGTGTCATCAACACATTTCTAATTTCTGGTAGCCCTAATGTGAGCCTTAGATCACCAAGTGGGTTTCCATACCCGAGCAGGAATTTGAACACCAGTTTAACTACCTTTTTATCACCTAGTTTTGTGTGTCTCTGTGTAAGTATTTGCAAAGTCTAAAGTCTGGCAATGAAAAAGAAAATCTTCCAGCTTCAATTGGGCTAAAGAAAGGAACTGAATCTGTAACTGGTTTTGTCTGTTCTGGAATTCTTATAATTTTCCCGTATTGTTATTTTTAGAAATGTACCATTCCCAAACAATGACTTGTAGAATGCACGCAAAACAGAGCGTATGGACTAGATTCCTCTCCTTGATACACATTAGACATAACCAGCTGTGTACGAGTATGTGTCCAAATCTTTAATGCATACCATCTATGTATATGTGGGTTTTCTGGAATTTTAGAGAGACATATGTTTCCTTACCCTTCCTAGGTGGATTCCTGTCACATGTCATTGCTTTCACATTTAACAGTGTAACTTTTGGTTTAGGAGATAATTACTCAATTAGGAATTTCCTGTGATCTGTTTTCCTCCTGCTCACAGATATCCCACTGTAGAAATACAAAGGCAATTAACTGGGCAAGGTGCATACTATAACTCATCATTTTAAGAGAGAGAAAAGGGGGGAACAACTGCATGTGATGTGCAGTATCTGTCAGCCATGTCAGATGCACTCATTATTGAGATAGTTCAGGGTTCTTTTTGAGATCTAAAACATCCAGAATATATCCATGGCCAGTTCCTATATCAATCATGCTGAGCCAATTATTAATCATCCTAATCAATGTTTCTAAAATCCAGAGCCATTCGAAGACAGTTTCTTGTTTGGAGTATAGAAGAAAATGGTTTTCTTCTATTCCTGTTAAGGAAACAAGTGTTAAAAGTTAGCTAAGGGCTTTATCTCACGAGGCTATTGACTCATAACTACAGCAGCATTTATTTTACAAAAGGAGGCCATTAGCATATGATTTGTGTTGGTAAAAGGAGTGCTTTTCCAAGGCTGTCTCCCATTGGGTGCTCGATGAGAGAGGGGCAACATCATGCGATAAGTCCCCGCCAAATATGTTGTCTTAATGTAATTGTAATTTGCTTATCTCATGTGTCAAAATACTGTTTAAATATGAGATATTAAAATATAAGATATAAATATGAAAGTGGCTGTCAGGATGTGCATACTCTTAACAAGGACATCAGTTGGGTCGGAGAGGGATAACATTGCTCATCAACCTCTTCATAGGCTATGGAGAATAAATACGTTCTTAATTAAAGGAGGGGAGGGGAGTGGTTGTTCTAAGTTCAAAGAGGAAGGAGTTCCAGAGAGAAGGAGTGGCCACTGAGAAGGCCCTCTCTCTTGTGCCCACCAACCACACTTGGGACAAGGGTGGGATTAAGAGGAGGGCCCCCTCTGATGATTGCAGTAGCTAGGTGGGTTTGTAGACAGGGATGCACCTTTGAAAGTAATAACCTTTGAAAGAAATAACCAGCACTTTGTATTTAGCCTAGAAGCAGACCAGCAGCTAGTGCCTCATCAATTTACAAATCCCAGGATCCTATACCAGGGGTCCTCAAACTAAGGTCCGGGGGCCAGATATGGCCCTCCAAGGTCATTTATCCGGCCCTCACTCAGGGTCAGCCTAAGTCTGAAATGACCTGAAAGCACACAACAACAATAACAATCCTATCTCATCAGCCAAAAGCAGGCCCACACTCCCATTGAAATACTAATAAGTTTATATTTCTTAAAATTGTTCTTCATTTTAATTATTGTACTGTTTTTTATTTTATTATTTTGCACTACAAATAAGATAAGTGCAGTGTGCATAAGAATTCATTCATGTTTTTTTTTCCAAATTATAATCCGGCCCTCCAACAGTTTGAGGGACTGTGCTCCGGCCCTCTTTTAAAAAAGTTTGGGGACTCCTGTCCTATACTATTGAGCATGGCGGTTAAAGCAATGCCAAACAGCATTCGTTTTACAGTGTAGATTCACTCCCAGAAGCTTGAAGTGTAAAAAGTCACAATTCACAGAGCTGAATCAAAGACATGTGTCTGCTCTTGTGAGGCCAGACTCGGCATCTGTTGCCACTCCACTCTTACTAGCTGCTTCAGGGCTGGGCTTCTTCTCTACCTCCAAATCCTCTCTCTGGTTTTGTCCATGCCATCCATCCTTCCAATACGAGCTCGGGATGGGCAGTTCCTGTGAGTTGTCTAGCATTGGTGGTTTGGTAGTAGTAATAGGTATTCCTGAAGAAGCTTACCTTTCACTTTGGCTCAGCAGGTTAGCATCAGGATGCAAAGGCCAGCAGGCAGAATTCCCAACTGCATTCCCCAGACCTCACCAAGTGCTGATGGCCCTTCCTTCCTTCTCCTCCTTTACTTCCTCCTCTTCTTCATGCCTTTGGCCATTATGCCTTGCATCCTGAACATCCCCAAAGCGTTGTTGCCCTTCACATGGAGCACTAAGATTGAGAGAGAAAGTCTACTGGTGTGTTAGATTGCAGCTTTCAGCCAGCATGGTCAATGAGCGTTGAGGTTAAAAAAAAGTAACTCTTCCAACTTTCAGTAAACACCTAAAATTAGAAAGAAACAACATTAATTTTAAAACAGCAACAATATGACAAGTTTATCCACACAAATTTACCATTAAGCTTAGAAATAAAACCATTAACATAACACCACTTAATGGTGAGTTTACGTGGTTAAAATTGTCATATTGTTGTTTTTATGTTATTGCGGGCATCGAATTGTGCTGTTTGTAAACTGCCCTGAGTCGCTCTTGGGCAGAGACTGGTGGTATATAAATATGGTAAAGAAATAAAGAAATAACATTGTTGGTGTTGAATTTGAATTGGATGTAGGAAGACAGATGTTAAACAGAAAGGGATGCCAAGCCTCTTTATCATTTCAATGCCTCTTGTAGATTTCCAGAACAGAGTTGCTGTTTTGGAAAAACATTTCTTCTAATCAGCCAACACAATGCATAGTTCTTCTGTATGCTCTCAAAACTCTTTGGACTGTATGCAATAAATCTTCAGAGAATGACTTAATATATTTCAATTGTTCCCTGTTCAGTATTACAGCTGGCTAGGCAAGAACAAGCAACAGAATTTGCCACAAGGTTGTTATTTTCTCAGCCTTGAAGTCCAGTAACTTAACAACAGATATGAGAACATAAATCTGCCAATATCTAACTTCAACTCACTTCAGTCAATATACAAGGACTCCAACCATTCAGTGGGGTGCCATTTTCAAAGGTGAATTGTGTCAAAAGCTCTAAGACTCCAGCAAAAGGCCCTGGGAATGGAGACACATTGCAACAAGCATACAGATTGAGCCTCCCTTATCTGGAATTTTGAAATCTGCAATACTCCAAAACTGCCTACATGGCTGGCTGAGAGAGTGGCACATTTTCTCTCTGATGGTTCAATGCAAACAATTATTTGAAATATTGTATCAAAATTACCTTCAGACTATAGACATGAACTATATATGAAACTGAAATAATGTCTTGTTTTGAGTTTGGGTCCCATTTCCAACATATCTTGTTTGTATGAATTTCCCAAAAAGGGTATTCCAAAATCTGGGGGGGGGGGGGGGGAATCAGAAATGTTAACACACATCCTGCAAGGGAGAATACTTAATCTATATTCCCTTAGGCCAACGGCTCTCAATCTGTGGGTCTCCAGGTGTTTTGGCCTACAATTCCCAGAAATCCCAGCCAGTTTACCAGCTGTTAGGATTTCTGGAAGTTGAAGGCCAAAACATCTGGGGACCCACAGATTGAGAACCACTGCCTTAAGCAGTGAGGCAGCCAGATGTTTCAATATCATGAAAAGACAGAAAATTGTTAGTTGCCAATGTATTGTTGTTGCATTTTTTTACAGATGGGAGAGAAAGAGTTGTTTGTGCAGTTTACTGCCCGCACAAATTATTTGACCTCGGGAAATATAGACGCCTTTGTGACAATACCTGACCATAGCTCTGTGGCAAAGCAAGTTTGCCATGCAGTTGCTGATTTCCAATTTTAAAAGATGTTCTTCCCACTGCCTATTTTGATGTGTTTCTAAGATCAGTACATTCTGTGCAGATCTGATTCAGAGGAGGTACTGCTATTATTATTTGCAAGAGAGGGAGACTTCTATCAGTTGTGGCTTCTCCTGTCACAGAACAGAGTGAAAGGGAAAACATACTTATTGGGTTTCATCCCTGACTGCACAAGTCTCCTGCCCTCAATGAGTAGTTAGCCTAGATAGAGTGAGGGATTCCTCCCCCAAATTCCCTTTGCACACCTTATCTCAAGAAGGGGCTTAGAAGAGGTTTGTCGTACTCATCCTGCATGCCGCTATCTCCTCCCCCTTTGAATACTTAGCAATGTGATCTCTTCAGGGAAAACATAGCTTCCTCTTTAAAGGTATTTTTATTGCTCTGGTAAGGCCATGTGGTCAATTGTCCATCTTGGCCTCCTACTTCTTCCTTTGTTCTGCTAGAGTAAGAAGGCATGTTGCCATTGTCCAGGCAAAATGTAGTAGATATAGCTATTTTGTTATTTTTCCCTTTTCCTTTCCTTAGAAGATAGCTCAGAGAAGCTAGTTAGCTCCAAGAACCTTTCCTATGCGGAATGGATTTCTTTTGTCTTTAATAATTTTGATCCTATGAAGTTGTGGATCTGCAATCCTGTTCCATCCTGTTGAATGGAAACCAATCCTTACTCTCTACACATAAGTTTCTGCTAGTTATGAACTGTGCTTCTGGCACTCTGCTATATTTTGTGGAATCATCCCCAAGTGAGGATTATTTTTGAGCCTAACAGCTCCTGATTCCCAACAATACACAACCCATAGCTTCACGGTATGAGTATCACTAAAGAAAGCAGATATCTTGTCTCCTGGTGAAAGATGGGTGGCAGTGGACTTTCATTCTGGGTTTTATGGATGTCATTTGAGGCATTGGTCCTATTCTGTGTGTAGGTTTCAGCCTTTTGAATCATCCTTTTAACGTCTGGCCTAAAAACTGGGGCAGATGGGCTGCCTCTCCAACACTGAAGTCATCAGCCAACGGCAACTGTGAAAAACACAAGCATGTGTTCCAGTTATCTTACTGTGAACACATCATGAACCAGCTCACACTGTTTCTCTTTTCAGGGATGGGAATCTTGAACTTTTTAGTGATTAAAAATTATGACAATGAACCATATAAGGTCTTTTGGAGGAAACCATAAAACATGGATCATCCATGGTCAACCAACTTTTTTTTCATTTTAGTTTTTAAAATATCTTACTTCATTATATTATTGTAGGCAAAGGTATTAATCAGGAGCCAGAGCATCCAGAGCATCTCTTTTCTAATTTCAGAGAGTTTATATCTGGAAGGTTCTTGGGGAAAGACGACAAGGAGGCAAGGTCAGTCAAAACAAGGAGGGAATGTCCAAATTAAAAGCAGAGATCTGTGCTAGACCACCAGCTTGGCTCTGCAAGCAAATTTTTGTTTAAATTAGTGATTGGGAATTTCGCCCTAAATTGTTATACACTTGGCTCTTAAAGGCTTGCATATTTTTCTTGCCGCTCTCCCAAAGAACTCTATCCTTTAATTTATCAAGGGGTTTATTAATGGGGGTAACTATGTGCTTGCAATTCCAGCAATTCCCATGAGGACATTCAGCACCCCCTTCACAGAATGAGGTTTGACAAAAGCAGCTAGAAGAAGCTTTAATTAAATGTCTGGTTTCAATGGGATTAACTGCCTGATTAATCCTGCCTCTGTCTGCCTGTCAATCATGCTTGTCATCATAATTGCCAGCTACATTGCCCCTGAGTATGTGAAAACTCAATCCAGCAGCACCTTATGCGTATGCATAGTTTTACATTTATTTATTTTCTATTTGTCTGAAAGAACTTTATTTTCCAGCAACTTGGTTGTCGGTAATGAGACATGACTGGGCTCCATATTGTTTCACTGTGTACACTGTCTGACCTTCTTCAGCCATAAGTCTTCTTAGGTTCAGTGGGTTTGCTCCTTTTAAAGTAAATGTATGCAAACGTTTTTTACAGCTGTATTGTCGAAGGCTTTCATGGCCGGAATCACTGGGTTGTTGTAGGTTTTTTCGATCTGTATGGCCATGGTCTAGAGACATTCTCTCCTGACGTTTCGCCTGCATCAATGGCAAGCATCTTCAGAGGTAGTGAGTAGGCTTGGGTAACCACGGAAAAATTTGGTTCTAAACTCGTTTCGTTTTTAGGGGGGCCCTTGCATTTCGTTTTTTTAAAGAATTCCAAAATTTTCCTTTAAAAAAGTTCAAAATATACGAAATTTCGTAAAATTACGAATTGATTCGTTAATGGCGGACGCGATTGCGCAATATGCTAAAAAACCCTCCAAATGGGACAGGGGGAACTTCTGAAGCTTCCCTCTCCCTCTGTTGTTGACTGTTGGTGTGATAATTTATTTTTTATCACTGATAAAACAAACAACAACTATAAAACTTGCACCAGACATACGGAAATAATTACGAAACAATTTCGAAACAATTTTGAACCAATTACGAAACAATTACGAAACAATACGAAATAAATTGGAAAAATTGTTTCGATTTTTAATTACTCCTCACAGTAGTCCTGCATGGCTCAATATTGGATCGTAAGCTAATTTAAATACGAATTAATAACGAATTACGAAATTAACGAACGAAACCGCCCAAGCCTAATAAACAGTCCTTGGAACAGTTCCAACAGTTCCAACAGACCTCACTACCTCTGAAGATGCTTGCCATAGATGCAGGCAAAACGTCAGGAGAGAATGCCTCTAAACCATGGCCATACAGCCCGAAAAAACCTACAGTTTTTTTACAGCTTTCTTTGGGATGTCCACAGTATGAGCAGTTTTGCACATCTTATTGACTTTAATATTTCTTTTCCAAAGGGCAAGTTCTGTCACTGCGGGAGACTGAACAAAAGAAACAAACAAAAAAGCCTTGAGAATGTATCTCAAAGTATACTGTATCGAAAATTGTATTCACAGCAAAATAAATGTACCATAAAAGAACATGTGTCTCAATTCTACATATGGCAGCAACAACTATGAAATACTCCACTCCAACTCAGTAGTCTTTACCAAGGCCATGTAAGGTATGTTTGAGTCACTGGAAGGAAAACTCCTCTGCTGTAATTGATTTTGACCTTGGTTTGCAGAAGAGTTGGAACAGATGCTGAAACCTGAACAATTTCTTTTAGTCACTTGAGAAGAAGCAAAAAAAAAGTTATGGAAAAGACTTACAAATGATTTTGAAGTATACTATAAAATTCGGCAAAAGGCTGCTTTTAAAAAGGGCTTTTTAATCCGAAGGAATTTAGAAGATGGAAGGATTGCCTTCCAATCTTAAACATTTCAGAACGAAACAGAGAAAAGCTTTTTCTTCCAGGTTCCAGACTTATCTGATGCAGACCTGATAAAGACTAATGAGTGGAAACAGATTTTGCTGGGATTATGTGGCTGTTGTTGTTATATGTAGAGTCTGGACAAGTTTGTTTTCTCTGGTATATTCCCGCTGTTTTGAAAATAACTTTGGATGGAATATACTTTTTTATTTTGAGTTGTTGCCATATGCGTGATTTGAACCAGTTGTTTTATGGACACCTTCTCAACACAATCATAGATACAATATACATGGACTTGTTGTGATCATGTCTTCACAGTTTATTTATTTATTTAAAACATTTATATCCCGTCCTTCTCAACCCCCAAAGGGGGACTCAGGGTGGCTTACAATTGGCAATCATTAGATGCTGACAAAGAACAATTACAGCACAGCAATTAACATAAACAAGTCAACAACAGTAAAAAATTAAAATACATTAATAATGGCCCTTAAAATATTAACACAACCAGGTCTAAGTCCGCAAATCCAAATCATAGTCCAGAATTCCAGTCCAAGGTCTCTTCATTGACAATTCTCATGAGTCATTACAATTGTTGCTGAGCCAGCTGCCCAAATGCTTGGTCCCCATCATGATGCCAAGGCTCTGCCATTATTCCAGCAGAAGTGAACCAAACAAACTCCCAGTTTGTGTTAAATTAATTAAAACAGCACTTACTTTCTGGCTGTTTTAATAGTCCAAAACATAAAGATAGCACACAGCCACAGAATATAAAACAAAAACTGACAACAAACATTGTTGCAGGTTCAAGATAACATCGCAGTCAAAAGGTCCAGTCCAGTGGTCAAACACCAAGAGTTCAATAAGCAAAGTCCATAGTCAAAAGCCAGTCCAAAGATTCAAGGTTCCGGGATTCCAAGAGTACAGGAGACAGGCCAGGATACCAAAAATCTGCAAACCTGGGGGGAAACCAGCAGCATCTACCACCAAAATAAAATAAATTCTTTTCTCCCAAAGATCAGCCCCAAGGTTAGCTCCTTAAATCCAGTAACACCCAGCTGCAACCTATCCCTTGCATGCCTCCACCCTTAATTGCTGTTACCTGTAAACTGTTACTTACTCAGCCTTTTAGAACTAAGACTTACATTAACACTTCCATCACCAATTGCTAGGCCTGCCACTACCAACCACCATCAACTGCGGGACATGATACATGACAGTCCCAGAGCCAAGACTTGAGATTTTTCCTGAAGGAGAGGAGAGATGGAGTTGTCCTGATTTCACTGGGGAGTGCATTCCACAGACTGATGGCCACCACCAAGAAGCTGCTGCTATTGAGTATACGCAATTTGGAAATTTGCGTATATTGATGCTGTTCTGTGTTTCCAAGGACGTCAGTGAAATAATACACTTTGAAATACATTCAACATTTTGTTTCCTTTTGTATAAGATTCTGTTATCTTGGCTGCTATAATTATTTAACACCATCCCGCATAGTCAATGCCAGGCCAAGAAAAATGCTCACCAGGTTTCTCCTTCAGTAATAGGCAGATAATTTTCAGATTTAGTTATTCAAGCAAACTTCTCTGTTCCTCAAAAGCTCGTGATTGTTCAGCAGCCTTGCTGAGCATTTCACTTGATATTCCCAAGTTGCCTTGCAGTGATCCAGCGAAACAAGAGATATTCACTCTGTGGTACTGAATATTGGCTTGCAATCTGGGGAAGTATTGCTTAGGAACTTGCACGTGAGTAGACATCCCCAGCCATAAGCTCTTTTTTGTATGACTGTTGGGAAAATGTTCCTAGAGACAATGACGTATATTTTTTAGTAATGAGTGAAACATACATGTACTGTATAATCAGAGCTGGATTGCAATGATAAATATTACCCAAATCTGTATCACCGACAAAAGTCAATTCTTTGCCTGACTGCTAATACTATCACTCCCTGTGAAAAGCATAGTATCTGACAGCCTGTTAGTTTCACACATGTGTTTAAGTTCACTATACACTTACATACATGGTGGGATATTTTGGTTGTTGTGTAGGTTGATATTCCTTTCCATCATCAGCAGTGGCCAAAACCCCAGACTGTCCACTGAGATGCTATAGCTTTCCCGTGACAATTCCATGGCTGGTGAGATGTGAGGGGTATTGGAGAGACATCTGGCTATGTTCCTATAACTTGACATGAAATGATTACAACTTCTGCTGAGATCTCTGGAGAGTCCTAATAGACCTCAGTGAATGTGATAATAATTTTGCATCTGGCAACAGGGACATAAGCAGATACTTCTCTGATCCCCTTCCACTCTCCACCAGCCATGGTGGTAAGTCCACTCTCCACCAGCATCTCAGTGGTAAGTCCAGGAGTGTTCAATGGCCAGCTGTAACATAGTTTTACATGTGGAACTGTATTGCTTTGCAAGATTCCAGCATGTACCACCTTCTGTGTTACATTGCCTAATTTCATCTACATTACTACCATATACTGTGTTCATAACATCGCCCTATGACATTGCAACGATGGTGAAGTTTTCCTAATTTCTGGCCCAGTTACATGGCTGTGATTGTAGGTTTATAGCAATAAGATGTTGCCAAGTTACATGCAATATGAAACAGAAGGCTAGCAAGGAAGTGGTTAGACTGTCTTTGAAAAATGAATTCATTGATATTTTCATACAAAATACAGGCAGAAGGGAGTGAATCATAACAAATGTTGCTGCAAAAAAAGAGAAAGAAATTCAAGATTTTACTTATAGTTGATGCGGTTCTGGAAGGAGCTCTGGAACCTTGGGACCCAAAGACAAGGTGTCCTTAATCGTGTCCCCTACCTGAATGGATTTTTTTTCTTAGCATTACCACCACCACTCATACATAGGCTCATCTCCTTCTGAGCACACTCACCGCCACCTCAAAAGAAAGGGAAAGGAACATCTTCTCATTGTTCATGTCACTCCGCTCACATATTTGGTACCAAATGCCAGGTGAGAAACTGAAACAGTGAAAAGGAGGAGAAAATGGTGGTGTTGGTGTAAATCCAAGTGACTGACGGGTCAGAAGTGGTCCTTTCACAAAGGTATGTGAGTTCTGGCAGATGCCCAACAATGCTAGCCCTTTACTGGGATGGAAGGATAAGGGTTTTTTGGCAATGCCTCTAAAGGAGACCATACCTGAGGATAAATGGAATGGCAACTAGTGGTCCCGTGTCAGGGTTTAGCTCAAACTTTAAAGAGCTAGCCAAGAAAACAAACATTTTGGGCTAGGATTCAGCACCTTGGATAGCTCCTTTAAAGTTTGTCCTAACATGGAGGGCACATTCATCTCCTCAAAGAGGTAGAAACCATGAAATAGGTAGAAGAAGCCATTTCAGATCTATTTTGGAAGTTTTCAGGTGTACAGTATGCTAACTCAGAGATGACCCCTGAGATGTTTAGTTCAGCTTCCTACCAAGGGAGTGTGCAAAGCACTGTAGACATGTCTGACCTGATAGTGTACACTTAGTCAACTTCATTGATACATATCATGTCATAGGCTTGGCCAGTATTTTTCCTGAATAGTCCAGGTTTATGTTGTACAGCATCCTGGTTTCAACAGAATGAGGCATATTAAACTGTGAAGAGTCTTGGGATTCATATTAGAATGGTAAGCGTCAATACCAAGATTGCTTCTCTTGGGCATGTTAAGAATCCCTTCTCTCTGGGATTCCATCTTCCCAACTTCCTCAAAACATATCTAGAACAAGACCTTCCTGCTTGGGGGGCATGAGCTCAAGAAGGCATTCTTTCTCAGAAAGAAATATTTGGTCAACAGTGCTCTCTGGATGTAGGCAAACTACAACTCCAAAACTCAAGGTCAATACCCACCAAACCCTTCTGGTATTTTCTGTTGGTCATGGGGTTCTGTGTGCCAAGTTTGGTTCAATTCCATCATTGGTGGAGTTCAGAATGCTCTTTGATTGTAAGTGAACTATAAATCCCAGCACCTATAACTCCCTAATGACAAAATCACCCCCCCCCCCAAACCTTAACAGTATTGAAAGTTGGGCATATTAGATATTTGTGCCAAATTTGGTCCAGTGAATGAAAATACATCCTGCATATCAGATATTTACATGACGATTCATAACAGTAGCCAAATTAGAGTTATGAAGTAGCAATGAAAATAATTTTATGGTTGGGGGTCACCACAACATGAGGAACTATATTAAGGGGTCACAGCATTAGGAAAGTTGAGAAACACTGTATTAGGGTGTATTTATTTTATTTCATTTCAGACACTTCTACCCCACCCTTCTCACCCCGGGGGGGGGGGACGACTCAGAGTGGCGTACAAAGGCACAATTCGATGCCGGCATCAATACAACAACACATTACAATACAACAATAAAATAAAACAGTATAGCAGCAATTAAACAGTTAAAAACAATTACACAGTCACTTCTCAGTTCCACAACATGTCAATAAACCAGTTTAACATTCAGCATTCGCCGTCTCATAGTCCATAGTTTCAATTCCACATTGTCAGTCCTGTTAATTCTTGTCGTCCATTGTCCTTAACTGCCAGGTTGCCCGAAGGCCTGGTCCCATAACCACGTTTTTAATTTCCTTCTAAAGGAGAGGAGGGATGTTGCCGATCTGATTTCCCAAGGGAGCGAATTCCACAGGTGAGGGGCCACCACAGAGAAGGCCCTGCTCCTCGTTCCCACCAGCCTCACTTGTGATAGAGGTGGGGTCGAGGGCAGGGCCTCCCCAGATGATCTCAGATTCAGAGGTGGGACGTAGAGGGAGATGCGTTCGGACAGGTATGCCGGACCGGAGCCATATAGGGTTTTGTAGGTCAAAACCAGCACTTTGAATTGTGCTCGGAACTGGATCGGCAGCCAGTGGCGCTGACATAGCAGAGGGGTGGTGTGACGATGTGTAAATTTTATTCCTTTTGGTTATGTGTAATTTAAACAGTAGTTTATGGATGGTAAGTATGGGGGATTATGTTTTGTTGGAGATGGTGGCTTGGCATTAGCTGAGTTGCCATAGCAACAGGGGCGGAGCCAACTGCCTCTTCACGGGGCAGCTGTTTTGAAAGTCAGTCAGTAAGCCGGTGAGCTACTGGGAAGACTGAGTCTCTGGGTGGAGATTCAGGGAATGTGTCTGCAGCCGGTGTGCTATAGGGAAGACTGAATCTCTGGGTGGAGATTCAGGGAATTAATTGGTGACCAATGGGGTTACAGAAAAGGACCCGGTAGTGATAAAACTACAGGGGGTTATTGATTCTGAGTTAAGAATCAAGGTTTGGCTGGGAGCCAATTCTGTTAATAAGCCTTTTAGCTTATTTGTTTTATTAGGACAGTTGTCCAGAAGAGTTACATCTGCTTATAGAAACCTCTTGAAGTCTGTGCCTGAGATTACTCATGAAACCTTACTAATGTAACCAATCAAGATTTGTGCCTCTTGTGAAGAAACAGTTAAACATGTTATACTCCTGTTAAAATAAACTTGTTACTGTTTTCCTCAAGCCTTGCCTGATACAGTTTCTCTCAAGGCAAACAGCCTGCATAAGAAGTAAAGTCAAGCCAGGGACAGTAAACGCTACGCTATCAAATGAATAAAGCCTTCTGTAATTAATAGTCCCTTTATAAAATAGCTCCTAAGCTGATATTGATCGTTGCCCAGCTTTCCTCACACATTAGGTGGCAGTAAGCTTTAACCACACTCCTTCACAGGTGGTATGCTCTCTGTATGATCTAGACTGAACTAACATGGTCAACAGTGGAGCATCATGGAAACTGAAGTCATAGAATCATAGAATCAAAGAGTTGGAAGAGACCTCATGGGCCATCCAGTCCAACCCCCTGCCAAGAAGCAGGAATATTGCATTCAAATCACCCCTGACAGATGGCCATCCAGCCTCTGTTTAAAAGCTTCCAAAGAAGGAGCCTCCACCACATTCTGGGGCAGAGAGTTCCACCGCTGAACGGCTCTCACAGTCAGATGGATTCTGCTCTCTTGTAGTTTGAAGCCATTGTTTCGTGTCCTAGTCTCCAGGGAAGCAGAAAACAAGCTTGCTCCCTCCTCCCTGTGGCTTCCTCTCACATATTTATACATGGCTATCATATCTCCTCTCAGCCTTCTCTTCTTCAGGCTAAACATGCCCAGCTCCTTAAGCCGCTCCTCATAGGGCTTGTTCTCCAGACCCTTGATCATTTTAGTCGCCCTCCTCTGGACACATTCCATTGTCAATATCTCTCTTGAATTGTGGTGCCCAGAATTGGACACAATATTCCAGATGTGGTCTAACCAAAGCAGAATAGAGGGGTAGCATTACTTCCCTGGATCTAGACACTATGCTCCTATTGATGCAGGCCAAAATCCCATTGGCTTTTTTTGCTGCCACATCACATTGTTGGCTCATGTTTAACTTGTTGTCCACGAGGACTCCAAGATCTTTTTCACACGTACTGCTCTCAAGCCAGGCATTGTCCCCCATTCTGTATCTTTGCATTTCGTTTTTCCTGCCAAAGTGGATATCTTGCATTTGTCACTGTTGAACTTCATTTTGTTAGTTTTGGCCCATCTCTCAAATCTGTCAAGATCGTTTTGAATCCTGCTCCTGTCCTCTGGAGTATTGGCTATCCCTCCCTGGACTAAATGTAGTTTCCGAACAGTCTTCAAAGGCAACCCCACGTAGAGTGCGTTGCAGTAGTCTATTCGGGATGTAACAAGAGCATGGACCACTGTGGCCAGATCAGACTTCCCAAGGTACGGGCGCAACTGATGCACAAGTTTTAATTGTGGTTTAGTGAATGAAAAATACATCCTGCATACTAGATATTTACAATATGATTCATAACAGTAGCAAAATATAGAGTTATGAAGTAGCAATGAAAATAATGTTATGGTTGGGGGTCACCACCACATGAGGAGCTGTATTAGGAAGGTTGAGAAACACTGCTTTAGTGTGTGTTTCCTCTCTTTCTTTCTTTCTTTTCTTTCCATCCCTTTCTTTCTGCTTTCAAGTTTGGGGGAGTCCCAGTGCCTGAAGTTGACCGCCAGGGGGAGGAAGAGATTTGGGGGGGGGGGGCAGAGAGGGAAGCCCCAAAGAGGCGGAGAAGAGGAGGAGGAGAAGACTATAGTTCTGGCTGCCACTCCCCAACCAGCTCTGCAGGCATTGTGTGTCCCTCTCTCATTCAGGGGACACTGCCTACTAGCCTATCTCCCCGTTCCTCCTCCTCTGCGTGGCTTGTGGATTATTGATTACTCAGGAATTGCCCCCTCTTCCCATTAAGTGGATTCCGAGTTGCTCAGGAAGAGAGACGCCACAGGGAGTGTCTTGGGAAGGCTCCCCTGCTTGAGGAGTGAGCTCTACTCTGTCTGCGTCCTCGCTCACACACCCCTTGGAACCTTTCTCGTTCTGCCTCCCTCCCGCGCCTCCTTTTGTCTCCAGCCCGAAGCTCGGGCTCTGTTCGACATGGTGGGGACAGGACGGAGGAGGAGGACAGCATGAAGCCGCCAGGATGGGCGCCAACAATGGCAAGCGGTATGGCAGCGAAGGTGAGTCGGATTTCTTTCTTTCGGGTGGGTGGGGAGGTTGGCAGAGGTCCCCACAAGGCGCAGGAGGTCGTCACAGCCTTCTCTTGAGTCTCCTGTCCCAGATCAGATGGAGAAGTTTCAGGCAGTTTGTAAAAGTCCTCTCCTTCCCTTTGAGAATCCTGACTTGTGTTGAATGGATACCGTTTGACCCCACTTTCACATCTGTAGCATCAGTAGGAGCAATCCGGCAGCATCATAGGCTCCTTCTACACAGCCATAAAGGAGCTCCAGGCAGTCATGCCGGCCACATGACCTTGGAGGTGTCTACGGACAACACCAGCTCTTCGGCTTAGAAATGGAGATGAGCACCACCGCCCCAGAGTTGGAAACGACTGGACTTCATGTCATAGAATCATGGAATCATAGAATCAAAGAGTTGGAAGAGACCTCATGGGCCACCCAGTCCAACCCCCTGCCAAGAAGCAGGAAAATTGCATTCAAAGCACCCCTGACAGATGGCCATCCAGCCTCTGTTTAAAAGCTTCCAAAGAAGGAGCCTCCACCACACTCCGGGGCAGAGAGTTCCACTGCTGAACGGCTCTCACAGTCAGGAAGTTCTTCCTCATGTTCAGATGGAATCTCCTTTCTTGTAGTTTGAAGCCATTCTGCGTGTTCTAGTCTCCAGGGAAGCAGAAAACAAGCTTGCTCCCTCCTCACTGTGACTTCCTCTCACATATTTATACATGGCTATCATATCTCCTCTCAGCCTTCTCTTCTTCAGGCTAAACATGCCCAGCTCCTTAAGCCGCTCCTCATAGGGCTTGTTCTCCAGACCCTTGATCATTTTAGTCGCCTTCCTCTGGACACATTCCAGCTTCTCAATATCTCTCTTCAATTGTGGTGCCCAGAATTGGACACATATACCAGGTGTGGTCTAACCAAGGCAGAATAGATGGGTAGCATTACTTCCCTAGATCTAGACACTATGCTCCTAGTAGTAAGAATCCGGCAGCATTCTAGGCCCCTTCTACACAGCCATATAATCCAGATTCTTAGGGCCCTTCCACACAGCCCCATATCCCAGGATATAAAGACAGAAACTCCCACAACATCTCACAACCTCTGAGGATGTTTGCCATAGATGTAGACGAAACGTCAAGATAGAGAGTGCTTCCAGAACATGGCCATACAGCCTGAAAAACCTACAACAACCCACAACATCAGCTTTGAACTAGGGCTGTGTGGAGGGGCCTTCAGGGGGAGTTTGCCCTTCTCACAGAGCCCTATATCCCAGAATATCAAGGCAGAAAATCCCACAATATCTGCTTTGAACTGGGTTATCTGAGTCCACACTCAGATAATGTGAGATTTTCTGCCTTGATATTCTGGGATATAGGGCTGTGTGGAAAGGCCCATATATAAATGTGTAGTGTGTATGCACCTTTGAAGTATCTATTGTTTAAGTGTCACTAGGACTGGAGACTAGGGCCCCTTACACACATCTGAATAAAATCCCACATTTTCTGCTTTGAACTGGAATATATGCCAGTGTGGAGTCAGATAACCCAGTTCAACGCAGATATTGTGGGATTTCCTGCCTTGATATTCTGGGTTATATGGCTGTGTGGAAATTCCCTGAGACTGGATCCACACTGCCCTATATCCCAGGATCTGATCCCAGATTATCTGCTTATCCCAAATAATTCTGCTGTGTAGACTCATACAATCCAGTTCAAAGCAGATAATCTGGAATTAGATTCTGGGATATAGGGAAGTGGTTGTATTCTCAGCCTACATGGGAATACAACCAAAGCTAAGCCCACCCTTTTCTTTGCTGTCTCCAGCCTCTTCTACATTTCTTTCTTCTTCTTTTTTCTTTTTTTTTTTTGCGTGTCAGGAGCAACTTGAGAAACTGCAAGTTGCTTCTGGTGTGAGAGAATTGGCTGCCTGCAAAGATGTTGCCTAGGGGATGGCCAGATGTTTTGATGTTTTACCATCCTTGTGGGAGGCTTCTGTCGTGTTCCCACATGGGAAGGTGGAGCTGACAGAGAGAGCTCATCCGTGCTGTCCCCAGATTTGAACCTGCAGCCTGTCAGTCTTCTGTTGAGTTCTGCCGGCACAAGGGTTTAATCCATTGTGCCACCAGGGTTACCTGTACCTCCTGCAACTCTGCTTGGATGCTCTGAAATAGTCTACAGGTTGTAACCCTCCTCCACCATCCTTATTGGATCTTTTTTTTTCTGGCTCTTGTCCTGTTGTTTATAAATGTTGCTGTAGTCTGCATTCTACCAAAATAATGCACTGGAAAATCAATGTTTCCTGCTTATTGGTCAACCTACAAATATCAGTCATGACCCAAAGCCATGATGGTTGCCCCAGTATTTATTTCTTCTGATGACCACCAAGGAAATCAGAAGATGCCCCCGGAAGGAAGCTGTGTCTCTGTTGTGAAAAACCCCATGGTCAAAATGTTCTCTTACTATTTTTAGAGCATTTTAATAAGGTTTTGAAACTTGTTACTCTCCAGATAAGTGCTTTCCAAGCATTTAATGTTGTTGACACACCTTTTAGACATGTATCATTTTGTGACAGAATCATTCAGTTTTACAAACAAACCGGAGATACCAAAATGTATGGGGATACAACAGATCGCACATATATATGTATATGTATATGTATACACACACACACACATATATATACACACACATACACACAACACATATACATACATACATACATACATGCATGCATGCATACACTAGCTTGGGTACCTGGCATTGCCTGGGTTATTTGAAAAAGTCATTTTTATTTTACAAAATGCATAAGGTTGTTGGTGAACTACAACTCACATCATGCCAGGGTAACCCCCTGAAGCTCCATCAGTAGTTAAAGTTGTCATGTTGGGCAAGTTTGTTCTAGTTGTATCATTGGTAGGGTTTAGAGTGATCTCTGGCTGCAGGCTGAACTACAGCTTCCACCATGGTGGGTCAGTCCCCTGAAATCCCTCCAGTAGGTTCAGTTGGTAATAGGGGTTCTGTGTGCTCAGTTTGGTCCAGATCTGTCATCAGTGGTGGTCACAGTGTCTCTGGATGTAAGTGAACTACAACTTCCAGAAATGAAGGTCAGTTCCCCTCAAACCCCTCCAGTATTTTCAGTTGGTCATTGTGGTTCTGTGTGCCAAGTTAGGTCCAGGGCCATCATGCATGGGATCCAGAGTTCTTTTTGATTGCAAGTAAACTATAAATCCCAGTATCTAAAATGGCTATTAATCAAGGTGAATTCCCCCAAACCTCTCTAGTATTGTTCTTTAGTAATTGGGGTTCTGTGTGCCAAATGTGGTCCAAGTTCATTGTCAGTGGGAGTTACAGTTCTCTGACTTGATGCAGGGTGAACTACAACTTCCATCATGTGGAGTCAATCCCTAAACTCCTCCAGTATGTTTAGTTGTGATCAGTTCTGCTCTGTTTCTCTTGCAGACAGCATTGAAAAGAGTAGGAAAGGGTTAAGGGAGAGGCAGTGGGTGGGATCATGCAAATTCCACACCAATGGAGAGAGTAAGAAACGCTGGGATGTTTGTGGGGGAGTAAACACATAATATCTAGGATGAAATTGTCTCCAAATGAAAGCTTTACTTGGGTGGTGGGCAGTAGTGTTTGAGGAGGACATTGGCCAGGATTGGGCTACATCGAGTATATACAGTATTTTCACCTTGATTAGGTATAAGGTAAAAGTAAAGGTGTTCCCCCAACATTAAATCCAGTCGTGTCTGGCTGTGGGGTGTGGTGCTCATCTCCATTTCTAAGCCGAAGAGCCGGCATTGTCCATAGACAAATTCAAGGTCATGACTGCATGGAGTGCCGTTACCTTCCCACCGGAGCAGTACCTATTGATCTACTAACATTTGCATGTTTTTGAACTGCTAGGTTGGCAGAAGCTGGGGCTGACTGTGGAAGCTCACGCCGCTCCTCAGATTAAAACCTGTAGCCTTTCAGTCAACAAGCTCAGCAGCTCAACCCTTTAARGCACTGCACCACCGGGGGGCTCATTTTTGAAATCATGTTTTAATATATATTTATATATTTACTAGTCGCCCCCTGCCACGCGTTGCTGTGGCCTCCCACAAAGAACCCCCATGTGAGCCACAGCAACGCGTGGCAGGGGACGGCTAGTGTATTATATGAGTGTACATTGACCATATAAAGCAGCATTTCTCAACCTGGGGATCGGGACCCCTCYGGGAGGGGGGTCACAAGAGGGTGCCAGAGGGGTRGCCAAAGACCATCAGAGAACACTGTATTTTCTGTTGGTTGTGGGGCTTCTGTGTGGGAACTTTGGCCCAATTCTATCGTTGGTGGGATTCAGAATGCTCTGTGATTGTAGGTGAACTATAAATCCCAGCAACTACAGCTCCCGAATGACAAAATTCTATTTTCCCCAAACTCTACCAGTGTTCACATTTGGGCATATTGAGTATTTGTGCCAAGATCTCTGGATGTAGGTGAACTACAACTCCAAAACCAAAAGACACTGCCCACCAAACCCTTCCAGTATTTTCTGTTGGTCATGGGAGAACTGTGTGCCAAGTTTGGTTCAAGTCCATCGTTGGTGGGGTTCAGAATACTCTTTGAATGTAAGTGAACTATAAATCCCAGCAACTACAATTCCCAAATGACAAAATCAGTTTTTTGAGTGAAGGACATACATTGGGTTGTTGTGTATACATTGGGTGTATTGTGTCCAAACAGTGTCAATTCATCCAGTGGTTTTTGAGTTCTGTTAATCTCAGAAACGAACATTACATTTTTATTTATATAGATTAGGTATATACTGGTACATATATATTACAACATGATTTATTCTTGTTTCACATAGACCCTAAGGTTTCTCAATACATTTGAACAACATACCTACACACTGCAGCTGATACACTAACATGTCACAATACATAGTTTGGAAAGCTCTATTCTAAATGCTGTTGGGCTACAGCTCCCATCATTCCTACCTCTGGCCCAGTTGCCTAGACTGCTGGGAATTCTAATAATGCATAATTGGCCACATGTTCCTCAGCTTGACTTACAACTTAATACATTGTTTATTGCTTGTAAATGAGTCTGACAGGGCTTTGTGTTTAAAGAAGAAGGCATAAAAGTGGAGCTCATATTTGCAAAATTCTTTCAGCATATTACCATGTTTCTTGCCAAGTCTGTTGCTATTTCTCACTTGATTAACTGAGACTGAGATGATGACTTGCTTGTAGCCATACAGTATGTTTGTGGCAGGAGTGGTATGTAAAACGAAGTTTCCAAATTCAAGACCCGGTTAGTGTACAACTGCGTACTCTCCTTGTATCTTCTGTAGGGCAGTGTAATTGCTGACCTGCCTTGTGAAAAGTGAAATCATTGGTAGTATCTATTTGAAGATTATTCTTGTTCCTGCCCTGGGACTTGCATGCCAGAACAAACTGATAATGCCATCCATGCCTGCAATGTGGGACATTTTGGTGGGGTTCCCAGAAAGTCTGCATCATTTCTTGAGAGTCTCCACCTTGACCAAAGAGCATCTCTGGGGACTGGATTTAAAAGTTGCTAATGAAACAATGGGAACCATATTTAGCAAACATCTAAGAATAGTTTTGGATTTGGTCAGCACCCTTAATTTTGCTGTCATGAATTTGTGCATAGCCAACTTGTGATGATATCGCCTATTTGTACTCATGTAGCTTGTGTTCTTCTCTCTTATCTCAAATTCATGAAGAAACCACTTTTCTGTTGGATATAGCAACCTTCTCAAACATCCACTACTTATTTGTTATGTATATAGTTGCTTACTGTATTGTATATATGTATTGGTTTGCAATTTTACCTTAACTCTTTGTTGTGGGTGGGGCTGCAGACCATGTGATCAGAATTGGGCTTGATCAGGGCTCAGACTCCATTTTAGAACTGCATGTTTTCAGACGCCTGCAGGAACACTTATGCTTAGAGACTTTAGTAGAATTTAGTTGAAACAGATGAGACAGAGATTATTAGACTCTCAGAACAGAGAGATATTTTGGACTATGGATTATTGATTATGAGAATAATGCCCTGTGTTACTTATACAGAGAAACTACTTCAAATCCTATCAGTAACCACATTCATATGCAAAGTACCTATATGCTGAATACATGAAGTTTGTGAGTAAACCAATTATGCTACTATTTTAAAAATCCACTTATTTTTGTCTCTTGAGAGCGTGATTTAAAGGCAAATATATTTTAAGGGAGAGTAGATGTTTTGGGCAATTAAAAGAACACTTCTGAAACTCTGCTGAATATATACTGTATATACTCAAGTATAAGCTAGTTTTTCAGCCCCTTTTTTAGGCTGAAAAAATCCCCTCGGCTTAAACTCAAGTCAAGGTTATTTATTATTTTACTCTGCTATTAGTATTATTTTTACTACATTTATTATTTTACTCTATTATTATTACATTTACATTATTTTATTGTATTATTATATTTATTGCATTTATTATTTTACTCTATTATTGTTATTATAACATTAATTACATTATTATTATTATTACTATTATTATTAAATTTCCATTATTTACTCTATTATTATTTTTATTACATGTTATTATATTTATTATTTTATTCTATCATTATAGGTAATAGGTAAGCACATTTACATTGAAGGAGGTTAGAATAATGGTTGAATTAGTGTTGGGCAGTCTTATCTTAAATTACAGTTTTGTGTAAATACTCAAAAACATTTAACCTACTGATGATTACCAGTAGCTGCTACATTTCTCACCCTCGGCTTATACTCGAGTCAATAAGTTTTTCCAGTTTTTTGTGGCAAATTTAGGTCCCTCGGCTTATATTAGGGTCGGCTTTTACTTGAGTATATACAATATGTGTTTTTCTGCATTGGCATGTCTTTGTCCCTAACAGTTCAAAGATATATTTAGGATATCAGTTTAACAGCTGAGAAACCTTGTTGCCTTGCATGAATGTTGGTAAATGCAATTTTCCCATAAGGTTATGACTCTAACACAGTGGTTCTCAACCTTCCAAATGCTGTGACCCCTTAATACAGTTCCTCATGTTGTGGTGATCCCCAACCATAAAATTATTTCCGTTGCTACTTCATAACTCTAATTTTGCTACTGTTATGAATTGCAATGTCAATATCTGATATGAAGGATGTATTCTCATTCACCGGACCAAATTTGGCACAAATACCCAATACACCCAAATTTGAATACTGCTGCGGTTGGGAGTGGGGTTGATTTTGTCATTTGGGAGTTGTAGTTGCTAGGATTTGTAGTTCACCTACAATCAAAGAGCATTCTGAACTCTACCAGTGATGGAACTGAACCAGACTTGGCACACAGAACTCCCATGACCAACAGAAAATACTGGAATGGTGTAGTGCGCATTGACCTTGAGTTTTGGAGTTGTAGTTCACCTACATCCAGAGAGAACTACGGACTCAAACAATGATGGATCTGGACCAAACTTGGCACAGATACTCAATATGCCCAAATGTGAACACTGGTGGAGTTTGGGGAAAACAGACCTTGACATTTGGGAGTTGTAGTTGCTGGGATTTATAGTTCAACAATCAAAGAGCATTCTGAACCCCACCAATGATAGAATTGGCTCAAACTTCCCACAGAGAACCCCCATGACCAACAGAAAATACTGTGTTTTCTGATGGTCTTTGATGACCCCTCTGACACCCCTTCATGACCCCTCCAGGGGACCCGACCCCTGGGTTGAGAAACACTGCTCTAATAGGTCATGCCTTTACCAAAAGGTTATGGCATCATTTTTCGGATGGTTATGACTTCTAATGAGATCATGCCTTTCCAAAGATCATAACATTGCCAAAAGGTTCTGGAGATTTCCATTTTCCATTTTTTTTTCCTACAACTCCCAAAATCTCTTAAGCCAGCAGTGATTTTGGGAGTTGTGGTCCAAAACTAACTTTTCTGAGCTCTTAAACAAAAACCTAGTGCTTGTTTAAATTTTGGTGTGTTTAGAGAAATTATTAGGATACTATATTTGGCAAAAAGGAAACAGTTCAGGCAATAATGGCTTGAAACATCAAGTCCTTTTGGTACTGTGTAAAAAAGATGAACTGTAACATAATAATGGGTATTCTGACATTGTTAAGCAAACTCAGAAATACTTTTTGACTTCTTTTGTTCTGAGTTATGAAACTGGGACTGTGCCTTGGTTTAGACTCTAGCTTGCTGTCTTTCTTACTCTTAGATAAAATAAACATGGTGGTTTCATCCTCTGCTGAACGATACCAACACATCAGAGGAAGAAGTAGTTAAAATAGACACAAACACATTGTTTCCCTCTTTTTTTTGCTTTTGAGCAAACACCGCATGCATTCCTTTTAATCCTTTGTAGCTCATTTCTGCTATTTCAGGATTTCTGCATTGTGCAGTGTGGTATAGGACGGCTTCCTGGCGAAATGGCAAGTTTTTCAACCCCAGGGACAAAGCCAGAGAGGCAGGGTTTAATGTGCTCCAGCTGTTCTGTATAAATGCTACCTCTGCAGTTTCGCTTTACTCAACACTTTTTCTGAGCTTACATTTGGATGTATAAAGAGAGCGGAGTCTTCCCTTGTTGAGATATGCTGTTCGTCACAAAACTCTGACAGGATGGTTGGTTTCTCCCTCTTTCTCTTGAGCAATTATGAGAAAGATCTCTATGAAATAAAGTTGTCTAAGGGTGGCGGGAAACATCCACTGCAACAAAATTTAGCTTTTTTTGATTTTTCTTTGTTTTTCATATACATTTCCTCTCTGGAATTTCAGTTCAGAAGAGGTGAATGTTAAGCTGAGCTTCATTCTCTCCTCTTATTTGTCATCTATATAAATAAAAATGTAATGTTTCTTTGTGGAATTAACATAACTCAAAAACCACTGCACAAATTGACACCAAATTTGGACACAATACACCTATCAGGCCAACGAGTGACCATCACTCATAAAAACACTGAAAAACACAGCGGAAGGGATTTAACCAAAAAAGCAAAAAGATGCTGCAGCGCATGCGCAAAAACAACTTCCCCTGGCAAACAAAACACACAATAGCATACCCACACTCTCTTTTGGACTACAGCTCCCAGCATCCCTTAGGCCAAGCCCTTTAGGAGAGGAGGATGAACCAAATGCACTGCTTCCGAAATGCAAGCTTTCTTCTCCTTGGATTTCTTTGAGAGCATCCCAGTCCCTGCAGCTTTCCAATTTTCTATTCCTGGACTGCAACTCCCAGTAATCCTCCAGATAGATAGATAGATAGATAGATAGATAGATAGATAGATAGATAGATAGATAGATAGATAGATAGATAGATAGAGATATAGATGGATCAGGAGGACTTCTGGGAGTTGCAGTCCAAGAATAGGTAGAGAAGGAAGAAAGGAGAGAAAGAGGAAGGGAAAGAAAAGGTGGGGGATGGAAGGAAGAAGAAGAGAAGGGAGGAAGGAAGGAAGGAAGGAAGGAAGGAAGGAGAGAAGGAAAGAAAAAAAGGGAAGGAAAGATGGAGGGAAGGAAGGAAAGAGAGAAAGAAAGAAGAGAAAGAGGGAGGGAAGGTTGCCCACACCAATGCGTGGCGGGTACAGCTAGTTTATATAAATAAAAATGTTCATTTGTGGGATTAACATAACTCCAAAACCACTGGACAAATAGACACCAACTTTGGACACAATACACCTATCAGGCCAACAAGTTAGCATCACTCATAAAGACATTGGAAAACACAGTGGAAGAGACTTAAAAAGCCACAAAAAATATAACACACACACATAACCACACACACACACACACACACACACATGTAGACAAATATATGCACACACACACACACACACACACATATATATATATACACATACACAAAACATATACACAGACTGGACCACAGCAACGGGTGGCAGGGGATGGCTAGTCTCCCTCTAAAAGTGGGAGGCTTTTTCTAATGCTTCCAGTAGGCTTGTTATTCACGCCAAAGCCTGTTGTTGTTGTTGTTGTTGTTGTTGTTGTTGTTGTTGTTGTTGTGAGCCATCATGTTAACTCTGATCTATGGCAATCCTGTCATAAGATTTCCTTCTGAAGGTTTTTCATAAGATGTTTGCTATTGTCTTTTTCTGAGGCCAAGAGACCGTGATTTGCCCTAGGTCACCCAGGTCTCTTTCTATCCTAGGCTCCGTGCAGACAGCACCTTTATTGTGGTATCTACCACAATAATATCCAGACAACATTCTGGACAGTACTGAATTAATTTGCTACAAATCAAGTACACTCTGGTTTATAATAATAAAACTTTATTTATATACTGCTCTATCTCCCCAAAGGGACTCAGGGCAGTTTCCAAGTATCAGCACAAGCACATACAGAATCACAACATAAGCAAAAATAACAATACCAACAACATAAGAATAAAATTATCCCAATAACACATATATATTAAAATAAATCCTGCCTGTTTGTAGTGAATTATTTTGATAGTGGATTTATTCTGTGCCTTCTTGGAAGGTGCGGCATAAATCCAGTCTTTCAGGGTCTGGACTGCAGAATATGCACCAGGAGAGCTGGCCAAGGCTTATAATGGAGGGCACATAAGTTTTTATTGCTTTTCTAAGGGGTCTGAGGGCTTGGGGAGAGAGCCTCTGGATGTTCTCTCAGGCTAGTCCCGGGAGGACGTCTGGACACCCACTCCAGAAAGCACACACTTTCTGGGGTGCGTGTGGACAGGCCCCCAGAAACATCCACTTTTTTAACGCAGATGCTTCTGGGATAAAGGCCTGTCTGGATCTGGTCCTAGTGTGCTTCCAGACAGGGTTTAAACCCACAATGGAGCAGGTTTAAGAAAGGTTGCCCTCCTCAGTTCTTTGGGCTTTTGGAAGCCTGAAAAATTGAGGGGGGCTGTGGAAACTGACCCAGGACTGCAGGTCAGGAAGGCTCAGGTTTAATGGAATATCAAAGTAATTCAGAACAAAGCAGAGTTTACCTGCTTTGTCTTGAATTGCTTCACTTTTACCCGAGTCATTGTTTGGACCCCTCAGGTAAAATTCTGACAGGGATCTTGCTTGGAAGGACCCTAGTCTACTATATTATGCTGGCTAAGGTTCAAACCCCCCAAAGTTGCCTTTGGCACTAGTGGTGCCACCAATTCCGTCTATCTTTCCTGGGAAAGCAGGCTGTCTGCAGATGTCCAGAAGCCTAGGTCCTGAGCAGTTTAACGTATTCTGTTATTTATTTGCCTTTAAAAAAAATGGGCTCAAGATTTTTCAATCTCCAGGTAGGTTGAGCCAGTAGATGTCACAACATAATGCTAGAGTGTTAAATGCAGTAGTTGAGTTTGCTGCTTCAGCAATTTTTAAAAAACATAAGAGTTGGTCACAAAATATGCAGAATGTGCAGTCTGAAAACGGGTAATGTGCGATTGGAAAATGAGAGTGAAACTAGACACATTAAGTGTTTCTTAAGCACTTAAATGACAGTGTTTATCAGGCAATCTTGGTGAAAATCGGAGAAGCTGGGAGGTATCAGTTTTGGCAGTTCCATTTTAACGAGGCAGCCGGAGTGGATCTAGTCACTGGCTTGGGATTTACAGTGGTGTGTGCACTGTTGGATTCTACTGGCAGTTAATGAACTAGGGCATATTCATAAATGAACTGTTGCTCAAGAGCTAATGATTCGAATTGGGAAAGTGCCACTGATAACAGGGTTTAAACAAGGAGTAAACCCCTTTTTGGCTTTGGCTTTTTAGAAATAAATCATATCAGCCAACATGAATTGATTCATATTCACAATTGAGTTGAGTACAGAAAATAGTAATAATAATAATAATGATAATAATAATAATAATAATAATAATAATAATAATAATAATAATAATATATTCCGCCCTTCTCCCTGAGGGCACTCAGAGCAGATTACAGCATATAAACGGACACAGGTAAACATTCAATACCTTGTTACCATGAAATACAATGTGACACAAAGACACAGACAAAGACAAAGGCTTCTTCTTTCATTTCCAGCTCTGGAGGCAATGCTCATCTGGAGGAGGTGCTCTTCTCCATTTCCAGTCTGAGGAGCCAGCGTTGTCATGTAGCCAGCATGACTGCATGGAACATCTTTTTGCCTTTTCCCATGAAAGCAGTACCTATTGACATATTGAGCATGTTTTTGAACTGCTAGGTTGGCATGAGGGAGGTCTAACAGCAGGAGCTCACCCTGTCCCACAGATTTGAACTGCCAACCTTCCGGTCAGCAGTTCAGTAGCACTAGGGTTTAACCCATTGCGCCACCCACTGCCCCAACTTCCTGCCTCTAGACCAAGAGTGGGCAAATTCCCAACCTAGAGGACAATTCCCCAACCCAGAACCATCCTACAGGTTGCACACACATACACCACAAGCCCGCAAACCTACATTTTCATCTATAGTCCCCTTCAAAATGGGAACACAAAGTGATGTGGCATTACATGCTGTCTCCATTTTGAGAGAGACTGCAGGGGCAAAGGAAGATATTGTGAGTAGCGCAGGGTTCCGGAGTATTTTGAGGATGGTATTGCTTTTGCATGTTTTCATTCATTTGGTGGGGCTTTCTGTATATTGCTTTTTTCATGGAGAATGGGGCTTGCATTTCTGACAGAGCATATACCTTGCCTTACATCTAAAATGTTTTGTAAACCCAGAAAACAACATTTTGTCATGATACTCAGATTTATGGTATTGCCAAATCAGTTTCACCTTCAGAAGCGCCCCCCCCCCCCAAAAAAAATAAAAGGTCAGAAATGCTATCTGGAATCCTGTTTGTTTGTCATAGGCATTAAATCACTTTAGGTTATCTTGAAGAACAGTATTTGTCATGACCTGTGTGCCCTAAAAGAGAGAGAGAAAGGGCCCATCCAGACAGTATCTTTATCCCAGGAGCTCCTTCAGCAATGAGGAGAGTGGCCAGATACTGTTCTCTGTAAACCTGGAAGTAATTGCAACAAAAGGCAAAAAAGCAAGATTCCCAAGCGTGGGAATATCACGGTTTTTAACTGAATATCCGGATCTTTGCATGTCTGTATGTCCCTGCGATTGGATATCAAGGGATTTTTTGATCTGGTTTGTTCATGGGTTTTGGATGCTTGTGCCTGATTGGTCATGTGACACTTGAGTAGAAGGCAAAAACTTTGTCCTGGGAAGAGGAACTTCATCCTTCATCTGTTTAATAAAGTTTGTGGCAGAAAAAATGAAGTTCCTGGGTGCAACTAGTACTTTCACAGTAATTAGTACACAATGAAACAGGAACAGACACTTTCAAACCAGGAACAGAATGTCATCATTACTATAATTACTCAGACCTTGTTATGTGGCCATCTGTGCAGACAGGTCTCATGGTGTATTTGTGCCAGGGAACAACAGGATGATGTTGCCAGGTTATATATGTTGGTTCCTCATTGGGTGTATGCTGATAACATGTGTACAGTTTATGGTAAAAATTTTACTACTGGCTGTTGGGACATGGATGTGCTGGAGAAGAATGTAAATACCAAGAGTGAAGGTCATGCAGGTGGCTAATAGGAAAAGCAATGTGTAACCCAGGAACAGCTCCAGGTTGTTTGATGCCAAAAGTACACAACCAAATCTGTCTAGACAGATAGCCAGACAGCCAGGCTCTAAAAATAGTAGATAATGAAAAAGTTCTGTTCCTGGCTTTAAAATGTGTGTTCCTTGTATTGTCGAAGGCTTTCATGGCCGGGATCACTGGGTTGTGGTAGGTTTTTCCGGGCTATATGGCCATGTTCTGGAGGCGAAACGTCAGGAGAAAAATTGCCTCCAGAACATGGCCATATAGCCCGGAAAACCTACGACAACCCATGTGTGTTCCTGTTTGTGTACTTCTGACTTGGGCTGTAGTGGTTCTATCCTATGAGGTTTGTTAGTGGGGGAGGTACTTCATTAAATGTCTGGAGGGAACAGTATTTCTGGCCAAGACAAAGAACAGAACTTTTGTAGTTCTCCGTATATCCGAATGTCAGCATATACGGATATCCGCATCCCGTGATGTTTTAAAATAACCTGCCAGTTTCCAGTGGAAATCCTGCCTGTGGCAGCCATCTTGTTGTTTATTCATTCAGTCACTTCCAACTCTTCATGACCACATGGACCAGCCCACGCCAGAGCTCCCTGTCAGCCGTCACCACCCCCAGCTCCTTCAGAGTCAAGCCAGTCACTTCAAGGATACCATCTATCCATCTTGCTTGGTTGGCCCTTCTTCCTTTTTCCTTCCATTTTCCCCAGCATCATTCTCTTCTCCAAGCTTTCCTGTCTCCTCATTATGTGACCAAAATACTTCAACTTTGTCTCTAATATCCTTCCCTCCAATGAGCAGTCGGCTTTATTTCCTGAAGTATGGACTGGTTAGATCTTCTTGTGGTCCAGAAAATCCCACATTATCTGAGTGTGGACTCAGATAATCCAGTTCAAAGCAGATATTGTGAGATTTTCTGCTTGATATTCTGGGATATAAGACTGTGTGGAAGGACCCCATAGCACACCAGGGAAGGATTGTGTAGATGCAATCTCCTGCATGTTTATGATGTTGGACTACAAAGTAGAATGGCTTGTATTCTTTGCTCTTCCCTATATAGATCCTGTATTACTATTTCACTTCGCAAGAGTACAGTTTGTATCTCCAGGACCCTGTAGTATCTGCTTGCTTGTTTTCAGAGCCTCAAGAGATGTCTGTGAAATGAAAACGATTACTCTTGGAACAGGACTGCTCTGGCTCCAGATATAAGGGAGTTGGCCTCATGGCAAAGTTTGTGTTAGCTGAACATTTCTAAATCCCAATACAAAAATCTTGAAAGTGTGTTCTTGAAGACTGCAAAAACCAGGATACTACAGTCATCTACCAAGGAGAAATTGCCAATTGACAAGTAGCCAGAGCATTAAATTCTAGCCAGCCATGTGTGCTATGATGGCACTATTTGTCAAAAACCGATTAAATCAAGTGAGATGGAAAATGAATGGAAAAGAAGTTTTATGTACATGCTCAAAGACAGTGCGAATGTTCCAGAAATAATTTTTACAATAGAAAAGTGAGTGATTAAATGCATCACATAATACGTTTCTCCTCAATTCCTTGACAATAGATAACCAGGAATGCTCCACAGAGCCAGGAGTGTTCAATCCTAACTTGAGTGTTGTGTGGTATATATAGTAGTCTGGCAGATACTGGTCAGCCAAGAGCATGTCTTGGATTTAAACTGTTAGCATGAAAGAAGACAGCATTGTGCTCAATTCAATTGAATTATTGCATTTATGAGGGTTCAAAGGTGATTGGCTGTAATATGTAGACCTGACAGAAGTCTGGTTTTAGCCAATCATGAGACAATTACATAGAATGAGCTCAGACCCAACAGCTGATACTATAAAGCAGTGGTTTTCAAAATGAATTTGCCTGATCCTGGGAGAATTTCCTTAGGTAATGCTGAGTACTTTCTTCTTCTGTTACCTTTCACTCCACCAAACATTATCATCTTTCCTAATGAATCACTTTGCCTAGATGGGAGATTAATGCAATGGTCCAAAGGTCAATAAAAACTTTGATCTCCCCATTTTTGAAGATTAGAATGCATTAGAAGTGTTTCCAATCTGTGGGCCATTGTTTTGTTTTCCACATCTGTGGGCAGATTTTAGCTCAAATTTGAATAGATTCTGTCTCTTTAGGTTCACTTATGTAGCTTGGCATTGCTTTGGCCCATTCATTCCATCCTTTATACTGCCTATAGTACCTCTACATCAACCCACTGTCAAATTGAAACTTAGCAGTCAAGGTGAAAAAAAATCCCCACAATGACCTAGGTGATATTTTAGTCTAGCAAATCATTCTATAATAATTAATTGATAAATGTGACTACACCCCACCAGAAAATATAGACACAAAACATACCGTATATACTCGAGTGTAAGCCGAGTTTTTCAGCCGTTTTTTTACACTGAAAAAGCCCCCCTTGGCTTATACTCGAGTCTAAGTTATTTATCATTTTACTGTTGTTGTTCTTCTTCTTATTATTATTACATTTATTATTTTACTCTATTTGATGTTATTATTACATTTATTATTTTACTCTATTATTATTACATTTATTATTTGGCTCTATTATTATTATTATTATTATTACATTTCCAATATTTTACTCTATTATTACTATTTTATTACTTGTATTATTTTACTCTATTATTATTACATTTATTATTTTATTCTATTAGTACTGTTAGTATTACATTTCCATTATTTTATTCTATTATTATTACATTGATTATTTTACTCTCTATTATTATTGGAAGGATACGTAAGCACATGTACATTTAAGAAGGCTAGAATAATGGTTTAATCAGAATTGGACAGTCTTATCTTAAATTACAGTTTTATGTAAATATTCAAAAATATTTAACCTACCAATGCCTTAACTAATGTAATTTTATTGGTATCTACTTTTATTTTGAAATTTATCTGTAGCTGCTGCATTTACCACCCTCAGTTTATACTCAAGTCAATACATTTTCCCAATTTTTTTGTGGTAAAATTAGGTTCCTCGGCTTATATTCAGGTCGCCTTATGCTCGAGTATATATGGGTACTTGATTTATAATAGGATTTAAACAGATTTAATTTGGGGGTACAGGTAGGAGAAATTATTCACATGGTTTCATAAGCGTGATAGTAGGATTGGTAAAAGTTATCAGGCACTGGTTTCTTATACTACTGCAAGTCATTAAAGGAACAGGTGAGCAGACTGTTCAGACAAACACACCCTTTATCTCTTTACCACATGTTTAACTTGGCTGACATGAAACAAAAATACCAAAGGTATATTATTTCAGCATGGAATAATTAAATTCATCCATCTTCATTTGAAATCAGGAGAACAGTCTTTACTTACCTGTGCATTTACCCTGTAACCAAAATTCTGGAAACATATTCCCTTGCAAAGATTATTCATCAGGGAAGCTGGGAATTTAGAGAAATTAAAGTAGTCTTCAGTATAAGTTCTCAAACATCTCAAAGTATCTTTATCTAGGAAACAGAACCTGTAATCATTTTATTAATCTTTATGACAGTGGACAGAAGGAGACAAATCATGGCACTGATTTTTTAATAGCAATTACTGATGCATCCGATACTGATGCATTCTCTTGGCATGGGACTAAAAGCAATGAGCAATAATGAAGAACAAAGTTCAGCTTAAATGGGTTGTTGTAGGTTTTTTTGGGCTTTATGGCCATGGTCTAGAGGCATTCTCTCCTGACATTTCGCCTGCATCTATGGCAAGCATCCTCAGAGGTAGTATCTCTGAGGATGCTTGCCATAGATGCAGGCGAAACGTCAGGAGAGAATGCCTCTAGACCATGGCCATATAGCCCGAAAAAACCTACAACAACCCAGTGATTCCGGTCATGAAAGCCTTCGACAATACAATCAGCTTAAATGTTCTTTTACAAGTGTAAAAAAACAAAAAAAAACAAAACACTATTAATATCAATTCTCTTTAGACATCTCATATTTCAAATGATGTAAAATTCAATTAAAAAGATAAAAGTACAGCACACCGAGGACCCTTCTACACATGCACTAAAACCTGGAAGAAACTGGGATAAAAGGGGATTGGTGGCTAAATGACATGTCACGAAAGTGCAGGCCGAATTAGTTTAACAATTGAAAAGCACATGCTTAAGAGGTGCACCAAAATCCTATTTCAGCCAAAAAATGTGCATATTCACATAACCATATCTCTGCAGCCTTGGAAAACACATGACTTCCTTCCTATCCCCTGGTGAGGACAGTTCTAGTGCATGTGGGCATTTTAAAAACCCAAAATAGCTGATCAGAGCTATCAAAAATGGAGCCAAAGACACACAGGTGGCTAAACGGAAGCTCACCTGGAAAGCAATTGCAATGAGAACTCTCTGCAACTATTGCTTTGTCCTAATCTTTATGATATTAAGCAGCTCTTGAATTTATAGTTGGGTGAGGGGAGAGAATAAGATATCTGCTTGTGTGTACATTGAGATAGCTGGATGAGCGCATATACAATGCGCCGAGGCACCTAATTTTACGAGAGAATTTTTTAAAAACAACTTCTGCCGGATATCCCCCATCCCCTGTCTATCTTGTGGATTTGTAAAATCCACTACAAAGGAAGGTATCAGGACAGTGGGAGACCATTTACCAGGACTGACAGGTCTGTGTCTGGACTTGCTATCAGGTACTGAGATTTTTAAACTGACTTATTTAATCTGAATTTTGATGTTGTCTGGAAGTACCCTTAGAACGTCAAACTTGTCTAAACTAGTCAACGCTCTCATCAATGATTTATTTATAGAATCCTTCTTCTAAACAACAGCATGAGAAAGAACTCAGCAAAGTCAGGTCACATGTAACTTATTGAGAGTGATCAAACACATCTGAAATACAGTATCTACAGGGGATTTCTAGGACTTTGTGTGAATATGGAAAACCATGAGTTAAATAGTGAACCCCTCCATCTTTTTATTCAAGTGGAAGAGATTGAACCCGGCTCCCTTGATGTTTCCTGGTCCAACAAGGGACCTATGTCCTTTTACTCCATCAAGTTGAGGCCTCTTGATTGACTGAGATGAGGTGGTTGGTAGTCCAGGTCAGTTTCCTCCAGTGGAGTAAAGGAATCGAAAAGGCCAGGGAGGACTGCTCTCTCTTTTCTCCTGCTCCGACTGAAGGTGCTTCCAGACCTAACTGAACTGGAACTGAACTGGAATGGCTTGTGATTTTGACAACATTATGGAATTGAACTGGACTGGTGTAGTGGAATCTACCTTTAAGACGACAAGGCCGAAGCCTGCATGACAGTAGCTGTCATCTTGGAAGGCAGGCAGAGACAGGAGGAGGAGTCAAGCCGACTCCTGATTGGGTATAGCAATTGGGGGAGGAGTCGGTTGAGAGAGGGAAATAGGCTGTCAGCTTTTGACAGAGAGAGAAGTGTCTTGACATCAGACACAGAAGGATGAAATGTTAAGATAGGAAGTTACAGTAGGGATCTGACAGGGAAAGAAAGTTTTAAGTGAGCCTTTAGAATAGGGAATAAGCAGCAGACAAGGGCTAAGGTTACTGTATTGATAGGATCAGTAACAGAAAGACTTGTCTGTTTATACTGAGGAAAAGTATAAGAGAGCTTATTTGCCCTGTGGGAGAGACAGATAGTAGTCTGTTCTCAAGTGATACTGTGTCTAAAGATAGAGCAGTGTGTTTAAGGAATCTCACAGTTGATAAAAGCTTTACTGTCAGTGGAACTACTTGTTTAAGTAACTAAGTCTCTACAACTGAATTACGCTTCTGTACCGCTCATTATATGAGTCGATGTTTGTTTAAAGTTTAATAAACCTTTCATAGTTCACTTTTAACTGGTGTATGCCTCAGTCTATCAATCTCCTCAGAACCAAGTCTGTCAAACCCATTTTAAAGTCCAGTCATCCAGTGAAGAAGCAATAGAAGAATCAAGAGCTCAAACACACCTTACCTACAACACATTCACACCTTTGGCTCCTCAGGCCAATAGAAGCTGAGGTGGTGGCAGTCATACCTACCAAGAACATCGGTCATTGTTATATTTAACATAGGGTCAGCCTTAATTTTGTTATACTGGTGGCAGTGGTGGGATTCGTTGTTCCCCCTGCCCTAGATAGCCTCAAATTACGTTATACTGGCTTCATGGTGTTGACAAATGTTTTAATTGCTTCTAACCTAATGATTTATTTATTGTTTTAAACTATTGCTATATTGTTGTTTGTTTGTATTTATGGTATCGAATGGTTGCCGAATGTAAGCCGTCCTGAGTCCCCCTTCGGGGGTTGAGAAGGATGGGATAGAAATGCAGGAAATAAATAAATAAATAACTTGAACCCACTTTGGAGAGGGTTTAAGAAATCCACTCTGAAGCAGGTTTAAGTCCCCACGTGCACCTAAAAGAAGCAGGCTTTCCCACAAGTTGTCCCCATGCCAGTGTGGTAACTACCGCCCTGTAATGGGGCTACCCACCCTCCAGCCTTAAAAATATAGTAAATCTTAGTTGGTTGCCATTATGCCTCTCTGCAGGCTTCCTGGAACGTACCAATGGCGCACTAGAAGGTGGAAGGGAGGAGAGATTTGCCTGCCCCCCCCCCCCAGCCTCCTAGCATGTCTCCTAGCATGTCATTGGTATATTTCATGAAGTCTGCAGAGAGGCCTAATGGCAACCTGGTAAGATTTACTTTATTTTTAAGGCTTTGGGAAGTAGAAGTGAAGCTCGTAGAAGTGAGATGGGTGTGAGAACCGACTACTTAGTAGTCTGTCCCCATAGAGCCCATTTCCCATTAGAACTGGGCCTTTCAAAAAGGCCTGGATCTAATGGGGTATCTAAATAATTCACAACAAAGCAGTGTTTACCTGCTTTGTCTCAAATTACTTTGCTTTTTATCTGAGGTCTTGTTTGTATGTCTCAGATAAAAATCCGTAAGGGCCCAGGATATGTGCCCCGCCTGGAAGGTCCCTGAGTTAATTAAGGGTGAGCTATGTTTGCATTTTGGAAGCAATTTTTAACAGTTGAAGACAAAGAGGGAAATGGGAGTGGGAGGGAGAAAATTGGACATTTATAAAGCAGCTGAAAAATTAGAATGTCAGGATTAATTGGAATTGCCCTGCCACAATGGGAAGTTATGATATTAGGTAGAATTGTGTTACTAAAAACTTTTTTAGTTTTTTATTTTCTTTGAATTTGCATTGAGCATTTCCTTTGCTCTCTACTCTTACTGTTTAGAACTGCATTTTTTTAATGTTGCGTCTGGTCCAATGAAGAATGCTTGTTCATGGTATGTCATGTACAACAAACATATTTTATGCACCTATTTTTCCAAGAGCAGTAGAAATGTTTCTAGGTTTTTAATGTGGTCATTTACATTGCTATTGCATTGATTTTGCAGTCTGGACAAGAAATGGGTGGCATACCTAGTAAATGTTTCTAATGAGGGAACAAAGAAGGAAGTGCTTGCTCAGTTTGAGGCTAAAACAGGAAATTCTTTTCTCCTGCTGCACAAATGTGTCCAGGGTAGTGTCATAAATCATAAAGCATTTGTCTCCCAGTGGTCTGTAAGATAAGGCCTTCACAGTGGAAACCAGTACACTGGCAACTTCTCCCCCTCCTGTGAATGCATTTTTGCCTCTGGCTAATGCTTACTTTTTCAGTCCCTAACAGGAAGACTGGGGTTGTAGATATTTCCCAATGTGATGCTTAGAAAAAGTATTGCATACATATTTTTTCAGTGTGTGGAATGAAATTTCTAAAAATTGTCACATAGGATCTCTAGGAACTGCAGTGTGGGTTTATCACCCAAACATTAAAGTACACCATTGTGTTGTCAAACACAATACCCCCTCCTCCCTGCATCATTTTATAGTTGTTGTTTTTTTTACAAAGGAGCAAGAATAAAACATATTTATTTTATTTCCTTTTAAAATTCTTCTCTGGACTTCCACAATTGTAGAGAAGGATACCAGTAGTTCACCAGTGGCAGCATCTCCCCCACAAAGACTATATTGTTTCAGATCCTTTAATGAAATGTATCAAAAGCAAGCCACATCATGAGAAGAGCCAAATCATGAGAAGAAAGGAAAGCTTAGAGAAGACAGTTATGCTGGGGAAAATGGAAGGAAAAAGGAAGAGGGGCCAACCAAGGGCAAGATGGATGGATGGGATCTTTGAAGTGACTGGATTGACCTTGATAGAGCTGGGGGTGGTGACGGCCAACAGGGAGCTCTGGTGTGGGCTGGTCCATGAGGTCACGAAGAGTCGGAAATGACTGAATGAATGAACAACAATCAAAAGCAAAATGTATTAAAATGTATTAAAAGTTTTTGTTCAAAAGATATTTAGCCACTCCTTCTATTTTTTATGAGTTTTATACTAATTTCTGCAATGCTTTTGATACGAAATAATTCCTTTCAATTTTCTGCCTACCTTGTATCCTTTAATACTATTTCTATCCCTATATGTGTATATTATATATGATTTATGCCATGACGAGCCTCAAAGGTCTTCACTTTTCAGCCACCCACAGAGATATAGTATATCCTGGACAATGAGGCTGGGCCAAACCCCAGCTATCCCCAACAAAGGTGATAATCAAGCTCCATTGTGTGTGCATGCAAAACGATGGATATTTTCCATGCTTGATCTGATAAAGTCAGCTAATGTTTATTTAGCCAAATATTTCAGATTGCTGACCGCGGAAACAAAAGTTTAGAATATGTACATTTACAGACTCTTTATTTGAACTCCGAGACTGGATTGAAGGAGATCAGCACTTTTGTTCCGGGGATCCCTCCGTTTGTTTTCCCAAAGTGTTTCCCCATCACTTGGAAGTGGACAATTGAGCTACTTGGAAACTCACGAACATTTCCAAAATATGGACATGTATCTCCCAAAGCTCATTTCTCCTATGGGGGATGCTTCCTACAGCTGTTTGGCTTTCCTGGACCAATCCCCTATCATCTTCTCTTGACCAGAGGGAATCTCCGCCTGGAGGTGGCAACGTCATCAGCACACTGGCCAATCAGGGCATGGATCCAAACCGGCCCCTCTTTTGGCCAATCAGGGGAGAGAGCGGGAGGTTTGAATAGCTGTCAAACCTCCCGCTTGTGTCTCTGTATTCATGTGATGAAAGCATTTGCTTGTACACACCGTCTTTCTGGCCAAAACAAATAAACCTCTGTGGCTTGTCTTCATGCTGGTAAGTGACCTCTCTGTCCTGGGTTATTTCAGTTTGCTTTTGTGAACAACAGAAAAGCTAAAGTGTCTATCCTGGGAGCCTTTAAGAGTAGCAGTTCACTTTGTAAAATATTTTATCGGCACTGTTCAACTTTTTAAAAAAATCAAATTTTCAAAGTCAAAAATTGACTTCTGGATTTGCTATTTTATTCCATTTATTTATTTTACATTATTTATTTATTTTAATTTCTATTGTTTCTGGAGGGTACATTCTTTAATATTCAAAGAATGGTCCCTCGGCTGTTGCACACAAGATTCCTTACCGGAAACAAATTCTTCTTTTTCAGAAAACAGATACAAACTAATGCACTTGTGCTCCTCCTTTTTCTGAATTTTGTATTTATGTCTTTCTTTTTGGTTCTCTTAGCCCAGTGGTTCTCAACATTCCTAATGCCGCGACCCCTTAATACAGTTCCTCATGTTGTGGTGAAACGCAACCATAACATTATTGTCATTGCTACTTCATAACTGTAATTTTGCTACTGTTATGAATCGTAATGTAAATATCTGATATGTAGGATATATTTTCATTCACTGGCACAAATACTTGATATGCCCAAATTTGAATACTGTTGGGCTTGGGAGGGGGAATTGATTTTGTCATTTGGGAGTTGTAGTTGCTGGGATTTATAGTCCATCTACAATAAAAGAGCATTCTGAATTCCACCAATGATGGAATTGAACCAAACTTGGCACACAGAACTCTCACGACCAACAGAAAATACTGGAAGGATTTGGTGGGCATTGACCTTGAGTTTTGGAGTTGTAGTTCACCTACATGCAGAGACCACTGTGTACTCCAGCAATGATGGATCTGGACCAAACTTGGCACGGATACTCAAATGCCCAAATGTGAACAGCGGTGGAGTTTGGGGAAAATAGACCTTGACATTTGGTAATTGTAGTTGCTGGGATTTGTAGTTTACCTACAATCAACGAGCATTCTGAACCCCACCAATGATAGAAATGGGCCAAATTTCCCACAAAGAACCCCCATGACCAACAGAAAATACTGTGTTTTCTGATGGTCTTTGGTGACCCCTTGAGCACCCCCTTGTGACCCCCCCCAGGGGTCCCGACCCCCAGGTTGAGAAACACTGTCTTAGCCACAAGGAAATGTTTTTTAAGATGAAAACCAAAGCAGTGCATAATTCAATTAAAATAATATTAGGCTTGAGAACAAAATGATTTTTCCCCAAACAATGAAGGATCAGGCAGTTAATTTTTTGTTCTTCTTTTGGAATGGGATGTCATATTTAAAACTGGAATGCCAGCCTGAGCATTGTAAACAAATTGTTTGCCATTTTGGAAGCAATTTGAATGATTTTAATGGGGTGTGTTTATCTTTGTGGTAACATGCTTAATAGTACCATCTGTGGTGTCCTAAAAAAAGGAGTAAACAATCTGAGCACAATATAACTGGTAAATGCAAATGATACCAGTTTAAACTTAAATGCCACTTGAGCCTTTATTTTAAGCTTGAGAGGAAATCCTGTCTGCCGTTCTTAAATTGATGTGATTTGCTCTTCTCAAATCTCAACCCAAAATAGATGCCAAAGATGTACACACTCTGCCAAAATAGTTTAGTTTTTGTATATTTAGACTACTTGGACTGTAAGATAAGCCAAAGCTAGAAGTGTTTTTGAGCACTTAGAAGATCCAAGTTGGATTATTTTTCTCCAGCTTGGCATGCCATGATACCATGATTGTCTCCAGGGAGAAGGGGCTTGTGAATCTGATCAGAGTTGACTCAAGCTTTTTTTGCTCCTGCAAGAAAAGACAAAATGCCATTCTCCTTGATCCCATGGGAAGACATCAATATACACAAGGATTGTTGGCAGCCAACAACTAGTGGTAATGACTAGTCAATGCAATACTGACTATGTATTGCATTGACCAAAAAATGACAGATTGCCTTAGGGGACTTGTGGTAGTATGTTTGGCACACACAGTGTAGGCCTTTCAGATCTTCCTTTCTTCTTCAACATCTGTAACCTGAGGTAGATCCCACGTGGCAAGTTTAATCAATTTGCCTTATCAAGACTAAGGCCAATTCCACCAGCACAGGGCCAGTTTTTTCTTCATGCCTACAAAGTTCTGTCTTATTTGAGCACACCATGTACACATGTACAAGGTTGAGAAATCTCACAAGCCCTATGCTGCTGGTTGCTGTGAGGCTGAACGGCTGGGGATGCTGGTGAACATGTAGCTCTTCCCCCCAAATGCCCACTTCACATCTGCAATATTTCATGCCTTTTCATGTTCAGTGTTAAGATTTGAATAGTGCTTTCTGACTGGACCGCCTGAGCTCTGCAAGTGTAGAATTTTTCCGAATGAAGCAGAGAGTGTTTGAGGACCGGGACATCCGTAGGGATACCAAGGTGTTAGTTTATAAAGCTATTGTCCTCCCAACCCTGCTATACGCCTGCAAGACATGGACTGTCTACAGACATCATATGCAACTCATAGAATGATTCCATCAGTGTTGCCTCTGGAAAAACCTGCAAATCTCTTGTGGAAACAAGCGGACAAATGTCAGCATGCTGGAAAAAGCAAAGATCACCAGCATGAAGTGATGGTCCTCCACCATCAACTCTGCTGGAATGGCCACATTGTCTGAATGCCTGACCACTGTCTCCCAAAGCAGTTACTCTACTCTGAACACAAGAATAGAAAACAGAATGTTGGTGGACAGGAAAAGAGATTTAAGATGGGCTCAAAGCCAACCATAAAAACTTTGGCATAGACACCAAGAACTGGGAAGCCCTGGCCCTTGAGCGCTCCAGCTGGAGGTCAGCAGTACTGTAGAATTTGAAGAGGCATGAATGGAGGGCGAAAGAGAGAAATGTGCCAAGAGGAAGGCGCATCAAGCCAACCCCGACCAGGACATCCTTTCACCTGGAAACTGATTCCCTCACTGTGGGAGAAGATGCAGGTCAAGAATAGGGCTCCACAGCCACCTACATACCCACCGCCAGTACACCAAACTTGGAGGACAATCTTACTCAGACAATGAGGGATCGCCTAAGTAAGTAGGTAAGTACCTAAGTAAGTCTGACTGGATTCTGTTCACTATGATATCATTCATAAACATAGAACACCTTCTCTGCATCTAAAGAAAATAAAGATAGCCATTGTATAATGAGATATTTAATAATATTAAGAACAGTTCTTAGATTGGTCTTTAGTTATCTCATTGGCAAATATCTTCTCTGATCCTCATGGATATCTGCTCACCAAAATAATACTAAATATCTTATAGTCATTGTTGAATAATGAGATAGAGCTGGCCAGTGTTCTTGTTTGTTTTAACTATATCTTCAAGCCCTCTCTTCTGAATTCTGTTCATCTTCTCTTCTTAATCACCTTGTATGGTCCTATTTGACTTCCATTGACATGCTTTGCCTTCCAGGGATCCATATGGAATTGAGATAGGAGCATGAAGTGAATGGTACTAAAAGGAAAACCAATCTCCTTTCTTTTTGCCTTGGTTGGCATTTGATGTACAGTATTATGGGTTCAACCGTTGTCTTCTACAGCTAGTGGTTCCATTGTGAAATTTAGGGAAGCTCTCTTCCCAACCCATTGAATAGAACAGATAGTCCTGGGACAGAAGTGCTAGGGGCCTGAATGATCACATGTGCCCATAAAAAGTTCATGAACATTTTTTACATTAAAGTATAATTGCAACCTTGTTGTCATGTAAGCAGAGATCTCGACTTTTTTTAAATTTTGGTCATCTTTCTGTGTGGCATGCTATGTTGTGCTGCTTATTTTCTTTGGTAGGTGCACACAGCTTCTTTATTTATTTATTTTGAATAGTGGGTCTATATAAAGCTTCAAAGCTTAAGCTGAAAATTGTGGTTGGCCATTTAAAAGTCCCATAGCTTAAGTAACCTTGTTTTATGTTAATTGATTTAAAAGAGGCTGCTATACCCTTGGTGTGTATAAAAACCTGGGCATTTGAACAGGGTGGTGTTTGTGGGTGGGTGTGACATAGAAATGAGGTGTGAGGACTCCCTGTGAGGTGCTAAAGTGAGCAAAAGTTTTATTGAAATAGTGGAGGAAAGAACCAACGTCAAGCTTTTTGTACACTTCCAAGGGGTGGTAGATCTCTTAAATTCTTTTAACCAAATTCTGAAGGCTTTAGTTACCACACATGCTGGGCCTGTTAAAAAAAAAAAACCATTCCTTGACTTTGTAAGCAGCAATAGGAATGGACCACTTGATCCCATAGGTAGCCCCTTCCCATAACAATGGAATGTTTATTTATTTATTTTGTATCAAAACCATTGCATACGTAAGTATAAAACTGATAAAAATAGAAGGAGCACAAGCGGCTAAATTATTTTTGACCAAAACCAGGCAGCTGTGTCCGTATTGCTTGTAGCTTTAAACAATTCTTCCTCTGTACATGAGGCAGGGCATTGTGGACAAGCATACAAGTACTGAGTTGTTTGTTCTGCTCCAGTCACACAAGGTGGAGTATTCTTTTAGGTAGTTCCAATGGAATGTTATATCATATTGTGACCCAATATCCTAGCATACACCAAGCCATAGTTTCCTGGTTCAGATGAATGGGAAACTACCATATATACTCGAATATAAGCCAATCCGAATATAAGCCGAGGCACCTAATTTTACCATAAGAGACTGGGCAAATGTATTGACTCGAGTATAAGCCGAGGGTGAGAAATGCAGATGCTACTAATAATCATCACTAGGTTAAATGTTTTTGTGTATTTACATAAAACTGTCATTTAAGATAAGACTATCCAACTCTGATGAAACCATTATTCTAACCTTCTTTACTGTAAATGTGCCTACATATCCTTCCAATAATAATAAATGTAAGAAGAAGAATAGAGAAAATAATGGAAATTTAATAACAGTAATAGAGTAAAATAATAAATGTAATAAAAATAATAGTACAGTAAAATAATGTAAAGATAATAATCATAAATAGAGTAAAATAATAAATGTAATTATAATAATAACACATAGAGTAAAATAATAAATGTAATAAAAATAATAGTACAGTAAAATAATGTAAAGCTAATAATAATAATAATAATAATAATAATAGTAAAATGATAAATGTAATAAAATAATACTAATAACAGAGTAAAATAATAAATAACCTTGACTCGAGTATAAGCTGAGGGGAACTTTTTTAGCCTAAAAAAGGGGCTGAAAAACAAGGCTTATACTCGAGTATATACAGTATTTCATTTGCCTATGATATGAAGGAGGGAGAAAGGCTTTTGTTGCATGGGCAAAAGTCTATTTCATAATAATTCTTCCATTTTTTCACCCTTCTGTTGCTCCTATGTTTTGTGGTTCTTTCATTTGTTAAGTTACTAATGGAGTAACCTGCACGAGTGTATACCTGAACATAAGTACCCTAACTTTTCCAAAACTTTACTTTTTAAAAGGAGGCACTGTTAAACGTAAAGGTTTTGCCACCCAAGGAGACAAAGTAAATAACTGTACTTCAGTTAGGAATAGTTGGTGTGAAGCATTTGTTGACATAGAAGTGTTGGGATTGCCTGTCTTTACTAAAGCGTTATGAAAGATGACATGAACACTTCATATAAACATAGGTTTCTCAAACTGTATGCCCGTAATCCTGAAATGTTCTCTGTAGTAACCTAAAGTGCTGTTGCAGAGGTTACTGTAATAATTTGTTGCGAACGCAGTTTGAGAAACATATCCGCCATTTCCCCTGCTGAAACACTGAGCACATCTCAGTCGCATTACCATTCACCTCCTACAATGTGTGCAGAACTTGTACACGATGTCTTTTCATCATATGTGAGGAGGAATGCTCCTAGTCTTTTACAATTGGAAGGGACTTCTGCTGAGAAGCTACTTCTGGCCATTGCATCAGCAGTGGTGCTGCTGGTTCTCAGGAGGGTAGGGCACTAGGCCCAATGCAGTGTTGGCCAACCTGTCATCTGGATTCCTAAAAGGCTTTTGGGTGCTTCCAAAGATTAGGGATGGACTCTTCATGCAATGTCTAGGGCAGCTCCAGGGCAGTTAGTCTGGCATATTTTGGCAGGCGTAGATGCAGTCATACTTAGCCACTCCCGGGAATCATAGAATCATAGAATCAAAGAGTTGGAAGAGACCTCATGGGCCATCCAGTCCAACCCCCTGCCAAGAAGCAGGAATATTGCATTCAAATCACCCATGACAGATAGCCATCCAGCCTCTGTTTAAAAACTTCCAAAGAAGGAGCCTCCACCACACTCTAGGGCAGAGAGTTCCACTGCTGAACGGCTCTCCAGTCAGGAAGTTCTTCCTCATGTTCAGATGGAATCTCCTTTCTTGTAGTTTGAAGCCATTGTTCCGCGTCCTAGTCTCCAGGGAAGCAGAAAACAAGCTTGCTCCCTCCTCCCTGTGGTTTCTTTTCACATATTTATACATGGTATCATATCTCCTCTCAGCCTTCTCTTGCATAGGGAGTGCATAGGGATCGATTTTCTATATTTCACAACAAAATAATTTTTTACAAGGTTAAAAGCAAAGCAAATAAAAAATGAAACACAGTCGAAGCCCTTGAGGACTTGACAAATTTAGAAAGTAGTCCCACTGGCCCAGCTACAATTGCCCAATCCATTCATTCTGTGATATGAACCACCTATGATTTTCAGTGACTTTAGTGAGACTTTTGACTTAAATAAGTCTAGCAACAACCTTCCTATCCAAATGGTATGCAGTCATGTTTACTGGATGGCACTATACTTGCAAAACTGTTCTTGGAGTTCATCCGTTATGTCTCGGATGTGAAATTCTTTTCTAGGATAAAGACAGAATTTGTACATTTTAGATATAAAGGCATCTTATTGGGCTTCCCAGTATGAATTTACTTTTACAAGTAGTCCCCAAGTTACAAACATCCGACTTACATACAACTGATAGTTAAGAACAGGGGTGAGAACAACAGAAAGTGAAAGAAATCAACCTCTCAAAAGGGAATTTCACTCCTGAAAGAGTTATCATGGGGAAAAGGTGTCTCTACTGAAATTTTCTCACTAATCTTTGTTTCCAGAACTGGACAATTTTTTCAAAATCTAGTGATTACAGGGACAAAAAGTGAGATGAAATCTTCTAAACAGGGGCAGAGACAGCAAAAAAATACCACAAGAACTTTAACCCTTTTCTATGCTATCCAAAGTGTGTGTGTGTGTGTATGTGTGTGTATGGCTGGGGTTATACTTAAAAATGTGCCTGTTATAACTTACATCCAAATTCAACTTAAGGACAAACCTACAGAACCTATCTTGTTCATAACTTGGGACTGCCTGTATTTGTTTCTAACCCATATGGCCCTTAAGGCTAGCTTTGAAAATTTGGAGCTGGTTTCCCAATTACGAATTTCTTGGAGATTTAGGACTTCTGACTTGCATACTAAATCCTGCCATCGCTAGTGATTGTCCCATTCACTCCTCTTAATGTTCCCCCAGCAACAGCAAGAGTATCCCTCTGGGCAGCTAAACCAGGAAATCCCAAATGGATGCCCCCCTACGAGGGTCTGCCCCCAGGGGCAAACCAAGAATGGGCAACTTGGAAGTCCCCAAACAGACTCAGAAGTGGAGTGGGCAGATCAAAAGACAACCTGACAAGATGGCAGTACCTAGAAGAATCCTCCACCTTGTGTGACTATSGAGCATAATAAACAATTCACCATCTGAATGCTTGCCCACAGTGCCCTGCCTCATGTACAGAGGAAGAACTGTGTTGTTGAAGGCTTTCATGGCTGGAATCACTGGGTTGTTGTAAGTTTTTCGGGCTGTATGGCCATGTTCTAGAAGTATTCTCTCCTGACGTTTCACRTGCATCTATGGCAGGCATCCCCAGAGATTGTGAGGTCTGTTGGAAACTATATATCCAATTTTCCTAGTTCCTAACAGACCGCACAACCTCTGAGAATGCCTGCCATAGATGCAGGTGAAACGTCAGGAGYGAATACTTCTAGAATATGGCCATACAGCCCGAAAAACCTACAACAACACAGAGYAAGAACTGTTTAAAGCTACCAGCAATGCAGTTGCTGTTGCCTATTTTTGGTCTAGAATTATTTAGCCACTTGTGTTCTCTCTATTTTGTCAGTTTTATACTAAATTATTTATCCAATGCTTTTGACATGAAATAAATAAATAAGGAGTAGAAGTCTCGATGCATGTAAAACTACCACGTCCACATGCTTATGAGTGTAGGTAGAATCCTGGATTGGGACCATATCAATGAAAAATGCTGATGTCATGCGAAAGAGGTTCAATAAAACTGATGATATTATTATTTAGAGCTTTCATAACCCGGTCTTCTCGACCTCCAAAGAGGGACTCAGGCCGGTTCACAACAGAAGATTCATAGACAATAGTATAAAAAAAATCACAACCTCATAATACACTAATCCATAAAATACATTCAAATACAATCATATAATTACATAAGGCCAGGTCGTCAGAATGAAATCACAATTCATCACTATCCGTCAGTGTGGTCAAGAGTTATTGACTCAATCATCAAATGCCATATTCCAAAGCCAAGATTTCACCAGCTTTCTAAAAGTCAGGAGAGAAGGGGCAGATCTAATCTCAAGTGGGAGAGAGTTCCAGAGCTGAGGGGCCACCACCGAGAAGGCCCTGTCCCTCGTCCCCACCAGATGCGATTGCGAGGGTGGTGGGACCGAGAGCAGGTCTATTTCAGCCATAGACCAGCACAGGAAATAAAAGTCACAGTTTCATACTCACTTGGTACATTTAGTACATTTAAAATGTAAATATAAATTAACCCTAAAATTGCAAAAGGGCCCAAACAGTGGTTGGGTGGGATCTCAATTGATATAAATGTACTACAAACCTTAGCTTCTTATAAGGCTTTTGTAGTTGAGCATATTATCTTGCATAAGGAATGTAGATTTAGCAACTCACTGAAATTGACCGGGATGGAAGGGGGCCCATGATTCTTTTGGATTTCCATGTGGCTGATACCAAAAGATTTCATCACTTACATTTAAACAGTAGCATGTTAAAAAAGAGAGAGAAGTTACATCTGGGCATGCAGCCACAGTAAACAAAATGGAAGGTCCTTCATGTTTGAGTCTGGGCTTCAATAAAACAAATAGTGTCACAAATGAGGCATAAAATGAAGCCTGCTGGTTATATCTCAGTGAGAATGACATATATATGCTTTTCCAAAGAATAAATAAAATACGTTGATTATGGAGAAAGTGGCAGCTTAATGTCCATGCCTTTAAGTAAAATAAAGCTTGGGCCGGCAGGACGTAGCTTGGGAATCTAGTGGATCAGTAAAGGTTTCCAGCTCCCAATGGTTTGAACCATATAAATGATTTAAAAGTCTTTCCTTCATCCCAGATCAGGCTGGGGGGAATCAGGATAGCTTTGTGTGCAATTCTAGTACTAAAAACAAGTTTTCAAGCTGAACATAAGCACAGAAATGCCTTGTACCACAATTCTGTGTTTCCCTTCTGAGCTATTCTTTTGCACTCCGTTGTCCCTGCTGTATTTTAAGGTTAAGTTGATCCTGCAAGGCAGAATCTCTCCACACCTGATATTAAGAATGCAGTTGACCTACCAACATTCAATATTGAACATATTTCATATTACTCAAGGTTATTGTACTTGGTGGGAGCAGAATAATTTATTTTGATCTATGGCAAACCTTTGTATAGAAGACTTGTAAAAGTTCCAATCATCGGTGTTCTGCTCTGATCCAGTAAATTCAAGACCTATGTTACACATGATGTTACAGATGAGTAAAGCATGGCAGTTACTTCTAGTTACTTTAATGGCTTGTATGAGAAGAATGAATTAAAGCTACTCCGCTCCCACCACTGAGCAAAGGTATCTTCTGTAGATTATTGGTTTTCTTTTACACCATAATGGGCTGTGGTGGTGCAGCGGGTTAAACCACTGAACTGCTGAACTTGCCGACTGGAAGGCTGGTGGTTTGAATCTGCGGAATGGGGTGAGCTCCCACTGTTAGTCCCAGCTTCTGCCAATCTATAACAACAACAACAACAACAACTTTATTTTTATACACCACCTCCGTCTTGAACAGACACAGTAAAATACAATCAATAACAACAAATTAATAAAAAACATTAAAATCAATTAACATCATGTTCTGTCACGCGTTGGGCCTGTAACAATTAACTTTGAATAGGACGTGCACTTTGTGCCCGGCGGGAAGCCAAGGTGCCTCGAAGAGAGGCCCTCAAGGGTTTTCCTGTAGAAATGGTCTTAGAGTCTTTAATGATTCAACAAAATCCTTTATTATTGAATAAATTAAACAGATACTTCTCAAATCTTCAATGATTCAAACAAATGCTTCAAGGCTTTGAGTCAACTGGTGACTTCCTTACTCTTGTCCTCAAGGGACAGGCAACTCTCTTCGTTAACTGTTCTTTCACTTTAAGACGAAAACCCTTTTTTAACCTCTCCCAGGCTGTCTACTATCTAAGCTTTACTGATGTGGATTCTACTACTGGATTCAAACTGCGTCTTGAGCACCAAGTAGACCGACCAGTAAAGGCTTGCAGATTCTCCAGCTGGAGTTCTTTGGGTCTGTAAAGCTGCTTTCCACCGGAATTTCTTAAGAAACCTTTTCGAGCTGTTTCCCTCAGATGCTGTAAGGCTGAGAGGCTGTAAGCTTCCTGCCAGAGCTTTGAGACTGTTCTCCCCGGAATTCCCTGGAATTCTTAAGAAGTGAAGCTTTTCTGCGGGTGAAGCTACTCCACGTCCTATAGCTTGGTTTCCTTCTGTAAGACTAACTAAAAATGACTCCCTCTCCTCCCATGTCCCTGGGAGAAGGGGCGGATCCAAACTTAACAATGATAGACAGGTGGCTTGCCCTATGACTGCAAACCAAGGGAAGTCACCTTTTGCAAAATCCCTGAAGCCTTGGAATGCATGCAAACATTTAATAGAAAGAAAATAAAGTTGGAGCTCCTAGTACAGACGTACCAGCTCACATCATAAAAACAATACTCTGGCTGGCCAACAAATTGATGCTGGGTTTGGGCTGAGAGTAAGTGCAATGATTCCTAGGTAGAGCCGAGGAGAAGTGCAATAGTCAGAGGGTTGGGTTGCCAAGATAATGCCTTTGGCCCTTAAAGTGCCAGAAGTACAGAAAAGGGGCCAACTAAAGTGCAGGAGCTTAGATAAGGTCAGGATAATTTTCTAATGAACCGCCTAGCAGTTCGAAAATATGCAGATGTGAGTAGATCAATAGGTACAGCTTTGGCAGGAAGGTAACAGTGCTCCATGCAGTCATGCTGGCCACATGAGCAAGGAGATGTCTATGAACAACACTGGCTCTTTGGCTTAGAAATGGAGATGAGCACCATCCCCCAGAATCGGACGATTAGAACTAATATCAAGGACAAACCTTTACTTTACTCCATACATGCGAACACAATTCAAGGAATTGTCATTTGGCAAATAATAGCAGGGCCTTTCAGTCTTCCATGTAAGCAGTTCCAATGTTCTATAGCTTTCCAAGGCTTCTGGGATCCATAGTTTCTAGCCATCATAACCACCTTTCCCATCTGTCATTTTCCACAAGAACAGTTCAATAAATGTCAGCATCCAGAGATTAATGATAAGCAATAGAAATTCCGGTTCACACAATAAATACAAGGCAGCTGGAACAATGACCTAATACCTAAACCTTTTTGAGAAAGTAAATCATATTTGGGAAGAGACCTGTAAATTCTTTCCATGTTATGATTTTACGTATTTCTCTCCTTAAATTATTGACAGCTATAAGTGATGCTTCTATTTTATGGATGGTATTACAGAGTTCAACTACGTGACTTCTAGAAAAGAGTTCATCTGTTTTCCATAGTCTAAACAAAGGATGTTCACAGTAAAGGTTTCTATGGGCATTGTGTGTTGAGTTCATTTTATCCTAAAATATCAATCCCTAAATGTCTGTTATATGAAGGAAGAGAGTCTGTGCCTGGGGTTGATACAATTTCATTCTGATAGTTCCTATATCTGACCACTTTCAAACTAAAGGTCAGTTTGGTAGGATAAATGGGTAGTGAGTGGGAGTGAAGGAAACTGATATACTATTTTTATGGCCAATAGGAACTACATAGCATTTCAGCAACTCTTCTAGTTGCATTTATATTTATTACATTGCTAAAGAACACTATTTGAACTTTCCCCTACAGGGAGTTTATAATACATTAAAAGCAGACAGGTCAAGACCAGTAATGAAAAGTATCACCCATCCTTGGAAAAAGTGTCCCATAAAAGGGATTCCTGTGTGCTACAAAAGGAGCTGTGATGAGCTTTACCTACCTTACAGTGACATGTTACATCAGGGGTCCTCAAACTTTTTAAACCAGGGGCCAGTTCACTGTCCCTCAGACCGTTGGAGGGCCGGACTATGGTTTTTTTTAAAAAAAAAAATCAATAAAAATCCTATGCACATTGCACATATCTTATTTTGCTGTGTGGAAGGGCCCTTAGAGGGGGTTCTTTCTAGCCCTCTTTAGGCAGTAATTCCAGGAGCAGAGAATGGGAAATCTTCCTATTTCTAGTCTGAACAAAATCTGGCTACCAGTATTTAAAAAACTCTAAAATTATAACTGTAAATAAAGAACAACACTCAAACATAGGGGAACTCCAGACAAGAAACAATCAGGGCCAGCTAATCACCTCTCAACAAAGGATTCTCCCTAAAAACTGTCAGGCTATGAAATGGTAATCAAGGTGGCCAATTGAAACATTCATACCTACCTCCAACAGACAAGAGTTCTTTCTCCCACCCTGGATCTCCCACAATTTTCCTAGTTAAAGGTTTTCCTCTGACATGAAGTCCAGTCGTGTCTGACTCTGGGGTGTGGTGCTCATCTGCATTTCTAAGTCGAAGAGCCGGCGTTGTCCATAGACACCTCCAAGGTCATGTGGCCGGCATGACTGCATGGAGTGCCGGGGCAGCCTCCCTTGGCTGGCTCACGCTGCCCATCGGGCCCGATGGGCAGCGTGAGCCTGCCAAGGGAGGAGCAGCCCCGCGCGGCCTACTCGCACGTAAAGCACCTCGTGAGGTGCTTTACGCGCGGAGTAGGCCACGCGGAGCAGCTGCCCTTGGCTGGCTCACGCTGCCCATTGGGCCTGACGGATAGCGTGAGCCAGCCAAGGGAGGGGCACTGTGTGTGGGGGGGGCGCTCCTCCTCCGTGGGCTGGATAAGTGCCCTTGGCGGGCCAGAAGTGGCCCGCGGGCTGTAGTTTGGAGACTCCTGTGTTACATCTTTGCAAAAGGGCTGCAGTAGTGCAGCGGTTAAAACCGCTAGCTGCAGGAAATCTGCTGGCTAGAAAGTTAGCAGTTCAAAGCCATGAGTTGGGGTGAGCTCCTGGCTGTCAGCCCTAACTTCTATTTACCTAGCAGTTTGAAAGCATGCAAGTAGATCAATAGGTACCACCTCGGCAGGGAGGTAAAAGGGCATCGGAAAGACCACATCAGCTCTAGCTTCTGGTAGAGAACATATACCATCCAGTAGTTGCCTTCTGCTTGCCCTCAGAAAAAACATATTTAATAACCTAGAGCTGCGGACCTTATTTTAGGTCTTTGGGCCACAGCCCACAGGTTGGGAACCACTGCTGTAAAGGAAGCAGACCCCACATTTATACCATTTGTTTTGGAAAATTACCATTTTTCCCCTTTAAAAAAATCTCATTTTTTTTCACCCTATACCCACACTTCCAAAATTGTCCAAAATTGTCAACATCTGAATTGGTGCAATTATTGCAATGCTAGCACACTCTGCTATGTCAATAACTTCAAAACGTTTAGTTGACTAGTCTGGTCTAAGCACTTTAGTGGATCTATCTGGCAGTGCTATCTGTTTGAAAGCTGATTTATTGCATTATGACCTTATGCTCTTTAGTGTTAATTCTGTTGTGTGTCACTTGGCAGCCTTGTTAGGCAGATTGGGCAGGCCTCAAAAGCCTTTCCTGACAGGCAGATGCCTTTTTAAAAACATAGCTTTCAATTATAAAATCATGTTTTTATGAGTTCTTTGTTTTTAATCAGTCATTAAGTCTTTCATAAACATATAGTGGCCATCAAGTTTTTCTCCCAAGCTCAGAAAATGATTTTCTGCACATGCTGAACTTATTTAATACTTCTCATGCCTTGTCTGTGTTATATGTTTCTCCAGTTGTCTTGGGTTTTGCTTTTATAAGTTAGGAAGACTCATGCTCCCTTTCATACATTTTGGGCTTCATGACAAATGGATTTACATTATTTGCATCAATCATCCCATGCTTTGGCAAATATAGCAACCAAGTGGATGCAAACCGATGCAAAAAATTGAAACCTTTTCAAAAAAATCATGGCAACTGTAAAATACAACATCCAAAATATTGAAACTGTTATTCAGCAAGCCAAAAGGCATACGTATATATCACACTATATTTCAGTTTCAGTATAGACAGAATATTTATGCTACACCAGTGCTATGCAGGATCTTGGCTGATGTGTCTATAGCAGAGAGAATGTTACAGTAGACAGCAATTTTTTGCCGTGGAAATTTATAACTGCTCTTAGAAGAAATAAAACACAAATGTCCTGTTTGTTTTATTTATGCATGTGAGATTTATTTCTCTCCAGGGGTATCTACTTGATGTGGGTGTCTTTCCAGAGCTGCTGGGAGGAGGTAAACCTAAAAAGGATGTTCATTCAAAGTTGTTCTAGGTATCTTCTTTTGTAAGTGAGTACAAAAGTTCCCAGGAAGCTATCACTATCTTTGCGTGTGCATGGTCGACACCCCTCCTGCCCCTGGCACCAAAGATGACACAAACACCGAGATGGGAAGAAAATACAACTTATTTATTGATTACAGGAGCAAGGGTTGGCAGCCATGCATGGGTCCTGGATCAAGATCGGACAGCCTGCTGCTGACCAATACCGCTGAACCCATCGGGGTGCTGCCGGTACAATACCGGGCTAACGTGACTCGGTACCCCTGATAACCACCGGATGTTCCCCACTACCGCCAGAGGGGGGAAAGAAAACCAGACCCAGGGCCCATGCCACATGCCACCTGAAGTTATGACAAGCAAACAATAACAAATCAAATAACAAGCATGTAGAGTGGGTGGGAGGATCAACTGAAGCAGGCACAGTGCCTGCACTGGCCCAGAGCAGCCTTTTTTAAGGCTGCAGAGGAAGGGAGCTGGCCCCGGCCAAACCAGCTGGCCAAGCGGTGGGAAAACTTCCCACTGTGCAGGAGGCTTCTAGAAAGAATCCCCTTGCATCCACCATGGCTGGCAGGAGGGCACCCACCGCCGCAACAGGTCTCACCTGTTAAGTCGAGCAATGCATTTCAGTTCAAAAGAATCACCTCTATCCTCCGCTTGCAAGCAGATCTTCGTATTAGTTAATCTTTGGTCTTCCAGGTGTTTTGAGGTTCAGCTCCCAGAATTTTTGGTCTTCTAGGTGTTTTGAGGTTCAGCTCCCAGATTTCATGACAGTTGACCAAGGTGGTTGCATCTTCTGTGAACAGAAGTCCTAAACACTAGGAGGACCAAAGGTTGTTAACCACTGGACTAGTGAGATCCTCATTCTGTTTGTAAACAGAATGATGGACCCCTGTGTGGCAGTGGTGTCAATATGCATCTGTGTAGGATTCAGTGAGTAGAGTACCTAAGGAAGGCCTTATACAGCTCGTGTATTACCTACCTGATTTAACTTTAGAACTGTAATGTGTTCTGATGCCCAGATTTAGGAGCTTCTATGGCAATGGTTTTCAACCTGGGGTCCCCAGATGTTTTTGGCCTACAACTCCCAGAAATCCCAGCCAGTTTACCAGCTATTAGGATTTCTGGGAGTTGAAGGCCAAAAACATCTGGGGACCCCAGGTTGGGAACCACTGTTCTACGGTGATCTACAAAAAAAAAAAATTAGGATTTGACTGTGTAGTGCACTCTGTTTGGGGCTATGCTTGTCCTTGTTCTAGGGACAGATTGTGAATTTGCCTCTTTGGGTGTTCCTGACAATGTGTGTCTACATGCTTTGTAGATCCAAGGGGTTGTGTAATTTAGATAATTACAGAAACAAATATCCAAGGGATGGTTTTCAGCATTGCTTCCACATTTTTATTTGCAGCATTTCCTTTTTATATACAGGATGAACCCTATGAACCCTCCCACACACTTCTATATCTCAGAATATCAAGGCAGAAAATACCACATTATTTGAGTATGGACTCAGATAACTCAATTCAAAGCAGATATTGTGGGATTTTCTGCCTTGATATTCTGGGGTATAGGGCCGTGTGGAAGGGTCTTATGTCTTTAGGGATATATTCAGAGACAGACACACACACAGATACAGAAACCAAAAGACTTAGACCACCTCTATACTGCCATATAATCCAGATTATAAAAGCAGATAATGTGGATTATCTGCTTTGAACTGGATTATATGAGTCTATATTGCCATATAATCCAGTTCAAAGCAGATAATCTGGATTTTATGTGGCAGTGTAAATGGAACCTTATAGAGACGCACATACACTTCCAATTTTTCTTGGAGCATTAGTAAGTGAAACTGTGGATATTGAGCCTGCAGATAAAGGGGTCACACTGAATAAAAATTGCTCCTCAGTCTTTTAAGAAAGCAATGTTTTCATTCAATGCTTTGAATGGAAAATAGTAAGTGCATTTTCTTACAACTGTCCTTAATCAAAAGTCACTCCTGGACCAAACCATAGCTGTACATATAGTAATGCAGCACATGTATAGGGCAGGACAGGAGGGATATCTCCAACACTTCATTGTGAATCAAGCTGGAAGAATGTAATTGCTCCCATGTAGTAAAATAACCAGCTGGCTACTTCTTGTATCAATGCGTCCAGTGAGCATAAAGTATGTTTGACAGAATTATGACAGTCACGGGATGTGTCATGGGTGGAAAATAGTGTGTGTTTTTTCTCTTTTTCCATTTCATTTGGTACTTACAAATAGTTGCATAGCAGTTGGTGTAGCTAATGCAATCAGACAGCTTGTGGTTAATGGACAGTTGTTATATGCTTTACAACTTGTCATCTTTCCACTTATCCTTGAAGTCAACGGTGAGATTCAGCTCTAATATTGTGGGTGATTTGTTTAAAAAAGCCCCCTTGCCTCCTTGGTGCTTTGAATTTGTAATGAGTGAGAAAGGTTTTTCTTTTTTGGTTTGTGTTTAATTCTGTGGCTCATAAAGCACTCGTTTTTATGTCTGCATAGAATAATTATTCCTCTTCTTCATGTTCTCCTTCTCCTCTGTCTTCTTTACATGCCATATAATTGTTACACAGGCATACATGGACAGCTCCTATTTTCGTTCAGACTTTTGCATAAGGTTGGGTGTGACTAGATGTAGCACAGAACTAGGGACTATAATTGCTTCTATTAATGAATAAAACTGTGCAGCATTTACTATACTTATTTATTTAGATCAGGGGTCCTCAAACTAAGGCCCGGGGGCTGGATGCGGCCCCCCAAGGTCATTTACCCGGCCCTCGCTCAGGGTCAGCCTAAGTCTGAAACAACTTCAAAGCACACAAAAACAACAACAATCCTATCTCATCAGCCAAAAGCAGGCCCACACTTCCCATTGAAATTCTAATAAGTTTATATTTGTTAACATTGTTCGTCATTTTAATTATTGTATTGTTTTAAAGTGTTTTTTACACTACAAATAAGATATGTGCAGCGTGCATAGGAATTCATTCATGGTTTTTTCAAAATATAATCCGGCCCTCCAACAGTTTGAGGGACTGTGACCTGGCCCTCTGTTTAAAAAGTTTGTGGACCCCTGATTTAGATGATCCCTCGTTGTCTGGGTATGATGACCTTCCAAGTGCAGTGTCTTGGTGGTGGATACGTAGGTGACTATGGATCTCTATTCTTGACCCACATGTTCTTCCACAGTGAGGTCATGTGTCATCCTCTTGGCATGTTTCTCCCTTTCACCTTCCATTCGCGCCTCTTCAAATTTTGCAGCACTGCTGGTCACAGCTGACCTCCAGTTAGAGTGCTCAAGGACCAGGGCTTCCTAGTTCTCGGTGTCTGTGTCACAGTTTTTAAGGTTGGCTTTAAGTCCATCTTTAAATCTCTTTTCCTGTCCACCAATATTCAGTTTTCCATTATTAAGTTGTGTGTATAGTAACTGCTTTGGGAGATGGTGATCGGGCATTTGGACAACATGGCCAGACCAGCGGAGTTGATGGCATAGGAGTGTCACTTCAGCGCTGGTGGTCTTTGTTTCTTCCAACACACTGACATTTGTCCGCCTGTCTTCCCAAGAGATTTGCAGGATTTTTTGGAGGCAGCACTGATTGAATTATTCCAGAAGTTGAGTGTGACATTTGTAGACAGTCCATGTTTTGCAGGTGTATAGTAGGATTGGGAGGACAATATCTTTATAAACAAGCACCTTGGTATCCCTATGGATGTCCCTATCCTCAGACACTCTCTGCTTCATTCAGAAAATGCTGCACTTGCAGAGCTCAGGCTGTGTTGTATTTCAGTGTCAATGTTGACTTCTGTGGAAAGGTGGCTGCCAAGGTAGCAGAAATGGTCAACATTTTCTAATGTTACAGCTTTAAGCTGTATTTCTGGCATTGCAGAGGGATTGGTTGGTGACTGCTGGAAGAGCACTTTGGTTTTTTCAATATTTAGTGAGAGGCTGAGCTTCTCGTATGCTTCTATAAGCAAACATGTTTGAGTGGCTTGTAGACTTTCTTCTGAATGTGCATAGCATTTATTATACCCCTCACCTGAAGGTATGAAATAAATAACATCTAGTGATTTTTCCCATCCTCCACACAAAAGGATGTCTTGACGAGGGAATAAAACCATGAACTGCCATGAGGTTTTTTAAAATTCCTCAATGAGTGAAAAGACCTGTACTTACTCTTATCTTTGGTGGTTTTCCCCCTCCAAACATTTATATTACATACGCCATGTTTGGGATCTTCAGAAATTATCATTTTAAAAAGAATACACAAAAGCTTTGAACTCTTTTACTCTAAAGTGCTAGAATAATATATGCAAAGTATACACCCCTACTTCTGGCTCTATCTGCTGACTTCATAGCTGCATCAAACAGGACTTAGTTAACATGCTTTCTTAGTATCTTGACAGTACCTCATATAGTCATGTTGAAAATGAAAAAGCTGGAGACAATATTCTTAAGGGATCTTCTTGCTCTTGGACTAAAACTGATGGCATTGATCCAGTGGACTGAAAATGTCCAGTTGCTAAGCTTTGGGCCAGATGAGGCCCTAGGGTAATTTTTTAGACTCTAGTCCTGGCACTCTTACCAGCTTTCAGGATGTGGTATATTAAGTTTTCAAATATATGTCTTCCCACATAAATATAACATTAAAAGCTCCCAAACTCTTGATTGATTATGCTTGAATGACTCATGACCCAACGTCTCAGTTCTTCTGGAGCAGGGATGGGGAATCATATAGGTCTCTAGATGTTGTTGGACTGAAACTTCCATCAGACTTACGACCTCATCAGATGGGCTGATTTGCCCGTCACACAATGCTTCCTCGCCCCTTTCACCATGGAGCCCATTAGACAATGAACTCCTACTTTCAGTTGGGCTCCATGGCAGAAGGGGTGAGGAAGCAGTGCATGCCATGTGGCAGCAAAATGAGAAACTTCCTGTGCTGCTTTTACTACAATTGGGGGGGAGATGGGTGGCAGATGCTTCCTTTCATGGGATGGTGATGAATCATGTGATGCAGTGCATGACTCACCGCAGATTCACCACAATGTATTGCGAATCCTATATCCAATGTGATAAGGTCCTAGCCAGCATGGTCTGCAGTGAGAGAGATTGCAGCTGGAAAATATCTGGAAGGTTGCATGTTTTACACCTCTATGCTGCTGAATTGAAAGTGTGGCATTTATCATATATTTTTTTAAAAAAAGAGCAGAAGTGTGCAGTCTTTGCAATCCAGTATTTCCTCTTTGTAAGGGTTTTTTTTTTTGGTGATAGAGTACTGCTGCAATGATCAATACAGTGAAGGTATGTCTCCTGCTTTTTAATAGTTTTGCATGAACATCATTCTGGAGATCTTATCTGATGTTTACATACACACTTTAAAGCAGGAATGGGCAAAGTATAGCCTTAGAGCTTCATGTGGCCCTCAGTGATATTTTTGTGGCCCTCAATGCTTCCAGGTTCACCAGAATGTACAGGTATAATAATTCTTTTTTTAATTCTTGCTCCAGATGTGAGAATTTATCTTTTAAAGAGGTTGCAAGGCTTCTTTGTTCTGTTTAAAACAAAAACCACCAATTTTTGAGACTCAGAAGTAGACTTCCAGCCATTTTGGAGGTTGTAATTGAATGACTCCACGTGACTCCCAGAAAGTCCCAGGACACATAAATGGTCCTTCAAACCTGTTGCTGTTGTTGCCCGTCTGCTTAAAGGTGCATCTGTCCAGTTATAAGATCATGAAACTTCACATAAAACAAAGAACTATATGGTGATCACAACCCTGATTCATTACCAAATGAATAGAGGTTTAAATGGCATTTGCGATTGCAGGGAAAATTGGAGCACCACAAATCCTACGCTGGAACAGCTGAAGTCTGCTAATGCTGGACATGTTCATAGAGCTGTAGGGAAATCTACCAAGACAACAGGAGCCAGGAGCCATTTCTTTCCATGTCCTATTGGATCTGGATTGCAGTGAAGTAGTTTATCCAACCCCTTATGACCTTGGAAAGGAAATCACTTGCATTATCAGCCAGACTTTTAAGAGTTCATTCCAGTTTCTTTTGGCTTGGAGAGTGGTGACCATCACTTTGGGGACTGGCTGACTGAGAGAAATGTTCTTGTCTGTCCAAGACTTTTATGAAGTTGAAAAGCTGCCTGACAGTAGTCTTTTATATGTGCAGTATTGGAAGAAAGGCATATTGCATATTCAATAATATTTCCTGCTTGCAGAGTGAGGGACAGTTGAATGAGACAGCTCTGTTGGCTAGTAATAGCTACATTTGGGCCAGGATACTAGTTTTCTGCACTTCCCCTCCTTACCAAAACCAACAATGGAGAGAACGATACATACATAGCCATTACTTTGAACAACAGAAATGAAACAAGTGGACTTTGTTCCATTCAGTACCTTTTATGGAACCTAGGGGACTTTTGACTACCTGTTGAACCCATGACAAATTTTCATTGTGACCTGAAGACCATAGTCAAATGATGTTGACTATGAGTAGCCAGGGATGAGATATACTGTGAAGAGCAGTATGAGGCCCACCATTTCTATTATACAATTTGTGAAAATAGTGTTTATAATTTATTTAAGAAGTGCAGATGATTTACATAACTTTGAAGTGAATACTGGAGACACTGAAACAGCCAAAAAATCACAACATAGTTGGCAATCAAACGGAGACTGCAGTCAAGAAATCAGATGAAGACTAGGAAAGGTGGCCATGAAGGAACTAGAAAAGTTCCTCAAATGTAGACATATTAAATACCAAAATTAGAACCAGCCAGGTCATAGTATTTCTAACTTGTGTGTATGGATGTGAAAGCTGGATGGTGACAAATTCTGACAAGAATGAAATCAGCTAATTCGTAATGGGGTGCTGAAGAAGAGTCCTATAGATACAATGGGCTGCTAAAAAAGAAAAACTGAATGGATATTAGAGCAAATCAAGCCTGATCTATCACTGCATGCAAAGATGACTAAACTGAGTCTGTCATACTTTGGACATATAATAAGATGATGTGACTCATTGGAAAAGACAACCATGCTTGGTATAATGGAAGGCAGTTGGAAAAGTGAGGGGCATTATTACAGGTAGACCAATTCAGTCAAGGAAGCCATGGCTCTGAGTTGGCAAGAGCAGGACAATTGATTCTTGGAAATCTAGAAGGTCTGCCATTCATAAGACTGCCATAAGTTGAAGGAGATGTGATGGCAAAAAGTAAGAAGTAGATGGGGAGAAGGAGGTGTCTGTTCTCTCCTTTCTTTTGCTCAGTGCATTCTTCCAAAGAGCACAATTCTGTTGTTGGTCTCAGAAGGGGTTTAATTAACCCATCCCTACTAAGTTATGGAGAGTTTGTACTGCATACTACAGGTCATTGCCACTTTTATGTTAAATTAGGCAATTAGATAATGTTCTAACAGGCTTCCAACTTTCCCTTGAAGTTCCATTGGACCATTAAATTGTATCAGAAGCTTCTCTAGACATTATCTAGGCTATCCAGAATGATCTTAGGTATGATTTCATTGGAAGCCCAAAACATCATTCATTATATGTAAGAAAATAGGCTTCTGGTTAATCAAAAATCATATTACAGAAAGAACCAGGAATGGATCCCTACTGGACCTATTGCTACCTAATTATCTCCAGAGTGATACAGATCTTGCCATTACAATCTTTGCCTAAATACCAATATATGCATAACTTGAAATTTATGTGGTTCTTCTTGATTATTTGTTGTATGTTAACACTTTTATTGCATGCCCCATAATTGTTCAGGGTTTGTCTTGTTGGTACTATGCTTCTCCTGTTTTCAGGATCCTGAAAACCCTGAAATAATCTAAACAAAATTTAACTCCTATATGTTTTTGTGCTATTTAATAATACAAGGGAACTCCATGTGTGGTCTCTCGGCACTTTGTCACAAATACGGCTCAGTATCTATCACAATTGCTCTTTGTGTAAACATGTAGTAAGCATGCAAGCAGACACACACACAATCTGTTTAAATATTTATGCCTGAGCAGTGATCTCATGGATTGTCTCTCTCTAAAGAAAACTTTTAAAAAAAGAAAAATGGTTATGTGAGCACTAAAACAAAAACAAAAAAGCACTGATTTCCAAACTCTTCTAAACATGTATTCAACTGAAAGTATTTGTGTTATTTTTGGGCTCGTTTCATTAAACTGTGAAACACTGGCACCCATCGAGTTACAAGAGTTACATTATCTTTTAGATTACAAATGCTTCTATTTTTACTGTTTATGGCCCAAATAAATGGTTATCTGCAAGTCTGACCAAAGGCATTTTTAAAAGGGAATCTTCTCTTTTAAGATTACATACAGATGTCATGAAATCCATCATGGGTTAACCTGAGGCATAAAAACGATGCCTCAGGTTAACCCGGATTAATGAGGAGTAAACTGGGATTTCCCATTAAATTGATACCTGTTGGAAATAGCAACCTTCTTCAAGCCTCCAGTAATGTGTTTTGTATATAATACAGATTGTTTACTGTATTGTATATGTGTGTATTGGTTTACAGTTTTACTTAACTCCTTTTTGTGGGAGGGGCTGCAGACCATGTGATCAGAACTGGGCTTCTTCAGGACTCAGATTCCACTTTTGAAACAGTTTTTTTTGCTTTAGACTTCAGTAGGAATTGTTTGCTTCATAGGAACTGTATATTTCAGACTTCAGTAGGAATTGTATGCTTCAGATTTCAATGCGGGAACAGTATGCTCTAGACTCCATTTTAGAACAGTATGCTTTCAGACTAGACAGAGAAGTTATCTTCATAACTTTTTGGAGTTTTTATGATCTTTGGAAAAGCATGACCTTGTTAGAAGTCACAATTCAGGTTAGACTCTCAGAACAGAGTGATTTGGACTTTGGATTGTTGGTTATAGGAAACTAGCCGTCCCCTGCCACGCATTGCTGTGGCCCACATGGAGGTTCTGTGTGGGAGGTTTGCCCCAATTCTATCGTTGGTGGGGTTCAGAATGCTCTGTGATTGTAGGTGAACTATAAATCCCAGCAACTACAACTCCCAAATGTCAAGATTCTATTTTCCCCAAACTCCACCAGTGTTCACATTTGGGCATATTGAGTATTCATGTAGAGTTTGGTCCAGATCCATCATTGTTTGAGTCCACAGTGATCTCTGGATGTAGGTGAACTACAACTCCAAAACCAAAGGACACTGCCCACCAAACCCTTCCAGTATTTTCTGTTGGTCATGGGAGAACTGTGTGCCAAGTTTGGTTCAATTCCATCATTGGTGGGGTTCAGAATGCTCTTTGATTGTAGGTGAACTATAAATCCCAGCAACTACAACTCCCAAATGACAAAATCATTTTTTTTACTGGAGGACATACATTGGGTTGTTAGATGTCTTGTGTCCAAATTTGGTGTCAATTCGTCCAGTGGTTTTTGAGTTCTGTTAATCCCACAAACGAACATTACATTTTTATTTATATAGATGATACCCTGTGTTACCTACAGAGAGAAACTACTTCAAATCCTATTTGTAACTGGAATGATAAGCAAAGTATCTGTATGCTGAATACACAAAGTTTGTGAGTAAAGCAACTATGTTACTTTTAAAGAAATCTGCTTATTTTTGTCTCTTGAGAGAATGACTTAAAGGCAAATATATTTTAAGGGAGAGTAGATGTTTTTGGGCAACTAAAAGGAACACTTCTGAAACTCTGCTGAATACATATGTATGTTTATGTGCATTGGCATGTCTTTGTCCCTATCAGTTCAAAGACATACCTAGGTACATCAGTTTAATAGCTGAGAAACCTAGTTGCCTTGCATGAATGCTGAAGAATGCCATTTCCCCAAAAGATTACGATTCTTGACAGGTCATACTTTTTACCAAGAGGTTATGGCATCATTTTTCAAAAGGTTGTGACTTCTAACAAGATCATGTTTTTCCAAAGATCATAAAATCCCCAAAAAGCGTATGAAGATTTCCATTTTCCAAAAAACATATATAAAAATTAAGGTAAGGTATCGATCTTTGCAGGTGCTGGTCCTGTGGGGATTGACTCCAGTTCAAACCAGATAATATGGGATCAAATCCTAGGGTATATGGCAGTATAGATCCAGCCTGCTTTTGCATATTAAACTCAGTTTGCAGCAACTCAAGTAAGCTGATGACAAAGGGGAAAAGTGGGAGGAGGAGAAAGAAACGGAGACATTTTTAAGTAAAGGTAGAGGTGGATGACAGGAGATAAATCCAGACTGACCCTTCAGATTGATACCATTGGACAGGCATGTAGGTGGGGGGGGGGCTTGAGGGGTTTCAGCCCCCCCCCCCCGAAATTCTCATGGTGGTTCGCGAAAAGGCCTTACTGGTGCATTATTTAAACTGTTATGTTTATTCATATCATGATCTGATCACCATACTCAATATATCCCATATGCATGGGGGTATTGGGGTAATGATACAAAAGGTTTGCTAGGGTAGACCCTCTTTCACTCAGACTCAGCCCCCCCGAAAGTCAGCCCCCCAACCCCCCCGAACCCCCCCCCCCAAATCGAAATCCTGGCTACGGGAGGATGTGCCATTGGCCATGCTGGATGTAGTTTCTTGACACTTAGATTGACACCATCTGAAAAGTGAGACGATATTAACCATGAGATTTGAGAATTAGCAATTTAGGTCAAGAACTAGATGTGTAAACTAACAAAAATGTGGGGGGAGCAGGATTTAGTACCACATATAAAATTGATAGGGAAGTTGGAAGTCAACTTTCAATTATTTTTAAGCCTTTTATTTTATATATATTCTTTTAAGTAGTATATGATAGGTTTTATTTTCATTATTATAGCTAGATTTTAGTTTATAAAAACGTATAAAAATAGAACAGCGTTTTGCCTTTCAATAATGTCTACATCTGGCCCAAAGACTCCCTTCTAGATTGTAGAAAAGCTTTTTAGGGCATGTCTGCTCCATTCTTTGGCCCAAATGAGTTGTATGGATTCCTTGTAATTTTGCATAGATAAATAAATACAGTTATGCAAACCATGTAAATCTATTTTCCACAGATAAATAAACAGAACTCAGCTGGAGCTGAGGACTGCATTCCTTTGGATCTGTGACAGAGAGATGACATTACAACTGTTTGTTTATAATGCATTGCTATGGAAATGACAGGTGGATGTTGTTGTTACTTAGCAGATGCTCCAGAATTTTGAAACATGCACTTTTAATGTGCAGTCCATATGAAACGCATGAGGATTTTTCAAGGTTTTTATTTTTTAACATTTTAAAAGCTTTTCGTTGTTGTTATTGTATTACCAAAACATCTGCTGATGCTTGCTGCCTAACAACTTATTTTATTTTATTTTATTTGTATCCCATTTTAATCCAGGCATAGAACCTAAGGCAGCTCATATGAAGTTAAAAACAAATTAAAATAAAGAAAGAAACAATCCTATTAGAAACAGTACACAAAAGAAAGGGCTGGGAGCCAGAGGTTGTTTTTAGGTTGCATTTTCCTTAGTGTGCACATACACATTTTCACTGTGTGCCTTGTGCCTGTTGCATTTCTGTTTTGTTCATATGCCAGTGGACCTTGCTATCTAATTTAAGGACCCCATGATGAGCAGAAAACTACATACCGAGAATATTGCCTTTAGTAAAAGGTGTTCTAATACCCCATCTTGTCTTGTGCAGGTAAAGGGAGCTCAAGCATCTCATCCGACGTGAGTTCAAGTACAGATCACACACCTACCAAAACTCAAAGAAATGCCGCTACCAGTGAAGGTACGCAGTTTGTGCTTCTTGTTTCTGTTCTTTGGAAAGGACTAGTTTTGTTGGGGGTGGAAAAAGCAAACAAAGTTAACCAATCAAAAGTATTTATTTTCTTCCTCCCACTTTCAAGTTTTTATCTATTATCTTTTAATGTTTGGGACTCATGAGAGATGTAGAAAACATAAATTTTAAGTGGACAGTTTCAAAGAAATCCTTTCACCACATGTTAGAGTTGTATATTATTCTTTGAGTGTCTTAAAAATTTAATGCAACTTGCCTGGATTTTCCAAGGGTAATAATGGACTGACTCTGGAAAGTGATCTACAACTAAACATAAAGGCAGTGTTTTCCTGGTGCTTAGAAGTTTATGCCAAGCTAACTAGAGTTCATAAACTAGACTTATGTTCAGTGGCAATATGTAAGTCACATTGAGAAATCTCACCTGGAGCTGGAAAGAAAGGCATCCGTTTTAGTATGTGGTTGTTTTGGCACGAAGATGTGTCGTGGTGTAAGGGGAGATGCTGGGCAACTATCCTCAAACATGAGTTGAAACATAAGCTGCTCATGAAGATATTTTGCACATGGGGCTCTGAAACAGTTTACAGAGAGGTCCTCTTTGCCTAGGTGTGAAAGCATGCACTCACAAAATATTGACACTTTAACTCCAGTCCAAAGCTGTGACTAAGTTTCGTTAGAGCCTGTGCAGGCACAATATTATCCAGTTGTGTGAATTCGCAGATGACCATTCGAAAGCCCTTTCCACACAGCTATATTAAATCCACATTGAACTAGATTATATGGCAGTGTGGACTCAGATAATCCCATTCAAAGCAGATAATGTGGATTATTTGCCTTGATATTCTGAGTTATATGGCTGTGTGGAAGGGCCTGAAGAAACACAATTACAGGTATGCAATATGTTCTTTTACATAATTGAAGAATCAAGGTGAAACAACTAGAGCTTGATCTCTGGATGATGTAAAAATATGTTTTTTTTTGTCAGTGAATAGCGTCGAATAAGCTGAATATGTTGGGCTGTTTTGAAACTTCCGCCGAATACCTAAGTGGCTTGTTTTCTCCAGACTTGTTAAAAAAATCAAAGTTGAAAAGTTTTAAAAATCACATAACCCAACATTTCAGAAAGGCAAATTATGGGAATCCTTTGTACTTTGTTTCCTGTCCCAGGAACCCAAAACACATGTTTCTTTTATAAGGATTTTGTACTTAACGCTGTGTTATGGTTTCATTTGATATTCCTGGGTTGTACCAGGCACTCTAAACTTGCTTTTAAAATTTTTTTTTTGCCTATTAATCAAAACACTCAAAACACATTGAACTACAGGCCAAACCAAGTCCCTCACTAGCAAAGGCGGAAAGGGCAAATGAACAAAATATTAAATAAGATAAAAGGGAAGATGCTGAGACCTTTTTACAGATGATACTTAATTACCTCTAGATTGGATTATTGCAATGCACTCTATGTGGGGCTGCCCTTGAAGATGGCCCAGAAACTTCAATTGGTCCAATGATTGGCAGCCAGATTACTAACTGGAGTGAATTACAGGGAGTGGTCTTACCCCCCCCCCCCCCACATTTAAGGAGCTCCATTGGCTGCCATTCATTTTCCAGTCCCAATTCAAAGTTACTACCTACAAAGTCCTGAACAGTTTTGGACTCGCCTACCTTAGTGACCGCATTTCCTCCTACGAACCTGCACGATCTCTTTGATCAACAGGGGAGGCAGTCCTCCTGCTCCCACCTCCATCACAAGTGCGACTTGTGGGGATGAGGGAGAGAGCCTTCTCCGTTGTGGCCCCTCAGCTTTGGAATTTGTTCCCCAGTGAGATTAGGCTAGTCCCCACCTTGGCAGCCTTTAAGAAAGGCCTAAAAACCTGACTCTTCTGACGTGCCTTTGATGAATGAACACATACTCCCATACTATGTTCGTCCCAATACAATCTGCCCTCTTGATGCGCTTTCTCTTGTCCCCACTGTTTGTACCTTCTGAGTTCTCCCCTCAGACACACACTACTTCTGTTACTTATCTCATCCAGGGTTTTATCAGGTTTATCCTATGCATTTGGCCCACCCACTTTGTTTTTATTCTTCTACCATTTTATGTTGTGTTTCCTTATTGTATACTTGATATTGTTTGCATTTTATTTTGATGTTATTACTTGTTTGTCGTTTTTACTTGGCTGTATTGCAACTTTTGGGCTTGGCTTCATGTTAGCCACCCCAAGTCTCCATTGGGGAGATGGTGGTGGGGTATTAATATTAATATTATTAATAATAATGCAGCTGGAATATATAACTGCATTATATGAGTCTCTGACCATATAATGCAGCCTCAAATTGCAATATTTTGCAATGAAGACAGGGCTTAGGACTGGCAAAAAAATGAATGGAGGAAATCCTATGTTTGTTTGATCATGCAAGATAGAAATATCCTTGTTTTTCCTGCTGCTTCTTTTGTTTAGACTAATTTTTTAAGCTTCTCGGGGCAATAACATGTCTGTTGTTTACATTGTGGCGTAATGTTTCATATATGCTGATGTCACTGTAACAATTCAGACATGTTCTTTTTGCACTTTGAGGCAATAGGCAGGTGGAAAATGTACACACAAAGCAGAAACTCACTAGCATTTTTGTGCAGTTTTGCGAAAAATACTATGTGAGTAGATCTATAGTAGTTAAACTCCACCTGATTTTAATAAACTCTGTGAGAAGTTTCATTGCTGTGTCAAACTCTGAATCCAGTCAACAGAGAGAAAATAATATGGAACTTTTTAAAAACTCTTAGGATCATAAATTATGTATGACTTTGTTCATATAAAATAAATAATAATCTGATTTATAAAAATATTAGAAGAGGGTTGCTGTGAGCTTTTCAGGCTGTATGGCCATGTTCCAGCAGCACTCTCTCCTAAAGTTTCACCTCCATCTGTGGCTGGCTTCTTCAGAGCTTCTGTTGACAGTGAAGCAAGTGGAGCATATATAATATACCTATGGAATGTCCAGGGTGGGAGAAAGAACTCTGTGTGGGACGTTTGGCCCAATTCCACCATTTGCGGGGTTCAGAATTTTCTTTGATTGTAGGTGAACTATAAATCTCAGCAACTATTACTCTCAAATGTCAAGGTCTATTTTCCTTTGGGCATATTGAGTATTCATGCCAAGTTTGGTCCAGATCCATCATTGTTTGAGTCCACAGTGATCTCTGGATGTAGATGAACTACAACTCCAAAACTCAAGGTGAATGCCCCATAACCCTTCTATTGGTCATGGGAGTTCTGTGTATTTTCTGTTGGTCATGGGAGTTCTGTATGCCAAGTTTGGTTCAATTCCATCGTCAGTGGAGTTCAGAATGCTCTTTGATTGTCAGTGAATTATAAATCCCAGCAACTACAACTCCCAAATGACAAACCAATCCCTCCCCAACCCCACCAGTATTCAAATTTGGGCGTATCGGGTATTTGTGCCAAATTTGGTCCAGTGAATGAAAATACATCCTGCATATCAGAAATTTACATTATGATTCATAACAGTAGCAAAATTACAGTTATGAAGTAGCAACAAAAATAATTTTATGGTTGGAGGTCACCACAACATGAGGATCTGTATTAAAGGGTCATGGCATTAGGAAGGTTGAGAACCATTGGCTTAATGGATCTGGGCCAAAGTAGGCAAACATTCCCTTCATTACCCAACTTAAAACATTTGAGAGGTTTGAATTCAGAAATGTCCTTTTCAGATCCAGATTAGAGGGACAAAAAGAAACAAAGTGGATTGGTTGTGACTAGGTGAAGTGGCCCTCTGTCATGTAACTGGGAAATAAACTGAGTGAGGTGGATTTGCTGTTGCTAGGTGATATGTGAGAGAAAAGAAGGAAGGAAGGGAAAAAGAAAAAGAAGAGGATGGGAGGGAGGGAGGAAAAATGTAGTGAGAAGAAAGGGAGAGAAAGAAAAAAGAGGGAAAAGGGGAAGGAAAAAAGAGAAAGGAAAGGGGGAAAGGTATAAGGGGAGAAGTAATGAAAAAAGAAGGGAAGAAAAAGGAAAGAAGAAGAAAATGAGAAAGGAAAGACAGAAGGAGGAAGTGTATGAGGGAAAGCAAGGGAAGAAGGAAAGAAAGGAAGAAAAGAAATGGGAAGAATGGGTATGAGGGAAATGTAGGAAGGAAAGAAAGGCCCCATCTATACTGCCAAAGGCTGGATCTGCACTGTCATATAATCCAGATTATCAAAACGGATAATCCAGACTATCTGCTTTGAACTATGGCCCCTTCTACACTGCCATATAATCCAGATTATCTAAACAGACATTATTTGCTTTGAACTGGATTATATAAGTCTACATTGCCATATAATCCAGTTCAAAGCCAATAATCTGGATTTTATATGGCGGTGTAGATGAGGACATAGAACCATATAGAGAGGCTTCTCACCATTGCCAGAGTTTTGCCATGGAAGTGTTGTGAATAGGTCTTCTCAGAGCTCAAAACAGCCCCTCTGACACCTTGGCAACACTGGGTGGGTATATATGTGAGTGACATATAAAGAGATTTATTTAACACCGTGGCTCAATTATTCTGAACTAGAATAAGTATTCTTTTACTTCTCTGTCTCTACTATTATTGGGACTAGAAATTGGATTTAGATTCATGTGTGATCATGATTACAGTGCCTATGAATACCAATATAAATTTGTTTCAACAAACAAAACTAAATCCAATTGTTATCCAAGATTGAGTAGAATCAACAAAAATATTACTTCCAAATGATGACAGAAACATAAACACAACAAGTGCTAAGAACAATAAAAAAGAGCCTGCATAGGGTTTGGATACGATCAAACATGGATTGAATATCATTCTGTTTACGAATACAGCATTGTCATGTTATTTAGAAGACAAAAATATAACAGTCAGCAGGTTTCTAGTGTAATTCTTTCCCAGTGCAAAACTTTCAAGGTCAGAAACTATACAATTACAACAATGCATTTTTTTTCAGATGTCAGGGATCTCTTTTTCAGAAAAAAATATATATTGTGAGCTGGTTTAGCCAAAATATAGTGGTGAGATGCCAAGATTATTTTTAAAGACAAGACATCTGTAAAGTAAACTTTCTCAGTCTATTCACAGTGTCATGATAAAAGAACTATTCGGCTATTTTCCTCTGAGTTAGGAGAGACATTTCTCGTAAACCAATTAGTTCAAGAATATTGAACAGTCCTTTCCAAGCCACTCTGGACCTCATCATATGTACTGCTGGAATTGCCATGGATCATGGCGGATCTGGCAGTACCCAGTGGGGTGTGTGGCGAGCCCATTACCCCACACCCTGCAGTGCCCAACATACCCCAAACCCCATCTCACAGGAAGAAGCATCCACCACCCGGCTTCCCCCCACTGATCGTAATGCCCCTGTGGCAGCATACAACAGTTACGCTTTAGTTTAGCCAATGAGTCCCAGTGAAAGGACGAGGGTTGAATGAAAAGTAATGCCTCCACCTTCATAACTCCTCAACAGATGGCAGTATTGGTATGCAGCAGGTACTGGCTTGTTTAGTAGACTCTCCTCTACAGTTCCATTTTGGTGGGAAGCCTTAGCATTGAACAGTTTTGTTGTTAAAGTGCAAAGTAAGGAACCCTGCGCAGACGGTCGGTCAATGCAACTTAAGCAACATGCAGTCATTGAATTCTTGACAGCAGAAGGTATCACCCCAAAGGAGATTAATCAGAGAATGCAAGCTGTTTATGGTGATTGTGTTGATGTGAGTACTGTGTGTTGTTAGACAAGTAAGTTAAAAGATGTTGAAATGGGAACATCTGACTTGCGTGACAAACAAGTCAGCAACCACCGAGTTTCACAAGCAAAACGTGGACAGATTGATTCAGGACGATCGTTGTATCACTCAGAGAGAAATTTCAAGCATAATCAGCATTTCACAAGAACGTGTGGGTCGCATTATTGCTTTGCTTGGCTATCGGAAAATCTGTGCATGATGGGTACACAGCAGAACTTCAGAGACTGGATCTCACCACCGTACGGCATCCTCCATACAGTCCAGATTTAGCACTGTCTGACTTTAATCTCTTCCCAATAATGAAAGAAGATCTGTGGGGACATCATTATGCTTCTGATGAAGACGTTGAGAGAACTGTGAGACGCTGGTCGCGGAAACAGAGTGTCGACTTCTTCCATGACGGCTTCAAAAAACTTGTTCATTGTTGGCAGAAATGTATCCAATTGTCTGGTTATTATGTGGAAAAGTGAATAGTGGTAGTTAAAGAGCACATTCTAAGGATTATTTTTGTGTTTGATTTATTAAAATATTCCCATCCAAACCCAAGTAACGAAGGTGGAGGCATTCATTAATAACACTTTAACACTATATTTGTACCCTGCTACCATCTCCCCAAGGGACTCGGTGCGGCTTACATGAGACTGAGGCCACAACACAGCAATAACAAAGCAAAAACAACAATAATACAAGCAGCAAATAAAACTCATAACAGCAGATAAACAATAAACATTAGCAATAGCACGACGACATTTAAAAACTTATGGCTGGGCCAAATGTAATAATTAACATTTTAAAATATGCTGGACATGGCAGATAGAATATGATTAGGGTGGATTTCCGGGAAGGGATGGGCATGCAAAAACAATCCTAGGTCATTAATACAGCGCATTTAAGGACAGATTGCTAGGAGTTTGTTATTCTGGGAAGGCACATTGGAATAACCACATTTTCATTCAACCCTCGTAGCTATACATTGTGGGATAGGAGCTGGTGGACTCTGGCTAAACTAGAGAGGAACTAGTGAAATCAGCCCCATCTGATGAGATCATATGAGCATGAACTCAGCTATTGAAACATGGGTAGCATGACCCCATTGAAATAATGGAACTTAGACACCTTCTACACTACCATATAAAATTCAAATTATCTTCTTTGAACTGGATTATATGGCAGTGTAGACTCATATAATCCAGTTCAAAGCAGATAATCAGGATTATCTGCTTTGATAATCTAGATTATATAACAGTATAGAACGGGCCTTAGACGAACGCTAACTTACTGAGTTCCCAAGGATTGATGAGTCTCCTTTAGTGGTCAATCAGGCTGAATCTACACTGCCCTATCTCTCAGGATCTCATCCCAGATTATCTGCTTTGAACTGAAATATATGAGTCTACATTGCCAGATAATCTGGGATAAACATATAACCTGGGATCAGATCCTGGGATATAGGGCAGTGTGAAAGGTGTCCCTGATGAACTTAGTTTTCTCAGTTCGTATGTGATAAGATCAAAACCATAGAGGAATAGCTGATCTTTTCACTTCAGAATAGCTGATCTAGACTTCAAACTTGTATTCTTCAAAATATCTAGGAAACGCTTCTCAAAATGCAGGACCATTACCACAAAACTCTAGATAATTTACAACCTATCTTGTGAGATCATTCTCACCATCCAAGTGGCTGGAAAATTAAGTAAAGAAACGTTACTGTTTCATCCAAATCTTTTGCAAACCAAAGTCAAAATCCTGAGAATGTCAGAAACAGGCTTTATATCAACTTCAGTTAAGTTGTGCCACAAAAGAGACACAACTAATCATCATATTGGGAACAGATGGAATACATTGTAAAAACAACCATATAGATCACTCTTTTCTTTTAGCCCAACTAGAATAAGTGGGCTGAAAATGAAAACCCCAAATGCTTTTTGTTGTCTAATTTTTTTAAAAGAATATTGCCTAGCAAAAATGAATCTATTAACTCATTTCAAGTCTAGAAATCTTGACTTGGTTAACAATTAGGTGCCAAAAATGATATAATAATGAAGCCTCCGGGGGCCTCTCTTGACTTTGATTTTGCCTTTGTGTTCACAAATCTGAAAAGCTGGAACATCAGTCCCACAATGAAACTACCAAAATGTGAAGAGTTTCAGAGTAAATGTCTTACCTTCTTGGATTGCTTCCACTTCAAAGTCTGAGCTCAACTTAAACACTCTTCAGTTGGGCATAAATCCAATTTAACATTAGGGAAGTGAAAATCATTACAGTTATACAGGATTACACTTTTGCAGCTGATTTCGCAAGAGGTTGTAGCAAAAGTCAGACTATGTCTTACCCAATGAGCGGTCATACAGTACAACTATACCGTACCACCTATGAAAGTACACAGTGGTTTTGCACTACTGCATGACACAATTGATAATAGGCCTTGAAATGACCTTCAGCGACAAGATATAATGCTACAATCTTCTAAGAAGGCTTAGAAAGCATGATCATTAAGTTTGCAGATGATACCAAATTGGGAGGGATATCCAATACTCCAGAAGACAGGAGCAGAATTCAAAATGATCTTAACAGATTAGAGAGATGGGCCAAAACTAACAAAATGAAGTTCAATGGAGACAAATGCAAGATACTCCACTTAGGCAGAAAAATGAAATGCAAAGATACAGAATGGAGGACTCCTTGCTCGACAGCAGTACATGTGAAAAAGACCTTGGAGCCCTTGTGAACAACAAGTTAAACATAAGCCAACAATGTTATGCAGCCGCTAAAAAAAGCCAATGGGACTTCGGTCTGCATAAATAAGAGTATAGTCTCAATCCAGTGAAGTCATTCTACCCCCTCTATTCTGCCTTGGTTAGACCACACTTGGAATATTGTGTCTGGGCACCACAATTGAAGAGAGATATTGACAAGCTGAAATGTGTCCAGAGGAGGGTGACTAAAATAATTAAAGGTCTGGAGAACAAGCCCTATGAGGAACAGCTTAAAGAGCTAGGCATGTTTAGCCTGCAGAAGAGAAAACTGAGAGGAGACATGATAGCCATGTATAAATATGTGAAGGGAAGTCATAGGGAGGAGGGAGCAAGCTTGTTTTCTGCTGCCCTGGAGACTAGGACGCGGAGCAATAGTTTCAAACTACAGGAGATTCCACATGAGGAAGAACTTCCTAACTGTGAGAGCTGTTCAGCTGTGGAACTCTCTATCCCGAAGTGTGGTGGAAGCTCCTTCTATGGAGACTTTTAAACAGAGGCTGGATGGCCATCTGTCGGAGGTGCTTTGAACACCATTGTCCTGCTTCTTGATAGGGGGTTGGACTAGATGGCCCACAAGTTCTCTTCCAACTTTATTATTCTATGATTCTATGGCCTGTGCATCTGAGCCCTCTCCCTTTTCAGGTCCACGGAAGCTGAAACAGTTAACTCTTTCTCATTCTGCTCAGAGAAACTTGCTTGTACTTGTTTTCCAGGCTGAGAAGTGGTAACTCCTTTATGGGTGCTACTTCAAAGCTTGTCTGAGGGACCTTCTGGGCATTGCTGAGCTCCAGTTGAACTTCTGAGCCCTCCAGCATCTCCACATCCTTGCTTTCCAAGCTATGTACAACAAAGACTATTATTGGCATTTTCTCTTGCGTTTTTTTTCATACAATTTTTATTGCCAATACATGAGAAATGGGGAGGGGTACAAGAGTGGATATAGAACAGGGGCATTTTTAACATCTTACATCTTCTTCTTCCATTGCTGTCTAATACTAAAAAGGTTTCTATGATGTTCAAAAAAGAGGGAGAAAGAACATTTCTTTCTAATCTAAAACAGAAGGATATAAAAGTGGGCATACAGTCTTTTGAAACAAAGGAGATAGAAAAGTTGAGAAATGGAAAATAGAAAGCCCTAACTAACAGTTCCTACCATGTCTCTGCTGTCTTCTTCATAATAAAAAACATCTTTTTATCATGAAAACTCTGGTAGAACTTTCCAGGATCCTGTTATTCTTGTCACCAACTTCTCTGTTTTTTTTTTCTTTTCTTGTTATTTCTACATCCTAATACTACTAATTTTCCCTATATAAAACCCAATATTTTCATTTTCTTTTCTTTTTGTTGGGAATCATGAGCTGTTAGGCTCAAAATAACCCTCACTTGGGTGTGATTCCACAAAAATATAGCAGAGTGCCAGAAGCACAGTTCATAACCAGCAGACACTTACGTGTAGTGAGCAAGGATTGGTTTCCATTCAACAGGATGGAAGAAGATTGCAGATCCACAACTTCATAGGATCAAAAATAATATGTTTATTAAATATAGGTTCTTGGAGCTAACTAGCTTCACTGAGGTGAGCTATCTTCTAAGTAAAGGAAAAGGAAAATAACAAAAATAGCCATATTTACTACATCTTGCCTGGACAATGGCAAGATGCCTCCTCACTCTAGAGAAGACGAAAGGGAAGAGAGAGACCAATATGGAAAATGAACCACATGGCCTCGCCAGGGCAATACCTTTAAAGAGGAAGTTACATTTTCCCTGAAGAGATCACTTTTCTAAGTATTCAAAGGAGGAGGATCTGGTGGCATGCAGGATGAGTAAGACAATGCTCCTTCTAAGCCCCTTCTTAAGATAGTCATGCACAGGAATTTGGGGAAAGGAATTCCTCATTCTAATCTATTTTAGGCTAACTACTCATTGAGAGCTGGACACTTGTGCAGTCAGGGATGAAACCACTTTTAAATGATGGCCATTTTTAATAAGGGCTTATTGTATAAGCCTCCTGCAGCTTGGCAGTCTTTTTGGCAGAGGGGCTTATACTGTAAGCAGCAAATTGTTAGTATCAATTATATTTATCTAATTAGTGAAGTATGAATCAATCCTTTTGAATTACTATATAAGCATCACTAATATGTGTGTCATAATACAGCTGATTACAAAACTGTTATTTAGAAAAAGTTTAATGTTTGAATAATTGATACACTTGTTTGACCTGGAAGGATGAAGCAAAAAAGGAGAGTAACGTTGTACTTCATAATCATATAGAGGTTTTCCTTTCCCCCCAGCAAAAGCTAGCTGTAGATCTATTTCTTTAACCCCAGCAAAGCTGTAGAGGATAAGCTTTTTGCAGGTGGGGCAGAGAAAGCCCACACGTCCTGCTGTAAGGCTCCAAACTGTGAGACTGAACTAAAAGTCCCCTTTTCCCTCCAAACCTGGGGAAAGGGGTGGATCTAAAGGCTCTAACGATAATTGATAGGTTGTTGGCCCTATGACTGCACCCTGGGGAAAGCTACCCAATTGCAAAATGCATGGCCCAAATGAATTCAAACAAACTAACAGTGCAAGAAAAAGAATCAAATCTCCTGGCACAGCCGTGCCAGCACACAGAAGTATCTGAGTCTGGAGGGGGAATTTCAGAGACATCTATTGATTCAATCCCACCAACTTTGTAGAACATCTAGCTAGAGAAACTGTGTTTTACCTGGCATAGTTATCAAGCATGTCGTAATCCTTCTATTGCATAGCTCTAGCTATGTTTCAAAAGGTAAAGAAAAGAAGGCCAGCTCGTAGACCACAATATAAAACAGTCAGTTGTACAGTCTACATCTCAGTATTTCCTATGAGCATCCATGTCTTCCTGAACTTTCACAAAAGGTTTGACACACATCTTTCAAAGAGCCTCCAAAAATATTGGCTTACACATATTTTGCCTCTTTCACACATCCCCTTCACCATATGATATACACAGAACCATAATCTCAGACATGGCTGCCATTTCTTGGCGGAAAAAAGTTCTTCAAACATACCAAACAGTTAAGTGAATAATTCAAGATACCCCAGTTTACTGCATATATTTAAAGTTTTCAAAACCCCAAAAAACTAGAAACACTTTGAATTTAAGATATGTAAAACATGGGGGAAATTAATGAGAAATAACTCTCCCACAAATCAACTTCAGTGGTGAAATGCTCTATCCAAGGGAAACGTTCCTTTCTTGCTCCTTGGCACCTGCCACTGATTACTAATGCAGACAGCAACACAGCAAGTGGTTGGTGAGGGACCTTGATATTGTATAAGGCTTCCAACTGTTACCACACATTACTAGATTTCATATATTTGCCATAAAGGTGCATTCCTGCCAGATGTCTTATTTCATCCTCCAGCAACCATTGAGACCTCAACTTGACCTGTTCCTGAAGCTCATGTTCTAGTGTGGCCTGATTTCCATGATACAGTTGGACAAGCTGTTTCTCTTTCCATATTTTGTCTTACCTTCTCAGTTGCTTTATCTAGTGTTCCTTGACCTTTATCATACTTTTCATGTGGATTTTCTCCCGTTTTTTAAAACATGCTTTTAACATGATATTATGAGGCAGCTTATGTTCTGTTGACTTTGAGCAAGCTAGGAAATGTTTATGTTGGTCAGGGAGCAGAACTCCAAACTCAGGTGAGCTTCCTGAGGTTTCATGTTCTATTGCAAATACTGGAATTCCTCCATGGGGGCATAAAGCTGTGATATGACATGTGCCAGAAAAAAGAAAATGAGAGCTCCGTTTCGATGGGAGGAGAGCCAGAACACTAAATCATGGAGCTTGATTGCTTGGATTGGATAAAGCATTTGCCCCTTCCATGATAATAGCCAAAGATGATGAGAAGAACCTCCCATTCCATTTGTTTTTCTGTGGCATCTTTGAGCTCTCTGTTTTAGTTTAATTTTATTTGAGACTAGTATATGCTTGTTCTCAGTTTTCAATTTGTATGTTCACCTATGTAGTTATTGTGGTTTCCAACACACCGGCAGTTCGATTAAACCATTAATGATGTTGCACTGCAGCTCCCAGCAGCTAGCCAGCATAGCCAATAGTGCTGAATGCCGAGTACTGAAGTGCAAGAAGATCTGGAGGACCACACATCCCTCTAGCACAGTACGGCACAGCAGAGCATAAAGAACTCAAGTATCCAACACATTAATCTCCTAGTTTGGCCTTTAAAAAAATATAAAGTTTATACCAAGGTGTAGTGAATCTTATCTAGTAGACCAGAAAGGAAGCCTGGTTAACAGTGTGGCAATCCTCCATTTTGGGAGTGGAAGCCAGGGAAGCAGCCATTTTGAGTGGGGATAGATAGAAGATGGGAGGTCTCCTAGGATTAGCTAGAGCAGTTGGGAGGAGCTAAGTCTTAGGAGGGAAAAGATTTCAGCTTCTGTGGGAGTTGAGAAGTGGGAGCTGGTGTGTGAAGAAGTGTTTTTGAAACTGGGTTCTCAGAGAGAGTGTCTGTGTTAGACAGTGCTGTTAGCTGACAAGAGAAGGGTCAGACAGCAACCTGATTTCTTGTAGGAGATAGCACAAGGGACTAGCTCTCTAGGCTGAGTTAGTTAGCAGAAAGAACTCTAGGGAAGAGTTAGCTAATAACTCAGGGGACTACCTAGGATAGGTTAGTCAGAACTCATTACTATTTCTCTGAAGTAGAGTGAGGGTTTTTGTTACTAGCAGCTATATCTGTTTGATTAGCTTTGTCTGTAACTAAGTGAAGAAACTTATTCAAGCAACAATCAAGCTGAAGTACTTTTGTAACAAGTCAAGCTTTTTGTACCTCTCAGAAGTAGTTAGTTGTTTGTTTTTATAAATAAATCTTTTTCTATTTAACTTTCAAAAAGGTCTCTATCGTTCCTCATTATATCCTCAAGCCTGTGTGATATTTCCAGCTATTTTTACCAACCTGTACTACAGGAAAGCCTCTTATCAAACAGGCATTTTGGGAGTCAGGGGAAAAAGCAGTGTTGGCAGGAGTGGGAAAAGTTTACCTCAAATACTCATTTTAAAATCCTAAATCTACTTAGGTTGGTGGCAGCTTTAATTTAAAAGGAAACTAAAAGACAAACAGTGTTCACTCTACCAATACACGTATCTAACATCATCTTGCTACCAAACTGGTGTCTAGTGGTGTGATATTATATATAATCCTTTACAGTGGTGTACAGCTGTGCTATATAGTATATTCTTTATAATTGTTGCCAGGGCCGAGGTATATTATATGTGCTTTGTTACAGTGGTGGCAAGTGGTGTGATTTTTGATAGTATAATCTACGGTCCATTTCATTATACAAGGTCATGGGTGCCGTGGTGGTGCAGTGGGTTGATCAGGAGATCGGTGGTTCAAATCCATGGATGGGGTTAGCTTCTGCTGTTAGCCCCAGCTTCTGCCAACCTAGGAAATGTGAGTAGATCAATAGGTACTGCTTTGGTGGAAGATAACAGTGCTCCATGCAGCCATTCTGACCCATGACCTTGGAAGCATCTATGGAAAGCGCCAGTTCTTTGGCTTACAAATGGAGAAGAGCACGACCCTCCAGAGTCAGACATGACTAGACTTAATGTCAATGGAAAACATTTAACTTTACTATACCAGGGTCAAACTTCATCATAAGTTGAAGAATGACTGCTCATTTACAAAACAGTTCCATATTTCAAATATGAATGTTGCCAGTACTTCATATTAAAATTATGTATTTGTATCTACAGAAAGAAAGAAAGAAAGGTGTTCATTCCCCCTTTCCTAGAAGCTGAAGGCAGCTAAAAGTTATAATTTAGTAAAAAAAGGATAATATCCATAAAAATGGAAAAACTGATAAAACATGAGGAGCACATTGTCCACAATGAACAAAAGACTAAGACTATTGAAAGATGGGCTCAGCAGCTTTAGTAAAAGCAGTGCAGCAGCAGCACATAATTATGACAAAAGGATAAAGACAGAGCCAGCACATGATGTTGCCCCAAAACCGTGCTAATCAGAAACATCTTGGGCATATGGTAGAAATCGATGAGAATCAAACATATGGTGGAAGCTCACGAGAGTCAAAGTAGGACAAAATTGGCTGAAGGAACAAACTGGCCATCTGTGACCACACATGTGTATCTGATTACATGTTGGATTTTATTATGTACAGAGAATTCATGCATAAGCCTGGTCCCTGTCTGTGGTGGAAAATCTGATGCTTACCAAGACAGGCAAAAAAGGTTGGACAGGATTGTGGACATGCCTGTGGGGAATCAGGAGCTGCTAACAGACTTACTCCAACTCTCTCTCTGTCTTTTCCTATTCATCTTGGCTGTTCTTTGTTAACTAATTGTCCCAAGGAAACAGATCCATCTGCGGCCAAAACTAGGGCATCCTGTTCAGATATGTATATACTCAAGAGGATATGAACTGATGCTCAGATAACTGAAGATGGCTGACCAGTTGAAATAGCAGTTTGCAGGATCTTCTTGCATGTTGGATGTCTGATTACTTTCAAAATCATGTGTTTGCGTCTTGTTTAATCTTGTTTATTGGTTACGATTTATGTCTTGAAGGCAAGACTTGGTGGACCAAAGAAAACATAACGGATCCCAAGCCTCTTAAATATTATTCATACTTTCATACTTGAAATGAAGGAACTGTCTGATGAGAGAACCAGATCTCTGTGCTGAGCCAAGATGGTCTGGTTGGCCAAACTTGTGATGGTTTTAAGCTGAAATTTCTTTTCACAAATAATTTTCAGAGAACGGTAAGAAGAGCATATAATTGGCTTGTGGTGAAGACGGAGACCAAAGTTTTTGACAACTGGAATGGTTGTTTCATTTTATAGTATTTGTGAATTATTTTATCTACCCTTTTCATCTGTCACAGGATCAACTTTTAATCAGTCCCTTATCATAGCTCATGGAACCAATATAAGAATGTGTCATGGATAAGTTACACACGTGTCTTTCTCTGGAAAAAATACGAGAGCAAATTAAAGCCATACTTCAACATGATTCAAATCCTACGATTTATTTTATTTTGCAAGTTTTTCATGTAGCTCTCTTCCTGAAACAACTATTATTATTATTATTATTATTATTATTATTATTATTACTACTACTATTATTATTCTGCAGCCTCTATGTCACAGCAAATGAGATATATATTCTGGATTTCATATCACAAGTCAAACACTTCCCAAGTGTCTAGGACTGTGATGTATTTTCGAATGATGCACACAGATTGCAGTTGAATTTTGTCAGTGCTTATTGTTTCCAAATGCCGGCTGAGATCTTTTGGCATGGCACCCAGTTTGCCAATGACCACTGAGACCACCTGTACTGGTTTATGCCAGAGCCTTTGCAGTTCAATTTGAGGTCTTGATAACGGCTGAGTTTTTCATGTTGTTTTTCGTCAATGCGACTGTCACTTGGTATGGCGACATAACTCATACAGAAGCAGGGCCCTTGGAGGAAAAATTCAGGCTTTGTCCCTCACTGTTTAAATTTCTGCACCACTAATGGAATTTCTCTTCATTCTGGATATTTCAGGCATTGCAGAGAGTGAGACTATTAAAAACATCAGTGTCTAGAACTCTTATCTTTCCCTCTCTTCTTTGGACAATTAAAATCTATTTCTAAATTTTCAACTGAAGTTTTAGGTTGCTGCAATGCTAGAAATTTGAAACCTGAAGGAAGGGGCAGAATTCTTATTTACAGGGGCAAGAATGATAGGCTTTCCTGACGTCAAACGTTTAATATTAAATGTGCTGAATTAAGGAGGAAGGATATGCATGCACTTAAGAACCGCTCTCTGCATAATGACAGGCACTTGTTCTAAGCTGAGTGAGGCAAGGATGTTCTGCAGAGATCATAGGTCTACTTTTCCCATGTAGATACTCTGCTCCTTGCTTCTGGGATTTTCCTGGTGCCATGCTGAGTGAGTGGCACAGAAACCCTCAAGCAGTTGTGTCAAACATCACTCCTACAGATTGTTTGTTTTGTGTATAAATAAACTGCTTGACATTCAAGAATAGAAACAAGCTAGCCATAAATGACAACATTGTAATTCAGCTTTTTCTTCGGCAGGTATCTGGTTAGTGGGGTAGCATTTACTTCACATTTTAGTGTGTCTTGGAGGAGGAAGCAAGCAAACCCAATGACTCTTGAAGCAAACAAATCCTCTGTCTGTTTCCTGTGCAGGTAGTGCCCGTCCGTCCCCCCCCAATCCTATCACCTTCCCATTTCCACCCGAGAACCTCTAACCTTGATTTCTCAATACATAATACAAAGGTACAGGAATACTATTGAATATTTATACCTCAGCATGTTCAAGTGTTTAATCATTTTCCCCTGGTTACCATCTTATACCTAACCATCTGACTAATGTTCTCAAAAGTATTCATTTTGTTTGTATTCCATGTTACATCGTAATAATAATAATAATCATCATCATCATCATTCGAAAATACATCACACAGTCCTAGACGCTTGGCAAACTAGGTGCAGTGCCTCAAGACCTTGGCCTGCACTTAAAAACAGTGGGCGCTGACAAAATTACCAACTGTCAGCTGCAAATGGCCATCCTTCTCAGATCTGCACACATTATTTTCTGATACATCACACAGTCCTAGACACTTGGGACGTGTCCATTGTGTGGTCCAGTACAAAAGCCAGCAGAGTGATCTTGTTTGCTGTGGACTCATCCTGTTGTGTTTCTAATAATAATAATAACCACAGCCGGAAACATCGACAAAATCACAATCTGTCAACTGCAAAAGGCCACCTTACTTGGATCTTCGCGCATCATTCAAAAATACATCACACAGTCCTAGACGCTTGGCAAGTGTTCGACTTGTGATTTTGTGATACGAAATCCAGCATATAGATCTCGTTTGCTATGGCTTACTGTGCTTTTCTGTCAATAATAATAATGATAATACTTTATACCCTGCCACCATCTTGGGGCAGCTTATATGAGGCCAAGCCCATGGGGACTCGGGGCAGCTTACATGAGGCCAAAGCAAAAATACAACATAAAAAATACAGCAATAAAATATAATGAAAATAATAATACAGAAAACAGTACAGAGTAAACATCCAGTGCAATATAAAACCACAATAATTGGACATAATGGGCAGGGCTGGTTGCAAAGAGTTAAACATTTAAAAACACTGGGTGAGATGAGTAATGTACTGTATCTGGAAGGAGGCTCAGGTGGGATGAAACAATGGGGTTTAATTGCACTAGAGGGTGAAATAAAGTGTCCCTGTCCCCCCACCGGTGATTTGTTGTAGGAGCATAGATAGTACAAGTTAGCAATTCAGTGGGGTTGCAACATGGCTTTCATTTGTTTTACTTTGGAAGAAGCCCGTTTTATGTTACGGCTAGCTGCAATATCTACTTTGGAGCTTTAAAATGACATTTCCATCTTTAACCTCTGCCCTTTGGAACTGTTAATTTGTGTTGAGTCCAATCATTGATTTGTTAAGCTCAGGATGACCTGCCATGATGGGGAGCTGCTTTCCTGAATCCTGAAATCTTTCCCTGTTCCTGAAATCCTATAAAAGGAAATATCTGGGATTGGATATTAGGCCTTATATCCGAAAAAACAGAAGACAGGGAGCCAGCTGGCATGCCTGTCAGGCTAGTTATGACAGCTGTGTCCTCCTTTAGTTCGCAGTGGCTTTCTACTCATCATCTTGTATAGTGTGGGGCATGTTCATGAATTCATTTTTATATGATAACAGGTGGAAGAGTGGGAGAAGCAATGAAGCTTTTGGATGTCAGTAATGGATGTTGCAGAAGCAATTTGTCTAGAATGTCAAATATGATATAAGGCTCATTTGTGGTGACCTTTCTTCTAGTTGGAGGTGATCTTTCTTTCTGTCTTCTTGTCATTCATCACACAGTACATCCCTAAAGGCAGCTGACACTTGCTTTTGCGATGATGGATGGCAGCTTACAAGTTCCAGGCAGAAAGGAGAGCACAGTCATAAGGCAGAGTCTAAAAATTTGAACAAATCAGGTAGTCTGTCTCATCCAAGGTATTAGAAAATCAGAATTTTGGATGTGTGCATATAGGCATGGCATGTATGTTACAGTAAGTCGTAACAGGATCGAGTATGTGTGTGTGTGTTAAAGAAAACCTTATGCTGTTAATTATTATGTGCAGCTGCTAATGTAGGTCAATTAGTAACATTGGTCACATCCGGTGGGGTATAACTGTATGGTTTTTAGAATACAGTTCAGCCTTTGCTCAGGCATTTTGCTCAACCATTTTTACTGCTCTCTCATTTGGTTGAAGATGAAGAAGCCTTATTCTGTATTGCTTACAAAGACTATGTGAGTTTGTTGCACTGTTTGTAACATTGCAAGTGTATGTTTTAACTCTGCTGATAAGAGTAAAATTTTTCTGTTCTTTTTCCTCTTGCCTGGGTGCAATGTTATTGTGTCTTCTGCATTGGACTTGACTGAGATACGCTTAGTGCAATAATGTATACTATATTGAAATTAGATACCTAATAATCTGAGTTAACAATTCATTTAGAGGAGATGTCACTCCCAGTGGTGATTTGTGTAAGAGACTCTGGAAGACGCAACAGATGAAGCCAAAACAGTTTCCGCTTAATCAGTTTAGGCATGATTTAGTTTACTGCTGCTGAACACACGGATGTTAGGGTGGAAGACAGCTCTTTGTATAGTGTACTTATAGTATTAAGCTGCAATGGAGCCATTGCAAAGTTCCTCTTTCTAAGAAAAATATATTTAAGTGTTCCAATAGAGAGAGAAGACAAATTCCGGTCTACTGTGAAAAAATGAAATGCAAGGGGATCCAAGTGTTTAATTGCAAAAGCAATTAAGATAGGTTATTGTTCTGTCATTTTTTTTTCTGTGTTTTTGTGGTGACATGCAGAGAGGATGCACATTTTTGAGAGTAAATATTTAGTTAAAGCAAATAAGTGTGTTGTCTGCGATAAAAAGAGTTTGGGTGAAGACAGACACTTTTTCTGGCTTCAATCCTTGAGCTGAAAGAGTTTTCCCAGTTCTTTAGATAGGGGAAGGTGAGACCTAAAGAAAAAAGAAAACGGGTAGATTCACAAAAGAGAAGCCCAAGAAAGCATCCAGACAGTGAACAGAAGCCATGGATCTGGGGAAATTATGAGAAGCAGAGAAATTCAGAGAAATTGAGTGGACAGAGAAAAAGGCCATATGTTGGCAGGAGTACATCAGTGTAAGCACAAATCCATATTAATTTGAAATAACCAGCCATTTTTTTTATTGGAGGCCTCAACCTGTAACCCAAGCTGTAGGGCATTTTGAGTTTCATCGCTTCAAATATGCACGCATCAAAGCTGAAGAGACAGAAAGCTTTTGTAAAGGTTACTTTGTCTTTACCATTTTCCTTGTCCTCAAATCAAAGGTTCTTTTGTTTCATTGGGGATCTTGGGCCTCATCCATGAAAATGCTCATTAGGTTGGTGATCCCTGTGTGACAAAAAAGACTATCTTAAAAACAATACTCCTCTCCCCACCATCACCATCCTCCTTTCTGTGTTCTTCAAGATATTGCAATATGTCCACTCCAGCTGGAGTTTATAAGTTCTGGGCATGCTAAACTGGGATATGTAGAAGTGGAATGTCTTGCCACCATTCTCCATAGACCACAGCCTCCTGTCTCCTGAATGTGGGATAAAGCTTTCCTTGCGCATTTACTTCTTGAAGTCCTGGCCAATTTGGCTGGCCAAGGCAGACGCAAATACATCATATTACAACCCACTGGCTGCCAAGTACTAGGCAGCTTCAGAAGTATTGTGGAAAAGTCCAAGGCGAGAGGAAGTCACAATTAATTTAATCTTCTCCAAGGCTGTAGTAAAACATGACTGCAAGGCTCTTAGTAGAGGTGGGGAGGACCCGCTTCTCACTGACATTAAAAGCCACAATGATTCATAATGCTGAAATGCACTAAAATGACTTCAAAACCATCATATATCTACATAAGTGTGTGAGAGTCCAAAAAGTGAATGACAGTTCAGCAATAGGTATAAGAAGGATGCCTCAGTTAAGAAAGTAGATACGTTCCTAGGGATTCTTTCTTTTTGAATCAGAAATGTTGGTATCAGAGGCAGAAAAAAAACCATGGAAAGAATAGGGACACCATGTTTTTTAAGGAAGTTGGCACCATTGAATTCCAAGAGTTTTACTGCTTTAGAGGGACAATAGTTAGTTAGGCAATCCTGGTGCATAGCATTTCAAAACCCTGCTGAGAGATAGCATATGAGTTCCCATTTTCTCTTTCATATACTTCTTTTTTTCTCCCACAAAAATATGTTTTCTTTCCTTAAAGATGTAAAATATTTTCCATAGCATTATGTAGAATTGGATAGGGTCTCTAGAGATTGGATGGATAATAATTTGGTGACTACATAGATTCTGAGGACATTTAAATCATATTATTATTATTAATTAGGGGGCTGTCTGGACATTGAATTGTCCTTGGCAGCTGTGTCAGACTGGATGAGAGCTAGCAAATTGAAATTGAATCCAGACAAGACAGAGGTCCTTACTGGTTAGTCGAAAGGCTGAACAGGGCATAGGGTTACAGCCTGTGTTAGATGAGGTTGCACTCCCCCTGAAGAGGCAGGTTCGCAGCTTGGGAGTGATCTTGGACTTATTGCTGAGCCTGGAACCCCAGGTCTCGGCGGTGGCTGGGAGAGCTTTTGCACAATTAAAACTTGTGTGCCAGTTGAGCCTGTACCTTGGGAAGTCTGATCTGGCCACAGTGGTCCACGCTCTTGTTACATCCCGTGGAGTTGCCTTTGAAGACTGTTTGAAAACTCAAACTAGTCCAAAAGGTGGCAGCTAGACTACTCACTGGAGTATCATACAGGGAGCATACCACCCCCCTGTTATGTCCGCTCTACTGGCAGCTGGTCCATTTCCGAGCACAATTCAAAGTGCTGGTCTTCACCTATAAAACCCTATACGGTTCTGACCCAACGTGCCTGGCCCAACGTATCTCCTTCTACATCCCACCTCAGCGTTTAAGATCTTCTGGGGAGGCCCTGCTCTCGGCCCCGCCTCTGTTGCAAACGTGCTTGGCGGGAACAAGGGACAGGGCCTTCTCGGTGGTGGCCCCCCGCCTGTGGAATTCACTCCCCGGTGAAATTAGATTATCAACATTCCTCCTTTCCTTTAGAAAGAAGTTAAAAACGTGGATGTGGGACCAGGCCTTTGGGTAATCTTGCTGACAATGATGACAATCACTATGGAAATGGACTATGGACATGCTTGATGGAGTCTCCAACTACAGAATTTGGCTCAGATAAGGCCACCAGGCTATTATTGAAACAGAAACAGATTTTAATTAATTAATGTGGTTTAATGTTTTAAATGTATGTAATTATTGGATTTTATTATGTATTTTATTTATGTGTACATTGGAGACATCAAATTGTTGCCGGCTGGAAGCGCCCTGATTCCCCCCCCCCCCCCCCCGCCCTCGGAGGTTGAGAAGGGCTTACGAGAAGGAGGAATAGTCTTTGGTTTTTTTTGTTTGTCATGTCAGGAACAACTTGAGAAACTGCAGAAACTGCAACTCGCTTCTGGTGTGAGAGAATTGGCCGTCTGCAAAGACGTTATCCAGGGGACGGCCAGATTTTTTTTATGTTTTATCATCCTTGTGGGAGGCTTCTCTCATGTCCCACATGGAGAACTGGAGGTGATAGAGGGAGCTAATTCACGCTCTCCCCGGATTTGAACCTGTGACCTGTCGGTCTTCAGTCCTGCCGGCACAGAGGTTTAGCCCACTGCACCACCGGAGGCTCCTAGTAGTTGGTAATACTACCATTATACCTCTGATTAATAGCTGCCATCCGTATCCGTGCCCTGCTCATCCCACCAGTTCACTAGATAACATGAACAATGATTAATTGATTTGCCCTGAGGAAATGGGAAGTTATTGTTTCCATTCGATGTTTGATGTTTTGTCTTATGTCTGTTACAACAGGTTGTGTTTTTTATTTAATTTTAGTTGTTGTTATAATTTGTGTTTATATGTTGGGTTGTTTAAATTTTGTTAGTATGGATGTATTGATGCATTCGGGCATTGAATGTTTGCCTTTTATGTTTGGAATCCGCCCTGAGTTCCTTTGGGGAGATAGAGCGGAATATAAATAAAGTAGTAGTAGTAGTAGTAGTTATTATTATCCACCCCACCCCCCTCTTCACACAAAAAGCGAGAAAATTCTTCCAGGTATTTGTAGAGGGGCAATTTTGTTTGTTTATGTGAATTATAAAGGGTTGCAAAGGCCACAGATTTGCCAAGTTGCTCATCATCTGTAAAAGTAGCATTGAGGTAGATGAGTAAATAGTGTAACACAACATCCTAATGTTCCAGTGAAATGGAAGTGAGATTGAAAACAAATATCTCGAATCCAGTGAGTGTCATTGATATTCAGCAGAATTAAGATAAAGTAAGGATGCTAATTAGTATTCAAATTATTTTAAATGTCATGAATTACTCTGATTAAATTATGGCTCATGCATCCATTGTTGGAAATGATGTTTAGAATTAAAATATATTGCTATGAATTTGTAATAGTTTACGGACACCTACCTTGAAGATTGAGTAATTTTGGTTCTTTAAGTGTTTCCGTCATTTTTTTCATATGTGAATTAGCAGGTTTCTTAAGATGCAGAATATTGATTCATCAAAGGATGATTGCACAATTCCACTAAATGATCTCAAATATTTATGGTGCATTGTTCCGATATTTGTGGTTCACCTAAAATTATTATATGTACTCTGTCAATGTACCAAGATTTTCAAATGAGCTAAGATTGAAAAATGACCTCTGGGTACTTAGAAGCAGAATTTCAGTCTATTCAACCTATTTATTCTCAATAGATAGCAGTATTAAGAATGAATGATGTAATGGCATTGAATTTCAATACCATCAAAAAATTTCTTTTTAAATAATTATATTAAGGGTCAGCCTAATACTGTATCTCAACATATTTTAATGTATGGACTTGTTCCAAAACGTTTGTGAGAAAGCAATGCTAATTTAACCCAGGGAACAGAACTCTTGCCAAAACAAATCCAACAGAACAGCTTGGCTCTTTTGTCCTCTCCAGCACTGGAGCATTGTGCTGAAAAGGCATTCCCATTTTCAAATCTGTGTCCTTGTGAGATGGGGATCACCATGAGGTGGCATCTTTGTATATTTTTGCATGCACTCCAGTTCTGAGTATTTTCTCTGGGGTTTTGTTTGCTTTGAATGATGTTGCACGAGGCATATGATATCTATATGCTATAATGGTTAATAGCAGGCATGTAGCCTGCTATCAACCATTCCCAGGGTGGTCCACAAGAAGGCCTTACTGGTACATTATTTAAACTGTTATGTTTATTCATATCATGATCTGATCACCATGCTCAATATATCCCATATGCATGGGGGTATTGGGATAATGATACAAAAGGTTTACTAGGGTAGATTCTCAGCCCCCCCTCCCCCCCCAAATCAAAATCCTGGCTACGGGTCTGGCTAATAGGTAAAACCCATTGATTCAAGGGCTATATTCTGATCGCTAACAATACAATTTAGACCATAATTTACATAGATCAGTGGTTCTCTGCCTGTGGGTCCCCAGGTGTTTTGGCCTACAACTTCCAGAAATCCCAGCTGGTTTACCAGCTGTTAGGGATTCTGGGAGTTGAAAGCCAAAACATCTGGGGACCTACAAGTTGAGAACACTGTACAAGTAAGTCAGTGCTCTTTGAAGCTGGCTGCTGCCTTTGTTGTAGGTGAGGTGGGGGATTGAAAGCATTCTCCAACCCCGCAAAATAGTTATTCTCCCCAAATTTTACAGCATTGTAGAGATTGAACGGTAACCACTCCGGTGGGAAGGTAATGACGCTCCATGCAGTCATGCCGGCCACATGACCTTGGAGCTGTCTATGGACAACACCAGCTCTTCGGCTTAGAAATGGAGATGAGCACCACACCCCAGAGTCAGACCATGACTGGACTTAATGTCAGGGGACTACCTTTACCTTTACCTAGATACTGAAAATAATTCAAACCATTTTTTATATTTTTGTTTGTGTGTGTCAGGAGTGACTTGAGAAACTGCAAATCACTTCTGGTGTGTGGTAATTGGCTGTCTGCAAACATGTTGCCCAGGGAATGCCCTGATGTTTTCTGATGTTTTATTTATTTATTTATTTATTTTGTATACTTCTACCCCGCCCTTCTCAACCCCCGAGGGGGGACTCAGGGCGGCTTACAGACAGGCAGAATTCGATGCCTACACAGTAATACAAAAACGCATAAAAACAGCAATTAAACAGTTATAACAATTAAAATGATCAATATACATCTCAATTAATAACCAATACCATCCTTGTGGGAGACTTCTCTCATGTCCCCGCATGGGGAGCTGGAGCTGATAGAAAGAGCTCAATCTGCTCTCCCTGGATCTGAACCGCTGACCATTTGGTCAGCAGTCCTGCCAGCACAAGGGTTTAACCCATTGCACCACCTGGGGCTCCCTTTTGTTATAGTGTGCCTTCAGGTTGTTTTGAATGTATGGCAGCCATATCATAGGATTTTTCTTTTGGCTTCCTATGAGGTTGAGTGACTTACCCATGGTGGGTTCCTATGACTGAACGGGTATTTGAACCCTGGTTTTCAGGGTTGTAGTTCAGTGCTCAAACCACTATGCCACACTGGTTCTCTACCTTCAAGCACAGGATTCTTATAGTTCTTTTTCGCATTTCTTTTGTAACTTTTCCTGCCCCTTTTCTTTCAATACCAAAACATTTCTTGAAGTAGCCGGCATCTTCAGAGGACCTGATGGTGGCAACACAAGTGTAATGTCTATCTATCTATCTATCTATCTATCTATCTATCTATCTATCTATGGAATGTCCAGGCTGAGAAAAAGAACAAATTTTTGCCAACCAAGTGTGAAGGGTGCTATTATCAAGCCAGATCTACAAGGGTTTGAGTGGGATCCATCTATTAGCATGTGAGTAACTGAGAAGATTGCATAGTCAATAGTAAGGGTGGCTGTCTGGAAGTAGCCTTTGTTCCCTTGGAGTGTTTATTTCCTGGAGGCACTAGTAATTAGGTTTAGCTAATAAAGTTGCATCAATTTAGATACCATTTTCTTTGTCTGGTCTCATTATTTCCTGGGTTGATCATCAATTTATGTCCTCCAACATGAATCTGTGGTTAACTTCTACTGGATTTCGACCATAGCATCACATTGGAGACCTAGAGATTTCTTTAGAAAACATTTTAATCAAATCCACAAATAATGAAATCTGCAAAAGGCAAACATTCTAACAGCATATGCAAATATTGTTGCACAACATTTTTCTGGGGATTACGCTAAACATATATTTACAGTTTGAGGGCTTTTTGTAGTTTCTGTTTGCGGATTTCAAACACTTCTCCATTTCCCTAATATAATGTTGTACCAAGAAGAGTGTTCTCATGCCTGTTTTGAAAAATGTATCACTTTTTTCTTCTTCCTGTTATGAAATGAATCTGTCTGAAGTATCCTGAAGCAAAAATCCCAGTGGGCTCTTCTTCTTTTGCAAGCATCTGGTTACGCAGAATAATAATTAATCTTGGATTCCCTTCTACTTGTTATATTTCCTGTCCTTTTATGACTTCAGCATTTACGAAACGTTCCCCTCTGGCGGACACATTATCTCCCACCTTTTAGAGTTAGGCACTCAGTTGACTTTATTTCAGGTACCTTAAGAAATAGGACAATAAGTTTGTTGACATTCCACATAAGCATTTACTGTGGCAATGGGTGCAAGGCTTTGCATATTGAAAAATATGTGTTTTTCGTATACCAAAGGAAAGTCAGAAAATCTGGGAAAATTTCAGATCTTTAAAAAAAATTACTGGATAAGCTAAAACTCAAGCTGATAATCACAAGGCTAGCAGCCACGAGAAATGTTGTAGTTCAAAAAAAAAATAGCTCTTCTAACCTTTATAGGAAAGTTATTTGGTGATGTTTGGGTGATGGGAAGGAGTTGGAATCATGAAAGCTTAATAAAAGCATATGACCATATAGTTGGACAGGAGTCTAAAGGACATAAGAGATGGATACTTATATTCTGTTTAGAAATTTCTAATGGAGTGTCCCCAAAGTTCTATAATGGTCTGTTCTGCTATCAAACAGGTTTTACTGCCAATAATATCTTCCAAATGATTTGTCAGAATCCTCTTTCACATAATTTGATTTCTTTGGTCCTGTCCTCTGAACATTTCACATTTTGCCCTAAATTACTGCCTATTAATTGCAATCATTTTATCAGAGGTGGGTTTTTCTATTGTTGGTATTAGGCTTGTGCATAATTTCATTTTAAAATCATATTTTGTTAAAAATTGTAAAATTCACACATATGAAGTGATATCCAAAACATGCAGAAATGTGAGGGAAATTCAGAAGTTGAAACACTCACCAATAATTTTTGTTAATGTTCTCTAACATTCAGATATTTCCCATGGTCAGTTTAATTTTCACTATAGCCATTAATAAATAAGCGATGAAATAGTGAAGAGTAGAGATATCACACTGGCAACCGAGATCCGCATAGTTAAAGCAATGGTATTTCCCGTAGTCACCTACGGATGTGAGAGCTGGACCATAAGGAAGGCTGAGTGAAGGAAGATAGATGCTTTTGAACTGTGGTGTTGGAGGAAAGTTCTGAGAGTGCCTTGGACAGTGAGAAGATCCAACCAGTCCATAATCAAGAAATAAAGTCTTTATCAAGAAATAAAGCCTGATTGCTTATTGGAGGGAAGAATAGTAGAGGCCAAGATGAAGTATTTTGGCCACATCATGAGAAAAAAGGAAAGTTCTGAGAGTTCCTTGGACCGCGAGAAGATCTAACCAGTCCATACTTCAGGAAATAAAGCCCAACTGCTCATGGGAGGGAAGGATGTTAGAGACAAAGCTGAAGTACTTCAGCCATATAATGAGGAAACAGGAAAGCTTGGAGAAGACAATTATGCTGGGGAAAATTAAAGGAAAAAGGAAGAGGGCCCGACCAAGGTCAAGATGGATGGATGGCATTCTTGAAGTGATGGCTTGACTCTGAAGGAGCTGGTGGTGGTGACGGCTGACAGGGAGCTSTGGCGTGGGCTGGTCCATGAGYTCACGAAGAGTCYGAAGTGACTGATCGAATAAACAACAATAGCRGTTAAGCAACTTTGGTAAAGCCAAGAGAACATAAAGTACCTAAAAACCAATTKTTTTACTTTGGAGTTTGGCCCTTCCAGTAATTGTAATCAGATGACTATGCTGACAATCAAAATACTTCTCAGTTTCTCAAACATTTTGGAAGTTGTGCTGAACAGACCCACCACCCAATACCYTTCCATTTGTGTCCATTAATTAAAATTGACAAGTTACTTAAGAAGAGAAGATGCATACTGTTCCAGTAAGACACRGTGTGAAAAGTAAAGCAGCAGTTGTTTATAAGATGTCCCGATGCCAAATATTATGAGGGTTTGGATGTGATTGTACATTCATAAATTCTTTTTAAGAGTAGGCAGAAAAACCTTGGAACCCTCCAGTCATGGATGCCATGTAATTAATTTTCCATGGAGACAGAGATAAGAGGAGGAAAAGAGATCCTCGCATTCTCCACTGGCCCTGCCTTCCACATGGTTAGCAACGTATCTGTTGAATGTATACAAGCATGGCTCACAAGATGAGTCTACACAAGTTCAGCTGGCTTCTTTTTGACAGACATTTCCCTAATCTATAGATGGCTAAGAGCTAATGTTAGGATATTTTGAGCTGGGCTCAAGAGGACTGGTATTGAGCTCTCCTTTGCTTGGAAAGGTTAACTTTCTGCATTACAACTTCCATAATCCCCAGGACTTCCTAGAAATTTTGGGAGAGTTGCTACCCATTCAAGTAAAATTCTTAATAATAAGGAAGTTCAGGGATTGAACTGAGAAGTCTTCTGCATATGAAGTATATTAAGTTTTGTTTTGATAATTATAGGCAGCGTATGGTTAACAAAACACTGCCCAAGGGGATTTGTTTTGGACTGGAAATGGAAGATCAGAGACCATGCAGAACAGTGGCTTTCAACCTTTAGTCTCCCAGACATTTTGGGCTTTAACATCCAGTATTCCTGACCATATATGTGGTTGCTGGGCTTCTGAGAGCTGAACTCAAATGCCCAAAAGATCCTATAATACACTGATGTGAAACATTTCGTTTCTTTTGCCAGATGGAAGAGAAATTTGCTCAATTCATGTTCTAATGTGAGCCTTCCTAATTGCATTTCCAGAAGCAGCATGTGAACTGAAATGTGGTTATTTTTCAGTATTCACACTTCTCTGAATATATCATTTAGTTGAACATACATTAATGAAAATAATATATACAAGTACATTACATTGGGAGAAACTGCTCATAAAACACATCTTAGGCAAAGAATGGAATTCATATTGAAATGTGTACAAATAATCATGTGGACATTTTAAAAATCACAAAGCGGCAAAAAGGATGATAGCACATGTAGAGTAAGATGAATGATGAGTTGGAAATGGATTTCAGAGTGTAGCATACAGAACAAAAGATTAAATTATAAAACTGGAGATTATATCCTCCAACATTTCACAGTTGTAAACTGGGACATATGGTATGGGCAGAGGCGGCCCTAGGTAATTTTCAATAGTAAGCAAACAGTATTTTGGCGCGCCCCCTCCCCAACCAATCACTGATATATATTTTCTGTTCGTCGTGGGAGTTCTGTGTGCCATATTTGGTTCAATTCCATCATTGGTGGAGTTCAGAATGCTCTTTGATTGTAGGTGAACTATACATCCCAGTAACTACAACTCGCATATGTCAAGGTCTATTTTCCCCCAAGAGCGCCTCAAGAGCGCCCCTAGACAAAATCCACAGGGGGTCCAGGAATCAGAGCCTAGCAGACAATCAGGGCCTAATTGTTTTAACACACCGCTCATGGATTAATGCATTTTGACTTGAACTGTATTTTTCCTCTCTGAAATTAAAGAAAACTTGTAAGCTTATCATCTGATTTGCCAGTTGCTTTTCAAGTGATTCTACTTCAGACTGGGCAGCACTGTTGGCACTAGACTTGGTAGCTTGGCAGAAGCTGAATGCATGTGATAGTCTGAAGGTCTATCTTCAAAAATTAGTCTTTTTTAAGTGATCCATTTTTGGCTGGAAACACAAAGGAGTCTTTACACTATACATATGAACGTCTGGATGCCTTCAATTTGCAGTAATAGGCAGGGGTGGCATCAAACAGATATTATGGGGGGTGCACTCACACACATGCATTCCAACTCCTTTGCTACATGGCTTATTATTTTTAATGAAAAAGAACAAGGAACTCAACATAACGTGTATGTGATCTGCCGAAAGCAGTGCATGATCTGTGGATAAATAAAAAGGCAGGTGGTAGGAATGTAAGACAAATTTTTCAAGTACTAAAAGAACAATTTTCTTAAGAAGGTGGCAGAAGGATAAGCAAATGCAGATGTATTATTTCTGGAACATAAAATGAAGTTGCAGCATTTGAGATGTAGTCAGCATAATGTCATGAAGGCCAGCGGAAAAATTAGTACAATACCAAGCACAATGAATTCTAGAATTATTCATTCAACCTCTTGCAGAAGTCAGATTTGAAGCATTGGTTTTAAAACATATGAAAAGGAAGCATATGGGAATTCAGAAAGTAATAGCAGCAGAGGCATGCAATTCAGCCAAAAGGCATGCTGTTTTGGGGTCCATTGTCAGCTGACAATGGACCCAAAAATTACTCGAATTGGGAGGGGTGTTGCCCATTGGCTATAATGGGGAGCTTTAGAGGCTTGATCCCAGTCATTTAAAGGCTTATCTGCATTAAAACATACCTTAGTTTTAGACTCCATTTATAACTGCAGGCCTGCCAAGTTTCAGAACAATTCACCAATCTACTGATTTTTTAGAATTATTTTAAGTTTTAACCATAACATTTTTTAATATAAGACAACCGCAAGCAGGCCCGTAGCCAGAATTTCGATTCGGGGGGGGGGGGGCTGATTTTTTTCAGAGGGGTTTCGGGGGGGCTGAGTTTCGGGGGGCTGAGTCTGAGTGAAAGAGGGTCTAGCCTAGCAAACCTTTTGTATCATTACCCCAATACCCCCATGCATATGGGATATATTGAGTATGGTGATCAGATCATGATATGAATAAACATAACAGTTTAAATAATGTACCAGTAAGGCCTTCTCGCGGACCACCCTGAGAATTTTGGGAGGGGCTGAAGCCCCTCAAGCCCCCCCCCCTCCGGCTACATGCCTGCCCCCTGGTGAATCTGAGTGAAAAGAGGGTCTACCTAGCAAACCTTTTGTATCATTACTCCAATACCCCCGTGCATATGGGATATATTGAGTATGGTGATCAGATCATGATAAACATAACAGTTTAAATAATGCACCAGTAAGGCCTTTTCGCGAACCACCATGAGATTTTTTTTTTTGGGGGGGGGGGGCTTGTATAAAACGTAAAGAGTGTAAGACAAACTGCAAGAGAGGGTTCTGGGAATTGTAGTCGCCGGTTGTGTCCATTCTCAGCCAATCAGAGCATGGACACAACCAGGCTTTTTGTTGACTGAGAAACAGAGAGAGGGAGAAAAAACTTCAATTCCCATAATGCTCTGAGAGGAACTCAGAGGCTTTTCAGTGCCTGCCCTATGCAAGTCCTGCTGGGAAAGCGTATTCCTAGGAAAGTTTCAAAAAAGAAATGGAGGGACATTACTTCTGCTGAGAAGGGAGAAAAGACAGGGCAGATCCATGCCTCAGGTATATTGCAGACTTAACTCCTTCCTCTCCAGGAACCGATAAAATCTGGCTCTCTTAATCTGTTTTGCTGGGCTTCTCATCTCCCTCCTCCCCATTTGGGAGATTATATAAAATGGACCACAAAATATTACAAATCATTTTAGTTCAAATTGATTTGGGACGAAGACTAAATAGTAGTTCTGTGCAAATAGAATGACAACCCTTTGACATCTTCTACTCCTCTCTGTGAATTTTCAGGGGTATATGTACAGCCAGCCCATGGTATCCATAGAGTCAACCATCCATGGCTTTAAAATATTTTTAAAATTCCAAAAAGCAAATGTTGATTTCATCATTTCAGATAAGGGTTACTGTGCTGGTTTGGCTGTACCAGGAGCTCCAATTTCATTTTTCTTTCTATTAAATGTCTGCATGCATTCCAAGGTTTCAGGAATTCTACAAAGGTGACTTCCATTGGTTTCCAATTATAGGGCCAATGACCCATCAATCATTGTTAAGTTTTGGTTCCGCCCCTTTCCCCAGGGCCCTGGGAGAAGAGGGAGCCATTTTTAGTTCAGTCTTACAGAAGGAAACTACAGGACGTGGACCAGCTCCACCTGCAGAAAAGCTTCATTTCCTACAGCGTCAGGGGAGACAGTTTCAGGGGAGACAGCTTCGGGGAAAACAGTTTCTGGGGGGGGGGGAAGCTTCTGGGGAGAAATAGTCCCAAAGCTCTGGCTGGGAACTTATAGCCTCTCAGCCTTACAGCATTCGGGGGAAACAGTTTTGCAGACCCAAAGAACTCCAGCTGGAGAATCTACAAAGCCTTGACTGGTAGGTCTACTCAGGATCCCAAGAAGTAGTTTGCAACTGGTAGTAGGACCCACATCAGCAAAGCCTAGATAATAGATTGCCTGGGAGAGGTTAAAAAAGGGCTTTCCTTTCAAAAGAAAAGAAACAGTTGTCAAAGCCAGTTGCCTGTCCCTTGTGGACAAGATAAAGAAAGCCACCAATCATTTGTATGATTGCCGTTGAAGATTGAAGAAGTATTTGTTTAATTTGTTCAATAATAAAGGCCTTTGTTAAACCTTTCAAGCCTCTAAAGATTCTTCCAGAGGAAAATCCTTAGGGCCTCTCCATCAAGGCACCCTGGCTTCCCGCTGGGTACAAAGTGCACGTCCTGTTCAAAAGACAATTATTACAGGCCCAGCGCGTGACAGCACAGTTACCATGTTACTGTGGTATTGTATATAATGAAATGAGCATCCATAATAATAATAATAATAATAATAGCAACAACAACAACTTTATTTTTATACCCCATCTCCATGTCTCCAGAGGGACTTGAGACGGCTTACATGGGGACGAGCCTGATCAACATGGTTGAAATATAACATATTAAAATATCTAAACAATAACATAAAACAAAAACAGGGAAAAAACATTATAACAAAATATGAAAACAAAACATCGAACCAACAACCAATGGATTTTGGTATCTATTTTGGCATCCATGGGAATGGGGTGGGGGTCCTGGAATCAAACCACAGCAGATAGAAAGCAAGCACTGCACTTTGAACCATGTTTTTTTAATGAAATCTGCACTAAATTTTGGTCCAGGAGGAAATCAAGGTTATCATCTTCTTATTTTGCAAATTAGACTAATATGCATTGCAATCAATTAGCTTATTTCATGCTACAGTGTTAAATTCTCTTTCTATTCAAAGAAAATGAGCTATGTAAAACATTGACATGCTCCTTTTGGCAGTTTTGTTTAGCCATCTTCTTGGCACCTGAATTTTCTACAGGGAATGTGCCAACATTTTTAAATGGAATTCTCAATATGCAGACACTTCTATTTATATGGGGCCAGGAATTTTCTGGGTGGATTTCAGAACTCATGCCTCAAGGGCTTTTACTGCACATTAGATGAGTGAGTTTCAGCTTCATATTTTATGCAGTAAATGGATAAAATGAGATTAAATGTCCATGAGTGAGTTTTTGCCCAATCAGGGTTTGAAAGCGATTTAAGACAGGGGGCATCTGTCTATATCATTCAGTGGGTTTGGACTGTTTCCTGGAGGAATGCCACTTTCAGTTTATAATATTTTGTTTCTAGTGGTGTACAGGTGTCTGGCTCAGGAATTATGCATGCTCTCTATACATGTTTTCCAACACAGAAATAGAAAAACTCTTCAGATATTAACTAATTTAACCGAAAAGCAGTTGCAGCCATGATTTTTTTTATCTGTTAGCCAGATTTAAATTGCATTTTGCTGTTTGTGGATTAAATTGATTACATTGCCAGGGAGTGGTCAGGGACGTAAGGAGAGATTGACAATGAGGAAGATATATGGCCCCTGCTGTTATTCTTCTCTTCACTTCTTTTTCCTTAGGCACAACTTCTTTTCATGACATGAGGGCAGTCGTGTAGTATAGGTCTGGTCAAAATAATGCTTCAAGGACCAGGGCAAGTGCATGAGCCATCATATAATAAAACTTTATTTCTAATTTATGTGTTGTGGTTGTAGTACTTCTGTCTAAGTGGGAAGAACATAAATAAAAATACTGCTACTTTTTAATCTGAAAAAATAGTCATCTTGAAATCTCTAGGTCATCCAGTGCAACTCTATGGTCACCTTCCAGAGATGTTGACCATAGAGTCATATAGGATGCGCTTGAGATTCTAAGGGCCCTTCCACAGTCATATAACCCAGAATGTAAAGGCAGAAAATCCCACAATATTTGCATTGAACTGGGTTATTTTTATTTCATATCAAAAGCATTGCATAAATTAGTATAAAACTGATAAAAATAGAAGGAGCGCAGGTGGCTAAATATATTTTGACCAAAAACGGGCAACAGCAACGGCATTGTCTGTAGCCACGAACAATTCTTCCTCTGCACATGAGGCAGGGCATAGTGGACAAGCATACAGATGTGGAGTTGTCTGTTCTGCTCCACAGTCACACAAGGTATGGGATWCTTTTAGGTAGTGCCATTTTGCCAGGTTGTCTTTTGATCTGCCCACTCAGCTTTTGAGTCTGTTCAGGGACTTCCAAGTTGCCCATTCTAGGTTTGCCCCTGGAGGAAGACCATCCAGTTGGGATTTCCTAGTTTGGCTGCCCGGAGGGATACCCTTTCTTGTAGCTGGCGGGATGCCAAAAGGAATGGTAGTTTTTGTAAAGCTTTTCCTTGCTTTGAGTCTACTGGGAGGAGGCTGGTAGCCGTGTAGTAGATGGCTTTCACAGTGTTCAACCTTATTTCTCTCACATTTAGCAGCAACTTCCCGTTGCACATCGGGGGGGGGGGGGGAAATGCCAGGTTATCTGAGTCCACACTGCCATATATTCCAGTTCAAAGCAGAAAATGTGGGATTTTATTCAGCTGTGTGGAAGGAGCCTGAGAGAGACTGTATTGATCAAGCCTGTAAACCAGGGGTCCTCAAACTAAGGCCTGGGGGCCAGGTATGGCCCTCCAAAGTCATTAACCCGGCCCTCGCTCAGGGTCAACCTAAGTCTGAAATGACTTGAAAGCACACAACAATAACAATAACAACAACAATCCTATCTCCTCAGCGAAAAACAGGCTCACACTTCCTATTAAAATACTAATAAGTTTATATTCATTAAAATTGTTCTTCATTTTAATTATTGTATTGTTTTTACATTTTTGCAGTGTGCATAGGAATTAATTCATTTTATTCAAATTATAATCTGGCCCTCCAACAGTTTGAGGGACTGTGACCTGGCCCTCTGTTTAAAAAGTTTGATGATCCCTGCTGTAAACAATAAAATCTGCAGAAGCCATGCCTTCACATGTGGAGAGCCAGCTGTAATTTAGCCTGGAGAATAAGGGCCCTTCCACACAGCCATATAACCCAGAATACCAAGGCGGAAAATCCCAAAATATCTGCTTTGAGCTGGGTTATCTAAGGGCTCTTCCACACAGCCACATAACCTAGAATACCAAGGTGGAAAATCCCACAATTATCTGCTTTGAACTGGGATATCTGTGCCCACACTGCCATATATCCCAGTTCAAAGCAAAAAAATAAAATAAATGTGGGATTTTATTCAGCTGTGTGGAAGGGCCAAAGAGAGGAAAAATTCCCTTTACTTACATCTTGCAATCACTTCCCACCCTGGTTCTCAGGTAACTTTATTTTTTACATAATACAGGATATGGGAGGGAGAGGGACTGGGTTTGTTCTAGTTTTAAAAACATTGTTTTTAGGTTTCCAGATTTGAACTCTAAAGTGATTTTGCAGCAGCTCTAAAAGGCAATTTTAATTTGTCACTTCATTTAAAAAAGTGTCCATTGATCCACTAAATCTTTGGGGGCTGGCAAAGGAGGGATTTTCCACATTCATTTTTTTAGAATGTAAAGCAAAGGATATGAGTTTAAAACATTTTGAGCTCTGTGTTTCCATGTTGTCTGCCTCATGTCTAGGGAGAAATAGTCTAGTGCTCTTAACTACAGTGATGCAAATCTATATTTTTCTGTAGCCAGTACTGAAGTGTGTTTATAATCACTTTCTGAAAGAAAGCTTTTTTTTTGTTTGCCTAGAGCTGCAGATTATGGAAAACCAGACTCTCAAAATTATCCTGAACATATTTTGAGGGTCCACTTGAAATATTGCTATTTTTTGTTCAAGTGAAACCACGGCGTCCTGAGTACTTCTCCAATTTGAGGAACCATATACCCAGTAAACTGTGTCAGAGAGTTCCTGTTCACAATAATTCCTGTGGGATGTAAGAAAAACAGATCAACTGAAGTCTGGCCAGCTTCTCAAATACTCCAGCAAGTGACTAATGAGGCTGGCAGATGTTTTTACTTCTGGGGCCATTTTTTTCTGTTTTGTGTTGGAAGGAACAGTAATAACCAATTTGTCCTTCCTCCCAAGAGGGGGAATGACAACCATAGTGTTGGATCCTGACAATTAAATAACAAAGCATTACAAAAGTACTGATTCTCAGCACATCTGAATATTAAAGAATATTGTACTTGAATTGCTCCTGACATTTTTCTAATGAATGGAAATACAGGCAGTCTCTAGGCACTCTTTATATTTGTTCTTAAGTTGAATGTGTATGTAAGTCTGAAAAGGTACATTTTTAAGTGGAACTCCAGCCAAAAATATATATCTTTTAACACCTCTGTGCTGTTTGTTTTGCTATCTGTGACTCTGTTTAGAAGATTTCACCTGACTCTCTATCCCTGTGGTAGTCTAAAGTGGAATCACAGCACTACAGATGTACATAATCAGGCATGTAGCCGGGGGGGGGGGGGGGGCTCTTCCTGCCCCCCCCCCCCCCCGAAATTCTGGTGCATTATTTAAACTGGTGCATTATTTAAACTGTTATGTTTATTCATATCATGATCTGATCACCATACTCAATATATCCCATATGCATGGGGGTATTGGGGTAAGGATACAAAAGGTTTGCTAGGGTAGACCCTCTTTCACTCAGACTCACCCCGCTCCCCCCGAATCCCCCTGAAAAAAAGTCCCCCCCCCCCCCCCCGAAACGAAATCCTGGCTACGGGCCTGTACATAATTTGATGATGTGAAAAGCCATGTTTAAAAGCCAGAAAAGGAACTCTGTGTGAGAGAAAGAAAAATACTGGACGGTACTGTTTGCCTTTCAATAGCAACATGAAAATCTGAAAGTGCACAGTTCTATTAGATTGGGTAGGGGAGACATTTTATTGAGCAACGGGAAGGTGAGGTGGCATTATAGCATTGGGTACTGGATTAAATTCCAGTGGAGCAATGTGGGATGTTAACAAGTCAAACTGCAAGTCAACAAATAAATTGTGTGCTCACACATTCGTGGAGCTAAAAGGCCATAGTTTTTTGTGCTGTATATTATGTAACAGAAATGGGATGAAACAATGTGTGAACTGGAAGCGTGATAAACGTGTACCATACTGATACAATCAGAAGGAATTGCCTGCAAATCCTTATTGTATATCGACTTGGTGGCAAAGTCATACATTGTGTGAAATTTCAGCATGGAAGGCAGGATCCACATTGTAATTGCTTTTCCTACTCAAGGACTATGTCACTACGGATAAATATACAGTAGAGTCAGACTTATCCAACATAAACAGGCTGGCAGTACGTTGGATAAGTGAAAATAAAGAAGGATTAAGGGAAAGCCTTTTAAATGTCAAATTATGTTATGATTTTACAAATTAAGCACCAAAACATCATGTTTTGCAACAAATTGACAAAAAAGCAGTTCAATACATTGTTACGTTGTTGTTGTTCATTCGTTCAGTCGTCTCCGACTCTTTGTGACCTCATGGACCAGCCCACGCCAGAGCTCCCTGTCGGCCGTCACCACCCCCAGCTCCTTCAAGGTCAGTCCAGTCACTTCAAGGATGCCATCCATCCATCTTGCCCTTGGTTGGCCCCTCTTCCTTTTACCTTCCACTTTCCCCAGCATAATTGTCTTCTCCAGGCTTTGCTGTCTCCTCATGATGTGGCCAAAGTACTTCACCTTTGTCTCTAGTATCCTTCCCTCCAGTGAGCAGCCGGGCTTTATTTCCTGAAGGATGGACTGGTTGGATCTTCTCTGCAGTCCAAGGCACTCTCAGAACTTTCCTCCAACACCACAGTTCAAAAGCATCTATCTTCCTTCGCTCAGCCTTCCCTAAGGTCCAGCTCTCACATCCGTAGGTTACTACAGGGAATACCATGGCTTTGACTATGCGGATCTTTGTTGCCAGTGTGTTGTCTCTACTCTTTACTATTTTATCGAGATTGGACATTGCTCTCCTCCCAAGAAGTAAGCGTCTTCTGATTTCCTGGCCACAGTCTGCATCTGCAGTAATCTTTGCACCTAGAAATGCAAAGTCTGTCACAGCCTCCACGTTTTCTCCCTCTATTTTCCAGTTACATTATATAGTAATTATTGTATTTATGAATTTAGCACCAAAACATTACAACGTGTTAAAACAGCTGTGGATCTGGGTGGGAGGCAGACTGCGTTGGATAATACAGAAAGTTGGATGCGCAAAGGTTGGATAAACGAGACTCTACTATGTATCATCTCACTATGGATTTGCAGTGAAGTAGCCCTAGAATTCCTAATAAGGTGTCTCAATCTAAACCTGGTTGACTCCTATAGTTGTTCCCACAGATAACATATTTCAATTGGTCCAACGTGTGGCCGCCATGATACTAACAGGAGTGGGACACAGGGAGCATACAACCCCCTTGTTGTACCAGCTCCACTGGCTGCTGATTTGCTACCGGGTCAATTCAAGGTGCTGGCGTTGGCCTATAAAGCCCTAAACGGTTCCGGCCCAAGATACCTATCTGATCTCGACCTACGAGCCCACCAGGACTTTGAGATCTTCCGGGGAGGCCCTGTTCTCGATCCCGCCTGCTTCACAGGCACGGCTGGCGGGGACGAGAGATAGGGCCTTCTCGGTGGTGGCTCCTCGGCTGTGGAACACCCTTCCCATGGACATTAGACTGGCCCCTTCCCTGATGATATTCCGCAGGAAATTAAAGACTTGTTTGTTCAAGAAGGCATTCGAACAAGAAGTGCAATGATTGGTAATGACTATAGGAATGGAACAACGGAAAATGATATTGGATTGTGGTTTGGACGATGAGACAACGCTGAATGGTTTTCGTAGTAATGATGATGTTTTTGTATAATGCTGGATTGTGAATTGTTTTTATACTGTGTCTTGAATTTTGTTGTTCCTATGTTGTACACCGCTGTGAGTCGCCCCCGGGCTGAGAACAGCGGTATATAAGTAAAGTAAATAATAATAATATTTGCAACAAAGGCCAACAAAGGCCAAAAAAGGCAAGGAGTTGAAACCAAGAACATGAACAAGCATGAGTATTCTTTACATTCCTAGTATGAAGGAACCCCCCTCCACTGTTCTGAATTCCACATTTAATAAACATAGTTTAATTCACTACTAATGAATTCCCTAACCTCCCTTCCATGTCTACTCCGCTCCCCTCATCTCCTGCTTCATTCCCGGCATTAGTAAAAACAGGAATCTGCAATCAGCTGTTCCTTCAGCTCTCTTCCTATATCAGTCTTTGTTTTATAGCTAATCACATTTTTATAACATGCATGAAGTTCTCTACAAGGGCTCTTGCTGAGCTGTTCCTGTAAATCAAAACCTTACGCTATCGGTCAGCTTTCTGGCAAAGAAGAAGGGTTGCTTTTACCATTTATGGTTGTAAAACCTATCCAACATTTTTGGAGGGTGTTTTTTTAAAGAAACCTTTCTTTCTTCTGTTTCATAAAAAGAAACAATACCTCAGCTTAAGCTAGGACCCACTGAAGGGTTTCAGTTCAACAATTCAGATAATTATCAAAGCTCTGAAAATTGTTTTTCCAGTTGTTTAACAAAAAAAAGAACTCTGAAAAAATGACAAATTTGATGGATTTTAAAAAGGTAAAATGTATATGTGGCATTACAAGCTAAAACGTTATTCCAAAAATGGACAAGGGGAAACAATCACAAAAATTCTACTCCACAAAAATAAAGTATTTTAAATAATTATTCATGTCATATGTTAAACGGTAATTTAAAAACTCGAAGACTACAAACAGTAAAGAAAACTGTCCTTCCTGTTATCCATAAGCCTGATATGGTTGTAGTGAGCAAGACTGAATAAATACTTGTAATTTCCAGTATACAAGCAGTACCCAAGTTACAAACAAGATGGGTTCTGTAGGTTTGTTCTGAAGTTGAATTTGTGTGTAAGTCAGAACAGGTATATTTTTAAGTGCACCAGCTATATATGTGTGTGTGTGTGTGTGTGTGTGTGATTCTACTTTAAACTGCCATACTTCCATCCCAAGGAATCCTAGAATTTGCAATTTAGGAAGGAATGTTTAGAATTGTAATGCCACAGAGCAAACTAAACCCCCTAAGATTCCATAGGATGCGACCATGGTAATTAAAGTTGAATCATAGTGTTATAACTCTGTAGTGTGAAAAGACCCCTTGTCCCCAAAATACATTATATCAATACTGCATGTTGGTGTTGTCATATGGGACCTTTGCAGGTCATGTAAGCAATAGTCAGTTTTCCTTATCTAGCGGTAAAAATACCATTTGTATACCTAATGCATGGAAAAGATTTGGCTCCATCTAAATCATGGTTATATTTATACCAAGCAAACCATGTTGTCCTCAAGTATTTAGGAACAAAAACGCTAATCAGGTCTATAAAGGTACAAAAAAAAAGCCATTTAAAACCTCTCTGCACAGCCTTGAGTTAGAGCATATTGACACAACATAAAATGGGGTGGGTGAGATTCATCCCCATGGTATCCACATGATGTACAGACTTTTCTCACCCCCCAATGCAGAATAAGACAGCTTAGTGTGGTTTTGCCCCATGTTACTCAAAGTCAGGGAGTGCTCTAGAGATTCCCACACTTTAGACTCATGCAAAGAATTTAAACCAGCACAACCTCTATGATTTGCATATCCATCCCCTTTTCCTGGGCTTTATGCAATGGGAACAGGAAGAGGGAACCTACCTTGATGGTTCTGTTACTGTTGTTGTGGCAGCCATGGAGGTCCAAAGAGGTCCTGTCAATCTTGGGGCACTATTGCTGATGTTTGCAAGGGTGACTGTGGAACTCAGAAAAAAGCAGTGACAGGACCGCCAATGTAAGGATGGCCATCCAGCAGAGGTAAAAAAAAATAATGGCTTTGGTCAGACCTCATCTGGAAAATTGTGTCTAATTATGGGCACCACAATTCAGGAGGGAACAAGCTGGAACGTATCCAGAGGAGGGTGATCAATAAGGAAAGGTCTAGAACTCACATTCTATGAGAAGCGGCTTCTGTTTAGCCTACAGAAGAGAAAGATGAGAAAAGACAGGATAGCCCTGCTTAAATATTTGAAAGGATAAGGAAGAGGGAGCAGGCTTGTTTTCTGCTGCCCTAGAGACTAGTGATCTTATCACATACACACACACAGTGCCGTTTCACCAGCAAGTGTGATGAAACTCCAGACACAGTGCCACTTTCTTATCACACAGGGAAAACATGACCCAACCGGGGCAGAAATGTGCTGGCTCCAATGGACGAGAAAGCTTCCTAGGACACTTACACACCGGTTGGGGGCAGGGCCACCATCAGAAGTTGAGGAATGTTGTGTGATGGGCTGCATGCTCATCTGCCCCTCAACTGGGTAAGAAGTGTCCTAAGATGCTAAAAATCCCTCATGTGATGAGGTTCTAGGACTGGGAGCAACAGATTTAGATTATAGGAAAGAAGACTTATGTCTGAACATTAGGAAGACCTTCCTGAACATAACTTTTTTCAATAGTGGAACTCACTGCCTCGGAATGTTGGGGAGGTTTCTTTGGAGGTTTTTAAACAAAGGCTGGATGACCATCAGTCAGGGGCTTTTATTGTGTTTTTCCTGTACCAGAGAAGGTTGGATTGGATGGCCCTTGTGGTCTCTTCCAACTCTGTGAGTCTATGATGGTCTCTTTAAAAAGTCTCTGTGTAGAGTATATAATATTGTATGATACAGCCTATTGCTGTCCCACTGCAAAGCCCTGTGAAATTTTCCAAAGATATGTCTGCATGTGCCTTTAAGTCATCTGTCAACTTAACAATGGCATGAATTTCATAGGATTTTCTTAAGCAAGGAATATTCCGAAGTGAATTTGGTGGATTTTTCCTCTGAAAAGCAGCAAAACCCAATCCATATCTGTTTAACCAGAGATGAGAAATAGGAGGGAAAATTGAGAATCTTTGCTATAGGTAGTGAGTGACAGCTCAATCACACTGCTTCGAGTTGTAGGAAAAGCTGTTATACATAGGTGCACAGCATGAACGAAAAGCTAGAAATAAAAGTCTGGAATAAACAATGAATCTTGTCAACAATGGACTTGAAATGAATAGCTGTCACTTGACAGTTCAAGGAGACAAGCATGATGTTCCCTCAATGCATTGCTTTCAATAAGTCATTTGCCACTCATTTCCTTGTATTCATTTACATAATGGAAGGCAGGGTTGGCTTTCAGGGGCTCTGCTTTTGTGTTCTTGTTCAAGCTGTTTCCTTTGTGCATGCATAACAGGCAATCTTCAGTTGCAGCGGGCATAGTGTGTCAAATATGTCTCCTAAGCAAGTCCTATTACAATGCATTGAAGCTGAGCAAGACTAATCATTTTATGGGTATTAGTGCTAGGTGTCCTTTGTTTCATTTGGCCTGTCAATTGTGCCTTTCACTGATAAACACTGGATTTTGGAGTTCCAGTCATAAATGATTGCATGTCGTATACTTAGAAATATAAAAGTATTGACAAATTAATTTCTCAATCCAGATACAAGATACTGCTTGGAATCAGGTTTAATCTGTTGACTAACTATGCTTAATTTTTAGTTTTTTCCTTATCAATAGTTGTTCTATTTACTCCTGTGTATTTTACAATAATAAAGCTTTATATGTGTCCCATACCCCAAGGCACATCAAAATGAGTTGCAGAATTACACAAAATATAAAACAAGAGAGTTCTCCTAGGCAAAGGCACCCCCAACTCCCCCCAAAACAAGCATCTCCAAGAAGACCCCATAAAAGGTTCACCTTAGAGTCACTATAACTCAGAAATGACTTGGAATGCATACAACAATAGCAAGAGTTTGGCTAATATCTCTCATAAGGATATCAACATATCTAGGTTACAGAATGTCTGTGAAAACTTGGAATTTGATATATAAGGAGGTCAAGATGTTTAGATTCCTGGCAAAGATTGCTAGATAATAGGACCCTTGATCATCTCTCTTCAAAATAAGCTGAAACCTCATAATAATATATTTACAACACAAGTAAATTGCTACTTGTTTGGGAATGAGAAGGATTTCCAGTAACAGCTGAGATGTGTTTGTGAAATGCAAACTAAATTGGTAATATCAGCGTACATTGCTGATGCACAATGGATAAAGTAAGAGTTCCCAAAGGTATATAGCAACCAAGCGGGCAAAATGAGGGGCTTGATCTTCCAAATGAGGATTCTGCTTCCCATCACATGAAATTTTCCTTCAGTCCCCAAATGCCTAGTACAGGGGTCCTCAAACTTTTTAAGCAGAGGGCCAGGTCACAGTCCCTCAAAGTATTGGAGGGCCGGATTATAATTTGAAAAAAATGAATGAATTCCTATGCACACTGCACATATCTTATTTGTAGTGCAAAAAACACTTTAAAACAATACAATAATTAAAATGAAGAACAATTTAAACAAATATAAACTTATTAGTATTTCAATGGGAAGTGTGGGCCTGCTTTTGGCTGATGAGATAGGATTATTGTTGTTGTTGTGTGCTTTCAAGTAATTTCAGACTTAGGTTGACCCTGAGCGAGGGCTGGGTAAATGACCTTGGAGGGCTGTATCCAGCCCCGGGCCTTAGTTTGAGGACCCCTGGTCTAGCATTTGCAGAAAGTGTGACATTAAAAATCATAGGCACCTACACCTCTTCTGTTTGTTGTGTATGCATTCTCTTGGTCCCTTTGCCTGACTCCTTTACTTTGGATATCTAAACTATATCTCTAAATGCTCAGATGAAGTTTTAAGATACTGCAATACTAAGAATTTGGGGGCAAAGGAAAGATTCATTAGAGCAGATGTCCTCAAACATTTTAAACAGAAAGCCAGGTCACAATCCCTCAAACTGTTGGAAGGCCAGATGATAATCTGGGGAAAAAACATGAATTCCTATGCACTGCACATATCTTATTTTTAGTGCCAAAAAACACTTAAAAACAATACAATAATTAAAATGAAGAACAATTTTAACAAATATAAACTTATTAGTATTTAAATGGGAAGTGTGGGCCTGCTTTTGGCTGATGAGATAGGATTGTTGTTGTTGTGTGCTTTCAAGTCATTTCAGACTTAGGTTGACCCTGAGTGAGGGCCGGGTAAATGACCTTGGAGGGCCGTATCTGGCCCTCGGGCCTTAGTTTGAGGACCCCTGATTTAGAGTGTGGAAAAAGTCTTATTGAGGGGCAGTGTCCCCATTTTTCTTCCTCCTTCTCATGCGTTTCACACCTCAGTACATGTGAAAGCATTTTGTGGTCCCTTCTACAAACCTGTGTGATCAGTGGGAGAGGGGAGGAATGTATTGAAATGCCCTGTGTGAAGCATTCTTGGTGTTTATTAATGGGGCTCTTTAGCACTCAGAGCTCCTCATTAGGTAAAAATTAGAGGCGGCAGTTTAATTGCCTCCTAATTACAATGTAATCGTCTACTTGGAATCAAAAGGAATAATTTCCATTGTGTCTCTGGAGATGAAGTATTAAAGAATTAATCTCTTAATTGGTGATAGAGCTTCAGAATTGAAAAGCAGCTTTTGAATTCCACCTGGGCCTTGGGTGCAGAGAGCCTGGTTTTAGAGAGCAATGTGACAATTCAGTTTGATATTTAGAAAATTAACCTATCCTCGCCTGTGTAGTTAATAGTCCCAGATGGAATAGCCCTGTATCCACAAATAATAAAGAACCATAATGAAATCTTGTCTGCATATATTCATATATTCAAAGGGGGTAAACACTTGGTTGTGAATGTATCCTGAACACTTTAAGAATTTTTATATCTCCAAACAAAATTATATGTAGTAAGTTGACATTATTGGAAGCAACGGAGTCATATTGTTGATGCCATTTGACAGAGAACAGCAAGTATCATAAATACAGTAATTATAGAGTGACATCGCTCTCCTAAAGGTATACTAACATACCTCTGAAGGGTGTCTTCCAATCTCCAGATATACATTAGAAAGTAGAATATTAGAAATGGATAGCTCAGATAATTTTTGGGTTCTGGCTAGTTAAAAGCAGGATATAGTATGTGCTGTTATTATATAGAAAGTAAAAACAAAACAAAAATTGGCCTGGACTCAGAACCCTCACAAAATTCAGATTACTTCTAAAATGTTTAATATAAAATACAATACAAAAATTCAAAATAAATTGTCACGTTTTTGTTCCATTTAGAAATTTGAAATATTAAGTACTGCATGTGAGACTATTATTTAAGCTATAGCCTAATTGGTTTTTAGGTAGCCAAGCTAAACATGGAAAGGTTTTATACAGACACACAATCTGGGGCAAAACTCACATGCAAACTGTCGGTTCTAGCATGCTTTGTACCCTGATCATGAACTGTCTCGGCAGTGGGAGGGTATCCAGCAGCCCAGTAGCTATAAAGCCGCTTCCATGCTGCTGGGCAGAGGCCTGAATTTCACCTTTTTGTCCCCCTAGATGCCAGCTACAAGGAGCTACAAGGCTACAAGGAGCTCATTTTCAGCAGCTTCTTTTCTTGGTTCAGTGTCACTTGACTGGTAAAGGAGCATGGGAGGAGGGGGTCACTCTTTCCAGACTTCTTTGCCAGCCATATAGCACAGAGCCAGGAAGAGAAACTGCTGGCTTTTCTTTATCCTCCTTGTAGCTGACCGGAGAGGACAGCCATCCTGCATCCCCAGCCACCTGAGCCCAGTAAGTGCAGGGTGGCTGTAAAGATATGGCTCACCGAGGAATCAAGAGTGGGGTTTTGGACTTCCTGAATGCAGAGGAAAGCCAAAGTCCCGTTGCAGGATTTAACTTTCTCCTGTGTTTTTTAAAACCAGGGTGCAGCTGTATTAAGTGGCTCTCCCTGGGTTAAATTGGATCCTCCTGTTTTATAGATGCCCACAGGCTGATCCAACTCCATAGTGACAAAAGTCCAGTGTAGACGGGGCCATGGTCAGCCCTGGTTAGTATGTGAATGGGTACTGTAGACTCTATTCCAGAGAAAGGGACTGTCAAAACTAATTCTGACTATTCCTTCCCTATGGACTTCATCACATTAATGAGGTCCAGTGTCATGATTCCCCAGCCTCCGTGGTGAATATGGGTGGCAGTGGGGCAGCAACAAGGCAATCCTGGTGTCCTAACTGTGATCTGGTACTTTCCCATCCCACGTGGGAAAACGTTGCCACTCCTCCAAAGCCCTGTTGTTCCTAACAGAACATGGAGTGGCTTTTGTGTTGGCAACGGCAGCTTTCCACCACATTGCCACCCCAATTCACTTACGGAGCCCCACAGGACATCACCGTACATTGTATGATAGGCAGTGTGGGTCTCCATAGGTGAATTGTGGCAGAAGCATCCTAGGATGCTTCTTTTGCCATTTGATAAGAAAATTCTATGCGATTCATTTAATTATTATATGTTGATAAACAACTGGAAAGTACATACTCTATTTAATGTCTATTGCATCATGTTAGGGTCATCCATAACTGAGCATTAGTAGAATGAGGATCTGGGATATTCACACTTTTAAAAAGTAAATATCAATTTCTGATAGTTTGCTAAATCACATTTAAAATCCGAATCCAAAATTTTTGGATTTTGAGAAATCCAAGTACTTGTATGTGCACTAATTATGGTTTGTTTAGCAGTTTTTCCTACACCACTTTTGGCTCAGCTTTCATCAATGAAAAAAAGCTTCTTTTTCTCATATGACTGTCTGCAGCAATCTGCTTGAAAACATGTGGACAACAGAAGTGAATGAATAATATTTCCCAGTGAATATGTGGTAAAACTTCAGTACCATTTTATACTTGATCCCCTGTCCCCATGATTAACTGGGCCAGTATAAATTCTGTGATTATTGTTGTTATTGTTTGCCTTCAGGTCCAACTTTCATTAGTCAAAGCTTTGCACTTTAAAAAAGAACTGTAAAAAAGAAATCACTCATTTTAATGTAGTGATTTGTCACTTATTACTTGAACAATGTTTTTTAACTCAATGCATAGCACATGACTTTTTCAGTTACGTTTCAAAGTATTTGGTTACTTTTACGTGACCTTTGCTTTCTTTTCAGATAGATAGATATATCACACATACCCCCTTAAATAATCCTAGAGCAATCTTTTAGGATTAAAAGTAAAGATTACAAATACCCATTCTAATGAATACCATCTTTTAATTTATTTGAAAAAAATACAATATTGTCTCTGTTCTTTAAAGTGCTACAAGTAACATTATTACTTACAGAGATTTACTTTGAGATTCCTTCCTTGGCTCACAAATATTAAATTGTCAGAAGATTCACATTATTTAAACGTAATGTTCATTAATTCTATTTCCATTTTATGGATGATCTTATGTTGATGTCTAGTACAGAAGTGCCTCCAAAACCAGAAAAATGCTGACACAGGGGCCGACCATATCTGTGGCGATTTCATTCCAGGACTCATTGTAGATATGAATAAATGTAGATGGTTGTGCATGTCTGTGCTCATGCCATTGCCATTTGCTAATATGGTCATGGTAATCAGTAGTTACTGGAAATTTTGGGTCTTGATCCCTTGGACCTGCAAGACTTTATTGAACTGTGATTACTGCACAATATTTGTTGGGCTTTTGGTGGAATCAGCAGTCCATGGTGCACTTCTGGTTCATGGAGAACTGTAGCATAGGCACATAATAGGCTGGACTAGTGCTCTCCATGAAGAAAGAGAAGGAAAGACATCCTCTAATATAACCCAGAATCATTCCAATTTCATCATTGATAGGCTAGGATTGCTCAGAATTAGAGATGTAAATGTGGTAGAAGCCTTGAAGGACAAGTTGGTTGGGTGGAAATGGAAGAAGATTTTGACTATAAGAATTGCCAGAAGTGATCTGAATGTGCTGATTGGGCAATACTGGGAGTTACAATAAAAAAAGAAGAAGCCAAAAATAGTACTACCTGATGGCTTTTACTTTTTGCAGCCCAAAAATATCAGCTCAATAGGGGACACAAAATTCGCCTCAAATGAGGAAAAAATTCACTCCGTCTGTTACACGCGATGTCGGATGTTCGGCACAAACTTCCTTTTTTATATAATTACACGCTCAATCGAGTCGGTTTTGAATATGAAAACAGTATACACTTATGTGGACGGCGGCTAGTGGGAGTGGATAAGTATAACGTTTTGTCCTGACACTAAGCTTTTCACAGTCGCCATCAGGTGTTCTGGAACCAGTCTGAAGGAGCTGTTGTTTTTGTACTTGTCTTTGATGTTGAGACCTACTTCTTTCTGACGCGGTATTCTGGGAGTTTCACAACCTCCGCGTAGGCTCATCACTGCCTCTCCAGATTGGACCTTTCTGATTTTTTCTCTATGGGTTTTTTTGAAATCACGTGTTTATGTGAACCGACCCCTCACAAGATTGAAAGACCAACATTCCAGGAAGAAATTGCCAGCATAACGCCTATAGCTGCCATAAAGAAATAGAAATGACAAACACCAGATATGTGCCTACATATTTAAATAATATATATATATATATATATATATATATATATATATATATATATATATATATGTCTGATTCACACAATGGGTTTTATTAAGTTTTGAAAAAAGGAAGTTATGCTGCCTCACCCTGTAGAATGTCTCTTGGAGGAAACCTCTGTTAGCAGGTTGTGAGGGGCTCCAGATATCACAGAAGAAAATTTGGAAAGCAGTTAGAAAGATTCAACTCAGAATGAAAAATATGGAATATTAATATGGCAAATGGCTTCGCACTTTTTATGTGCTATGTGGAGGTTAAAGTATAGACCAAAGAAAAGGATGGTATTTAAATCACTTTCCTGAAATTTCAAGCTTCTCAATTAATCTCTTCATACATTAGTCTGATCAGTGTTCTAGAAGTCTATGGGGGGAAAATTTGAGGTAAAATTCCGTAATCACACACAGGATAGAATATTATTTTTCAGTCTCCCATTTGACAATTATTTGAAGCCTGCAAGTATCTTTAACAAAATATTCAACTGGAGGTCACCCACCCTAGTTTGCCTAAATTAATCCAGTTCACTCTTATTTCCCTCAGGTGGCTCAAGTTTTTATTTTTACAGATATATAGTAAGTAAAATGATACCCTTTTTTACTGAGCCAGTTTCGGCATGTTAGCGACGGAAAGCTGTTGTTAATAATACGGAACAGGGAAGACAAGGCAAAACATAGGCCTTATGTCTTACACATTTTCGGGTTTGCTGCACTAGGGTGGAATTGGATACCTTGGGCAGAATTTGGTGTCTGGAGATTTCAAATGTTCATTATGAATGTATGAAGAAAAACATCTAGCTTTTCAAAAGCTGCCAGGAAGAGCTTAGGACACTCGGCTGACAATGTCTAAGTGGGTTTTTGGAATCTGACATTCCATGGATCTTCTCTCTAAGGGAGAAATACAATCTGGAGAAGGCAGATTCCAAGATAAGAGTTTCCTTTACAATTTAGAGCAAGGATAGGGAACATTGCACTGGGGCGTGGGCCAACTATTACTCCATGTAGGTCATTCTCTTCCCCCCTTCCCCTCATCCCAACAACTGTTTTGGACTGTCATCCCCAACATTGTCTGAGCAGGCTTATTTTGGGGGATTCAAGTCACTTGAAAGGACTATCAAGAGGTTTTAGGGGCTTCATGTAACCTATAGGCTGCATTTTCCCCACCTCTGATTTAGGGGATTAAATGCTCAAAGTGCTGCTATAGGAACCCATTAGCCACTATCTTGTAAGTAGCTCAGTTTAATGGAAAATACAGCGAGTCCCCAAGTTACGAATGAGATAGGTTCCGTAGGTTTGTTGTTAAGTTGAATTTGTATGTAAATCAGAACAGGTACATTTTAAAAGTGTAACTCCATCCAGATATATAGATAGTTTGTAGGGGGGACTGCATATATTTTTCATTATCCTGAGATAGATCGATCGATCAATCAATCAATCAATCGATAGAGATAGATAAGCTTTGGATATCATATAGAAGGATTAACACCTCTGTAGTGTTCGTTTTGCTGTTTGTACCCCTGATCAGAAAATTTCACCCCATTTTCTGTCCCTGTGATAGTTGGATTTTGAAAAATTCGGCTTGTTGTGGAAACAAGGATTTGTGATAAGCCTTCAGTTGTGTGCTGGTACAACTGCACCAGGAGCTCCAATTTTGTTTGCTTTGCATTTAATGTTTCTTGCAGTCCTAAGTTTCAGGGACTTCAGATAGGTGGCTTCTTTTGGCTGCAATCATAGGGCAAGCCACCTGTCTATTATAGTTAGGTTCCCTGGTCCCGCCCCCCTTTTGAGTTTTAGAGGGAATAGGAGCCATTTTGAGTTCAGTCCACACAGAGCAGCTTTCCATACAGGACATGAAACCAAGAGCTCCTGTAGAAAGCTTCGTCTTCTACAGCTGGGCCGGGGAGAAAAGGCTCTACAGCTTGGTCGGGGTTATACAGTCCACAGCTTGGCTGAGGATCATACAGCCTTACAGCTCCTTAGCTGAGGGACTTCAGCAGCCATCACCGAAACCTGAACTCCTTTCCCCTGGAAGTCTACAAATCTCTGCTTGGTAAGGGTCGCTCGCGGAAGGCAGACGCAGTTGGTACCGGGTGCAGGGGCTCCACGCCAACAGAGACAAGTACAGACTGCCCAGATTAGAAGTTAAGGATTTCCCCATTAGTTAATTACAGTTAAGAAGATAGTGCCTGTTCCCAGTGAACAAGATTGCAAGAGCCAATAGACCGTTAAGAAAGCTTGAAAGTACCTGTTTGTTTTAATCAGTAAAGAACTTTGTTGAATTTACTTTAAGCAGTCTAAAGACTCTGTTTGGGGGAATCTAAGGGCCTTTGATCTGAGGCAGCCCCGGCGTCCCGTTGGGCACACAGAATTTATGTCTTGTCTACAGTCTAATGCACAGGCCCTGCGTGCGACAGCACAAGTTGAGACACCTTTCTCCCATGATAACTCTTTCTGGAGTTAAGTTCCCATCCAAGGGATAGATTTCTCTCACTTCCTGTCATCTCACCCTTGTTCTTAACTATGAGTTGTTTGTAAGTCAGATGTTTGCAACTTGGGATCTGTCTGTATATTATAAAAGAGATGAGGCCAAGAAATGTTTGTTTCATAAAGGCTCCCAAGTGAATTGAATGTTAAGCTGAGCTTTGAATCAATATTATATCCTACTTTTTCATTTAGTAGATATTATACCCTTTGAGCAAATGGGCAAAATGTAGAAATGTATCATGCTTTTCATGGTACAGTGCGATAGTTCTGTTTTAATAAAGGCATGTGTCTGAAGAAAATAGCCTGCTGTCAATGAAGGCATGTGCTGAAAATAAATAGATTGTTTTTAAAACTGTAGCAGGGTATATTTCTTGTTTTATACCCAAACAGCCAGCAAATCATCTCTTTTCTGTTTCAGAAAAACATTCCCCCTCCCCTTTCTTGTTTTTACTATGTTTTGTAAAGTAATAAAATACTTGGTGGTCTTTAATGGTGGGGAGGTTGGCCTCATCCCGTGACTCTTACTATTTCTGCATTGTTTATTATAACAACAAATTGGACACACATAAATCAGACTCTCTCCATGTTGGACTTTATTGCTCCAACAACAGTTAGAATTTGGATAAACAGGAGTAATATACAGTTTTGTGGATTCCCCTTTCCTCCCCCATTTATTAGTCTATGTAGATGGTTCTCAAGAGGCATGGCAGAGCTTGCAAAAGTACTGATGAAGGTGTTAAGGTACCATCAAAGTTGAGCCGCCTAAGTCATTGCCTTCATGGAACTGAGATGATTTAATAGCAATAATGTTTTGTTTTGTTTGACTTCTGGAACATATTGGTAGTGATGGCCCATTACTGTTAGCTAATTTAAAGTTTCTAAATAGACTTATTTATATGGGAGAGCTTAAATTTGTTCATATTTATTTGGGTTCTTTGCTGTTTTTAAAAATCTGCTTTGGGGGTGGAGGGGGGAGTGAAAACACATTTTTTGAACACAAACCAAAAAAAGAACCACTTTTGCATATGACAGAAAGTGAAACCTAGTCTCTGGTGCAAAACCTGGTGTAGAAAAACAAAGCAAATCTCAAACATCTTGCTTTTTAAAAATAAATCACTTAAGTGTTCCATCCTTCCTCCAGGGATGTGTTGGTACCTTGCATGTGGTTCCCCTGTGATTCTGGAGAAGAGCAGGTCTTTCAATCTTAGGCAGGCCCATAGCCAGGATTTTGATTTGGGGGTGCTGAGTTTGATTCGGGGGGGGGGCTGAGTTTGATTCAAAGGGGGGGGGGCTGAGGATCTACCCTAGCAAACCTTTTGTATTGTTATCCCAATAGCCCCATGCATATGTGTGCTCGTATCGCTGTATCAGAAGCTCAAATTTCCTTTCTTTGCATGGTTAATTGCTTGTGTTTGATTTGGCCATGCCTTTTGCAGTTTGGTGGTTCCTTTTAGGATGCAGTTATGGGGCCTGCCACCTGCCTATCATCATTGGGTTTTTTAGTTCCGCCCCTTTCCCCAGGGTTCAGGAAGGAAAGGGAGCGATTTTAGCTTAGTCTTACAGTTGAAAGCTTAGCTACAGGACGTGAATCAGCTTCACCTGTAGAGAAGCTTTATTTCTTATGAAATTCCGGGGTAAAACAGTTCCAAAGGACTCCAGCTGGAGAATCTACACAGAGACTTGGCCTGGTAAGGACCTCTTGTGGCAGCCATAACGCAAATTGGAACCGGATGTAGGGGCCCCACACCAGCAAAGCTTAAATACAGATTGCCCAAGGAGGGGTTAAAAAAGGTTTTCCTCTTATAGAAAAGAAACAGTTAAAGAAACAGTTCACGAAGCCAGTTGTCTGTCCCTTGTGGACAAGATTAAGAAAGCCAGCAGCTGATTCAAAGCCTTTAAGTATTTGCTTGACCTGTTGAAGATCTGAGAAGTATTTGATTGTTTTGTTGAAGACCTAAGCAATAATAAAGGACTTTGTTAAACTTTTCAAGCTTCTAAAGACTTTTGTATAGGAAAATCCTTACAGCCTCTCAGCTGAGGCACCCGGCTTCCCGCTGGACACAAAGAGCACGTCCTGTTCAAAAGCCAATTGCTAGAGGCCCAGCGTGTGACAGCACAATATGGGATATATTGAGCATGGTGATCAGATCATGATATGAATAAACATAAAACATAACACTTTAAATAATGTACCAGTAAGGCCTTCTCGCGGACCACCCTGAGAATTTGGGGGGGGGGGAGCTGAAGCCCCACCCCCCCCCCCCCCGGCTACATGCCTGATCTTAGGATTTGTCTGTTGCACTCCAGGCCTGGAAACACCTATGAGCACCACACAAGAGTCCAGAATATAAGCAAACGGTTTATTGTAGAAACACATTAAAGGTATAGGCAAAAAAATCAAGAATAAAGAAAGTAGATGTATAATCCAAAAAAGGTTTAGCAATAGATGATAATCCAAACAGTAATCCAAATGTCTCATGCAGACCCTAAGGTAACAAAGTTCAGATATAGCCAAAAAAAGAAACAAGGCCATCATAAGTCCACAAGGAAAAGATATACTTAGTGAAACTTGAGCAGGAATATAAAAGCAAGAACATAGAATACCTCCAGGAAACTTAAATCCAAAACCAAAGGCTTGACTCAAGAACCAAAGAACGTGGGCCTAGCTTCTCACTTGAATGCTACATTGCCTGAACTAACTCTCAGGTAAACAACCTGTTTATTGATAGACACCCATGTTTTGTCCCAAGAAATCATTCCCTAATTTTCTCACATAATTGCTCTGACCTACAATGCCTATTTTCTTCTCTGATCTGTAAATGAGGATCTTTGTTGATCTATGTAACTCCAGGTGTTTTTTCCCCCCCTGAGAGCCTTCTGTATCACTCATCTCTTCACCCAACTCCTTATCTAATGTTGCAGTGTCTGGCTCCTCTGACTGGCCTTGAAGCCCTGCACTTTCTGAGTCAGATTTCTCACAGAGAGAAGCATCATTGCCTTGACTTGAATCTTCATCACTTCGAGCCCTAAGAATAGCCAACCTTAAGCTTTAACTTCTGAAGCTCTGTATTTCATGTTAGTTCTGCTCTTATTTCTTGTGTATTGTGTCTTCTCCTTGTGAAACTGCCTTTCTGTTAAGATCTAAATCCATCTTTCCAAATTATCCAATTTCAGAGTAAATTGTGGTCCTTTGTAGTTATCACCACCACTTTGCTGGCAAAAGCTCAAGAGAACTAAAAGCCAGGAACCCGTTTTCACAGTCTTAAACAGAGGAACTGTATTCTGTACTGAATGGTGATAACCAGATCCTGTGGCTTCCATTCAAGTCATTACTCATACTCTTGTTGCTTTTCACTATTGCTAATTCATTTCTCTCTTCTTGTAGCTGCAGCTCTGCTGAGCTAAGCATTTTAAATGAATCAGTAAGTCAGTTATTGGATTCAGAGTGAAGTATTTATCTTAATCGAATGTCATATCAGATAACCAAAAATCCCTAACATAGCTTTATTAGCTTAATTTACTCATATAGGTGCAGTGCCCATTTTGAGAGGTTCTCTTCCCTCAATAGATTATAATTGAAATATTGACTATATGACTATATGACAATTTACTTATTATTTATTTATTTACGATATTTCTACCCTGCCTTTCTCGAGCCCAAAGGTAACTCAAGGTGGCTTTAAAACATAGGCAGCTATTTAATGCTATTAAAACAATGTAAAAATTACAATCTATATAAATAAAAATGTAATGTTCATTTGTGGGATTAACATAACTGAAAAACCACTGGATGAATTGCCGCCAAATTTGGCCACAAGACACTACTAACCCAAGGAATGGCTATCACTAAACAAAATTGATTTTATCATTTGGGAGTTGTAAAAGGTAAGGTAAAGGTAGTCCCCTGACATTAAGTCCAGTCATGTCTGACTCTGGGGTGTGGTGTTCATCTCCATTTCTAAGCCGAAGAGCCAGCGTTGTCCGTAGACACCTCCAAGGTCATGTGGCCGGCATGACTGCATGGAGCGCCGTTACCTTCCCGCCGGAGCGGTACCTATTGATCTACTCACATTTGCATGTTTTCGAACTGCTAGTTTGGCAGAAGCTAGGGCTGACAGCGGAAGCTCGCACCGCTCCCCAGAATCGAACCTGCGACCTTTCGATCAACAAGCTCAGCAGCTCAGTGCTTTAACCCACTGCGCCACCGGGGGAGTTGTAGTTGTTGGGATTTATAGTTAACTTACAATCAAAGAGCATTCTGAACTCCACCAAAGATGGAGTCAACCAGATGTGGCACACAGGACTCCCATGACCAACAGAAAACACTAGAAGGGTTTGGTGGGCATTTACCTTGAGTTTGAGTTGTAGATCGCCTACATCCAGAGAGCACTGTGGACTCAAACAATTAAAGATCTGGACCAAACTTGGCACAAATATTCCATATGCCCGAATATGAACACAGATGGCATTTGGGGGAAATAGACCTTGAAGTTTGGGTGTTGTAGTTGCTGGGATTTATAGTTCACCTACAATCAAAGAGCATTCGGAACCCCACCAACGACAGAATTCAGGCAAACTTCCCACACAGAACCCCCATGACCAACAGAAAATACTTAAGGCCATCTGGTCCAACTCCCTTCACCAGGGCAAGAAAACGTAATCAAAGCCCTCCTGACAAAGAGTCATCCAGCCATAGATATAGATAGATATATATGATTCACACAGAGAGATATAGTATCATAGATTTTAAAGGGACCCCTGAAGAAGGACAATTATACGTTGCATGTTCCAGAGTAGGCAAACCAGACAATCTCCACATCAACATTGACAAAGAAACAGCCAGAAATGCTGTTTACCCACAAGCAGAAAGACAATACATATATTAGAAACCAACACTTTCTCATTACTTTGTTTTCCAGTTCACTAGACTGGACCACAGCAACGCGTGGCAGGGGACGGCTAGTAAATCTATATAAATACAAATGTAATGTTAGTTTGTGAGATTAACATAACTCAAAAACCACTGGACAAATTGACACCAAATTTGGACCCAATACACATATCAGGCCAACAAGTGACCATCACTCATAAAAACACTGAAAAACACAGCAGAAGAGACTTAAAAGACAAAATAATAAAAAATAGATTACAACACATATGCAAAACCGCATATATATTACACATGCAAAGAAATACACAGATATATACACACATATACACACACAAAGCACATATACACAGACTGGGCCACAGCAACGTGCGGTAGGGGATCAGAAAGTCTGAAATATGTCATCCCCCTTTCCTTCAGAAAAAGGATTCTCAAAAGAAATTACCACTAAATATGGAAGATAAATCTAGGTAAAAGCACTGCTCCCTAGATTTCCTAGATCTCCGTTTCCCTTTCTTCTGTGTCTTGGAGTCCTTGTTTTGTGATAGTTTATGGGAAAGTAAGCACAGATTTAATTTGCCTGCATCTGTGAGGAAATCTGGTGGTTAGAGAAAAGAACATGCTAATTGCTAGGAATATATAATCTCCTTAATGCTAGTTTGAACCTAACATTTAGTTTTCCAAAATTTACAGGACCCTATTGTGTTAGCTGGGAATGCATGTTCTGGTGTGGTGTATGAGTGGGATAATTGTTGGTTTTCATGTGATGGACAAGTTATATTTAAAGAAGAGGTCACACTACAAGTTTCTTTCTCATACGATCCCATGGAGATTGGGAGCTTCATGGACTGCCCTTCCACATTATATGAGCTACAGAACACAGGAAAGTTGTGAGGGATGACACAACATCCCCTTTTTCATTGTATAAGGATTTACATTTCCATAATGACTAGTGGAATGGGATAAGATTCTGCCTTCTGGAATCCATGCTCTGCTTCCTATTGAAAACCCAACTACATCAAACCCTTCATTGCCTATTATCTCTTGTACTGTTCCCATATCACATAATATACTGTTGCTGGGAGAATTTACTGTCCAAAGTTCTTAGGATATTTTAAGATCTAAGACCAGAGGGAACATGCAAAATAATCTGAGAGGATGCAATTGCAAATGGTTTTATTACAGACTAGCCATCGCCTGCCATGCATTGGTGTGGCCCAGTCTGTGTATATGTGTTTTGTGTGCGTATATATTTGTGTATATGTGTGTTTGCATATGTGTGTGTGTGTGTGGTTTTGTGCATGTGTTGTAATTTTTTTTGGCTTTTTAAGTCTCTTCTGCTGTGTTTTTCAGTGTTTTTTTTGAGTGATGGTCACTTGTTAGCCTGATAGGTGTATTGTGTCCAAATTTGGGGTCAATTCGTCCAGTGGTTTTTTAGTTATATTAATCCCACAAACAAACATTATATTTTTATTTATATAGATATCTCTGCTAATGGAAGCATTAGCTCCATTATAGCACTGCTTTTCCTGCTTGTGTTCAGTCAACTGAACCAGGCCAGTCTCCTCTGTGTAAGGAAATATGCTGTTGGATTTTAAGTTGAAAATCTAGCTCTCTGGCATTTCTAATTTGCTTTCATAACCTCCTGTGGCATGCTGTCCCTTGAGCACAATAGGATGCAGAGCAGATTTGTGGCTGTCAGGAGAGATATAACTATTTGTCAAAATGACACTATTGTCTACAGCCAACATTTCCTGTTCAAGATTGAATGCTGCCCCTTTCTTGCTTCAAAATTATAACTAAAAACCAAAAGAACTGTAGGGCTTATGAAGCCTAAGCCAGGCTTTTGAACTTTAGTCATTGTGGGTTTTGTGGGCATAATGATAAGGACATGACTGAATAGCGGATTAGAGTGGTTTAGTAGAGGTAGCAAGGAAACCTTCAGTATTGAACAATGCATCTTCTCCTATTTATTTATTTATTTATTTATTTACTTGTGACATTTATATGCCGCCCTTCTCACCCCGAAGGGGACTCAGAGCAGCTTACAAGATATATATATACATACACACATAGTAGAGGCCAAGATGAAGTACTTTGGCCACATCAAGGAAAGCTTAGAGAAGACAATGATGCTGGGGAAAATGGAAGGAAAAAGGAAGAGAGACCTACCAAGGGCAAGATGGATGGATGGGATCCTTGAAGTCACTGGATTGGTCTTGAAGGAGCTGGTGATAGTGACGGCCAACAGGAAACTCTGGCGTGGGCTGGTCCATGAGGTCACAAAGAGTCAGAAACAACTGAACGAATGAACAACAACATTATACTGAATTACTAGGACAGTGGTTCTCAACCTTCCTAATGCCATGACCCCTTAATACAATTCCTCATGTTGTGGTGACTCTCAACCATAAAATTATTTTCTTTGCTACCTCATAACTGTAATTTTGCAACTGTTATGAATTGTAACGTAAATATCTGATATGCAGGATATATATTCAGTCACTGGATCAAATTTGGCACAAAAACCTGATACGCCTAAATTTGAATACTGGTGAGGTTGTGGGGGGAATTCATGTTGTCATTTGGGAGTTGTAATTTTTGGGATTTATAGTTCATCTATCATCAAAGAGCATTCTGAACTCCACTAACAGTGGAATTGAACCAAACTTGGCACACAGAACTCCCATGGCCCACAGAAAATACTGAAAGGGTTTGGTGGGCATTGACGTTGAGTTTTTTGTAGTTGTAGTTCACCTACATCCAGAGAGCACTGTGGACTCAAACAATGATGGATCTGGATCAAACTTGGCACGAATACTCAATATGCCCAATGTGAACATAGGTGGAATTGGGAGAAAATAGATGTTGATGTTTGGGAGTTGTAGTTCCTGGTATTTAGAGTTCATCTACAATCAAAGAGCGTTCTAAACCTCACCAACGATAGAATTGGGCGAAACCCCCATGGCTGTGTTTTCTGATGGTCTTTGGTGACCCCTCTGACACCCCCCCTTGCAACCCCTCCAGGGGTCCCGGCCCCAAGCTTGAAAAACGCTGTCCTAGGCCTTGTGTGGCAGGAATGTGGTTACTTTCATTCAGTCCCCATAACCTAAACATGCTACCCTTCAGCTATAACAGAGCGTAACTGACATATAGACACAAGTAACAGATACAGATGCACATTCAATCCCTATGTCTCTGCTGGCAGCACAATTGCACAGTGTCACTGACAACATCTGAGGTTCACCTTGCAGTATGGGAGATACCATTGTCTACCATAAATGCTGGGCTTCATTCTATACAGGATAAATGAGGAAGTCCTTCTAGGAAAGTGCAAATAGACACAAGTCTTGAGTCATAGATGGTGGTATTCCAAAAAACAAAACAAAACAAAACAAAACAGGAGGGATTTTTCAGTTTCCCCAAATTCTACTTATATCCCAATGTTACTCAACTTACTTATTTCAATACATGGCAGAAGAGTATTTTTCCTGTGCTTTTCACACATTTAAAATGATCCATCAGAGAGCGGAGAGAAGAAGGAAGCTTTCCTGAGTTCTTTTGCACCCATATTGAGGAAGGTAAGATGGGCATCCATTAGCTGTACCTCTCCATGCCTGAAGCCAGATACTTGATGGGTTGCTTATTGACTATCTGCTCCCTGCCCTCCTCCTATCCTCTCTTTTGAGGGTGATTGCTTTTGAAGGCCTTCCAGGGTGCCAAGCTGTTTTGGGATGGGTCAGGGAGAGTGTGGAAGTGGATCATCAAACAACAATCCAGCAGTCTGCTCCGAAGAGGAGAAGCAGAGTGAAAAACCAGACTGCTGAAAGGGCCTTTTATTTTTGCTTCGCATCTATCTTTAACTGCTGGACGCATTTCATCTGCCATTCGTTGAGGCAATAAAACTCTGTCTGGCTGTAGATACTGTATTTTGTATTCTTTTTTGACAATGTCCCTGATTTCACTCCAGAGTTCTTCTGGCTCCAGGTCAATTAAGTTTAATAGTGCAAATCTGTTTTGATATTATCTATGTAAATTCTATGAGGATGTTCTTCAGGTTGTATTTTGACACAGTGGTTGATTTAATGCTTTTCCTTAGCTTTCCTCTAATTGTGATATTAGCAATCTGTGCTTTGTGCCACAGTCTGCTCCAGAACCTGTTTCTACCGAGCAAATGGAACTTCTCTCTCTCTTGCTTCTAGTTATGTAGATCTATTTGATTTCTACTGTATGTTGGCTATCAGGTGATATCCATGTGTACAGTCAGTTTTTGTTCCTTAATGAATGTCATGTTGCCAGGGCTCTGCCTTATTTAGGTAGAGATGAATCAAACTCCGAGTTTTATCAAACAGTTTAATTAAAACAGCACTTACTTGCTGGCTGTTTTAATAGACCAAAATACAAAACACAAAGATAGCACTCAGCTACAGAATAAACAAAAACTGATAGCAAAAATAACTTCGTAGTCAAAAGGGTCCAGTCCAATGGTCAAACGCTGAGAGTTCAATAACAGAGTCCGGGGGTCAAGAGTCTATACCGTAGTCAAAAGCCAGTCCAAAGGTTCAAGGTTTCAGGGTTCCAAGATTACAGGAGACAGGTCAGGATACTGAAAATCCAATAGACCTGGGGGGGAAAACAGCAGTATCCACCACCAAAATACAACAGATACTTTTCTACCAAAGATCAGTCTCAAGGTTAGCTCCTTAAATCCAGTAACACCCAGCTGCAACCCATCTTCTGCACACCTCCACCCCTAATTGCTTTCACCCATGAATTCCCACTTACAGATTACCAAACCCTCTAGAAATAATACACTAACCCTTCCATCGCCAACAACTGCAAAACATATGACAATGAATGTGTTTGCAATGGGATTTTGGCCTGCATCAATAGGAGTATAGTGTCTAGGTCCAGGGAAGTCATGCTACCCCTCTATTCCGCCTTGGTTAGACCACACCTGGAATATTGTGTCTAGTTCTGGGCACCACAACTGAAGAGAGATATTGGCAAGGTGGAAAGTGTCCAGAGGAGGGCGACTAAAATGATCAGGGGTCTGGAGAACAAGCCCTATGAGGGGCGGCTTAAGGAGCTGGGCATGTTTAGCCTGAAGAAGAGAAGGCTGAGAAGAGATATGATAGCCATGTATAAATGTGTGAGAGGAAGTCACAGGGAGGAGGGAGCAAGCTTATTTTCTGCTGCCCTGGAGACTAGGACGCGGAACAATGGCTTCAAACTACAAGAAAGGAGATTCCATCTGAACATGAGGAAGAACTTCCTGACTGTGAGAGCCATTCAGCAGTGGAACTCTCTACTCCGGAGTGTGGTGGAGGCTCCTTCTTTGGAAGCTTTTAAACAGAGGCTGGATGGCCATCTGTCGGGGTGCTTTGAATACAATGTTCCTGCTTCTTGGCAGGGGGTTGGACTGGTTGGCCCATGAGGTCTCTTCCAATTCTATGACTCGATGATTCAATGACAAAACTGATGGTCTTACAAAATTCAATCAACTGGGTAATAGTGTAAAATCAATTATTATGTTTTAAAATGCCGGGGGGTGGGGGGGAGAATAAAAATGCCTTTTGTGTATTTTAACTGGCTTTAATCATTCTAAATAATTGAGATATTTAATCTATTTTGTGTGTCTTTTGTAAATTATTGCAAGATGCTACCTTAAATCCGTTTTAGGAAGAAGGCAGCATATGAATTCAATAATAACAACTATTATTATTATTATTATTATTATTATTATTATTATTATTAAAAACAAAGTATGGATTGTCAATGTTGCAATCCCGGGTGACAGCAGGATTGAAGAGAAACAACTGGAAAAGATGACATGATATGAGGATTTAAAGATCGAACTGCAAAGACTCTGGCACAAACCAGTAAAGGTGGTCCCAGTGGTGATCGGCACACTGGGTACAGTGCCTAAATACCTTGGCCTGCACTTAAACACAATCGGCGCTGACAAGATTACCATCTGCCAGCTGCAGAAGGCCACCTTACTGGGATCTGCTTGCATTATTCGCTTATACATCACACAGTCCTAGACACTTATAAAGTGTCCAACGTGTGATCCAATGCAGCAGCCAACAGAATGTCTGCTGTGGACTCATCTGGTTGTGTTTCAAATTATTATTATTATTAAATAATAATAATAATAATAATAATAATTTTATTTATTATCCACCTCTCCTCATGGCTCGAGGCAAGTTACAACATTGTTAAAACACATAATGAAAACAGACAATCATTGAAAAACACTCCGCAAAATACACATATTGAAACATATTTCCATAAAATACATATTAAAATACACAAACAAAAGTAAGACATAGAACAGAAGTTTGAAATTCGTCAATAAATAAATCTTCAACTGGTGACAGAATGTAGGTGTGAATGGATCCATTCTGAAATCTATTGGGAATTCAGAGCATATGGGCCCAAACTAAAAAGACTTTGTTGCAGTCCTGACTGTATAAATGCATAAATGCACATTAAGGGCATCACTGAGGGATACAAGGTATATGAAGATACATGGATAGACCTTTAGATAGATAAATCTCCTAATAGAAATAGATAATCTATGACATTAACTGCAATATCTATATTTCAAAGCAAGCCCCATACAACACTTTTAACGTTTACTATCTCCTTAAGCACAAACCATACCATAAGGTCTTGTGATATGGTTTGTGCTTAAGAAGATAGTAAATGTTAAATATGGTGTATGAGGCTTACTTTGAAATATAGACATTGCAGTTAATGTCATAGATTATCTCACAGACTACCTGTTTTTTCCTCTTCCCATATGGAGGATGTTGATTATTGTTTCTCTACACTGTGATGTGTACTGTTTTGGACAAATAATGCTTGTACATCTGCCCTAAACAATGTCTGGAAGGAAGCTGGGGATTTGCTTTTGAAGGTGGCACATGGAACATCCTGAATGCAGTGTTTCATGCGTGATTATATAGACTTCCAAAGAGCTCCAGTGTTCATCTTTACAAAATTTACATTGCCCTGCCACCACTATGAAGTTCAATTTAGGAAGTCTATGAAACTTTTGAAACAGACACCCATGTTAATCTCTGTGCTGAATATAGGGCTAAATATAGCTAAATAAACCCATGAGTCAAAAGGAATGGGGGAGGAAGTGGGGGAGTAATTTGTTTTTTTATAAGAACATAAGCCTGATGTTTTGTTAAATAACATAAAGTTGTGTTTTATATATCTGAAATGACAGCCTATAGGCAGAATATGTAGAATACAATCTAATAGAGCTGCAGCATTTAAGGGTTTGACTAAAGCTTTGCTGACCACTAGTAGATCAATGTTGTTATTCCTGTTTTTCAATGTATAAAAGTACAGTGTTCCCTCACCTATTGCGGGGGTTTCATTTTAGGAACCCCGCGATAAGTGAAAAACCGCTATGTAGGGTCGCTATACTGTGAATGTACAGTATCGCTCCACCCACTCCTCTCTTCCCCTCCTATCTCTCTCTGTCTTCCTCTACTTGTATACTACTTGTATTTTAAATTAATTTTTTGAAAAGCCGCGAAGCAGCAAGTCTGCAGTTAGCAAATCATGAAACAGCAAGGGAACACTGAAAACCTGTGTGATAAAGTAGAAGGTCAGGGATATGATCTAGACCAGGATAATGATGATGATGATGATGATGATGATGATAAACCTTTATTTGTGCCCCGCTACCATCTCCCGAAGGACTCGGTGCGGCTTACAAGAGGCCGAGCCCAAATACAACAATAAAACAACAACAACACAATTACTCAAAAAACAAAGCAATAGCAAAGAATAGCAATAATTAACAACATCCAATGACGCAATTAAAATAATGGATTTGAATCACTTATGCCATAGAAACCCAAAGGATCATCTGAGAAAATCATGTTTTCTGAGCCTAAGTGGAAGGTAATGGCAAAACTGTTCTAAGTAAATCTTGTAAAAAAAAAACCAACCCTATGATAAAATCACCATATGTCACCTTGACTTATCATAGGGCTTTTTTGGACAAGATTTACTTAGAGCAATTTTGCCATTGCCTTCCACTTAGGCTCAGAAAGCATGATTTTCACCAATGACCCTTTGACCTTCTGTGGCATGAGTGATTCAAATCCAGGTCTGGGTCATATCCCTGTTCCATCCCTGACATTCTACTTCATAGCACAGGCTTTCAGACCCATCGTAGGACGCTGAGAGCACAGTTCCTGGACAAAGCCTTTTGGATCCCTTCACACGATGCACAGCTACTTCCGGTGGGGCTCCAACCGGGAACTGCACTCTCAACATCCTATGAAGGAGCAAGGAGACTTCCTGTGTTCTTGGTGCCAACAACAGGAACAGCATGGGGAAAAGCCAGGCAGCAACTCTTTCCCCCGTGTGATGAGGAAGGCAATGCTATAGGCGCTGTGGGGCATGATTTACCCGCTGTCCTACAGTTTTGTTGTGATGCCTGGCAAATCCCCCCACTATCACCCGTGTTGGGAAACTAAATGTCTACCCTACTATCCATTGTCTACTTTGACATGGCAACACCTCTCTGAGGTCTCATTCAGGTGTTTTTGTTGTAGCTCAGCTGGAACCTCAGGAAGAAGATGATGGGTTTCAGATTCCTGAACATGTTCCTGTTGTTGATACAGACAATGTTGATACTGAAGATGAGGAGTTTCAGTTTCCCATAGCAAGGGATGTTGTTTTAGAAGATTTTCTGATCTTAGCGAAACTTCCCAGATACAGGTGGAGGAGTTGAGCTCTCAGCCTGCGAGCTCTCAGCCTGCCGATTCCCAGTCCCAGGGTAATGAGTTATCCGACCTTGAAGGCTCTGCAGATTTAGATAGGGAGGATTGCTTGCAATTCAGGGTTCGCCGCAGTGCAAGGCTTGCTAACAAGAGAAATGTTAGAGGTCAAAGGAATGCTTTCATGCTGGGAAAGTATATTAAACGAGTTGTTTGAAGTCAACTCTTTGTCAGTGCAACTTCTGCTAACACTCTGTTAACTTCTCTGGATTGCCTTGGCTTTTGGGCAATGCTTTTGGCTTCTTGGGACTTTGTCTTGTTCTTAGCTCCTTGGGACTCTGTCATGCTGCCATGGAATCTTGTTTGATCAATGCCTATGGATTATGCCTCATGTTATTTGCCACTGGACTTTGGAAACTCTGCCTTTGCATTTAAGACTCTGTCTTTGCCATTGAACTTTTGAAGCTTTACTTTTGTGTTAAAGACTTCGTTTTTTCTTCAATAAACTACAAAACCTTCAGCCTTGGTGTGGTGTTCTGAGCAAGGTGAATCTATTCTGAGTTGCGACAGTTTTTCCCAAGACACCTTCAGTTTTCTCGTTTGGACTGAGCCTACAACTTTATCATCCCAAATAAATGCTCTGACAGTGCTCTTTTGGTTTTACTCCCTTTTCTTTCCAAGGGATGAACTTTTTGAAAACTGTGTTGCTGTTGTTGAAAACTACAGCCACATGTAATCTCTGTTTCCTTTCTTTTTCAGCTAGTAATGCAAAACATGTGATACGAAGCGAGCTTGAAACTATTATGTTTTTGGATCACCGTTCCTTGAATCCCTTAGGCAGACAGCGTGGTCAGTAACATTTCTAAACTCTGGACATGAGATAGTCCTGCTCAGATTTTCACTACCCCCTCAAATGGCAGCTGGTGAAGTGGAGCAAGGCCAGGGAAAATAAAGACATGATAATTTCCCAGCATGGTGTATGTTTACTAGACATTACTGGCCAAAAATGGAAGAGAGACAAGACTGTTATTTTTTTGGCAGCACTGTACCAACAACAATATCTTGATTTTGGATTTACTTACCCTCCATATTCATATATAAATCTAGAAGTTTTAGTAAAAACAACGACTCAAAACACCTGGGTAGACTTATCCATGGGTCAGTGTCACTACTGTTCCTTAACTCTTATCAAAAAAAGATACCATCCCCTTCTCTGAGTAAAATGGAAAAAGGCAAGAATTTAGTCCAGGAGAACCTTTAAAAAACTCAGGCTCTCTCAACTCTCTCAACTCTATCCACCATGGTGCTGCTTGTTGCCTTTTTTCATTCCTGGGCAGGAAAATGGCAGTGGCAGCCAGAGATGGAGGGTCCCTGAGCTGGCATTGATGCTTTACTCTTGCCATGAAATGGCCCTTGACTTTCCCCAGATGATAACAAAATTCATAATTCCAGTGCCCAAATATGTCTTTGACTTATCTACGGGGTTGACATATACATTAATGTATATGGTAATTTGATAAATAAGAGAAAAGATTATCCCTGTATATTTGCTTCTTTAATTTATAAAGCAGTCTATAGTAGATAGTACCAGATAGTGATATTTTGGGGAGGTTGAAGAGTTGGGAAATTGAGTGCAACTGTTTGAGGCATACATACTGGAAGCCACTTCTGAGAATGCATGTCTGAGGGATGTTTGGTGTCACCTCAAGAAAGGTTTTCAGGACAATCAAGGCAAGGGAAAAAATGCCTTCCCTTCTTATAGCACAGAAAAAGAAAACATCACCCTGTAATCTGGGTCTACACAACCTCTGACTCATCTTAACCAAAATAAGACCACCAGCTGAGTAGGGAGCCACACTAGGGCTCAATAAATCTTGTAGGTTTATTGTGTTCCTGGACTGCAGAAATGGGGATGGTAGGAGAACACTATGTTGTCTGTTGTCAGAAGAGTGCACACACTGCTCAAATTGTGTTGATCTCTCTGTTTGTGGATGTTAAATTGAAGGACCTCATCACATGGAGACTCCTTAAGCTGGGAGGCAGCAGGAAAATCCATGGGGCAGTGGGGTGAAGAAGAAACTGTTGGGCAGTACCCCGCATTGCTTCCTTACCATCCTATGGTGTTTCCTGTCTGCCTCTATCTTCATCCCATGCTGTCCCAGGATTAGTCAATGGGCCATGGGTATGAGACGCTGCCGAGATGCAGCCAGGGCAGAACCCCACCAGAAGTAGCACTACGTCATGTGATGGGCACCGTCGGGTTCCATCCTGGCTGTGTATCAACAGCATGCTAGGACTGGGGAAATGCCCAGTGTGATGAAGTCACAAGTTTTTCCATGAGGGTCCACTCACCATTGTCACATTGTTGTGCAATAATTTCACAAATGCAGCACTTGAGGAGGATAAAACAAGCCACATTTTTAATCAGGCATATATTTTACCAGAGAAGATAGCTTACAGTCTCACTGAGAATTGGAGCCAGGATAACGTGACAGAAAAAAGTACAGCCCTAGCTTTTGTCGAGAGTCAAGTCCTCCAAAACTAGAGTGTTCCTTTATGTAAGTTCCCTTGTCTCCTGCTTGGCAATGACTCACTAAAATCGAGGACTTAAGACCAGAGACGTGGCGATCTTGCATGTATGGTATCATGGTTTTACATAAAAGAACATGGGACCCAAAATGTTTGCAACTTGAAGGGCAGAAAAATGCTCTTTCTGTACTTCTCCTTGGCAGTATGAAGAGCAAGGTCTGCAAACCTGCTTCCTCAGTCTACCCTATGTTGCATGAAGAAACAATGTACAGTGTATTGTCGAAGGCTTTCATGGCTGGAATCACTGGGTTGTTGTACCTTTTTTCGGGCTATATGGCCATGTTCGAGAGGCATTCTCTCCTGACATTTCACCTGCATCTATGGCAAGCATCCTCAGAGGTTGTGACCTCACAACCTCTAAGGATGCTTGCCATAGATGCAGGTGAAACGTCAGGAGAGAATGCCTCTAGAACATGGCCATATAACCCCAAAAAACTGTATAACAACACAATGTACAGTACTAACATCTCTTTGAAAGGAGAAGCTATAATTTTGTCAAACAAGGTGTTGTCACAGAAGGAAGCCTTGCCAGGTGGCTGGGCTCTGATATAGCAATAGCTCCCAACAACTGTTGGTACCAATACTAACAGATGAAGCAAAGTACTTTGACATAAAAAACAAATGGATTTGGAGAATTAGTACAGGAAAACAGTATACTGAGTGCCAAAACCATCTTTTATATTTTAGTATTAAATTATAGGTCTGCATTTGTTTTAAAAAAATGGGAAAATAAACAAATCATAAGCAAAGAATGTCAAAAGATTCCTCTCAGGAAGAAAAAAAAAAGCTAAATTAAGTTATTCTTTCATATTAAAAAAAGGAGTAAAACATATGCCGTCTTTTTGGAAAGAAGCAATGATTTGTCAGCCAGGGTGTATAATCTGAAACAATTATTATTTCTGGCAATGAAATATCAGTAAACAACACTATAAGGCACATTCTTCCAAGCCTGGAAAGCAGTGCTAAAATTGCTTTCTTTCTTCACCATCTACTAACAGTCAGAGATTTATCATCAGAAATTAACCCAGTATGGTGAAAAGAGAAGAGTAAGGAGTAGTAGTTTTTTAATGCCAGTGAATTTGCAAGGCTGGCAGTATACATTCAAGGGATATATACTGCCAGGAGATAAAGCCAAGAATTGATACATACGTACTAAGAAAATATAAGAGTGAGTGATCCAGTTTAACTGTTTTTTTCTAAATTGAAAATACAGTACAGTCTCTCTTATCCAACCTTCACTCATCTAACGCTCTGTATTATCCAATGCAGTGTGCCTCCTGCCTAGATCCTCAGCTGTTTCAATGCAATGCAATGATTTGGTGCTAAATTCGTAAATACAGTAATTACTACATAACGTTACCATGTATTGAACTGCCTTTTCTGTCCATTTGTTGTAAAACATGTTTTGGTGCTTAATTTGTAAAATCATAATTTAATTTGATCAATAGGTACCACTCCGGTGGGAAGGTAATGACGCTCCATGCAGTCATGCCGGCCACATGACCTTGGAGCTGTCTATGGACAACACCAGCTCTTCGGCTTAGAAATGGAGATGAGCACCACACCCCTGAGTCAGACACGACTGGACTTAATGTCAGGGGAAAACCTTCACCTTCACCTAATTTGACGTTTAATAGGCTTTTTCTTAATCCCTCCTTATTATCCAACATTTTCGCTTATCCAACATTCTGCCGGCCTGTTCATGTTGAATAAGCAAGACTCTACTGTACTATTATTCTAATTTTCTTACAAAAGATGTGTTTATATATTTTGCTTATGAGTACTCCAAACATATTCATATGTGACTATTCCAAATAATACTATTCAATTCCTCATACATTTGGAAAGGATGCTGAAAAACATGCATTCGGTTTCATTTGTGCCCATTAAATTAAAATGAATACTTCCTTCATACAAGACTCAAAACTTACAGAATTCAATAAGTTACATTGTGTGCAGAAGGAAAACAAGAATAGCTTATAACAAGGCATACCCTGATGCCAAATATTAGAGGAGTTTATATGAGATGATATTTTCATATCTTTGCAAAACAGAGCCAGTAAACTATAGCTGTTCTGCATTGGTTTCAGGGTGAGACAAATCATTGGAAGGAATTCTTGTTTGTCTATAATTACAGAAACAAGTCTTCTCAAAAAAAGCATAGATTTTTATCATTTAATCATGACTTTGCAGAGAGAAAAGCAAAAAAGGCTCCTTTCTACAGTAAAGAAGTGTGATAAGTGGTCCTTTAAGTAGTAAGAACAGCAGGGTGAATATCAAAACATATCTATGTTTTTCGCATGTAGATACTGAAAATGTTAATGTGTGCATATGGGGAAGGAATACGATTTTGATATAGTTGGCCCTTTACATTTGTGGGTTTAACCTTTGTGGATTTTGTTATGTGTGGATTTGTCAGCATGCAGTGTCTAGCTCTGTGGAGTGAGATGGTAGGGCAAGAATTGTCCTCCAAAAAAGCCAGGATTCCTAAAATAAGGTCAGAAGATTTCTGCTGTTGCCTTTTTAAGAATTCAAGTTGATTGATGAAAAGGTGGGCAGGGAGAGACACATCAAGCCAGGCTTCCCACAACAGTTTCTACCCTGGCTTGCATGTATCCATTCATTGTCCTGTGTTCCCAGCACTTCTCGTGGAGCCCCCACTGGCACAACCACTGCAATGGTTCTCAACCTGTGGGTCTCCAGTTGTTTCAGCCTACAACTCCCAGAAATCCCAGCCAGTTTACCAGCTCTTAGGATTTCTGGGAGTTGCAGGCCAAAACATTTGGGGACCCACAGGTTGAGAACCAGTGACGTAGGGGAAGCAGAACAATTATAACATAATATTAATTCCAAATAAACTTAATGACCATCAAAAGCAAGAAGGAAGTCAACAAGTATCTATTTTTCTTTTTACAGTTTTTAGAGTTTCATTTTTTCTCTTTCTTCTTTTTCTTTTCTCTTTTCTCTTGTTGATGAGTTGTTTATTGATCCTGATTATGCAATCAAACATTTCAAATTGACTTCAAATGGAATATTTCATTATCCCTTTTTTCTCTCCAAACAGAAGCATATGCAATATTCTGTTTAAAACCTCTGACTTTCTGACTGATGTTTTTAATAAAGTTACAGGAAAACTCAGTTGGGACAGGACAGGCATATGTATAATCGGCTGTCAGTTTGCTCCCCATCCTTTCCCTCCACTTTGAGGGGGGCGGAGGGGGGAACCTAGCTAGTCTAGTCCTTGGACACCCAAATGCTTATACTTCACATCTGTGCAGATTCCCATATAAAATTAAAATAAACTTTCTGCTAGCGTTATATCAAATCATAATGAGCTAAATATACAAGAATGAGATCTCATTTCCAAGAGAAAATGAGCAGTTGACAGACTATAGTTGACCACAAAAAACTTGGTTATCACAAGCCAAATGAGATCACCCAATTCCAGAGTTTTAAGAAAAGTGATTGGGAAGCAGCCACAGATGGGACACATTGCATTTTAGTTCTGCTACAGAAATAGTGCACATGTTCATATGTATTATATAAGTTAGGAGCAGAAATTGGAAGGTCTTGGGAGTTCAAGCACGCATGTAAGATGGTCTCTTTTCAGCAGCTGGAGTGTCAAATAAAAAGAAAGGAAAATGTAACTGAAATCCCGCTACTAAGTATTGCTACCAGTTTTATGGCTTACTTCTATCTTCAGGGTTTTTTTTATTTTTTTGTGGCTGACATATTTGTCTTCTGTGCATCTATCTGTACAAACCACAGCTGCATTCACACACCCAGATTCAAACAGAAATGGACCAATGAATCACATCAAGCAACTGCACTAAGCCCAGAATGTCTTTTCAATGTTCACCTACATCTTTTTATTTTTTAAGGGACATCATTTTACTACATATCATTTTACTACTACACATCATTTTACCATTGCATATAATGGAACATGGACATCCACAGATTGTGGTATTCACAGTGGGTCCTGGAATCAAATCCCAGCAGATATTAAGGGCCTACTGCATATTGGTTTTTATCAAGTATTGCTTGTGTTTGAAATACTACAGTGTTATGATAGTTCACAAATGTGCAGAGAAATGTTCAAGAGAGGGTTATTATTGCTAAGGATTAAACAGATAAAGTTTTCACATTAAATCTGGATTGTCACCTTCTTTTGAACCTGTATAATGCATGGCTTCTAAAATGGTAGCAGGCATTCTTAGGCCTTATCTACGCTGCTATATCATGCAGTTTGAAACTTCATGATATGGTCAGTCTAGACTCATACATTGCAGTTTAACCACATTGAACTGCATTATATGAGTCTACACTGACCATACAATGCAGTACCAAACTGCATGTATGAATGCCCTGCATGTCTAGTTTGACAGTTTACAAAACATTGGGATCTTTCTGAGATAGCTGCTACAACACTTGTTTTAGATATGTCTACATCTTCACATTCAGAAATTATGATGGAAATGGGGAAAAAAAGGTTGTTCTTATGAGTGTCTTGAATAATGTTTAATGGTACTTCTGGAAAAAATGGTAAAAGCACTTGGAAGTTCAATGTAGAGTCTGTGTGTTTTAAGCAATACTGAATCTAAATCATGAACTGGCAGATTTGAAATTGAAAAAGATTTGGTTCTAATGACTGACGACCTTACCAGATGGATGAAGAATTGGTGGCATGCTCCCTTTCACCTCTTCTTTAAGCACAGAGCCCACTGGCTTTCATTACATAGCATACTACTACCAGCAGAGCTCCATGCTTAAAGGGGCGGTGAAGTGGAGCATGCCACTGCCACAGTAACACAAGAGGCTTCCTGTTTTGCCTTGGAGCAATGGGGGGAAGCTGGATGGTCAATGCTTTCCCCTGTAGGATGCTAGGTGATGCAGCACTATGCGGGGCATGGGATGATGAGTTCCCCATGGTCCCTGATGGCGGTCACCGGATTCGCCACGATGCATGATGACTTCAGCAGCCAGTGTGAAGAGGTCCTTTTTTGTATTGTGCTAACTTTAAATTTCCAAAGGTAAAGTAGAAAAGGTCCAAGAACTTGCAAACTTCATTAATATTTGGAACAGATTCAACCGTCCAGAATATTTTGCCTATGTGGAAAGTAATACAGGGCCTTGTTAGAAAGAGAGACAGCTGGCCATTTGGCTTGATAATAGTTTCCCAGGAATGTGAACGAGGCTTTAAACTGTCTACTTAGTGAGTCCTATCAAATGTCCTGACTGATTGTGCTACAGATGCATTAAATCATATGTCCCCAGTGTATTTATCAGTACTTCCTTGTGGATTCATGGGATTAAAGCTTGTTACATAAATTGCTTTAGGATGAACAGTTATTTTCCCTGGAGTTATAATACCCAAATAAGAACAGGTACAAACATAAAGCATATCATTCATTTTCCAGTTTCAGACCTGTTGTCTTAGATTCATGAACTTTAGGGCCTTGGATGTTTTGGCCAGAATTCTCAAAATAAGTTAGAGGTCCAGGACAGTGTAACTGATCTGCTCCAGGGAAATATTTGGTAAAATTCCTCAATCAGTTGTTGGTATTCTGTTGGTTCATTCCAACTATACTCATTCACTGAATTGTTCAGTGGGGAATAGGTTAATCCCATTTAGGGCCCTTCCACACAGCCATACAAACCAGAATATCAAGGCAGAAAATACACAATATCTGCTTTGAACTGGATTATCTGAGAGTAGTTCCAGACAGCCCTTTATGCCAGGATAACTCGCGTTTTAAAAACACAGATGTTCTTGGGGCGCTGTCTACACCAACCCCAGAAAACACACACTTTCTGGGGTGGGTGTCCAGAGGCCCTAGTGGGACTGGCTCCTGAGAACATCTGGAGGCCCTCCCCCCTTCCCCGCAGTCCCCAACCCTTTTTGAAAAGTAAGGAAAACTTACCTGTCCTCCAGTAGACTGTAGCTGGAGCTCTCCTGGCACATAGAAATGATGCACCAGGAAAGCAGGGGGGGGGGCAGTCTACTGGAAGCTGGGTAAGTTTTCCTTACTTTTCAAAGGGGGTTGGAGGCTGTGGGGGAGGGAGTATTCCCACAGTTTTCTGGACTAATTTAATCTGGATAATTGTGGGAATGGTATTCTGCAATGCAGAACCGGAAATAGTGGGTTTATCCTGTGCCCTCCAAGAAGGTGCTGAATTAATCCACTATGTCAGTGGTTCTCAACCTGGGGTCCCCAGATGTTTTTGGACTTCAACTCCCAGAAATCCTAACAGCTGGTAAACTGGCTGGGATTCCTGGGAGTTGGAGGCCAAAACACCTGGGGACCCACAGGTTGAGAACTACTGCACTATGTAATTAATTCACCACAAACGGGTTTTCCTGGTTTGTGGCAAATTAATTCAGGATTGTCCAGGATGTCATCCGGATAGCCCCTTCTTTATTGCAGGAGTTACCACAATAAAGGGGTTGTCTGGATGCACTCTGAGTCCACAACTACCATATAATTCAGCTCAGTGTGAATTTTATACGGATGTGTGGAAGGGGACTTATTCAGCAGGTCTACTCTAGGGAGGGCTAACGCCAGGATTTCCCAGAACTACAATGAGCGCTTTGTATCCACTGAGTTTAGTTCTAGGACCTCCCATAGACACCATCATTTGTGAATGCTCAAGAGCAATGAAATACAAAGGTGTAGCAAAATGCTATTCCTTACATAAAATGGCAAAATCAAGGTTTGCTTTTTCGATTAAAAAAATATTTTACATTGTTGATAGTGGGATACATGAATGCAGGATTCTTCACCGAGGATCCATCTACTGATGACAAGCATTGTTCATTGCTGGGGGCAGATTCAGTGCAAGTGTGACATCGGGGAATTAGATGTTATGAGAAGTAATATGTAACGTTGATGTTGGAAGGGATCTGCTTCTTCAATTTCCTTTCTGAACGCTGCTGAGTAATCTGCAGCCTAATTTTTTTAGCATCTAATTTCCTTTTCTCTCTTTGAAACATGCTTATTTCTCACTGTCTGCATGCCAAAAATATTACTGCCTTATGTCTAGGACAGAGACAGAAAAATAACAAGGACACCGCAACCATCGTGGATGGTGGCAGACAAGTGGTGTTTGCATTTGTATGGACAAGGGCTTGAGGATAGCTTAGTGGTTCCATTAAGAATTCAGAAAGGAAAACAAGAATTGCACAGAACTGATGTACCAGGATTTCCTTTCACTGATGCTTAGTTTCAACACTGGGTCACCTGCATTCATTTTGCTTGGAGTTAGATCATGAATAATACTAGCGTGCTTTGCAAACTGTCTGGAATATATCAAAGCAGTCACGTCTGACGCAAAATTGAGTTTGTGAAGAAACGTATGGGAAGGATGAGTGTACAATTTATCACATGAATTGAGAGGATAGCCTCTCACTGTGATGTTTTCTCCTCACCTTCTTTGGGTAAGGTGGAGGATACAATATGATTCTTGTCATTGTTGGAGGTGGCCAAGTCAAGCATCTGTTCCTTTATTTGAAGCATGCAAGAAAGCCATAAAGATAGCTGGCAGTGTGCTATGCAAAAGTCACCCCATTAATAA
>NW_026847438.1:150411253-150441590 GCF_025583915.1 Anolis sagrei ordinatus
AAAAATAAAATAAAATATAAGCAGTACAGTAACACAACAATAGAAGAACTCAGCAAGTCACTCATTACCAGCCAATAGTTTACATCTTTTTAGCTACTGTTTAAATTATTTCTTTTTAAAATACACCTTAAAAATAACACCCCCAAAACAACCAGCCCCAAATGTCCCTCACAAAATAATGTTTTGGAAGTGACTGGTAAACATTACTTGTTTTACCAAAAATATAATGGGGTTACCATAACTGTGTTGCTTTTTTAAAATGTAATAACGTTATTAACATTGTGACTCCAGTGTGTAACACATTAGGAAATTCTTAGGACACTGTACGTATGTGTTGAAATAGAAATTAATGGAAAGGGAGTCAAATATGCATTGACGTTTTTAAAGGCAGCCCCGTGATGCATCAAGTTGAACCCCCAAATGATACTGTAGTTCTAAATAGTCAATTTATTTCCATACTTCAAGAAATAAAGCCCGACTGCTCATTGGAGGAATGGATAGTAGAGGCAAAGATGAAGTATTTTGGCCACATCATGAGAAAAAAGGAAAGCTTAGAGAAGACAATGATGCTGGGGAAAATGGAAGGAAAAGGGAAGAGGGGCCAACCAAGGGCAAGATGGATGGATTGACCTTGAAGGAGCTGGGGGTGGTGACAGCCAACAAGGAGCTCTGGTGTGGGCTGGTCCATGAGGTCACGAAGAGTCAGAAACTACTAAACGAATGAACAACAACAAATAGTCAATTAATTGACTTTTGCAATTACATCCTTTCTCAGATCAGAATAGGTAGACACTACATTGCAATTTTTGTTCTAAGCATGTTTGCCTAAATTTAAGGCCAATTATTAGCAAGAAGATTGCTTGCAAAACCAGAAATGTTACTACCAGAAAAGAAAAGGGAGGGTAAAGTTACCAAGAAAATGGGATGTTCTAGATATGAATGATTTTCTATGACTCACTCTCTGAAGTGCGAGAAATCTGGGGATGTTTTACCCATATCTATGGCAGGCATCCTCAGAGGTTGAGAGGCAACCTCTGAGGATGCCTGCCATAGTTGTAAGTGAAACATCAGGAGAGAATGCTTCTGGAACATGGCCACTCATCCCAGAAAACTCACAGCAACCTAAAATCAATAATGCTGTATGAACTTTCTGTATGAACCTTCATAATGCTGTATGAACTTTTGCCCACAACTGCCATTCTGAGTAAAAAAAAAAATCCCCTTCTAACAGCCATAGTTTGAAGGAAAAAAGAGCTGGTTAAGCAAATGAAAGATACACAGAAACTAATTTTCTGTGTAGTCAAGTTTTAACACCCTGCCAGTCATGTGACCAGCCTTAGCGGATGGTGTAAAAGTACATTTGAGATATACCACATGAGTAAAAAATGTGTGCAGTCTCCAAATTTGACAGAGCATGTGGAATTTGATATCATCCCCATTTTATTACTTCTCCGGTGTTCAATGTCATAAAACCATATTTTGGCCTCTGGTTTCAAGATGGCAAAAGTTGTTTGATTTATCAATCAGAGTTAAAGCATGGGCGGAGAGAATAAATAAATAAATGACCATGTTTTCTCCTTCTGCGCCTTTTATGGGACATATTTGGCTTAAATTTCATTTAACAGGGGGTAGATCCAATATCCTAAGGTCAATGTTTCCATAGAAACAGTCAGTAAGACGCTCTAACCAAAGAGACGGACCATACAGCTGCCAAAACACCGCGAGAAAAAGTCGACGGCAGACGTGAAACTCTTGGGCTTGCAAAAGGCAGTCAGGAACTTTGCATGTTGGTGCCAGCTTTCCAGTTCTTCTTGCCAGCTTTGTGTGTGTGTGTGTGTGCTCAGCTGCTAGTGTCTTTCTGAACAGACATCTTGCACCCATTTGGTAAAAGCACCATCTGTAACACATTCTGAGAGGATAATTGTATCTGGTGTGTAACATATGGGATGTTAAAAACCAAGTTTTTTTAAAACACACACACACATTCTGAGTATTGCTTCACTCATATGTTTTCTATAATGTTTATGGCAGCAGTAAAGGAGAAATCAAATCTGAGAGAGAGGGAATTTTGCATTGTATTCTGCCCCTTCCCTGTCCTAAATGTTTAACATATCTGTGTAGCCTTTACGTCTTCCTGTGTAAAACCAAGCTGTAGTTACCTTCAAGTATTCATTTCCTTACATTTTAAAAACGTTTGCCCTTTAAAATTTAATACAATTTTTGCTCAAAAGTGAAATATGTTGAGGATGGTTGGATGGGGGCTGGATGTAGGTGGAAGAGCCACCATGCGACAAAAGCTGAGAGTAACTCACAGTCCAAAAGCCAATGTAATGCAGGTTTTTATTGTTTGGTTTTTTTGTCCTGTCAGGAGCGACTTGAGAAACTGCAAGTCACTTCTGGTGTGAGATAATTGGCCATCTGCAAGGACGTTGCCCAGGGGACACCCAAATGATTTGATGTTTTTATCATCCTTGTGGGAGGCTTCTCTAATGTCCCCGCATTGGGAGCCAGAGCTGACAGAGGGAGCTCATCCGCCTCTCTCTGGATTCGAACCTGCGACCTGTCGGTCTTCAGTCCTGCCGGCACAGGGGTTTAACCCACTGTGCCACCGAGGGCTCCTAGTGTAATGTAGTGGTACAAATGTAGTGGTTTGACTGGAAATGAGCATTTGAATTACTGCTTGGCCATGAACATTCACTGGGAGATCTTGGGCAAGTCACATTCTCTCAGCCTGAGGAGAAGGCAAATCTTCCCAAGAAACTCCATGATGGGGTTGCCTTGGGGTCACCATAAGTCAGAAATGACTTGAAGGCACAACATCAACTAACAGCATAACCCTATGCATGTCTAGTAAGATGTTTGTCCAACTGAGTTAAATAATTTATTTTGACTATGAGTCTTTTTAATCCACTGATGTTACATGGGTGAAACTTAGAAGTGGAGTGGGCAGATCAAAAGATAACTTGGCAAAATAGCACTACCTAAAAGAGTCCTCCACTTGTGCAACTGTGGAGCAGAACAGACAATTCTGCATCGGTATGCTTGTCCGCAATGTCCTGCCTCATGTACAGAGGAAGAATTGTTTGAGGCTACAGACAACATGGTCGCTATTGCCCATTCTTGGTCAAAAGATACTTAGCTGCTTGTGCTCCTTCTATTTTGATCAGTTTTATACTAATTTATGCAATGCTTTAGATACAAAATAAATAAAACAAGATCAAACTAAAGAAACATCATGTCATCCAGAAACATGTTCACACATGTGTGTAAACACAACCTTTTGATTTGTTTTCCTTTGTGTTCAGTATGATTAGTGTTTCATCAATAACGTATATATTGAATGGTGAACTTTGATGATTATTTTAACTTCCCTGTTAAGTGTCTCCGTCTAACTGAAAGGTCAACAGAAATAAAAAAGGAGGTGCATAGGAAGGAAGGACTATGTCTCCCTGCAGCCTTCTAATTATATAGATTTGTCTATTCAGTCATGGGCATTGTTGCCGCATGTCGTCTCCTTGGATTCTTGATATGGATTCTCACTAGACACAGTATTCTATCTATCTGTCTATGTATCTATCTGTCTATCTCACCCACAGGTTTTACAACTTTTACTCTTCGCATCTGGCCTAGCTCGCCCTTATTTAATTCTTTCATAATTTCATAATGTGTTTTATTATATTATTGTCGCTATTTTATCATATTATTTGTTATTGTTAAGTATTTTTATTTGATGTTATCATCTGTTTTGTATGCATTTTATTTTAACTTATTGTAATTCTTTGGACTTGGCCTCATGTTAGCCGCCCCGAGTCCCTTCAGGGAGATGGTGGTGGGGTATAAATAAAATTATTATTATTATTATTATTATTATTATTATTATTATTATTATTATTATTATTATCATCTCAGTATGTCACAGCAAACGAGATATATATGCTGGATTTCGTATCACAAAATCACAAATCGAACACTTCCCAAGTGTCTGGGACTGCTAGGACTGTGTGATGTATTTTCAAATGATGCACACAGATTCAAGGTGGCCTTTTGCAGTTGTCAAATCATGATTTTGTCAATGTTTATTGTTTCCAAATGCCGACTGAGGTCTTTTGGCATCGTACTATTATTATTATTATTGACACAAAAGCACAGTATGTCACAGCAAATGAGATCTATATGCTGGATTTCATATCACAAAATCACAAGTCGAACACTTCCCAAGCGTCTAGGACTGTGTGATGTATTTTCGAATGATGTGCACAGATCCAAGTATGCAGTTGACAGATCTTGATCTTGTCAGTGTTTATTGTTTCCAAATGATGGCTGAGATCTTTTGGCACGGCACCCAGTGCACCAATGACCTCTGGGACCACCTGTACTGGTTTATGCCAGACCCTTTGTAGTTCGATTTTGAGATCTTGATAGCGGCTGAGTTTTTCCTGTTGTTTTTCCTCAATGCGGCTGTCACCTGGTATGGCGACATCAATAATCCAGACTTTTTTCTTTTCCACAATTGTGATGTCTGGTATATTGTGTTCCAAAACTTTGTCAGTCTGGATTCGAAAGTTGCTATTATTATTATTATTATTATTATTATTATTATTATTATTATTATTATTATTTGACAGTACAAACACCTGCACTTGATGAAGAACCCATTGGCGCAACATACAAATGGACAGAATTATGATTATAGGAAGGAAATGTCATCTGAAACACTTATTTATTAGCCTGGTTTACATATTCACAGATTCATAGGAAGAGCTAGCATGATTGGTAACCATCCCTCCTTGAGACACTGGTAGGGAATTAAGTGGTCTAGATTTATTATTTATTTATTTACTTTATTTATATACCACTTTTCTCAGCCCTCAGGAGACTCAAAGCGGTGAACAACATCGATACAAAACATCACGAGACAAATATAGGGCAATTAAAAACAATTGTAACATTAAAAACAATTGTAGATGGGCCAATGGTTTGATTCTTTTCATGGATTGATATGTTCAGTGTATGAACTGTCTCTCTTGAAAGGTATTATGTATCAGGCATTTTGAAACCTGTGATAACTTTGTTGGCTCTTTCATACACACAAACTATCAAATAACCTGGGTTTCTATGAAAGAAGCCAGGATACAAATAAAATAACAGTAAGTTTTAGCATCCTTCTCAGGTACATATTCCTTCCTACCTTCTACCATAGCCTCACAGTCTCATCTTTGTTCCAATTTGCTGAAAGACTTTGTTCATACTCATACAGAATAACATTAATCAGTTTCTCATTTTAATAACAAAGGTGGTCATAAATCTAGTAGAGCCAGTGTACATTGCACATTTTTGTTGAAATCGAATAAGAGAAAAATGGCCTTGAATAGCTAATGTTGTTGATTCAAGAGTAATTCTTGTGGAATATCAGTGGGTGATCCAAACTTTTTTGAAAGCACGATTCATTGATTCTGGATAAGAAAGTACATGGTGCAAAGCAAGACGACCATTCCACTTGGCTGCTTCTACTGGCAGCATGCATCCAAAGATATTCCGTAGCCCATGTTTCAAACCCCTCGCTTGGTAATGCTCGAAGGAACTTGGGAAATTTAATGTGCATTGGCTCCTTCTTATGTAAACTGCAGTTCCCCAAGGCCCTATATTATTCAGGCTTGTGTTCCACTACTATATATTTGCAATGTGCTAGACCATAAAAGTTTGGCTGTCCTATGCTTTGTGCCGTAGTAGGCAACTCTGTGGTGGTGAGCATTTCTGATCCTGATTCAGAATGATCAACATTGGGACAAATCAGTCAACTTGTGGCTTGGCTGTGCAAGCTTGGCAGTTTTCCTAGAGGAAGCTTTTGCAACTGAAGGTTGCCTGTGAAAGATTAATGAAAACTGGATATTTTTAATACACACACACACACACATTTTCCTGAAGGTGAGATGTCTTGGAAGTGCTTGTTAGAATCGGTAACATGTCAAAGTAATTTTTTTTAGAAGCCATTCATTGGAAATTGGCATTGAATCTCATTGGTGAAAGTATATCAATTGAGTGAGCATGGTCTAGCTGTAATCTATTTCAGATGGTCATGGGAAACTTAGAATGGCTGATAGTCTCATTGTCTGTAGCCCTCAAGAGGCTTTCAAATTGATCTTTGGTATTGTGGTAGAACAACTAAAGCTGCAGTGTTACATTCAAGAGAGAACTTGCTCATGAAACAAAAGCTTCAAAGTTGCAATTACCTATATTTTTTATATTTCAATTTCTCACATGTATAATAATCTAGCAAGGTTAATTAAACTGTTGCTATTGCTTAATAAGATGTGATATGCAAACCTTTATGAATGAAAGAGGACTGAAGAGTAGTATTATCTAAGACCTTCCATATGTGCATATTCTTCAAGAACAGTGCAACATCAAGTAGCACGTTTCTCAAAAAGAGCAAATACTGCAGATGGAACACAATACAAAAGAAGACTTAGGTCTGCTTAAACCCAATGAAATAAATAATTCCGCTGCCTATATAACAATAATAATAATAATAATAATAATAATAATAATAATAATAATATATTATTACTATTGTGGTGAAGTGTAAATTTTAATCTACTGTTATGTATAGTTATAGATAAGCATTTGAAAGGGTAAGTATTTAAAGTTGCTATGGAAATAGGGGCAGAGCCAACTGCCACTTGTAAGGGCAGCCATTTTAAAACAATCAATCTGCAGTCTGTGAACTGCAGGAGTGGCTTTTTCTGTAGTAGAGAGAATCAGGGAAGCAGTCTGCAGTCAGTGAACTGCAGGGAGGCTGGTTCTGTGGTGTGTTGAGAACCAGTAAGTCAGTCTGTAGCCTGTGAACTGCAGGAGTGGCTGGTTCTGTAGTAGTGAGAACCAGGAAGGTAATCTGTAGTCTAAAAACTACAGGGTAAGGCTGATTCTACTGTAGTAAGAATCAGGAAGGTTTTGGCTTTTAGCCTAGGTAGTTTAGATAGGTCGAGTTGACTTATCTATATTAGTATTTAGTGTATGAGAAGAAAGGGTGAGAGAAACCCAGTGGGAATCTTTAATACAACAGAAATATCACAAAGAAAGGATAAGCTTGTATCTAAATAATCTATTAAAGAAAGAAACGCAGTTTGAGGAAAAATAAGTTTGAAACCTGTTTAATAGAAGGAAGAGTCCTTTCCAGAGTTGTTTTAAAGAATGTTAGAAATGTAACTTCTGAAGATATGTGCCTCTAAGAACAAGAAACATTGAAACCATCAAGCTTCTGCTACTTTTCAATAAACTTGTTACAGTTTTATAAAGCCCGGTCTCTGTTACAAATCCTTTCCAAGTTAAGTCATGCTACATCTTGAAGAAAGACCAATATTATTAGCTATTAGCGACGTTATCAATTTAATAAACTCTTACAAAGTGGTGGCATCTTTACAAAATCATTACAAATTGGTGGCTTTTTTATAAATTGGTGGCCATTGTTACAATAATAAAAAGAAAAAAGGTTGGATTATTGATGTTGCCATACCAGGTGATGGTCGCATTGAGGAAAAACAACAGGAAAAACTCAGCCGTTATCAGGACCTCAAAATTGAACTACAAAGGCCCTGGCATAAATCAGTACAAGTGGTCCCAGTGGTCATTGGCACACAGAGTGCCATACCAAAAGATCTCAGCCGGCATTTGGAAATAATAAACATTGACAAAATCATGATCTGTCAACTGCGAAAGGCCACCTTACTTCGATCTGCATGCATCATTTGAAAATATATCACACAGTCCTAGACACTTGGGAAGTCCGACTTGTGATTTTGTGATACGAAATCCAGCATATATATCTCTTTTGCTGTGACATACTGTGTTTTTGTGTCAGTAAAATGATAACACTTTATTTATACCCCACCCCATCTACCAAAAGGGACTTGGAGTGGACATGGTCCTTTGCTGGAATGTATCCAGTGGTTTTCAATGCAGTTTATTCAGCTGATTTGTCAAATAAGAAATAAAGTGTGTAAATCAGTCCCAAGAAGGAAGCTGTAAAATCTTTTCCCTTGTCCTTTGAGACCATCTTCTCTAGCAACTTTTCACATGGTGTCTATCTCTGGTAAAATAAACACATGAACAAGAAGAGTTTCCCAAAGGCTAAGACTTCCCTTTCTTTTCCTTGCTTGCTACAAAGCCAGTTTCCTCTGTAGAAGAAAGATCTTAAGGTTCTTTCTGTTGCCTCCTGCTCCAAAATATTACTATTGTGTCAAGAACAATTATTCCTTTGTTTTATGCCAGAAGTACAGGAGCCCTTGTATCTCAGCTTACAATTGTGGGATCATCACACACACTTGTATTCCAAAGTTTCTTTTTTTCTTGAATGTTGCTTGCAACAGCAAATTCAGTCAGCTGACCCTATCTAAAAAGAAAGAGAAACAGTGAGCAAAATTGTGTCTTAGAGCATAGAAGCATTTTGTTCTTCCCACAATCATTTGCCAATTTTTTGATGTTTGCGCCTTCTTTCAGTGCCTTACCTTGTACAACGGACAATGTGAATTGTATGCTTACTGGGTTTAAATGATTTATTACTCACAATGAAGACTCATGGGAGGAATGAAAATACAGACCTTTAAGGCTCTGACAAGGCTAAAAAGAAACATCTGTTGGCTTTATTTGTTTTTAATATCTTTGAAATAACTTCATGTCACTATACTTTTCATAATAAAAAAAGAGCCCATGGTCTGATCTGTACATAGTAGGCATGTGCGATCCATAAAAGAATGGTTCTAAACTCCTTCCAAAAGTAGGGGACACTGGCGCTTTGTTTCTAAAGTCTTTCCGAATTTTTGGTAGTGAAAATTTCGGAATTCGAACAAAACTTACGAATCTTCGTAAATACTTTGTTAATGGTGGTCACAATTGCGCAATAAGGAAAACATCACTATAATTGCGGGCTTCTCTGGTGGAACTGGAGGGAGGGGATGACAAAAATAATCTCAGATTGCTGTTTTTCATGTTATTGCACACCATAGTTGTGATAGTGCAGTTCAGAATCCTGGATTTATTAAATGTCATTCTGCTTACTATATCATTCAGTCTCAGCCACGGCATATCATTCTCTATTGAGAAGCATATTTCTAAATGTTCAATTGAAAATTTCTGTTTAGTCATTTTTATTTGCCACCATTTCAAAATAACAATAAAATAGAGGGAACAATCAGGTTGAAAGGAAAGTGGGAAATTGAGAGGGTGGTATATGGATAGGTATGTAGGTGGATTGGGTGGGTAGAAGGATATGGGAGGGGACGGATAGGGCAGAACAAGGGGGGAGGGGATGGGGGGCTTCCAGTTCATTCCACAGATATATTGTCAAGAGAGATATTGACAAGCTGGAATGTGTCCAGAGGAGGGCGACTAAAATAATCAAGGGTCTGGAGAACAAGCCCTATGAGGAGCGGCTTAAGGAGCTGGGCATGTTTAGCCTGAAGAAGAAAAGGCTGAGAGGAGATATGATAGCCATGTATAAATATGTGAGAGGAAGTCACAGGGAGGAGGGAGCAAGCTTGTTTTCTGCTTCCCTGGAGACTAGGACGCGGAACAATGGCTTCAAACTACAAGAGAGGAGATTCCATCTGAACATTAGGAAGAACTTCCTGACTGTGAGAGCCGTTCAGCAGTGGAACTCTCTGCCCCAGAGTGTGGTGGAGGCTCCTTCTTTGGAAGCTTTTAAACAGAGGCTGATGGCCATCTGTCAGGGGTGATTTGAATGCAATATTCCTGCTTCTTGGCAGGGGGTTGGACTGGATGGCCCATGAGGTCTCTTCCAACTCTTTGATTCTATGATTCTATGATTAAGTTTCATTTTTACCTGCAGATATATTCTAAGTGGAATCCAATTGGTTTGGTTCCCTTTATTCTGATATTTTTAGTAAATGTGTCAGTTTGTCCATATTCATGTATTCTACTGTCCTGGATAGCCAATCTTTAATTAAGGGAGGGTCCTTTTCTTTCCATTTCTGAGCTACTGTTATTCTTGCTGCTGCCGACAGATAGAACAGGATCTTCTTCGTTTCCCCCATCTCGAAATCTGTTATGTCCAGCAAATAATATTCCGGTTTCACGTCCTATTTTACCCTGATAATATTTTGGGTATGCTTATGAATTAACGTCCAGTACTTCTTGATTATTTTACATCACCACTTGTACTAAATGACCTCAGTAGCACTTTATTTATGGTTCGTGCCATTAAAGACTTCCTCATCCCCGGACCCCCCCTTCCAATGTTTTACATTGTCTTATCTCCCAGTGTTTAATTTTTTAAAATAATTTTATCCTGAATTTGGCCCTTCCCAGCGAAATCTTTTGTGTTTTAATGTCTGATTTTATATTGTTGTGTTGCTATTATATTGTTTTGCATTTATGTATTTTATTTTTTGGCTTTATTATGTTCTCGTATTATATTTTGTAATGTACTGATGGGCATGGCCTCATGTAAGCCGCACCGAGTCCCCTTGGGGGAGATGGAGCGGGTATAAATAAATTATTATTATTATTTTATTATTATTATTATATTAACCTGAATAAGTGAAAATAAGTTCCTAGTTCACTCCCGCATTTCCAACATTGGTTGTTATAGTTGTTATAGAATTTTGATAGTTGATAGTAAAACATTTTATACCAATTTTCTATTATATTGGTGGTTCTTGTATATTTAAGTTTTCTGCAAGGCTAGAAATTTGGGGATTATTACAGGAGATGGGTAGAAATCCTATTGAAAGATATTTCCTGGATTTTGCCCATCCCACATACATTCCTTCTGTGCACCTTCTTATGCGATCATTATACATCTCATGCATTGTAAATGTGGTCTTAATACTGTAGCACTATAATTTCTCAGTAAAAATAAATAATTGTGACTTTTACTCCCCTTTAAATCTACGTATAAAATGAAAAATAACAACAAAAGAGCAATTAATATTGACTTCCTGTCTATCTCAATAGAGACATTAGATTTAATTATATAGTTAACTTTTACTATTATAGCAAAATGAGTTTCAATTTCTATTTTATAGTCCTCTTGTGCATTTTTTTATGATGAGTAACCATTCTTTGTCTCTCTAGCTATCACGGTCTTTTGAAATAAGGGACATCTGCCTACCTTTCTGCTTAAGAGGTTTAAATCATGCTAAATGTGTCTAGCTTCAGCAGAAGATTGCAATATGTTGTTCCTTCTGCTTAAGACATTTCTGACCTCTGCCTTAGCGGGCATCTACACTGTACAATTGATGTGGTCTAACGCCAGTTTTTACTCTTTCCCTGCCAAAGAGTGCTAGTGTGTCACTAGACTGCAGCACCCAGGTTTCCATAGCATTGAGCCATGGCAATGAAAGTGATGTCAAACTGCATTAATTCTACAGTTTATATGTGTTAGAAATAATCTTGCCTTAAAATAATTAAGATGAAGTGTTTAGCCGATTTCATGACTTTTGGATTTTTCCACTGTAAGAAGAAAAAATGACTTTGGTAGTTCTCACAACATGCACCTATATTTTTAAGAAAGTCCTAAGAAGTAATGAATTTTGACCAAGTCCTTGATACTCAGAGCTGCACACACGTAAAACGCTGATGTATATCAGATGAGACATAAAGGTCAGTATTTATTTGTTTGTTTTAGTATGAACAATCTATATATATATAAATGCTCTGTGCATAATGAGTAGCTTAAAAACAAAAGAACCAATGAACGAAATCACACCAAATTTGGCAACAAAATGTCTCACAAGGAGTGAACATCACTCAAAATTATGATTTTGTCATTTGGGAGTTGTAGTTGCTGGGATTTATAGTTCACCTACAATCACAGAGCATTCTGAACCCCACCCACGATGGAATTGAACCAAACTTGGCACACAGAACTCCCATGACCAACAGAAAATACTGGAAAGGGGTTTGATGGGCATTGGCCATTTTTAGGGTTGTAGTTCACCTACATCCAGAGACTGTGGACTCAAACAATGATGGATCTGGACCAAACTTGGCACAAATACTCAATATGCCCAAATGTGAACACAGATGGAGTTTGGGGAAAATAGACCTTGACATTGGAGTTGTAGTCACTGGGATTCACAGTTCGCCTACAATCAAAGAGCATTCAGAACCCCACAAACGACAGAATTGGGGCAAACTTCCCACACAGAAGCCCCATGACCAACAGAAAATACTTAATGCCATCCAATCCAACTCCCTTCATCAGGGCAAGAAAACGTAATCAAAGTCCTCCTGACGAAGAGCCATCCAGCCATAGATAGATAGATAGATAGATAGATAGATAGATAGATAGATAGATAGATAGATAGATAGATAGATAGATAGATAGATAGATAGATAGATTCACACACACAGAGATATAGTATCATAGATTTGAAAGGGACCCTTAAAGAAGGACAATGATATGTTGCATGTTCCAGAGTGGGCAAACCAGACAATCTCCACATCAACACTGACAAAGAAACAGCAAGAAACACTGTTTACCCACAAGCATAAAGACATTACATATATTGGAATCCAACACTTTCTCATTACTTTATTTTCCAGATCACCAGACTGGGCCACAGCAACGCGTGGCAGGGGACAGCTAGTATGCCATAAAAACAAGAAATTCTAAACACCAATGCACTGGTTAATACAAGGGTCCTGAGACTAAGGCCCATGGGCTGCATGAAGCCCCCCAAGGTCATTTCCCCAACTACTGCTCTAATCTTTAGACATAGGGTTGCCCTCAGTCTGAAATAACTTGAAGGCACAGAACAATAACAATCCTAATTAACTTAACTATCTCATCAGCCAAAAGCAGGCCCACACTTTTCACCAAGCAAAAGTCAGTAGCAAGTTACAAGGAAAAGTCAGAATCAAGGGAAAGGATAACATTTGTTTTACTATTGGTTATAACCTGACTTGGAAGTGTTAAATAGTAACTCAAATACAGCACTGAGATGTAAATGTTGGAGCATTGGCAATGGTTCTCAACCTGTGAGTCCCCAGGTGTTTTGGCTTACAACTCAGAAATCCCAGCCAGTTTACCAGCTGTTAGGATTTCTGAGAGTTGAAGGCCAAAACATCTGGGGACCCACAGATTGAGAAGCAGTGGCTTAAAAATGGAAGTTCCAAGTTTATTTCTGCACTGAGCCATGAATTTCCAAGCAAAGTGGGCACCATGATTCTTTCCCAGCTTTATCCACCTCACAGGATTGTTGCAAAAATAAAATAGGGATGGACATGTGTACCACGTTGAGTTCACTGCTGGAACATCAAGACATCATATAGTGGATCTCTCTCTCTCTCTCTCTCTCTCTCTCTCTTAACATAACATAATCCTGGGAGAAGAACACTTATAAGAAGAACCCTGGATTTGCTCCACTTGTGGAGAAAGTCATGATGATCAATTTTAGAAATAGCAGCATACGATTGGCACACAGTTTCCAATTTCTGGTAACTATTCTGTATGGCTCACCATAGTGTAGTAAGTCCACATGCAGAACTATGATAGACTGAGCCATATATCACACACACACCCCCGCCCGCCCACCTTAATTTACTGAATAGTCTCTGAAGCCCTTCACATGGTCTCTCATTCTTCGTGGGAAGTTGGAAGGATCTCAAAAATATCTGGCTACATCCCCATAGCCAGATGTGAAGTGATTACAGCAACACCCTTTGGAGGACCTTGGCTGATATCAGTAGTGATGTCATCATTTCCCCCTGGCTATAGGGACATAGCCAGGCATATCTGTAATCCTGCTTGTTTCCCATGTGGTGGCCTTCAGAAGTTGTTCAGTCAGTTAGAAGGAAAGATTTTGGAGGCTACAAGAAGAGAAAAAGAATAATAATTCACAGTGACCAAGAAAGAAAATACACATGCATAAGGAACATTTCCATGGTCATACTACTTCATGATGACTATTTTTACACAGAAAGGCATATGATATGGTACATTTGTTTGTATACAGTCTGGCATTTAACATAGTACATGATATAAGAGCTTCCAAACTATAAAATGGTTTGTAAAAAGCATGACTCTTTTCATGAAGGGCCCATATAGACAGGCCCAAAATGTGAGACCTGTCTTGGTTTCACAGGCAGGGTCCAAACGAATTAATGAGGAGTAAACCAAGGTTTTCTTGGTTTATTCCATATTCATTAAATACCTTATTAGATCTAGGTCTTACTGAAGGCCCAGGTCTGATGAGGTATTGAGCTATCTTGCTTCTTCTGGCTTTGAAAAGCCCGGAGGAGTGGGATGGTGTCCACACCCTCCCCCAAACCCCAAATTTAGCCCCTAAAACTTACTGAAAAGGGTCCCTGGCCACCATGAAGCCTCTCCTTGCATCATCCCGAGGGGAGAAAATGACACGTGAAGAGACCAGAGGCAGGGGCATGGAGGGATTTTATGCCTCACCCCTCCTATCTCCTCAGGCGTCATTTCCTCCCCTCACAAAGATGCAAGGAGAGACTCTATGGCAGCCAGGGACCTTTTTCTAGGGGGTAAATCAGGGGCTTCAGGGTGGTTTCATGCTATCCTGATTTCAATCGAGATAACATGTAGCCACCCCAGGAGGGAAATCCCAGGGTTGTGAGAAAGGCTGGGGACTAGAATCCGCACTGAAGCGGGTTGCTTTAACCCCTTTCGGCACAGCTTTTAGGTATGTCTGGAAGGTCCCCAAGTTCTCAAATTCTACCTAGTTTTTGATCTAATTCCTATAGATGAGTACCGTTTGATTTAACCATAAATCTATATAATAAAAATGTGATGTTCATTTGTGGGATTAACATAACTCAAAAACCACTGGACAAATTGACACGAAATTTGGACACAATACACCTATCCGGCCAATTAAAAATAAATTAAAAAATCAGGCCAATGAGTGACCATCACACATAAGAACACTAAAAAACACAGTGAAGGGGACTTTAAAAGCCAAAAAAAGCAAAAAGATGCTACAGCACATGCGTAAAATGACTCCCCCTGGCAAAAAAAAAACCCACACACAATGGCATATCCACACTCTCTTCCAGACTACAGCTCCCAGCATCCCCTAGACCAGGCCCTTTAGAGAGGAGGATGATCCAAATGCACTGCTTCCAAGATGCAAGCTTTCTTCTCCTTGGATTTCTTTGAGAGCATCCCAATCCCTGCATCTTTCCAATTTCCTATTCCTGGACTGGAACTCCCAGCAATCTTCCAGATAGATAGATTAGATAGATAGATAGATAGATAGAGAGAGAGAGAGAGAGAGAGAGATAAGTAGACAAACAGGACTGCTGGAATTGCAGTCCAAGAATAGGTAGAGTAAGGAAGAAGAACAGGTAGAGAGGGGAGAAAGAGGAAGGGAAAGAAAAGGGGGGAAGGAAGGAAGGAGGAAGAGAAGGAAGGAAGGAAGGAAGGAAGGAAGGAAGGAAGGAAGGAAGGAAGGAGAAAGGAGAGGGGGGGGAGGAAGCAAGGAGAAAGAAAGAAGGAGAGAAAGAGGGAGAGAAGGTTGGCCAATGGCCACAGCAACGCGTGGCGGGTACAGCTAGCCTTTCACAAAGATAGAAATGTGTGAATTCATGTAACTTATGACTAAAGAGAATATGTTGATTTTACAGAAAAATACATGGCTAGGATAACAACGATCAGTTCCATTTGGTATTTGGGTAGAATGTAGCTAATAAATAGAGTTATGCCTGAGCTGTGACTATCCATTATTGTTATTTTGCTAACCTTACAACACTAATGTAGGATCTTCCTCTGCAAACAACTTGAATATGTGAAAAAATGCATGTTGTTGTCGCTGTGGACTGCATGAGGATAAAGCAAATCCATAGCTATGCCACTGGAGTAGTAGTTTTTTTCTTCCCTGAGGAGAATAGCTGCAGTTTATCCTTGTCAAAGACTGGGGCAAATACATCTTTATTTATTGCATACATGCTTTGCAATTGGCTCACCAATGAACATGTCAGCATTCTTTCCACATTCCTTGGTAGAAAGGAACATTCTGGTATGAACAGCAGGATGTAAAATCACGTATGAGAGAAATTAATGATGAGTGTTCAGTTACTATGCAAATAAGATGTCAAAACCTAAGTTATAATTACTAGCAATGCAGCATTTGAGACACTCAAGCACTGATTGGACATTGGTTAAAGTTCACAATCACAGTTGCAATTCCCTATTCATAATTGATTGATATTGATAGTCATTATCTTTATGTATTCACCAATGAAAAAGATTGTTAAAGCCCTCCAATTCTGCCTTACTGGATAGCAGCCACTGTAAGTGACCAGGAGATTTGTTTTCCTGTCGATTGGCATGCAGCAGACACCAACTTCTATCAGCTTTCTCCAGTGCAAGAAGAAATCCTGCTTCTGACTGCCATAACGGAGGGAAATGATAACAACAGTCTGATCCAGGGAAAAGCAGATTAAAATACAGCAACATAACACAGTTAAAAACATGACCATGAATAAAAATGCATAAATAGTTAAAAGAGCACTGCAGCGTCCCATGAAGAACCTCACTGTTTACCTCTAGTTAAGCCCCTTTTAGTTAGAGGGATTGATAGTTTATGTACAGTTTCTGCAGGTTGGTCTAGACAGTCTCTTTGCATTTGAAGCCTCCATCGCCCTGCCACTTTGAGAATCCTCTCAGGGGCAGAGTCTCGGGCAAGGCACTTCTGGTTCTTGTAAGACTCAGCCTTTTTGTGACTGGAAAGTAGAGAGAGAGGAAAGCCGGAAGGTCTACAAACTAGCACGTCCAGCCGGAGCTGTATTCAAGTCCAGATGGAATTAAATTTTGAGACCATCTTAGAAACAGCTGAACACCATACAAGAAAGAGACAAGAAGAAGAAATAAAGATTCAAGAGCCTCAGTTCAGCCAGAACTGTGTCTATCAAAGACTTTACATCTCCTCATAAAGGACTTTGTAGTGAGACTCAGGAGGAGAGAAAGTCTAAAATTCTTGTCAGTTAATAAATTCTTGTTTGATTCAACTATATAGTCTCTGATTGGTTACCAGTGCAGCCAGTTCACCTTCCAAGTAGTTAAGATAGCACAGGGGGCAGAACAAGCACACACACAATTCATAATTTAAATATTCATAATTTTAAAATCTCTGGATAGTTCTGTTGGAAAAGATTAGTCTTAAATGCTCTGTTAAATGCAGACAGTGTATCCAAGTATTGAATCTCTTCCAGGGGTCATTCCACAATTTGGAAGCAGCTAAAGAAAAAGTCATCTGGATAATAATTGCTGACCTAGTACTGGCTAACTGAAGTAAATATCCCCAGGAAGATCTGAGTGCTCAATGCAGTTTATATGGGAGAAAGGGGATTCATAAGCAAATTGGACCCAAAACATGCATGGCCTTAAAAGTGACAGCCAACATTTTCTTACCTTGCCCAGAAACAAGTTGGCAACGAGTGGAGTGATTTTAATATAGATGAAATATGATCACTCCTAGATGCTCCAGTAACCAATCTGGCTGCCATGTTATACTAACTGAAGCTTTCAAACGTGTAGACCAATGTCCAGCACATTGCTAAAGTTCAGCCTTGAACACATGTACTGTCATCTTGAGTTCCTCTAGCTCTAGGAAGATGAGCAACTGGCATCTTGGCCAGCTCCTGGTTGTCATATCTATGTGTCTGGGCTGTCACTTGGAGCAACAGATCTAGAAGCAGTCCTAAGTTGCAAACACTCGGGGTGTCACCCCATCCAGAACTGATTGACAACTTTCAACCCCGGATTAGAACCCTTAACAGTAATCAATGCTTTCTTGTCTAGATTCAATTTCAATTTGCTTTTTCTCACCTAGCCCAGAACTTCCTCCTGGTACACATTAAGAAAAGGTACGCTATCTTTATCAGATGCTGTTTTTGAAAGGATGGAAAATTATATGTGAGTGTCATTGACATGTTGGTAGTCATTCATACCGCTGGATAATATCTCCCAGTGGTTTCTTACATTTTTTAAAAAACATGTTACTTACATACTACACACTTAGCTTCAAAATTAAAATAGTTACATAGATAAGTAGCTGATCTAGTATACTAGCTTTTGCATTTAAAGTATCTGCCTTTTGACTTCTAAATGCCACTTCTTTCTAAAGCAGTGAAGTTTTGCAACGAGCTGATTTTAAGGCAGTTGCCAGCAATCCCACAGGCACTATATCAGTTTGCCAAGTGAATACCAAAAGAATGGCTGAGTTTGAATGATATTCAGTATTTCACTATTGGTGAAAGCCAGATGCAGAAATTTAAGCTGAAGTGAAATATGGAAACAACATTCAAGATCTTTTTTCAGTTTTTTATTAATCTGATACCGGTTCAGTAGCCAAAAGCATTGAGAACTGCACCCACTAAGAAAGTGAAACATTTAATGCTAGTTTCAGGATGTATTTAGCAGGGTGTATTTAGGGCAATAGGAAACATTTTGTGCATAATTGGGCTCTGTAATAGCAAGACATGCAAAACTTCATAAACTAAAAAATGGATGCACATGAGACTTTTTATACTCACATGGTAGATACCACTTTTAACATTTTCATGATGTATTCACATTTGTAAAGATTTAAACTTTGACTCCAATTAAATTCAGTGGCAGGTAGCTGCTCCAGATTTTAGTCTGAATGTTAAAGGAACTATCCAATATGTTGATAGATTTAGTACTTTGAATAACACCTTTAAAATTTGGACTATAATCTAATGCAGGTTGCCCTTCTTGTTGTTTTGCACACCACTGGTGTTATGAATTACGTTTCAAGAACGTTAAAACATAGGTTCTTTTTATTACAATTTCCAGTGTGAGAGGGTACATCCATTTACAGAAAAACATTTAGACATAGAGACATACATATTCTATGCAACTACATTGGATTTACAATTACATGGCTAACAAACAAAGGGGAATTACATTTTCACTCAACATTTGTTGTGCAGCAGCTGATTTTACCCAGTGCCCAAAGTCCAAATGTAATAGACTCACAGACAAGAGTAAAAATGAACAGAAAAATCTTTACTCTTTAATCAGCAGAGATGAAACATAATGTTGCATACAAAAATCAAACAATGCAAGAACTTACAGTCTTTGTAAGTAACACAAAATAAGGCATCTTCATCTTACATCAAATGAGAGAGCAAAAATAAACCTTGAGTAAATAGCTATTCCACCATAGCCACCTTCAGAGTAGCTTCTCCACGCTGCTCCCCAGAGCAAAGCCTTTGAGCATAGATCTCCTCAGAGAAAAAGCTCTCCAGAAGCTCTCCTCCACACACACACACACACACCACAGAAAAACCCATACAGATATACACCATTGGGTGTGGTCCAAGCTTGCTGGTTGACCTACATTACCAGCTGTACATAATAATTAACACCACAAGGTTTTTCTTCAACACAGATACACTTGGTCCTGCTATGACTTACCGCAACAGCATTCACACCACATGAACATGCATTCATCCTCAGGCATTCAAATATTGCCATATCATCTTCTCCCTCCTTGGAGAAGCACCTGTTAGGTCAGACCTTGCTTTCCTGCAGCCTGCCAACGCATAGTTCCATAACGCCATAACTTCAAAATGCCAAAATTCCAAAACTTCTTCCCTAAGAAAAATGCCAAGGACCAGGTCTCTGTTTTCCATACAGCAGAACCTGACTCCCTGCACAAAATCCAAAACTCCAAAAGTGCACTTCTTCCTCTTCCCTTGAGAAAGAAGGCCAAAGTGACCGTACTGCTCCTGTGCAAATCTGCTACTCTCCATAGTACACTATCTCTCTCCTTCCCATGGAGCAGAGCATAGTGAGTGGAACAGACTCCTCAGGTCTGCATTATTAGACTGAGTCTTTTATAGGAATATTCTGCTAATGTAGTCCCACAGTTATAAATGAATTAGAGACATCTTCCAGCCTGGCTCCATCTCAATTTCCTGTCCAGATGTTGATTCTTCTTGATTGGTGTTGATCTTATGTTGACTTCCTTCTTAACATTGTAAACATTTATCTTATRACTGTCCAGTTCTTATCAAAGTTTACTTTTCAATTCTTATTAGCAACTTTTAATTACAGTCCAGCAAGCAGGTAGTTAGTCATTGCAGGCCTTAATATTATACGGGTGTTCCCAAAATTATTAGCTCCATCCATACATTCATCTTCCATTCTTCCATTCATTCCCACACATCATATTAAATTCACATTTATCAAATCTGCACATTGAATTTCTTATTACTCTGGCTGCTACTGACTAAAAACCACAAGTGCCGTGTGTATTACCATATTAACTTTTTCTCCCTCTTGCACATTTTTCTATTCATGATAAATCTTCAGCAGAATAAACAGGATGCGTGGGTGTAGCAATTTGGGATATGAGGTGGCATTGTAATGGGCGGTCAATGCTGTGATGTCTTCATATCTGCTTTCCTGCAAACTGCAAATTCAGAACAGATGAATTAACGTTTTGGTGTCATTTGTCAGAGCGATCAAATGACAAGCTGCTTTTAGAATGGAAAATGTTCCATGACAACAAATTATCCCAAAATGATCCAAAACAAAGCCTAGATTGAGGTAAGCACTTTCAGCATGTTATATGACTGGCAGGAAAAGTCTTTCATTTTTATTTAAACCACTATTGTTCTCTGTTATTGGCAGGCCTCTTCCCGTTCTGTTTGAGATGGCAAATTACCAAATGTGACTACACACACGTATACATACAGAGAATGGAGTAGTCTTCCCAAAGTTCACACTAAACATGGTTGGAAATCTCTCCCTTCTAAGAGTGTGAAATGCAATTTGGAGAAGATATAACACAGCATAAGGCTTTTTTCCATCCATGTTTTCCTTTTATTATGTGGACTCCACACACACCAAATGCACATACATATGCTGGTTTGCATCTGTAGATAACAAATAATTGGTGTCTGCAGTCACTCCACACTTAATGAATAACGGATGGGACTTTATATGTTTGGCCAGGTTTGATATGTTTAAATATTTTACCAGTAACTTTGGTTGAACAGAAGAAAATGTTTTAAGAACTATTTGTGACATACAGATACTGCTGGTTTCTGCAAGTTCCAGAGACCTTGGCTGAGAGACTGACTAGAGGTGTTCCCAAGTGTCTGGTGGATATTGTGAACTGAAAGCAACAAATTTTTGAGTTTCCCTCTGTCCTTGAGGATGAAGGGATGCTGACCAGATGAACAAGGATGCCATGGAAAACCCAGGCCAAGATGTGGTAATCTCTCCATGATTATTTCATTGTGTTTCTCTAAATTCCATCTACATTCTCATCTCTTCGCAACTGAGCATTACAAGGAATGTCCTGATGGGAAGAGCTTCTTGACAGTGATTGGATCTCTTTCATTAGAGGTTTTGAAACAGAGGTTGGGTGGCCATCTGTCAGGCATGGTCTACTGGTGGATTTCAGTACTGAAAGTGTTGGATTAGGTGTACCATGGGATAGCTTCTAAGGGTGCTTCTGTACACTGCCCGATATCCCAGGATCTGATACTATGGCCCTTCCACACTGCCCTTTATCCCAGGATCTGATTCCAGATTATCTGCTTTAAACTGGAATATATGAGTCCCCACTTACAATAACTTAGGATAAACACATAATTTGGGATCAGATCCTGGAATAAAGGAGCAGTGTGTAAGGGCCTCTATGTTATCTGCTTATCCCAGATTATCTGGCAGTGGAGACTCATATAATCCTGTTCAAATCAGATAAACTGGAATCAGATCCTGGAATATAGGACAGTATAGAAGGGACCTTAGTCTACAATTCTAAAATGATGTGCTTCTTTGGTCATATTGTGCTGTAAGACCTTGTTTTTCCTTCATTCCCCTATTACAATCCCATCGTTTTTGCAGGCACATTCAGCAGGTACAAGTGGAAGACCCTTCTTAGTGGTTGCTTCTAGCTTCGAACACTCTCTCAAAGGAGACTAGCGTAGCTTCGTCCTTGCTTGCCTAATTTCCTGTCCCAACAGGCTTTTAAGAGTTGGCCATAATGAACTTTGTAATTGTTTTGATTTGAAGTAATTTTAATTTTATGGATTGTTTAATGGCTCCTGGGGCAATAACTTCCGTTTACATTGCTTATTGTAGGTAGCCACACAGCTACAGTAGGATCAGCAAGAGTACAATTTATCTTATGTATAAGTCTAGAAATTTTAGTCAAAAAATCAACTCTCAAATGTAGACATCAGGTTTAGAAGCTCCTAAGCAGTGGAAAACACATTTCTCTCTCTCTGTAACAATTTCATTTTGCTTAGTATTCTCTAGAATTTTTCAAAGTGACACACAAGTGGTGTGCTAAAATGCTCACTACAGAGTTTTTAAAACCCACAAAAATACTAAAATGCACTCATTACATAGACTTTTGTTTAGAGATGCACTGGTTTGTTCAGTAGGAAAATACTCTGGATACTTGAAATACCGTATACTCTTGTCTCCATGATACTAAGATATGGACAAAAGCCTTCAACTTGAGAGTGAGTTTGGTGAGAACAAAGCCACTATTTAGCTCAGGGGCATTTGTTGTGCAAATATAAACTTAGAAACCTGATTAAAGGATTTCACATCTATAAGTGAAAGATACTTCAGATCTTATACCAGATTATACCAGATGCTTTGTAGGTTCCCCACCATCACCACCACGAGATTTTTGCAGTATATTAAATCATGGTGTTCTCCTCTTTTCTTATGCCACACATAGTTTGATAGACTGAGTTCAATGGTAATTACTCGTTAATTGAGGATGTGTTTCCCAGACAACCATTTCCCCCAGGCTTCCAGCATTAGTGAAATGAGGGCTTTTCTTTTTCTCCCTTTCCAGGAACTGATTACAGTACTTAAAAAGTCTAGCATGGGGATGTACTTTTTGGAAAGGACATTTCCGGAGAGTGGAATAGATATCCAACATTTCCACTTTCTATTTGAATATTCTGCAGACAAAAATATAATCTCTATATGCTTGGTCCAACATTTTGTGGACAATTAATTGATCTATTCAACAGAAAGTTAACTTTTTAGGTCCTACTCCAGGTTAGCAAAGTAGCTGACGCCTCTTTTGCTTTCAGTGCTATAAAATTATGTTGACTGAAACACCGATGGCCACATTAATGATGGTTGACAGCTTTATCTAACTCAGGGGTCCTCAAGCTTTTTAAACAGAGGGCCAGGTCACAGCCCATCAAACTGTTGGAGGGCCAGATTATAATTTGAAAAAAAACATGAATTAATTCTTATGCACACTGCACATATCTTATTTGTAGTGCAAAAAAAACACTTTAAAAGAATACAATAATTAAAATGAAGAACAATTTTAATAAATATAAACTTATTAGTATTTCAATGGGAAGTGTGGACCTTTTGGCTGATGAGATAGGGTTGTTGTTGTTGTGGGTTTTCAAGTAATTTCAGACATAGGTTGACCCTGAGCGAGGGCCGGGTAAATGATCTTGGAGGGCCGTATCTGGCCCCCGGGCCTTAGTTTGAGGACCCCTGATCTAACTGAATTATGATGAGTATGGACACCTACTAGACTTGTGCATGGATCTGTTTTAGCTGTTTTACTTGGGCCCAACTGGCTTTTTCAGCTCTACCAGATGGCCATAAAGGCAAAGGCCCAGCCATCACGTTTTTCCATCTTTAAAGGTACCACATGGTAGCCAATCATGGCTCGTCCTTCCCTATTCGACATCACTGTTGCGTTCTGACTTCAGTGTATTTTTTGGGTTGACTTCTTGCTTGATCTCTCTCTTGAATCTTTTTGAATTTTTATTTATTCTCTTGATTCTTTTTATTTAGTGGGACTGACTGGGAGTTCAGAACATGCAGGACGGGTGGGTGGGGTGCACGTGTGTGTTTGGGGACTTAGAGAGTCACCCTTTTAGCTTCTTTTTATCCTCTCTTCCTCTCCTTCAGAAAATACTTCCAAAAGATGATGATGATGACGATTATTATTATTATTATTATTATTATTATTAGTAATCCCAGCAAACAAAAACAAAAGCCTCTTTCTCAGAAAACTACTATCAACTAGTTACTTCCCCTCTCGAGTAGAAAGTAGAACCAGCTTTAAGGAAGCATTAAACCCAAAGCAGAAAGGCAAGGGGAGAGGGGGAAACCAGATTGCCTAGATACCACTCTAGGCAAGGCCTGCAGTGCAAATTAAGAGAAAAGAGAAGGCTCTTTAAAGGAAACCCAGGGTAGGATAGCTCCAGGTCATCGCTCTTCCTTCCCTGGAAAGTGGGAATCCTCCTTAAAATGCCTTGGTAAACTGTGTACAAGGAGAGAGCATGTGCCTGCAGAGCCTATAGCGCCTGTCTCCTCTAAAGTAGAAATAGCTTTAAGGAAGCATTAAACCCAGGTCTACTCTACAGACCAAAAGAAGAGGGTTGCAGAAAGAGTGGTATCTTAACTCTGATGCTTTTTTATTCAGGTCTTAATGAAGGATATAAAGACAAATGATACCATTGCCTAAAATGATGGGAAGGGGCGCCTGGAGAGCCCCCCCCCCCACCACCACCACAGGAAATGGGTTGGATTTACCTGTATTTTTCGGTTGCGATCTGGAAGCGCCATCCAGCTGCTCACCTGTTTTTGGGAGACACGAAAACGGATATGGGGGTCTACCGGTATCTGGCCAGCAGAAATGGATTGAGGTTCAGCCGAAATGCATAAGCCTAACACCTACCCCAATTGTTGTGTTTTGTGATTGCAAAAATAATCTGGAAATGAAATAACATTCTATAGTTCAATAATACAAAGTGCTTTGTTCAAGAGAAAAGTGACAAAATCCCAAACCAGAACAACATTAACTCATCCTGGAGATGTGTCATAATCAAGTTCAGTCAACAGTGATGGAATCGTGAACCCCAGTCATGTGCAGAAATCTGGCAACTCCTCTCTCCCAGTCAAATTGTTCTTTGTTAAACTATTATTTATTTGCTGCTTCTCCATTCTGAAGCCTCTCATGCACATTGCCTAGGCTGCAGCATTTCTCTCTCTCTTTGTCTTCATTTTAGTGCATGTTAATGGATAAAGAGAGTTTCCAAGAGCTGAGTTTCCAAGACCTTAGTAGAGCTGTTGATGATTGGAGCTCTTGGACATCTCTCATGTGTAAGGTTGCCATAAATCTAAGCCAATGTCCATAGGGTCACCATTAGTCAAAGCTGACTTGTCAGCAAATAACAACAAACAGCCACTGAAGGTGAACATTTGGTATGCATTAAGGGTCTGGGTGTTCTTAAGTACCTATAACGAGGATGTAAATGGTTAAGAACTCTCTAATACATGTTGACTCAAGTGTTGCTAGTACTATTCCTCAATAATTATGCCAGAGAAAATAGCCTTGTGGTCATATAACCAGCTCTCATTCCATTTCTTCTTGACCTCTCACTTTGTTACAAAGGGATTGGCAACATGTACACTTGTCTGTGCCAAGCATAATTAAGCACTTCTTTGTAATGTGATTTATCCTCTGCAAAAGATTTTCAACTTACAATTCATTTCAGACCATTGCTAGATAACATCCAGCTACTAATACATTGCTGTTGTGTTAACGGTGCGTTGTGCCTTCAAGTAATTTCTAAGACCCTAGGGACCCATCGAGACAGGCCCAAAAACTGAGACCTGTCTCAGTTTGACCAGAGGCATCCAAACGACGCCTCTGGCTTGTTCTGAAATAATTAAACACCTGGTAAGATCCAGATCTTATGGTAAAATCTGGCACATCATTTCCTCATGGCAGGAGGGCTCAAGGAGGAATGTTATGGTGGCCAGGTAAGTTTTATTTACATTTTAAATGGAAATTTGGGGGGATTCGGGGTAGCTGCATGCCATTCCAATTATAATCGGGGTGGCATGTAACCACCCCTGGGAAAGCCCAGTTTTTTTGGTTGGAGTGGGGACAGAAATCTGCGACAAAGCAGGTTTTTAAAATCCACTTTGACACAGATTTTTGGGCTGTCTGGAAGTGCCCTAAGTTTCATGGAGTTTTCTTGGCTAGATTTGTTCAGAGGAAATTTGCCTTTGCCTTCCTCTGAAACTGAGGTCCCTTCTACACTGTCCTATGTCTCAGGATCCAATTCCAGATTATCTACTTTAAACTGGATTATATGAGTCTACACTGCCAGATAATCTGGAATTAGAATGGGACTTGTAGATTGCCAAGCAAGAATTTGAACATGGACATTCTCAAATCCTAAATCAAGCACTCAGAACATAGTACCATTCTCACTAATAATTTAAAGATTAACTGTGAAGTAATGATGGTAACAAAGAAATGTCTGGATGTGTCTGTTATTGCTATCTATAGAAGAGAGAGAGAGAGATAGGACCACAACCATAAAGAATGACTGTAACATAGGATTAACTCAGATATGTGCATGTACATGTGTGTACAGTTAATGTAAAATGAAATAATGCAGATTTGACAATACTCCAATACTTGTTGATTTTCAGGGGAAAAATCTGGTAATATCCAAGATGCAGAAAAGGCAGAATAGGGAACTTTAGTATAACCAAATGTAAAAAAAAACAACGTTCCTTAGAAGGGATGAAAGTGGAAATTTTATAGCACGAATGCAGTGGTTTTATAAAGCATACTTGTTCTTCTTCCATGGAAACATAATTCCTTGTTCATGTATTATATAAATATACTAAGCTTCTTTAGAATTTTGATTCTGTGAAGTTCAGAATACTCATAATACATGAAGTAATTATGTGAAGGATTACATCGCTCAGTCCATTGACAGTGGTATCTCACAAAAACATAATATTGAAGAGGTCTGCCTTTTACTGTTTCATATTAGATATACCTTCTTAGGCAGGAGTCCGTTCATTTAATCTCTATTTAATGAGAAGTGGAACATGAGCCGTAATTTTTTTTTGTTCCGATCCTTTGTTTGCAGGGGACCCTAAGTTCATGGATTTACTGTAGAGGATTGCTATTTTACATAAAAATGTCTTACAAGCAAGAATTAGCTAAAGCAATTTTTTTTCACATTCTTACCTTTCCCAATTTGACTTTTTCAAGTTTTATCAGTTCTCATGTTTTTCGCTTATGGACAATGATATGGAAATTACTTGGACTAAAAATCCATGTAGTGTCACGTAGTGTAACCCTTAAAATTGGCCAGGGTAGATGAAGAGCATTTTAGAACATGGTTGTAGTTAATTCAGCTTCAGCCATTTTTCCTTTAAGTTTCAAGACACATTTTCTGAGAAGTTGCACATGTGTGCGCGCACACATATAAGTCAGTGTTGTTTTGTGTTTTTAATTTTGGTTCCAGGAGGATATATATCCAGACTATGGAAATTATCATAGCTGGCATCCCTCAAGAAGCTAGTTTTCGCATCTGTTGCAGATCTCTGTTCTAAATGTGCATCTACATGTAGAATTGGTGCAATTTGAAACCACTTTAATTTCCATGGTTCAATGCTATGGAAGAATGCCAATTAAAGTGGTGTTAAGCTAAAGGTAAAGGAGCCAGCGTTGTATGTAGACACCTCCAAGGTCATGTGGCCAGCATGCCTGCATGGAGCACCGTAACCTTCCCGCAGGAGTGATACCTATTGATCTACTCACATTTGCATGTTTTCGAGCTGCTAGGTTGGCTGAAGCTGTGCCTAACAGCGGGAGCTCACCTCGCTCTCCAGATTTGAACCCCAAACCTTTTGGTCAGCAAGTTCCGCAGTTCAGCGGTTAAACCTGATGCACCACCAGGGGGCCCTAAAGTGGTGTTAATCTGCATCAATTTTATCAGTTGTAGTTTTGCAACGTCTTTAGCCTTTTCTACCAAAGTAAGCTGGTGCTGTGCCGTTACACCCAGATGCTTTTATAAAAACAAAACTGTGATGTGCTGTTCCCTATGTCTGGGCGAACTGCCAGTGCTTTTCTTGAGAAGATTGAGATTCTCAGTAACTGAGTCTGTTACAAGTTCTGAACATCAAAAAGGATATTTATTTCTCAAAGTTGCAAACAGGACAGTCAATTGATGAACCAAATAGATATTTCTTCTTTCTCTTCTCCACCAGTTACTGAGTCAGCCTTTCCCCAAGTGGCAAAGAGATCCAGGGATCCTTCACCCTAATCCAGAGCTGCTGTCTTTTAGAAAGAACAAATCTTTCCCTATCTATCTAAGCTCCAGATTAGCCTTGAAGATAAGGCAATGCAGTGTCTCTCTCTCTATAAGACTCTATAAAACTCAATTCTCAAAGCTCAATATCTATTTTTCTTTATACTCTATAACTCTCTTATAASCTATCTAACTATAGCTCAATTCTTCTCAATAAACTTCTCTGTCRATCTTAATTTCTCAATTCCTATCTATAACTCAATTAAGCTTATCTAACTATAATATCTCAATTAAGCTTATCTCAATTCRCAATTGTTTTTGCAYTGGTTTTGTCYGAGCTYCCTTTCRYSCRTCCAGCACATCAGATTCCTTCTTCAGAACTGAACAYYCAGGYWGGACTCCAAAATGGAYGTKTMMCCCTGGMAYKAGGGGRGGGCTCAAAGYGTTYCTRRCTYGGCCAATKARTGCAAAGGAGMRCTGCAGYCTGGCTTTGCAAACCTGCTACTATTAACCTTTAGGGCTCTTGCAAACTGCAGCAGCCCTGGGACAAAATGCAAAAGAAAGCAGCCTCAAACAGCTGAAAGGTAGGGCAAACCAGGCTCCTGGGAGARGGAACAGGTACTTCACCAAACCACACATCCCAGGATTCCATAGCCTCAATCTACATTAATTCTACGGTGTAATGCACCCTGGGATGTCGAGAAGATCTTTCTTTAACATAGTGCCTCGTAGTTTTCATATTGAAAAAGTTTGATGCCTGCTCTTATGGAAAGCCACTCAACACTGTAGCTGCTGTGAGAGCTTACTAAAGAGGACTAGTAAAATGTGTCTGTAAATTTGGCCCATGTTGAATATTTTGACACAATCTCTGTTTTAAAATCCCCCACTGTTTTCTCTGATGGTTAATAGTGTAGATGCTAAGGATCATGCTCTAAGAGAGAGAAAGAAAACAATGTCATACTTATGCAGGATTAGCCATGACAGGTAATAATGGAAATTAATAGTATTTTGGGGTCAGTCATAAACTTTCCCAGCTAGATCTCTCAGGTGGAGCATTGGATTAAAAATAATAATAAATCTAGTGACAGGAAGGGAAGGTTTCTAATATTAACCCAAATAAAGATTAATGGTTTTTCTCATCTCCCTAGGCAATGGCATGCAACTGTTTTTTCAATAAAAATACCAACTATGCAAATGATTTCAGTAAACTATTATTTTCTTTATAGTGGTAGGTTACTTACTACTTAGGTGATCCTTCGTTGCCTGAGTATGATGGCCTTCCAAATGTAGTGTTGTGGTGATGGGTATGTAGGTAATTGTGGAGCCCTACTCTTGATCCGCATGTTCTTCCACAGTGAGGGCATCAGTTTCCAGATGGAAGGCAGTCTCGGTCAAGGTTGTTTTGATGCGCCTTCCTCTTGGCACATTTCTCCCTTTTGCCCTCCATTCGTGCCTTTTCCAATTCCATGGCACAGTTGGTAATAGCTGACCTCCAGTTAGAGCACTCAAGGGCCAGGGCTTCCCAGTTCTTGGTGTCTATGCCACAGTTTTTAAGGTTGACTTTAAGCCCATCTTTAAATCTCTTTTCCTGTCCACCAACATTATGTTTCCCATTCTTGAGTTGGGAGTATAGTAACTGGGCATTCAGACAACGTGGCCAGTCCAGAAGAGTTGATGGCGTAGAAACATCGTTTCAGTGCTGGTGGTCTTTGCTTCTTCTAGCATGCTGACATTTGTCCGCCTGTCTTCCCAAAAGATTTGTGGGATTTTTTCAAAATCAACACTGATGGAATCATTCCAGTAGTTGAGCGTGACGTCTGTCGACAGTCCACATTTTGCAGGCATATAACAGGGTTAGGGGGACAATAGCTTTATAAACAAGCATCTTGGTATCCCTACGGATGTCCCAGTCCTCAAACACTCTCTGCTTCATTCGGAAGAATGCTGCACTCGCAGAGCTCAGGTGGTGTTGTATTTCAGTGTCAATGTTGACTTTTGTGGAGAGGTGGCTGCCAAGGTAATGGAAATGGTCAACATTTTCTAATGTTACACAATTAACCTGTATTTCTGGTGTTGCAAAGGAATTAGTTTGATATGTCCCCAAACATAGAAATACAGAGGTCCAGAACAGGGTTGAGATATAAGTTCGGAACTTTTGAAATATGTGTGGTACAGTTCCATATTCTGTAATATGCAGCAAATTATGTTGGTCAGAAAGTTTGCCCGTGCCAGATAGATAGATAGACAG